>CM077300.1:9685000-10350000 GCA_039654925.1 Anguilla pacifica | reverse complement strand
TTGTCCTTGGAGGTGCTGGCAGGGTTGAGTAGGATCAGGTCCACCAGAAGGTTAGAGCGGGTGGTGGGGTCTGTGGGTCCCTGCCAGGCTCCTGTAGTGTGTTTCTTGGGTGCTGTGTTTTCTGATTTTTTTTCCCCCAAATGTTTCTCCAAAAGCAGCTGCCCATTGAAAAGTGGGAAGCTGATTCCCAGTAGAGGATTGTACATGAGGCTATAGCAACAAACAGGTATCTGGCACACCTGGACCAGAGCAAGGGGTTGTCCTTTTTTTGTTGAATAGTCTAGGTTGACAGAGGTGTTTAGGTGAGTTGAGGTTGTGTTTCTTGGTTTGGGGGAAAGTTTTTCTTTGTTTTAGTTTACTCAAGTATACGCAAAGAAAGTGGCTGGCGCACACTCAAAGTTTTGTCAATTTTGTTTTTGGTGTTGCAAAATTGGGAAGACGAGGTGCAGCAAGATGGGGGTTCTGGGGGCTGTGGATCCTGTTTTGATGATGAAGGGGATGTTTAGCTGCTCACCTGAGGATTGAGGTGACATTATGGGCTAGTTGGGGAACAAGAAAGGCTTGGTGTATGGTGTGTAGGAGGAACTCTGTATACAGTGAATGATGATGGCGCTTAATTGTTTGCATTTTAAAGGCCATGTTTTTTAATTTTGTTTATTTTCTCTTGTTTTTTATTTTTTTGCTTTTTCTTTTTATTGTGAGGACAAACTTCATTATCCTCTGTGCTTTTTCTTCTTTTTTTGTGGTAATATTTTCTTTTTTGCAATCTTAGTCGCTCTCTCCATCTTTTCTCTCTTACCCTCTCCTTCCCTCCCTCTCTCTTTCTCCCACAGATCCAGTCCAGCCCTTTCGTACGCTCCTCTCTGACCAAAATATCCTACCGTTCCTTCGCCAATCTGGTGGATAAGTTCACCAGCCAGACACGATCCCCGGCCCCCACCCCCACCAGCCCCACCCTGTCCCGCATCGCCATGACGATGGAGGTGTCACGCCGCATCGTCACGGCCACGGGCACGCTCAGGATCCAGGAGTATGCCGAGCGCTACATGGAGGAGTTCACCCCCTGGGTGAGAAGTCGTGGAGGATGGGTAAGAGCTTGGACCCTCCTTCAAAACTGAGAAGATACACGCCTGATTTGAGAGGGAGCCTTGAGTATGTCTTACAGTCTGTGCTGATGAGCTGTCTGGATCAGAGATATTTTACGTTGTTTCCGTCCTGCTGGAATCTCTGTATCGACTCCATTTATTAGCTTGATCATTGATTGTGTCATTTCCTCTTTCTCTGCAGGAGAACATCCTCCAATCAGAGGAAGTTTTGGAGTATAACTGGCAGGACTGAGTGTGAAGGTAATACAGTTACCAAACAAAGGAATGATGGGAACATATACTGTATATTAGTACTGTACTACAGAGAGAGCTGGTTGGGTTACACTGTAGTACTGTACTACAGAGAGAGCTGGTTGGGTTACACTGTAGTACTATACTACAGAGAGAGCTGGATGGGTTACACTGTAGTACTGTACTACAGAGAGAGCTGGTTGGGTTGCACTGTAGTACTGTACTACAGAGAGAGCTGGTTGGGTTACACTGTAGTACTGTACTACAGAGAGAGCTGGACGGGTTACACTGTAGTACTGTACTACAGAGAGAGCTGGTTGGGTTACACTGTAGTACTGTACTACAGAGAGAGCTGGTTGGGTTACACTGTAGTACTGTACTACAGAGAGAGCTGGTTGGGTGACACTGTAGTACTGTACTACAGAGAGAGCTGGACGGGCTACACTGACCCAAATGCACTAAACGCTTCCTATGTGCAGGCTATAAGGCAAGTGTGGGCTTTTTTTCAGTATTAATCAAGGATTTTTGGTAGAAGCATCCACATTTATGTCAAGTTATAGCTACACTTTTAGCTTAAGTGTCAACATTGCACATACCTCTACTCTGTTGAGTCAAATCTGTTATCTTTATTATCTGTGTCTATGAGAAAATAACCCTCTCCAGGGGTAAGGGTTTTCCTACGTCTTTACGTTACATGATCACTTACATTAACACCAAATGTACGGCACCCAGGTGTTCTGATGTCCCGGTTTGACTGGGACTGTCTCAGTTAAGAGCCCAGTGTCCCTGTGTCCCAACAAATATCTAAAATGCTGAAGTTTTAACAGCAGATAGAAAATATATTCGCTGGTTTGGAGCTGGACACTGGAGGTTCACCACAAGGAAGCCTTGGGATATTCACTGTCTGTCCTCAAGGAGAACTCTACCCACCGCTGCCCCTGCCCAAAACGATAAACCAGCTCACTGTAGTACCCTTACCCCTGCTGCTGCTGTGTGCATACGCTTGCCCTGTGTTCCTGTGGCTCAACCCAACGCTGGGTAAGCTGTTCTGCAGTTCACTGACAGGGAGACCAGGTCTGCAAGTTGGTGCCTTGCAGACCTGGGTCAAATTTGTGTTTGTTTTGGATTCAAATACTTTTATGTGCTTTACTGATCTTGTCTGGTGTATTGGAACCAATGAAATACTCTCAAAAAGTGCAAACCCCACCTTCTGGTCATATTGGCAGGCTCAATTACACCAGCCAAGATCAATAGAGTACAGAAAATTATTTAAATCCAAAATTTGAATCCACATTGGATCCAAAAAATCCAATGTGGTTTTTCTGTGCAGCCAAATCCTCTTTCTCACTGGCCTTTGAGTAATGATGTCATACCCAGTCACATGATGCGATCACTCACTGAAAGCTTAAGAGCTAAAGCTGATCATTTCCCTGGTGCAGACTTATCCTTTGCTGTACATAACATCAACCCCCTCTGTGTATATAATCCAAGAACTAACAGAAATGATATTCCTTTGGCTCCATATTTCTTATTGCTGAATGCTGACAATAGTTTTCATTTTTAAAAATGTTTTATACAAATTTAAAAATGGCTAATTTTTCTAATTACAAAAAGGACACATATTAGAGTAAGAAAAGAATGACATTTTAAATATTTTATTATTTTAGTAATCGGTACATTTGTAAAATATTAATATCATGTAAAGCTAACATGTCAATATGCAAAAATGCCTTGTAAGTTCCTGTTATACATTGAAATTGGTCTTGGTATGTGTGCTTATAATGTGTAAATTTATGCAAATTATGCTTGAGTAAATTTGTATTGAATGTGACTTTTTTACACTGTCACCTGTGTCACTTATCTTTGCAGTAAAGCGTGACACCTGGGCTGATTTCATATTCAGAACTCCCCAAAAACTCACGCCCTTTATCCGAAAGAGTACTTTCGCTGACCCTTATTACCTCCTTTCCTGTACAGCCGCACTTTTTTACTCCTTTGTGTTGTCTTTACATTTACGTTCACATTTTAGGCATTTAGCCGACACTCGTATCCAGAGCAACTTGCAATTAGTGCGCAGAGAGAAGACCTAGATTCATAAATCACCCACAAGCCAAGTGGCAGTTATTGAGAGCGCTGCAATGGGCGGGGCTTAACATCCTGGCGATAGGTAATGCTGAGTCAAGTGGAAGGGAAGGTAGAGAGGGTTTTTGGTAAGGAAATGCGGGATAGACAGGAGAAGATGTGGAAGAAAGGAATGGGAGTCAGACAGGTTGCTCTTCAGGTTACTCTGGCAGGTAGGGATTGACTATGCCGTCCTGACTGAGGGGGGCAGGTCGCTCCTCCATTGAGGAGGCAGCAGGGAGAAGAGAGGAGGCTGGGAGGAGTGATGACCAGGTCCTCACAGGGAGGCGAGTGCTAGGTGCTGGGCGCTCATTGGAGCAGAGTGTAGAGCGTGGGTTGGGGTGAAAGCTGTACGTAGCGGTTTTGCCCACAAAGGCCACTGACCTCCAAGGCCTTCCATTGGCTGTTATTTCATGGTCTACACTAGATTGGAAACTGTCTACACACTGCACAGACCCTGTTGATGGGCAGACCCTGAACATTACATCGTAGCAGCAATGGCCACGGCATTGAGAATCTTAGTCATTGCTTTAAATGCTTCCGGCACTAGCAGCAACTTGTCATTTTATGTTGGGGAAGAAGGACCTTGATTGGTGTGAATCTCAGTGAATGTGTATTTACTGTGACAACAGACAATGCCAAAAAAACTGCTGCTTGAGGAACGAGTCCCTACTTCAATGGAACATCTGAATTTTGACCTTTTGCTGTTCTATTTAAAGGAACTCAGACTTTGAAACAGGAAATAGCACCTCTAATGAAACAGTATGACCAACAGTATTTTGCTGTCCTTCAGTATATTTCCAATTTCACTCTACTGATCCCATACTTCTGGGGGGCCATTTAAACATATGGTAACACAGTAGATTGAATTTAGCTATTTTTGCTATGTACTTACTGCAAGACATTTGGATTTAAAGTTGTGCAAAATTATGTTAATGAACAAACTTAAACGTAAATAAAAGCAATAAAGTACAATATTTGGTTGCATAGCCCTTAAATGCAATAACTGCATGAAGTTTAATTTTAAATCAGGTGTGTGACCAAAACTTCCCACTTTATAAGTCTAAAATATATCATCAATCTTTACGTTTTAAATAAACATTGTTTTATAATAATGTTTTTATTTCAGTACTGCGATTTCAGGTATGAATTTCACATTTGTGAGTGTGTATTGTCTTTATTGTCCTTTATAGCTTCATTTTATGTATACCTTTATGATGTTGAGGGTTTGTGTACTACGCATGAAAATCTCTCTACAAATACAGGAATTAATATTGAAGTCATTTTCAAATGGCCCTGCAGGCCTATCGTAGTGCAACCATCTTATGGAATTAGTTTCCACTTTCAGTTCCTGCTCACCCTATCTGAACAGCAGCACAGCCTGTTATCAGTCACTTCCAGAAACCCACCGCCCCCTCTCCAAATCCTCTCTGCTCCCCAAACTATCCTTCTTTTCTGCTCGTTGTCAGATTTTACGTTTTCGTGAAAAAGTCAATTTTTCTTCAGTCCTCTTTACCTTGGGTGAAGATGTTCTCTTTCCTTTTTACACGATCACCGTTTTTAAACAACTTTTTTGTCAGGGGCTTGTTTATATTAAGAGGATTGATCATCATCAGTTGGTTTTGTGGTCCATTCCCTTTGTTAGCTTCCTATTCATACTATACTGTGAGTATGTTTTTTGAGTATGTGTTGTTTTTCTGTATTCTTTGAAAGACACATTAGTACTGTCTAAGTACAGGGAGTGAAAAAGAATTGCTATGTACTCATATAAACTTTACCTTGCCTGTCCATCAATTGATCCTTAGGATTAGCGCTGTCCACCGTACACTACGAGTGCAAAAAATACTGTGTACTGAAAAATCATACCGAAAAAAGCTGACTGTTTGTACCAAAACTCAAAACAGGCGAACCGCGGTTATATTAGCACTTGTTTTTATTTAGTTTAAAGTGAGACAGTTTCCCTATAGAATGTTAAAAACACCTGCAGGAAAAGCCCCCAAAAAACCTGGCGCTCACAGGAGGAAACTCCTATGAGTCATGTGACGTGTTCGCTCATTCATTCATCCAACAAGACCGCATTTTCATGGATAAATCATAAACAGGGCAAACAGGCGCGTAAACAGGCCCTTCGAAATAGAGAACCCTCCGCTTAAAGGTCCAGAAAACTGATATCTATGATATCTGTTTCAACACTGTTCTGCATTCACAAATGACCCAGAAATATTTTTAAATGAATTGTGGAAAAAAAAAATTGTTAAAAGCCTGTGCCGAGATTGGCTGGCTTTCCGCGTTGGATAAGCGTCAGGTTTTCAGTGGGAGGGGTAAACTCTGTACTTAGTACATCACTAAAATACTAAAAGACCAGTGAACTCCCTTCTGCTTGTAATATGTAAATGATGCTCTGGCCACTTTTGTGTGAGCAAGCTCAGCTTTTTCCTACAAAGCTATTCCATGGCCTTTTAAAAAATTATTTTCTTGTCACGCTCTAGCTAGCTGGCACAACATGAGTAAATTAAAAGCAAAAATCTTTCCTGGGGTTTTTAAGTATTATTAGTCTATGTTTCAAAAATTCATTTTGATCAGAACATGCATCCATCCGTCTAATATCTATACCCACTTGTCCTGGGCAGGGTCACGGGGGGGTCCTATCCCAGCGTGCATTGGGCGCGAGGCAGGAATACACCCTGGGCAGGCTACCAGTCTATCGCAGGGCCCACACACCACTCACTCACACACTCATACCTATGGGAAATTTACTGTGGAGTCTCGGCCTACCTGCATGTCTTTGGACTGTGGGAGGAAACTGGAGTACCTGGAGGAAACCCGCTGGGACACGGGCAGAACATGCAAACTGCACACAGGAAGGCCCGGGATGGGATCTGAACCCAGAACCTTCTTGTTATGAGGTGACATTGCTAATTTGTGTTATTATTGTTGGTTAGCATATTATGGCAAAAAAATTGTAATTATCAGAACACGAGTAAATCAGTCAAAAAAACATTTTTTTTAAGATTTTGGAAATGTCCTGCATTTTAAAGACCAGCGATCTCTGGAAGGGGAAAATCGCTGTATCTCATGATTGACACATTTGCTAAATGATAGTTGCATTGTTTTCTCCTAGAATATTTAGTTGGTAAAATAGTCTGTATGTAAATATAAGACTATGGATATGAAACATATAGCAAGTTCTTTGAGACATGTCTTGTTAATAAAAAAAAGTCTTGTTATTTCATTGAAAATAAACAGCAAACTTTTTATTAATGTAAGTCCCCATGAGCCCCACCCCCCCAGTACATACCAAACAGTGAAATCTGTATCATGATATAAATCGTACCGTTGGTTCAGAGTACCATTACATCCCTACTGTACAGCAGTGATATAGGCTGATTTCCATCCTTTGGAAGAAAAAAATGTCTGTTACCCTGAACATTTTGGAAAGTGCACATCATTACAACAATATTCTCAAACCCTTTTACCCACTGAAATGGTGAAATTATTTAGCACATAAACCTCACACCACAGTAGGAATTATTTCTATGAAAACTTCAATATAAAATAAATGCAACATTTTCCATAAACAAAAAATTGACTTTTGCTACTGTGAAAACATCTATTTGTGTAAAGTCTTCGACACATTTAGATATATTGAAAACTTAATTGCCAAATATAATGGCCAAATGTTTTTTTTTTTAATGGCAAGCAGATTAAAACAAGTACATTAAGAAGAATACTGGACTCTTTATTGGACTGTTCCGCCAATGGTCCCCTGCACACCTCACCCCCAACCCACCCTTCCCCAAATGCGGTCAAAGAATCGGCACAAGCTACGGTTCTGCATATTGCTAATTGAAACCTCTGACAATGGGTCGATAGGTCGATCCATGGGCATTTCGCGCTACGCTGCGCTACACTGCGGTGGTCAGGTAGATATCCGGCTGCTCCAAGGTGTCCCACGATGGGCCCGAGGGAGAGATGACGGGGTAGAGGAAGCCTGAAGGATCTGCTTCATCCTCGTCTATGTACAGCAGAGGACGCTCCGTCTCCCACCTCCTCGCTTCCTTCGTCCCTGGACTTCCCACTCCGTTCTCCGGCGGCACCTTGAACGTGCCCAGCAATGCCCCTCCCTCGTCCCCCCCGCCCCCGCCTCCCTCCACGGCCACCTCCTCGGCTCCCTGGCCCCCCTCCGCCCGCTCCCCCAGCGTCACTGGCCCTGCCCAGGCCTCCTCCTCCCTGCTTCCCCTCCTCTTGGATTTCCAGGCCAAGAGAAGTAGGCCAATGTACACGGCGACACAGGCCATAACAGAAAACACCACCGCGGGGAGGATTACTTGACCTCTAGGAGCATTAGCATTAGCATTAGCCACTTTGGGTATGATGGGGCTTTTCTGTCCACAGCTACTCTTATCTTCAGAAGCATGTGCAGAACCAGTGGTAGTTTTCTCATAAAATATGGCGATACGAGTTTTTTCAGGGTCACCAGGATTATCCGTGGTGGATTCTAAATAAGGTTCAGTGATACGTGTTGTTTCAGGATCATCGAGATTATCAGTGGTGGATTCTAAATAAGGTTCAGTGATACGTGTTGTTTCAGGATCACCTACATTATCTGTGGTGGATTCTAAATAAGGTTCAGTGATACGAGTTGTTTCCGGATCACCTGGATTATCAGTGGTGGATTCTAAATAAGGTTCAGTGATACGTGTTGTTTCAGGATCACCTGCATTATCTGTGGTGGATTCTAAATAAGGTTCAGTGATACGTGTTGTTTCAGGATCACCTACATTATCTGTGGTGGATTCTAAATAAGGTTCAGTGATACGAGTTGTTTCAGGATCACCAGGATTATCAGTGGTGGGTTCAAAATAAGGTTGAGTGACACTTGTTGTTTCAGGATCACCTGGATTATCAGTGGTGGATTCAACATAAGGTTCAGTGACACTTATTGTTTCAGGATCACCTGGATTAGGAGTGGTGGATTCTAAATAAGGTTCAGTGATACCAGTTGTTTTAGGATTACCTGGATTATCAGTGGTTGATGCCAATGAATTGCCAGGTGAAGAATTCTGGGTGAAGATTGGGAAGAAGGAGAGGGAGAGCAGCAAAGCATGTAACATAAGTCCACGCACCACCATCTTGGTGATTTTAGCACAGTTTATAAGGCAGGTCCAAAGATGATGCTGGTTCTGAGGGTTTAGAAGATCTCTTCTGCTGACTGACTTTAAAGGGAAAGTTGTATGATTTTAAATCATCTTCTTTTCATTTCACTTTGATTTTAGTTTGAGTTCAGAGTAAGTAGAAAAGTGGTTTGTGAAATATTTAGAATTGGCTCCTTATATTCCTTAAATGTTTCTGCTAAATGTTGTTAAAGATTTACTGAGCAAGGCATATGCAATAATTAATGGTGGCATTAGGCATACATGTATTCTTGCATCTTCTCTTTTTCCTTTTCCAGTATCCTTCGTTCAGGTATTTTGTATCCTGGTCAATCAATTATCAAAGGTACTCTGCTGATCTTCCTTTCTGTTTTAGTCCAGGTTCAGCAGAGAGATGGGTCTGCTGTGCTCTTGCAAACACTCCTCCCTTTTCTGTGTTCTTCCGTATCTTGGACAAGGGTGAACTCAGAAGCTCAGGTTACTTCCCTTTCGTTCCTGTCTCACTTTGTGTGCTGGTTCCTCTTACTTTCTCATCTCTTTTGAGCAGGTGGTCAGAGATTGCCACAAAGAAGAATTAAATTCAGCAGAAATCTTAAATAGAGAGGGAGGAAATTACTGTAAATTTCCTAAATAATGAAATTTGTATAGGAAAATGTGCGGTGTTGATTTAGCAAACTGCATTGAATGCATTTTACATTATCTGTTTTTACTGTGTTGCAGTATTACAGTCTGTTGAGTAATTTTGTAGATCACATTTACAAACAATGAAAGAAAATTATTACAAAAAAGAAAAGTAGAACTACACCCTGCAAATGGAATTGCCTTTTAAAGTTGAGAAATGTTGTTTTTACAGTGAAGAAATATCAACACTATACATGATGTATCTCCACTGTGTTCCTCTGGCTGGGCCCATAAACACGCAGTGTAGTTTCCTCTGCATAACACATCAATAGCTGTCTTCTATTCAAAAACATTAAAATCCTCCCAGTCTATGTCAGTACTATTGTAACTCAAAAATTTAGAATAAAATTCCTTACCTTCATGTCTGTGTCCTAACTTTGAAGAATGAAGATATGAAGTTGTCAGTTTGAAACCTCTTTGACTGTCATAGTGGTTTATCTCACAGGAACACTGCAGGGTGTGTCCACACTCATCTTCTGCTCTTTCTCTCTCACTTTCAGGCACCAAAAGTCACACACCCTAATTCAGGCACTCTGTTTTTTCCTGAATATAGTGGGCGGGGCAGTGAATAGTGAGGGGTATGGGGCAAGATTACAGATTTCACTTCTTGGCAGTAATATGCAACTTTGTATTTCATGCTTTTTCTGTCATCGTTTTACCATTATTACTCCTTCCTCCTTTGGTTTCGTTGGGGTAAAGTTAGCCATGTGTGTGCACATGGACCTCATCCAGACAAGTAATTGATACAGGTGTTGACCAATTGGGTGCGACTGTGTTGATGTGTGAGAATAATGTACTTGCGTGTGTGTTTGTTTGCTAGGGGGTACATCTATGTGTGTTTGTGTGTATGCGTGTTGTGTTTTATGCAGACATACAGTGCAGTCTGTAAGTATGTGGACAGTGTAACTATTTTTGTTGTCATGGCTCTATATGATTTTTTTTTCTAGGAATAGCAATACTTTTGCTCTGTATCTTTCTGCAAACTCTTGAGATGCCTTTATTTTCTACATTAAATAGTTAGATTTAGCACCATTAATATTGCTTCATTGAGACTATCCCTTTAATATCACTTTATTCAGACTAACTCTGTATTATTACATCATTCAGAGCATCCCTTTAATATCACTTAACTCAGACCATCCCTTTAATATCACATCATTCAGACCATTCCTTTAACATCATGTAACTCAGACCATCCCTTTATCATCATTTAACTCAGACCATCCCTTTAACATCAT
Source organism: Anguilla pacifica (assembly GCA_039654925.1). Classification (NCBI taxonomy): domain Eukaryota; kingdom Metazoa; phylum Chordata; class Actinopteri; order Anguilliformes; family Anguillidae; genus Anguilla; species Anguilla pacifica. The sequence goes on along the minus strand of CM077300.1, from coordinate 10,339,470 downwards.
GTAACTCAGACCATCCCTTTAATATCACTTCATTCAGACCATCCCTTTAACATCATGTAACTCAGACCATCCCTTTAATATCACTTAACTCAGACCATCCCTTTAATATCACTTAACTCAGACCATCCCTTTAACATCATGTAACTCAGACCATCCCTTTAACATTATGTACCTCAGACCATCCCTTTGCTATCACTTCATTCAATACATCCCACAGTACACCAAAGTGAAATATTCATTTAATATCACTTTTAGACCATCCCTTTTATATTTAGTCATTCAGACCATCCCTTTAATGTCACGTCATTCAGACCAGGACTTTAACATTCAGACAGTCCTTTTAATATCTCATGATCTGGGTTTGCTGAGTTGTTTCTTCTCTGCCACTCCCCTCCCTGTGGGTTTTGCAATAGGCCCACATGCTCTTCCTATTGCAGGGTCTTTCCTAATATTTGTACTCTACACTTCCCCCCTTTCACTGTCATCCCTATACCCTTCACCTCTATGCACACACACACACGCACGCACACACACATACACATACATATACACACACACACACACACACACAGGCATGCACACACACACATACACACACAGGCATGCACACACACACACCCCACACACACACATACACACACATGCACATGTGCACGTACACATATGCACAAAAGGTTTATCCTAACAAACAGCTCACATGCATGAACGTTCTTTGTACACCTCTTCATATCCTCCCAGCTGAGCCTCTCCTGTTAGGATATGGATGTGTTGGACATTGCTGATGTTATTTATGTCAGTGTGTGTGGGTGTGTGTGCATGCTAACAGTGTGATACAGTCATTCCATGATGCACTGTCAGTATTCTACTAAAACTATTAACATTATGACAGCATCTATGCTTGAAATACACACAAACACACATAGATATATTTTTAAATATTTTTTTAAATTTTTTGTTTGTAAACCACTCATATAACCTCATGGTTTTTGGTCAGCATTTCTTTTGTTAATTAAAAAAAGGAAATCAAATAGTTGGAGACTAGTTCTGTACAAAGATTATCTATATAACATTTACATTTACATTACAGGCATTTAGCAGACAATCTTATCCAGACCGACTTACACAACTTTTACACAACTTTTCATATATAAAAAACTGACGGTAGTTCCTAAATCAAAACAGAACTATTGCGGTTCGTCCTGTCTCTCTCTCATAGTTGCTCACTGTCCTCGTCCTGTTTGGCTTTCCCGTGCATGTACCAAAACTCAGTTATTTCTTCCAGCGTCACTTTGGGCTGGACCCAGAGGTTCTCGGTCTCTCTCTCCTTCCTTCTCGTTTCGTCTCCCTCTCCGGTCCTTCTCTCTCTCTGCTTGTTTGGTCCCGTGCCTCCCGGACCGGCGCAGGACCCGTTGGTGTACCAAAACTCCACCCTTTCCTCCACCGTCCCTGTGGGCTGAAACCAGAGGCTGTTCCCCTGTTGCTCCGCTCCTCTCGTCTCCTCTTCGTCCACCCATCCCTCCCTCCTGCTCCTCTTCCTCTTCCTCTGGATTGAGAGTCGAATCCCCAGGAACACCGTGACCCATAGGAAGACTGTTGCGGTCACTCCCAGAACCCACAGAGTGATGAAGCAGATCAGTTTGCGGTATGCAGAGGGGAACGATGATTTGTCTTGGGTTGTCTTGTTCTTGTTTGTACACAAGTCTGTTACATTCCCCTCCTGCACAGTTGGATATGAGTCTGTTACATTCTCCTCCTGCACAGCTGGGTATGAGTCTGTTACATTCTCCTTGTCCACAGTTGGATATGAGTCTGTTACATTCTCTTCATGCACAGTTGGGTATGAGTCTGTTACATTCTCTTCATGCACAGTTGGGTATGAGTCTGTTACATGCTCTTCATGCACAGTTGGGTATGAGTCTGTTACATTCTCTTCATGCACAGCTGGGTATGAGTCTGTTACATTCTCTTCATGCACAGTTGGATATGAGTCTGTTACATTCTCCTCCTGCACAGCTGGGTATGAGTCTGTTACATTCTCCTCCTGCACAGCTGGGTATGAGTCTGTTACATTCTCCTTGTCCACAGTTGGATATGAGTCTGTTACATTCTCTTCATGCACAGTTAGGTATGAGTCTGTTACATTCTCTTCATGCACAGTTGGGTATGAGTCTGTTACATTCTCTTCATGCACAGTTGGATATGAGTCTGTTACATTCTCTTCATGCACAGTTGGATATGAGTCTGTTACATTCTCTTCATGCACAGCTGGGTATGAGTCTGTTACATTCTCTTCATGCACAGTTGGATATGAGTCTGTTACATTCTCCTTGTCCACAGTTGGATATGAGTCTGTTACATTCTCTTCATGCACAGTTGGATATGAGTCTGTTACATTCTCCCTGTCCACAGTTGGATATGAGTCTGTTACATGCTCCTCGTGCACAGCTGGGTATGAGTCTCTGTACGTGCGCGTAACGGTGCTGTTGAAATCTGTCTCAGTGTGCGGAGGCATCGTTGAGGTATTCGCATTATCGGCCCATATGGCTGTATTATTTAAATCTCCGTCTCTGACAGCACTGTTGTTGTGTAACTCTGTGTTGCTGGGAAAAGGATCAGTGGTCGAGGTGCTTTTGGTTGGCCACTCCATTTTGTATGTGTTGTGTGATACAGTCTTCCCAGTCATATTGCTCTGTGATTCTTCAGTCCTGAGATTTGGTGGAGTTGTGTACCAGGCACCGTCTTCCCGGGTTGCCTGCCCACTTAGTACATTTGCCGTAATGTAAGCGTTTCCTGATGTTGTGTTATGGCTGTTGAAATCGCTTTCAAAACCTTCATCTCTGTGCTCTATTGCATTGGTCGTTTCCCTGTCCAGCAGGGCTAGTGCTTGTGTGGCTGAATAGTCCTCTGTTTCCGTGATCGGAGCTTTCAGCTGGTCTGTCACCCCACCAGCTGTGACACCCTGCACAGTCACGGTTGCGCTCCCATTGTGTGGCTCTGCCGTTGCATTGTGGGAAGCAGAAACAGGAATGGCGAGGAGAAGAGGAAATGGCAGGAGCAGATACAGTGCCCTCATCATCTGTGAGCAACAGAAGAAGCGGCCATTACTAAAATGCATCTTATTCACCGACTGATTGTAATACAGCACTGTGTAATGAATCCCAGACTGAGTCCTTACTGACTGGTGTAATGCAGCAGAGTGTAATGAATCCCAGACTGAGTCCTCACTGACTGGTGTAATAGTGCACTGTGTAATGAATCCCAGACTGAGTCCTTACTGACTGGTGTAATACAGCACAGTGTAATGAATCCCAGACTGAGTCCTTACTGACTGGTGTAATACAGCAGAGTGTAATGAATCCCAGACTGAGTCCTCACTGACTGGTGTAATAGTGCACTGTGTAATGAATCCCAGACTGAGTCCTTACTGACTGGTGTAATACAGCACTGTGTAATGAATCCCAGACTGAGTCCTTACTGACTGGTGTAATACAGCACAGTGTAATGAATCCCAGACTGAGTCCTTACCGACTGGTGTAATACATCACTGTGTAATGAATCCCAGACTGAGTCCTTACTGACTGGTGTAATACATCACTGTGTAATGAATCACAGACTGAGCCTGACCCTCCATCCACCTGAGGTGCTTTAGCTCCACAGACAGCGACCATCTCACCTGGATGGCAGACCCAAGAAAACTTAAACCCCCACCCAGCAGGCAGCACACCTGTCACCTATGCACCTGCAAAGGCCACCTGCACATGGATGATCATTAGAGGGGCTCAATGGTATCTGTACCTGATGCCTCCGGAAGCTGAAGACCAAATGAGACCTACCTCCAGTATTCTGGTCTTGAATGCAAAAAACTGAACTGAACTGCATTTGTAATGCTTACTATCTCCAGTAGCGCCATCTAGTGGTTCAGTGTTTTTGTTCGCATTAAAATTAAAAACGCAGGGATTCTCTACTATGTCCCAGTCTCAGTTCTGCTTTTTCTTCGTGGTTCTGCTCAATACAGCTTCTGTCTGTAGTAATGTAATGCTATGTGCTTTAATTTTTTGAACATTTGGCAGCCAGTCTCTCTTTGTAGAAGCAACATGTTTAATTCCTTCCTTAATCTGTCCTGATTAAGCAATGCGGTCTGGTACGTCATGAGTTTACAGTAAACTGGGATTTGATATGAGCCGCATAACTACCAACAGACCCGTCATCAAACACCTGTCCCCAACATCAGTTCAAACACTTCTGATAGCGAAAAGAACAGCACATACCAGTTTATTGTGCCCTTTCATTTTGACGCGTCTTGTATGTATTGTCCATAATTTCTTCACTTGCTTCCTGAGACAAACTTGTTGCATTCTGGGAAATACCGCACCACTATACGTCCAACCAGGCTGACGTCAGGAGAGGAACTGATTGATACCATGGCAACTAAGGGCCGTTCTTGCACATTGCAAAGCATGACAGGATGTGGTGTATCCACATCCTATGATGTGAGAAAGACACAAAGGAAACTTTGAGTTGACTCATCTTGTTTCTCAGTTTTTAAGTGACATTTACACTTACATACAGGCTACAGAGTATCCAGATTACACTCATATACACACTACAGAGTATGAGATTACACTCACATACAGGCTACAGAGTATGAGATTACATTACATTACATTACATTACATTACAGGCATTTGGCAGACGCTCTTATCCACAGCGACGTACAACAAAGTGTATAACCATAACCAGGAACAAGTATGACGAAAACCCTAGAGAGAAGTACCGGTCCAAGTGCAGGGAACAACCGCATAGTTCAACTTGGACCCTGAAGGTTAAACTGATTAACACTAACACAACGAGAACGGCAACAACTACTGCTTGTATTTTTTTTTTTTTTCCTCCACTGCTTTAAGACAGTTAATGCACCTAAGTCACCTACAAAACAGCTGCCTAGTTACAACCCTAAGCTTATAGTCATTTACAGGGGGGTAGGGAGGGATGGGGAGAGGTGCAGCCTGAAGAGGTGAGTCTTCAGTCGTCGTTTGAAATGGGTCAGTGTCTCAGCTGTTCTGATCTCCACGGGGAGGTCATTCCACCATCGTGGGGCCAGAAAAGACAGGAGACGTGTTCTGGAAGTGCAGGTGCGAAGAGGGGGAGGTGCCAGGCGTCCTGAGGTAGCAGAACGGAGGGATCTGGCTGGCATGTAGGATTTGAATATCTTGTGGAGGTATGCTGGGGCTGACCCCTTGGCTGCCTGGTATGCTAGGACCAATGTTTTAAATTTGATGCAAGTTATAACAGGCAGCCAGTGGAGGGTAGTGAGCAGGGGAGTGACGTGGGAGTGTCTGGGGAGGTTGAAGACCAGACGAGCTGCAGCATTCTGAATGAGTTGCAGGGGTCTGGTGGCAGATGCCAGTAGTCCAGCCAGAAGAGAGTTGCAGTAGTCCAGGCGGGATAGAACCATTGCTTGGACCAGGAGCTGGGTTGAGTAGGTGGTGAGAAAGGGGCGGATTCTCCGGATGTTATACAGGAAAAATCTGCATGCCCGGCTTACTGCTGCGATGTTCTTGGAGGGGGACAGCTTGTTGTCCATCACCACTCCGAGATTCTTGGCACAGGGTGATGATGTCACTAAGGTGTCCCCTAGGGAAATGGAGAAGTCGAGGAGGGGAGAGAATAGAGCAGGAATAAAGATTAGCTCCGTCTTTCCCGGGTTGAGCTTCAGGTGGTGATTGTCCATTCAGCTCTGGATGTCCCTCAGGCAAGCGGAGATGCGGGCAGGGACCTGTGTGTCCGATGGGGTGAAGGAGAGAAAGAGTTGCGTGTCGTCGGCATAGGAGTGATAGGACAAGCCATGGGCAGATATTACAGGGCCAAGGGATCTGGTGTATAAGGAAAAGAGAAGGGGACCGAGGACTGAGCCCTGGGGAACTCCGGTGGCGAGGGGACGGGGTGGTGATACCTTACCCGCCCAGGCAACCTGGAAGGAACGGTCAGAGAGGTAAGACTCAATCCAGTCAAGGACTGTGCCGCAGATTCCTGTTGCTGCCAGGGAGGACAGGAGGATAGAGTGCTCCACAGTGTCAAATGCAGCGGAGAGGTCTAGAAGAATCAGGAGAGAGGAAATGGAGGCTGCTCGTGCGGCATGGAGTGACTCACTGACCGAGAGGAGCGCAGTCTCGGTCGAGTGGCCAGGCCTGAAGCCAAACTGGTGGGGGTCAAGCAGGTTGTTCTGAGAGAAGAAAGCAGAGAGTTGGTTAAATGCAGCACGTTCAAGTGTTTTGGATAGGAAAGGGAGGAGAGATACCGGGCGGTAGTTCTGAATGACTGAAGGATCTAGTGTGGGTTTCTTCAGCAGCGGGGTGATGTGGAAACATCCAGAAGATAGGGAGGAGTTCACGAGGGAGGTGACAAAAGGGAGGGTGTCTGGTGTGATTGCCTGGAGGAGAGATGAGGGGATAGGGTCGAGGGCGCAGGTGGTAGGGCGGTGAGTGAGCAGAAGCTGGGAAACTTCAGAGTCTGAGAGGAGAGAAAATGTGGAGAAACAGGGGGCGGAGGGCGCAGTGGGGGTGGAGGGCGCGGAGGGCGCGGAGGGGGCAAAGGAGCTGCGGATGTCTGCGATCTTTTCGTCAAAGAATGCTGCAAAGTCATCTGCAGTGAAGGAAGACTGGGGTGGAGGAGGTGGCACGCTGAGGAGAGAAGAGAAAATAAAGAAAATTTGATGAGGGTTAGAAATGGAGTTATGAATTTTAGTTTGGTAGAATTTTGCCTTGGCGGCAGTGACAGCAGAAGAAAACTCTGTCAGGAGAGACTGATAGGCTGAGAGGTCAGATGGGTCCCTGGATTTGGCCCATTTCCTCTCAGCAGCGCGGAGGCTGGCCCTGGAGGTGCGTAGGATGTCAGACATCCATGGACTGGGAGGGGATGAACGTGCTGGCCTAGGGACAAGGGGGCATAGGGAGTCGAGTGCTGAGGAGAGAGATGAAGTTAGGGTGGAGGATGCAGAGTTGGTGGGGAGCTTGGAAAATGATTGAAGAGGGGGGAGGGAAGCAGTCACTCTGGGAGCAAGAGAAGAGGGTGATAGGGAGCGGAGGTTACGGCGGACAGTGACAGTGGGGGTGGGAGGAGGAGAGGGAGGATGTGGAGAGAGGGGGAGGGAGAAGGAGATGAAGTGATGGTCAGACGTATGCAGGGGGGTAACCGTAAGATTGGAGCTGGAGCAGGTCCTCAGGAAGATCAGGTCTAGGAGGTACTCAGTACCTCCTAGACCTGATTACACTCAGATTACACTCACATACAGGCTACAGAGTATCCAGATTACACTCACAAGCTTCAGAGTATCCAGATTACACTCACAAACTACAGAGTATCAAGATTACAGTCACATACAGACTACAGAGTATCCAGATTACACTCACAAACTACAGAGTATCAAGATTACAGTCACATACAGACTACAGAGTATCAGATTACACTCACATACAGACTACAGAGTATCATATTACACTCGCGATCAGACTGCAGAGTATCAGATTACACTCACATACAGGCTACAGAGTATCCAGATTACACTCACAAGCTTCAGAGTATCCAGATTACACTCGCATACAGACTACAGAGTATCTAGATTGGGGCGACATGGCTCAGGAGGTAAGAGTGATTGTCTGGCAGTCGGAGGGTTGCCGGTTCAAACCCCGGCCTGGGCGTGTTGAAGTGTCCTTGAGCAAGACACCCCCTAACTGCTCTGGCGAATGAGAGGCCTCAATTGTAAAGCGCTTTGGATAAAAGCGCTATATAAATGCAGTCCATTTACCATTTAGATTACACTCGCATACAGACTACAGATTATCAAGATTACACTCACATACAGACTACAGAGTATCCAGATTACACTCACAAGCTTCAGAATAACCAGATTACACTCACATACAGACTACAGAGTATCTAGATTATCAGCCAGGTACACAGCAGTGGGGCAGCAGTGTAGTATAATGGGTAAGGAACCTAAGGTTCCATTCCCAGGTAGGACGCTGCCGTTGTACCTGTGAGCAAGGTATTTAACCTGTGTTGCTTCAGTATATATCCTACTGTATAAATGGATACAATGTAAATGCTTTGTAAAAAGTTGTGCAAATTGTTCTGGATAAGGGCATCTGCTAAATGCCTGTAATATAGTATAATGTAGGTACACTGCTCAAGAACCCCGTCTGAACTTAAGATAAGGTTTGTTTAATCTTGCTGTTGATAAAGACAAAACCACAGCATCCAAGCAGTAAATGTGCAAAAACACCAGACACTGGCCGTTGTAATAATCTGGCATCTGTTTATGGCTGTGTCCCGGCCTGGTGTTTATGATAAGGGTAGTGACCGGTGCTCTGGTGAAATTTTGCCTTTTTTGGTTGTTTGTGTGAATTAGTTACCAGAGAGCACTCTAGGTATGATAAAAAAGGTTTCTAGGTCTTTTGACCCTCATGTGCCACCGTAGTCTTTTGTCTCTGTGGTTAATTGGGGATTCACTCAGATTAACAGCATCAGATTAATTTAATCTGGATGAGTCGCAGAGGGACAGTGTGAAATAGTGAGGATATCTAGAGTGCAGCCTGTACACTCTGACTGCAATGAACCTTCCAGTCTATTAACGCGGAGATAGAGGGTGACTTGGTCCAGATTTCGGTGAGCTTTGTGTAAATGACCCACAGGCACAGATCGACTGCGAGAGAATGAGGAATGGAGAACATGGAAGGAACAGAGAGAGACAGCAAGGAAGAGGGAGAAGCCTCGACCGAAATAGATGAGGAACGAGGGATGGAAGGACAGGCAGGGAGAGGGGAGGAAGGAGAGCAGGACATGGAGGAATGGAACGGGCTGATCTCTGGAGAGGGAGCTGGGGAGGTGGCAGACATTTTGGACAGTGATGACTCCATCACCCCGAATCATGTCCTGAGACTGACTGCCTACACTTCCGGTGAGTTTACATCCCTCTTAATGATGCAAAAACAAGCACACACACTTTTAGCTCTGATTAATGAAACGCATTGTCATGCACTATGTTTGAAGTGTGGTTTTGAGAACCCTCTGTACATGCAGTTTTTGTTTCATTCCTGAATCATTATCATAATCAAGTAATTTCTTTAAATTAATTAATATATTAGCTCATCTATTTGGAAATGCATAATTTTTAAGTTTAATATCACCAAATTTAGCCAGCTAATTTTCCTCTGTATTTCAAGGGTCCTGTTTGACATGGCAAAGCAGCTAACCGGAGTTAGCCTGATTAGTTTGTTGACGTTTTGGGACAAATTCAGGATTTCATGAAGCGAGTTCACCGCTTTAGCCAAAATAGTTATCGGGGCAGCAGTGTCGTAAGCCCGAATTCGCAAAAACTCAGGTTTCAAGTTAAGTTAGCTGGATAACATGAATATAGCCTATATACTGTAAGCCACTTGGTGAAATCACACACACACACACACACACACACACACACACACACACCAACGGCAGTAATGGACGCACCGTTTATAAGAGGTTCTTGTCAATGAAGGAGCCAACATTGTAAGCTGACACATGTTTCCACTGAACTGTCATTGTTTCTCTCTCTACCCAAAATGTTTGATGCTTGTAGCCTCTGAGACGTTGGAATATCTTTAGCAATTTGGAACCTCTGAGTTTTTTTTTTCTTTTGTTTTGTTTTCTAAAATGCAGAGATATGTTTCACCTCAAATTTTGCTTTAATTATGTGTGCGCTTGTGGAGCAGATTACCTGTGCTCTCCGGAAGACAACATCTACAGCATCGCCTTCTCTCGCTTCAAAATCAGAGATTTGGGCTCCGGGGCCCTTATACTGGACCTCAAAAGGCACTGTCCGACAGGTGCGTGTGTCTCTGAATGCCTGTGTGTTTGTACCTGTGTGTGTGTGTGCGTGTGTCTGTCCCAATGAGAAAAATATCTATTTAAGCATATTTTTCCTACAGAATGTTATGTTTGTGTTAAACCTGTTTGCCTGAAAGAGCAGTTTCAGGGCATAGAGCTAGCTTAGCATGTTAAGAGATTAAGTGTACTTCACTGATTCCGTTCAACTTATATACAGATATTACAGTGGCTAGAAAAAATGCATGCTATAAACACCTTTGCACATAAGTAACATCTTACTCACAAATTTAAATTCCAGATACTTCATAACATAACTGGGCACTCAGGCTGATTTGAAGACTCAGCTTAACTCGGTTGTCAATTCAGATCTTTTTTTGAGGGAAAAGGAAAATTGGGTATGAGGAAGGTATGTCCAATAATATTATACAGAAATTATCACATCCACTGAAATACATGTAATTTTTAAAATTGTCTGTCCGTTCAATTCAGGCCACAATTAGCCTTCGGGTTCATCTGATTGGGCTGTCCCTGTGTCACGGTTCAGATGATTGGTCAGTTGGGCTACCTGTCTCCCAGCTGCCAATGAAATATCCCAACTCAGCACAATAACTGCACAGTTCCAGAGCTGGAATTTAAAAAGTGCCCCACATGCAGCACAGTCAAGCATTGAAAGTGAAAGTCTTTGTAAAATACAGTGGTGCATCACTGCCCTCTAGTTGTCATATAATATGACAGCATCAATTCTTGGCAGACTAAAGCATTTATACTTTCAAAGTCATGAAATATATCAGATATATTACATTGCATTATCCAACACTTTTAAAAGATTTTAGTGTGGAACGGCCAATCATCTGCAATCGCAGCTGCATCATAGCTTGAACCCCACTGCCGTTTCAGGAGAGTAAAGACATCCATGGTTCTCCTCAGAAGCATATGGTATCACCAGCTACTTCTTTGCATACCACAGACAACAGATAAGCTCACATAGAGTGGAGTATGAGGAAGGCCATTCACTATCGGCTTTATAACCTTTCATAATCCGTTTTAGTCTGCAGTCCATTGGTGCACAATGAACCAGCAGGGGGTGCTAGAGAGCAATGAAATGTGGAACCCTAACTGACTGATCCCTCCCTTGGCTGACCCCTCCCATACCAGTCAGCAATTGCACGTCGCCCTATAAAGCTACCTGTCATAGTCGGCACTGACACGGTCTGGATTCCATTCGAGTCCCTGAGGCTCATCCATGCACCAGAGCAGGGTGCTTTAACTGAGTGAGCCACCCAGCAGCCCCCTCATTTATCACTTACAATTTCACTCATTTTATTTGTACATTTCAAGTTGTTTTGTGTTATATTATAGTGCCCAGTCAGCCAGCTGCCTCCATTACTAAACATCTCTCTCTCTCTCTCTGTCTCTCTCTCACACACACACATGCGCCCACACACTCACACGTGCACACACAAACGCTCAACCCCACACACACACAAACACTCACACATACACACACACACACACACATATGCGCGCACACACAAACACGCACACACACACCCACACACACACGTGCTCACACACACATGCACACACATATTTCTCTGGCAGAAATTAAAGATGTGATGGAACAGGATGTCGGAAGGTTCATTCAGTATCACTTCAGCCCTGCGTTTCTCACACTGAGGGAGATCGGAGCCACGTAAGTCCCAGCATGCTCTGCGTCTGTCTGAACCATGCTTTACAGGCTGTGATGTGTGTGTCTCTGTGCGTGCGCGAATGTGTGCATGTGCGTGTATATGTGTGAGTATGTGTATTTGTGAGGGTGTGTGTATGTGTGTGTGTATGCGTGAATACATGTGCTTGTGTGCATGTGCCTGTATATGTCTGAGTATGTGTGTGTGTGTGTGTGTGAGTATGGGTGTGTGTGTCCGTGTGTGTGTGTGTCTGTGTGTCTGTGTGTATTAAAGACTTATTCACTTCTCTCTCAGGTTGGAGTTCACTGTAGGGGGGAAGGCTGTGAACAGGTTCAGGCTGATAGAGAGGCATTACTTCAGAGATCAACTCCTCAAGACCTTCGACTTTGAGATCGGCTTCTGTATCCCCTACAGCAGGAATACCTGCGAGCACATTTACACCCTACCTGAGCTGGACGCTCACACAGGTGTGTGTTTATCTCAGTATTTACACCCTACCTGAGCTGGACGCTCACACAGGTGTGTTTACCTCAGTATTTACACCCTACCTGAGCTTCACTCGCACGCAGGTGCATGTTTACCTCAGTATTCACACCCTACCTGAGCTGGACGCACACACAGGTGTGTGTTGATATGTCGGTGTATGCTCACACTCATTTGTCAGAAAGTAGTCTGCCATGTACTACAAAATATGGTTACTGAAAATAGGTCTGAATGTGTCATTGCCAGTAAAAGCAGATTAAATCTCTTTTCTTTCTTCATCTTCCCACCCTTTCCCTCCTTCCCTCCCACGTTCATCCTGTTTCCCACAATGTCCTTTACCTCCGGACCCCCCCGCTTACCTCCGACCCCCCAACAGTGGAAGAGATGATTGCCAGTCCATTTGAGACCAAGTCAGACAGCTTCTATTTCGCCAACAACAAGCTGATAATGCACCACAAGGCAGAGTACTCCTTCTGTGAGAGATAGGAGCAGCACTGACTGTGTGTGTGTCTGTACCCTGCACCACTGACAGAGCACCAGAACTGACTGTGTGTCTGTACCCCACACCACTGACAGAGCACCAGAACTGACTGTGTGTGTCTGTACCTCACAGCACTTACAGAGCACTAGAACTGACTGTGTATGTCTGTACCTCACACCAGTGACAGAGCACCAGAACTGACTGTGTGTGTCTGTACCTCACAGCACTTACAGAGCACTAGAACTGACTGTGTATGTCTGTACCTCACACCAGTGACAGAGCACCAGAACTGACTGTGTGTGTCTGTACCTCACAGCACTTACAGAGCACTAGAACTGACTGTGTATGTCTGTACCTCACACCAGTGACAGAGCACTAGAAATGACTGTGTGTCTGTACCCCACACCACTGACAGAGCACTAGAAATTACTGTGTGTCTGTACCCCACACCACTGACAAGCACTAGAAATGACTGTGTGTCTGTACCCCACACCACTGACCACCAGGAGGCATCCATACAGACTGACCCCTAGCCATCTCCATACTTCAATACTAAGGCCACACAACAATGTTAAAACTCAGTGGGACAATATTTACTGCCGAAGAGATAAGGAGACAGTCTATTTATGCGCTAACTGGTTGAAGGTACTTATTTTATTTGTCATGTGATGTACCACAGTCATAAAAGAAGGTATCCAAATTTACATTTCAAAAAGTCTCATTTTAATAGAGTTTATTCAACTGATACACATTAAGTTATTTTAATAGACACGTTTCTGCAGTCACATTAATGGAGTCAAATCATGTATGACTAGGCATTTCAGAACCCATTTTTAAAAACTTGTAACTATTAAAAGGGTTTTGTATTCAATCTTTCTTGTCTTTGCTCTGTTTATTTTCCTTACGTATACTTATAAACTGCTTTGAGCAGCTGATAGGAAACGGTCTCGCTCTACAAATGAAGTTAGCGTCCATTATTAGTTGTCGTACTCTGTTAGAGTGATTTCCTGCTGTTTCCCCTTTCAGCTCCCAGTCTGCAGTGCCCACTCATATTCATCAGTGTCCATTTCCACCGCTTCCTGTATCGATCTGAGGGAGCCTGCGCTCGCTCGCGCGGCGCATTAGCGTAGCACCGCAGCTTTGGCTCGCGCACGCCGGCCGGCCGCCATCGCCCGGCCGACCAGCCGAGGCTGCTGGCGCACGATGGCACGCTGTCATCGTGACCGACCGAAACCCTCCTGTATCCCGGGGCGACGCTAGAGCCAGTTGTGCCAGCCGTAGTTGGCACTGGCGAGGGCACTGGCACTGAGCAGATTTGACACCACACTGTGGGGCCCATCCACGCACTAGAACAGTGCTTTAACAGATACCAGACTATGGGGCCCAAGTTTCCACTGGAAGTTATATTGGTGGGCCAGTGGGAGGCAATCTTCCCTCTGGTCAAATAAAAACCAATGCCCCAGTGCAGTGATGGAGACACTGTGCTGTTGGGATGAGACATTTAGCTGTATCTGCTAAGCAAATAGCCTAAGTAATGCAAAGTGAAGTAGACTGCAAAAACAACTGTTGGAAGGAGCGTTAACACGTTATTTCCAATTTGAGTCTCTGAAAGTCCACTTGTCCTTGTGTTCTTATACCTGGAACACACAGTACAGGTTTTTCAAACATTATTGGAAAGAGCCGGCCAAGATGTTGATAGAGAGGAATCAAAAAAAGTTGTTGATTTTAAAACAAATGAGGACAAAAACCAAACAGCTCTGTAATCAAATGTGCGCTCTCAGGAAAAAATGTACGAAACGTGCTTAAAAAGGTACAAACGCTTGTCATTGGAGTACATTATATTGTACCCCAAGCCACTGGTTTCATAATAATTAATTTGTACATTTTTTTCTTGTAGAAGGTACTTACTTGTATCCAATGAACTGTAATTTGGCGTATTTGTACCTTAAAGAATGAAAATGTACCTCCACTATACCATTATTTCTGAGAGTGTGTATAATCAGGGCTTAATCTGTATAAGGAAATGAACAGCGGCTCCTAAATTTGTTTTCACACAAGTGTTCCATTTCTTCATGCTCTCTATTACCCCATAACAACACCATAAACATCCTCTCGGTATTTTTATTCAGACAATGCTGCGCTTATTTTCATTCACGGCAGGGGGTTTCCTGTGCGATTCATTATTCACGGAAAGCACGAAATGGCCTCCGTGAGCCGCTGCCGCCCCCTGCCCCCTGCCCCCTCCGAAATTAGCACTCTATCTCACCCACTGGTGTGCTTCACATCTCCTCCGTCCTTTCATTCTTCAATCCACTCATTCATCCCTTATCTTTCGTCCGAAACCCGCACCCGTCTTTTTTTATTTCTGAATGAAGAATGGTGGGAAGGAGATTAAGGGCAGGTTGACTGTTGCATTTTGGGACTTTTTAAGATGTGAAGTTTGTATTACATGTTTACAATATTGTGTACAGTGGCATCTTCCAATTAGTAACCCCCCCCCCCCCCCCAAATGTGTGCTGGTTTTCAGTCTAACCATAATACCATAATTGCGATTGTAATTATCTGGTAATTGTTCTTCATCAGTTGTCTATTGCTGGATGGTTCAAGGCCACATTGTGTCAGAAATAGCTGTGTGTCATGATGAATGAACCTTAGCAGGATTACAGGGCTCTTGTGAGCAGTGTGAAAAGTGTGCGGCATTGACTAAAGTTTGCTAGACATTTATATATAAAATATATATAAAATATATTATCAATGCAATATATAAAAATATATTATCAATGTATTGCAATGCTTCACAGAATTCGGCCAAATTACTCATTATTGGGACTTTCGGATATTGCAATATATTGAAAATATATATTCATATAAAATGTATTTATTATATTCTTAAAAACACACACACAAAAAAAACATGCAGGTATGTGCAATACATTGCAGTATATTCCATTCTGTAAGGGTATGTGATTGGTTCACAGCCCAGGATGGATTCAAGCCCATCCTCTGTCAGTTGGCACTCAGGAACAGGCCTACAGGTGGGTCTGATGAATGAAATGATGAATGATGAAATCCTGGAAGCATGCTTGTATGTCAAGCTACTTCATACCGCAGAAGCTACGCTAACAGACCGCTCTGACATATTTAAATTAAGCTGTCTGTGGGCCAGTTTCCTCAAAACAAAAAACTTGGTTAAATATTGGGACCTGAAGGTCAAAATTCCACTGTTCATTTGGGGAGAACAGTGCAAGTTGAACGCGTGCTGCTTGTCAATGCCCAAAGCACAGGCCCAGCACATCTGTGATTTATCCTAATTTTTTCCATTTATTTATTCTTCATTGTAATTTTGTCTCTTTTATCCCTCCGTAAATTTCGCCGTGAAATTTCACCTCATTTCCCCTCATTGTGACTTGGCTGGATCGAGGACGTGGCGCAGTGTGTTGGTGTATTGTGCACTGAATAGGTTTTACTCCAAAGGCATTTACTCCAAAGAAAATGGCCAGTTTTTTTTTTCTTTTTTTTTTGTTTACATAGTTTGTCGTTTAGTTTATACCGGAACAGGCCACACTGATCACCTAAACAAGCCTCGCTTTTTTACCAGGAAGGACAGAATGTGAGCATGGGTATACAGTGTGAGTGACTGGTGATTGGGTGTGTGTGTGTGTGTGTGTGTGTGTGTGTGAGAGAGAGAGAGAGAGAGAGAGAGAGAGAGAGAGAGAGAGAGAGAGAGAGAGAGAGAGAGAGAGAGAGAGAGAGAGAGAGCTTTCCACTAAGTGCTCTCCTCTTATATTGATCGGTTGGTTCTTGCCCTGCCTAGTCCTCAGGGAGAAGCAAGACAAAATAACAAGACGGCCCAGGGAAAACATAGCATACATATATATAGTTTGTTGCCAATTAAATTTCATTTGCAGGTAATGAGGCGATGGCACGTAAACTGGTGAATAGGATATCGGATATTGTATGACACGCGGCTACAATACGCGCGGTGCCCACGGTGCAACCCAGTGAATGTATTAGTTAGGCGCGAGATCAATGGTTGTCTTTCAGTTTCACAGTTTCTCTGTGAGCGTTTGTTTAGGCTGGATTGCGTATGACTGCTATTGACAGTGCGTTTGTAGTTACCGATTTAGAATGAGTTGCAAGGCGCTTTGTGTAACTGGTACCGTGCTTCTGTGCGTCTCCTTGGGACTCAGCGCGCCTATGGCAGACCAGTACTCCCGGAGTGTGGTGAGTGTATTTATCTGCCCTTACAGTACGGAGAAAACAAGTATTCTAACAGTTACTATCTGGAATCGTTTTTCAGCCCCGAAGCCATATAGTTCCAATTGTAGTCTATTTGAGTGGCATACGAAAAGCTGTTGTTTTACCGTTAATAATTATGATGCGTAAATAAAATTTGTCTTGCGGAAATGTAGGAAATACATCGAAAAAACAAATGTGTTGGGGAAAATAAATGAGGTACGATGGCTGAGATTGTTCACGGAAGTGGGGATGTAAATTAATCAAGTGAAAAATATGTTTTCTATAATGCACGACTTTATTTACTTAATATATCCCAATGAGCATTATGGAGCCCTGAACATACTCTATTTCCCCCTCTGGATTATTTTTATTTTTTATTTCCTAACTTGATAACAGAAAATCTGAATAACAACTCAGCCACATACCCCCAGAAAAGACCCTATCATCTTATTAAATTAACATTAAATACATTAAGATTGGATATTGAAAGTGTAAGGAGCGCCGTACGCTATACTCTCAGTTGGTCAATCATACTTTATAATAGCCCCTTTGTTTTGAAGTACGTTACAAAGTGATGCGTAGCCTGTATGATGTGTTTACCACTCATGTATGGGAGCCGAGTCAAGTATGCAATGCACCGTGAACACAGTTATGTATACATTCTTGTCGGTAATTCCCTGCTGCTGGAGGAAGTGGAAGCGTGGTAGCTGTGCGTCTGTGCAATCCATCATGTGTTCTTGCAATGCCTATACTCGTCCAGTGTTAATGTATCATGGCTTTTCTCAACGAAAATGTACTTATCTCACCTATTAATATTTTATACCTCAGCCTGATATGTTCATTCTGCCCTGCCTGTTCACCGCGTAATATTTTCAAAACGGTGCGTGCAACTTTCAGGTTAAATATTTACGCATGTCAGACCGACATTTCTCTTTGAGAAATGGTCACTGCTAAAGTTTGAACCTGAGTGAGAATCTGCTTATGTTGAAGTGATCGAAGATTTAACCTTCCTGACCGCAGCATAACTGACGAATATACACAAAACAAAAATGGAAAACATTTTTTCATTGTTGTATTTAGAGCCGTATCAATATTTAGTATATTGCCAGTCACCAGTTCTACACAGAAAAGTCCCGCTAACTTCTATATGAATGAATGCACTAAATATCTCTATATTAATTATGAAGTCATGAAACGGTAGTGAAATTACTAAAGATGTTGTAAACAATTGGAGAAGTGGAGAACCATAAACACTGTATATATATATATATATATATATATATATATATATATATATATATATATATATATATATATATATAGGTGCAATATTACAGGATATCTGGATATTTCAATATAGACATTCCTCACTTGTGTCTTATGTGATATCATCTCTATTTCTTGTGTATAGCATTTGGAAGTAGCAGAAGTGAATGATGTCGGGAAGCACACTGTTTTCCAAGTGTTATGAACGCCGTCTGTGTTGCAGCACTGTGCTGTCGTGTCCTCAGTCAACCTCGACAGCCTGCATGCTAACGAGGACATTCAGTCCCAGTAGGGTGGCTCCAAACCAGCACAAATCCAAGACTGAACTCGAGCTGCTCTTGATCTGTATCGAAGGAGACTCTCTGTCTGACACAGCTGTGCCGCCCCTCTCTTCTGCGCTTTTCGCAGGACTGGCTGACGCGGTATGGGTACCTGTTACCGCCAGACCCACGGACGGGCCTGCTCCAGACCAAGGAGGGGATTCACCGGGCTCTTCGACAGATGCAGAGATTCGCTGGCCTGAATGAAACAGGGGAGCTGGGTAATTCAGACACAAAGTCTTCATTACATCATCTGTCTGTCTGTCACAGTCACACCTATTATAGCCTGTCTCAGTTACATCATCTGTCTGTCACACTCACACCTGTAACAGTCTCTATTACATCACCTGTCTGTCACAATCACACCTGTAACAGTCTATATTACATCACCTGAATGTCACAATCACACTTGTAACAGTCTCTATTGCGTCACCTGTCTGTCACAATCACACCTGTAACAGTCTATATTACATCACCTGAATGTCACAATCACACTTGTAACAGTCTCTATTGCGTCACCTGTCTGTCACACTCACACCTGTAACAGTCTCTATTCCATCACCTGTCTGTCAGAATCACACCTGTAACAGTGTCTATTACATCGCATGTCTGTCACAGGCACACCTGTAACCGTCTCTATTACATCACCTGTCTGTCACAGTCACACCTGTAACAGTCTCTATTCCATCACCTGTGTGTTACAGTCAGTCATATATCAGTCTCTGTTACGTTACCTGCTTTACTGTGGGTACCTCTCACGTCCCACACTCCTCCTGTCGCACCACAGAATAAAACTGCCGCACCTCTACCTGTCTGCTCCTCTTTCAGACGCCGCCACCGTTTTTCTCATGTCCACTCCCCGCTGTTCCCTCCCCGACATTGTGGGAACGGGAGACCTGCGTAGGAGGAGGAGGAAGCGATACGCCTTGTCGGGGCTGCAGTGGGACAAGACGGACCTCACCTGGAGGTGCGTGCGACGGCGTTCCCGCACGTCCGCACAGACCCGGCTCTGCGCGGCTCGAACCCGCGGCCAGGCGCTGACGCGGGGGGGCACTTCTGCTGTAGATCTCCGCAACTTTCATGAAATGGCTTTGATGAAAACATCACAGCGCCGAGTACACAGAGCCTTCATTCATGGAGGCAAAACTCAGTTCCCATTCACAACAGATTCTTCTCACCCAGCAGAGCGGCGGGTTTGAGTCCAGGGAGTCTGAGCTTATTTAATACGGTCATGCGTATGCATTTCACCCTCATTATTTATGTACAGTATTTTTTATTTCATTTTTATTTGATTATTACTATTAGTATTATTATCATTGTTATTATTAATATGCTGTGTCGTTTGCCCCACTCTTTCAGTGTCGAGAGCTATCCCTCTCCCTCCACCTCTCCGTCTCTCCGCCCCGAGTTAGTGGTGCTCATCCTGACCTACGCCCTCAAAGCGTGGGGCGACGTTACCCCGCTGCGCTTTCACCCCCTCCCCCGTCGGGGGGGAGCGGGCGGAGGGAGGAGGGAGGAAGGGGACATCAGGGTGTCCTTCGCGCGGTCCTTTCACAACGACGGGTACCCCTTCGACGGCAAGGGCGGCACGCTCGCCCACGCCTTCTTCCCGGGGCGGTCCGACCTCGCCGGGGACGTGCACTTCGACGATGAGGAGGCCTGGACTTACCCCAGCTCGCCGAGTGAGTGGGAGGCGTGCGCCGCCGGGGGGGGGTACGCATGACAATGAGCGCACCGTGACAACGCGCCTTTTGTTTAGCGAGAGAGAGCTGAGCCGTCACCCCGGCTCCCAGGACGCTGAACCCTGGCAGACGAATTGCATTACAGTACATTTATTTGGCAGGCGCTTTTATCCAAAGCGACGTACAGTAAGTGCATACCGAAGCTCATTGGAACAACTATAAAACACAGGTCTGATAAGGTATGATACTAATTATGTAACAGTTATTCATAGCTATGAACACATTAAGTCCAGTTCACACAGGAAATATAGGCTAGGTCAGAGAGTTGTGTTAAGTCAAACTAGGAGCCACGACAATGTGTCAAGATAATGATACAAGTGCAATTTAAGTGCTGGATGGAGGTACATGTAACATGAAAGTGGTACAGGGGGTACATGTGTAACATGAAAGCGTTACGAGAACAAAGTGGAAGGATGTGAGTGATAAGAGTGATCCTAGATTGGGAGTGCCCTGCAGGGTGGTGATAGTTAATCCAGGTATAGTCTGAAGAGATGCCTCTTCAGACTATAGTGGATATTTCTATCTGTATCTGGTTATAAAACCTGCCAATGACAGCTCCTCTTCCTGTCTCCCAGGATTCCGTGGCAGTACAGACCTCTTCACAGTGGCTGTCCATGAGTTCGGCCACGCCCTGGGCCTCTCCCATTCGTCCTCTAATGCGTCAATCATGAGGCCCTATTACCAGGGCCCTGTGGGGGATATCAGTAGCTTCAGACTTCCTGAGGACGACAGGCTAGGCATCCAGACACTCTATGGTGAGGGGCTGCATCATTGCTCATTTTTATCTATGGTTTTCCATCAGTCTTGCTAATTGTCCGTATTTGTGTTCACCTTCTCAGGAAACAGAGAAGGATTGATGACTCCACCTCCAGATTCCCCTGCCACTCCCAGTTTGCCCCGCCCTCCAACTCCTCCATCTCCAAGACCAACAAAACAGTGAGCTTCTTGTTATTATTACTATTATTATGTCATTCCTGTCACACATGGTGCTACAACACTGGTAAAATTATACGTTTATGTGGAAAAATAAAGAAATTTGAAAGCTTTAGTTTTCTAATCTGCAGATGGTATAGTTTATTGATATCATTTTCAAGTCCCATATCACATTTGTGTTGGTTTAAGCATTCTAACCGCAGTCCTTTCCGCTAATCTGCCATTCAGCAAAGAGCCTTTCTGTGTTAATGACTATTTTTCATTTTGAAAAATGTCAGATGGAATCGTTCTAAGCTCTCAAAGTATTATTTTCCATCTCCATATCTTTGTTTTCTCTGAGTTGGGAATGCCCAGTCATGCTCACAGAACTGTCACTGTAATACATCTCCTCTTTGTGACAGTTTCCGTAATAGTGAATAGACAATAGTGATATGCTCGATGACTGCTTCCTTCATCAGCAGTGTATTGACTCCTCCCTCTTTTAGTCTATCTCATGTGCATATTCTTTTCTCTCTTAGCCTAGATCCATCTCATCTGGATCGCTGTGAGGGAGGCTATGATGCTGTGGCCAATATCCGAGGAGAAGTGTTCTTCTTTAAGGGTGAGAGCTGCTGCCACCAAATCTGCAATAAAACCTAGATCCCTGCAATCTAGAACACAGCTGTCTTGGATCCAGAAGTTTTACTGTGGGCCCTGACCTTGAGGCAGTGTGATTCTTAACTAGAACCGTGCGGTTCCAGGTGATCTGTCCTTCACCGTCCGTTTTTCAGGTGAAAGTAGTTCTGTTTGTGTGCGACTCAGGTCCGTATTTCTGGCGGGTCCAGCGGTCGGGATCCCTGGTGTCGCTTTCCCCGGCTCTGATCTGTAACTTCTGGAAGGGACTCCCCCGTGAAACCCGCCGAATCGATGCTGTCTACGAGAGGAAGGGTGACAGCCGCATAGTTTTCTTTATCGGTGAGAGACTCGGCGTTACAATGCAACAGACCTGGGTCAAATACGTATTTGTTTTGGATTCAAATACTTTTCTGTGCTCTGTTGATCTTGCCTGGTGTAATTGAGCCTGCCAATAATGACCAGAAGGCAGGGTTTGTACTTTTTAAGAGTATTTCATTGGTTCCAACACACCAGACAAAATCAGTAAAGCATAGAAAAGTATTTGAATCCAAAACAAATACTTATTTGACCCAGGTCTGCAATGCAGTGTGTGTTTTGTTTGGAGGAAGCCAGTTAAGACCATACTACATGTAAACGTCTCCATCCCCCTGTTTGTATAGGTGACCAGTACTGGGTCTTCAAGGACACGTCCGCCCTCCATGGGTACCCCCGCCCCCTGTCAGACTGGGGGTTGCTCTCAGGCGACGGGAGGCCGTCTGAGAGGGTGGGGGCGGCGTTTGTGTGGGCACATAACGGAAAGACCTACCTGTTCAGTGGAGGGGAGTTCTGGAGGTTTGATGAAGGAGGGAGGGGGGCAAGGACTCTGAATACGGGCTACCCCAGACCTACCTCCCTCTGGGGCGGGGTTCCCACTGACCCCGATGACATCATGAGCTGGACAGATGGTGAGAATCTGGCAGACCTTAAGCTAAGGCTGTGTTCCAAACTCTGTAGCTGTGTTCTGTGTTCTCATGTTCCTGTAAGCACATGCCTTCCGGTATACTTGCAAGAATACACTGATCGAGTGTAAGAACATTTAAACGTACTTGTACTTTGAAGTCACAAATACTGACCTCTAACCTTAGCAAGAAAAACACTGACACTGCAAAAATCCCCAAATAAAATCTGCTTACCCTTATATACATACATCATCCCACCTTCTGTCATCCGTTTTCTTGACTGAGTAAAAAATTTAATACCGAGCAGAAAACTTACGCAATAATTACCGGGAAGGGTAGGCATGGAAAAGTCTGAATCGAAGCGATGGTTTGATTCATACTTTGTTTTTTAGTCCTTCCAAGAACATGAAGAGAACTTCCGGTGAATCTCACATTCTTGCCGTGTTGGAATGCACTTGATCACATGACCATTTTACTTCCGCACCTGCTATATGCTCTAGATAGAACACAAGTATAGGGTCTGGAGCACAGCATAAGTCTCCATTCCCTCTCCACCCTCCTCTTTTACTCCATATTTATGTTTCCATCCTTTCTCCATCACTATTTGTCACAGTTCTCTCTGCTCTTCAACACATTTTCTCTCACTTTTTTCCCCTTTGATTTTCATCACGTTTTTCACTCTTTATTTACCTCTTAGGGGACACTTACTTCTTCAAGAACAACTCCTATTGGGTGGTGAAGAGTGGAGGATTGGATCATGAAACTGTCACTCCTAAATCTATCGCAGTTGATTGGATGAGATGTCCGCCTCCTTCGACTCCTACCCAGTTACCAGGCAGCTGCAATGCTAGGGGCTGGAAGTGCAACTGTACCAGGAACAGAACTGTCCTAATTCAGGCCTCCCATTGGCTAATCTTATTTTCCCTCACTTTGATATTCTGGTCTCTTTTAACTCATTGACAAATGACTTTAGTTTGAGTTTTTTAATGTACAAAGATGCATTTACTTGGATTATTTGAATAGCAGAAATCATTTTTAGTTGTAATGCAATATAAACTGGATTGAATTCCAATTAATATGTTTTATATTACAATATTTGAAAGGGTTAACTTTGTATTAAATCCTTTGAAGAGAACAAAAACTTCAATGGGATACCCTTCCTTTCCAATTAAAATGTGCAGAGATGTGAACAACAGATTCTCTGGAATAATATTTTAGAATAAATTATCAAATTTATAAATGAATTAATGTGCAGTTTGTGTTTTGTGTCTATGTTTTTTTGGTCTTTGTTCTACAACACTAACATTACATTAACATTTTAGTAGTTCTTCCAGTAAGACTATTATAAATAAGCATATAGAATTTGCCACACACACACACACACACACATATACATATGTGTGTTTTGGTGATGCTTGGAAAAGCACCACCAAATAGCCTCCACCTGGTTCAGAATGCAGCTGATTCTATTTTGCCTGGAGGCCTGAACATATCACCCCAGTGTCTGCATCACTTCACTGGCTACTCCTTAAGCTTGGAGCTGATTTTAAGGTGGTGGTAGCGATGGTGGTGGTTGTTGTTGTTGTTGATGTTGATGTTGCTGTATTGTTGTTGTTGTTCTTCTTTGCATTTAAGGACAGATTGTAACCAACATTTAAGGTGCATATTGCCGCCTACTGCACCAAAGTGTGTAGTTCACTTAAATACACATTTATTTCCTCTTAAATTTTAAATACTTAATGACAGATTGTAACCAACACTTAAGGTGCATACTGCCACCTACTGCACCGGAGTGTGTAGTTCACTTAAATACATATTTATTTCCTCTTAAATTATAAATACTTTTTTCTAACCCTGTGTCTCCAAGAACACCCCCCTTCATCCCGAATATCCCACCAAAATCCCATCCTCGTCCAAACTCTCTCGCTCTATTGTCAACCTTTCCCTTTTTCCATTATTCTTAATGAAATTAATATATGTTCAACATTTTATTTTACATTACATTCCTCACATACACCAACATTTTGTTTACCCATTAAAAGTGATGTTGCGCTTACGTAAGTTTGATAAGGTCGAAGGCGAAGATCTAATGGACCTGCAATCTGCTCACCCCTTTTTTAGGTTTGTGGGAAGTGTAGTTTATGGGACTCATTTCTACACCGCGTGCCGCCTTTCATGACGCAGGACGTCATGATGCAAAATTCGATATGCGCAGTAACTAGCGTTGCGTTCAGGTTCTGTGTGTAGTCAGTATTTATACCTGTTGTGGCCATTTTCTCTGTCTTATTGAAGCGTTTGATACAAGAAGATTTTGGATAGATTTTTCTTTTCGTCGTCTCTCTGTGTTTTCGGACAACAGAGGTACGTAAACGTGTTAAGTACCTAGTTGGTACGTACATGGAAATAATGTTAGCTAGCCATAGTAGCGAGCAAGTGTAGCCAGTAGTGAGAACATGGGAGAAGGATAATTGCAGTAAGGAGACCTGGTTAGGCAGCATTTTTTTAGTAGCATTACTAACTACCCTTATGTGCGTACAACTGGTTACGATTTAAGAGCGTATTTCTGCTGATTCCAGTGCGTTTCTGTAAGTTATCTTTCCAGTGGCCTTGCTGTCTGCACAAGCCTCACCAGACCATTTATTGTGTAAGCTCCAAGAGAAGACAGTCCATACGACAGTTAGCTAGCTAACGTTGGTCGAATAAGGCCAGGGCCTGGTAGCAGTTTATTGCTAGCTCAGCGTCGCTACACGCACTTAGTGATTGGCTGGGTAGGTAGCTAATTAGTGCGCTAAGATGGTTATCTTTATGTGTAAGTTGGTCGGCCACAGTAACATTCGATGTCGCTAGTTTCTGTGCGTCAGTTTTTTGTCTCAAACTTGGCCAGGTGTTTAGAAGGCCTGCTTTATCGTTAGCTAGTATGGTTAGCTGGCTAAAGCTAACGTAAGTTAGGCAGTTAACATCAGCAATTGAAGTTATTCTAAAGTTAGCGGCTGGGTAGCTTACTGTAGCAACGCCAAGTGATTATCATCAAAGTTAACTAATATAGTGGTCCCTGTACTTAGTTTCGTATGAAACTGAGAAATGTGTAGGCTGAAATGGCTAATAAAGTTAGTCTACATGCGCCTTAGCTGTTAGCTTACATGCTGCCTTGCCAGCTACAGGCGGCCTGTGCGTACAGTAACACCTGGAAACGCAGACATTAATAAGGTTATAGTCTTAAATGTTTGATTATGTTGCCCTGACGGTATTACATCAAGTAGTTGCTAATTTTGTGATTCTTCTTGGTGCACAGGGTATGAATTTGTTTGTGTTGAGGTATTTGCTTGTCACTAGACGTGATAATTATTTGTCAGATTTGTCCCGCGATGTGCCTATTGCAAAATGTCTGTATCTACGAGAATCCGTTTTGATGGAGGACGTTTTACTTACTCAGATTACATTCGTAACGAGTGACCAGTTGCTAATTAAGCCATGTTTTATACCTTACGTGGTGCTTATTGTGTTACATCTACAAGGAAAAGCATGCGGAAGAATTAACTATGTCGGATTGTTCACCCCGCAAGCCAGCTGTGTCTATAGAGTTGAGCTGGAACGCCACTACCCGGCCGATTTTTCAGCGCAGTTGCGTATGCGCCCTTTCTTTCAGAGCGAAATGTACAACGGCATTGGACTGACCACCCCTAGGGGCAGCGGGACCAACGGCTATGTCCAGCGCAACCTCTCCAGCGTGCGCGCCAAGCGAACCAGAGATGAGAGGGGGGACGAGCGGGATGAGAAGGACCGGGAGAGGCTGGAGAACCAGCTGAACCGCCAGCCTAACGCTGGCATCCTGGAGCACCAGCGGAAGAGGCAGCTGGAGGTCAAGTGTGCTGAGCTGCAAGACATGATGGAGGAGCAAGGGTAAGGGTGGTGTCCAGAGGGGTCGGCCATGGGGGCGTGCAGAGGGGCCTGTCCCGGGGTGTGGTTGGGGTCCAGAGTGGTTTAGTGCCGACCTCGTCAAATGCGTATTTGTTTTGGATTCAAATATTTTCTAGGCTTTACTGATCTTGTCTGGTGTATTGGAACCAATGAAATACTCTAAAAAAGTGCAAACCCTGCCTTCTGGTCATATTAGCTGGCTCAATTACACCAGGCAAGATCAATAGAGCACAGAAAAGTATTTGAATCCAAAACAAAGACGTATTTGACCCAGGTCTGGTTTCGAGTGAGAACTGGAGGGTACGTAAGGAATTCGAAAGGGGGATTAGAAATGAAGATCGCAAGAAATGGAGCACTTGAATTTGAACTTTACCAGGAGGGCTCATGCAGAGTTAGACATGTACACTGCAGTCTTTTTAAATCCGTTCATACTGCAGTCTATTTAATGAAGCTGTTAAGGTGACGTAGCTTTGGTTCAGGGCAGTGCCCCCACCTGTAAATCAGTAGTGCTGCTTCAAGCTTACAAGCCCAGATTCCTGCCCATTACGCTGCACTGCCACCTGGAAAAATGCATTTGTAAATGGAATAAGATTTATTTTTTTTAACAACCAGGTACTCTGCGGATGAGATTGCAGAGAAGGTGAACAGCTTCCGGCTCATGCTACAGGAGAAACAGGAACCCCCGGCCCCCATCTCTGACAGACCTACGTGAGTACCTCAGAACCACCCCCATACACGGCCCAAGGGCTCCGGTCCGAACCACAATATTCCCCAACAGAGGGCCTAAAGGCTCCGGTCCGAACCGTAATACTCCCCCACAGAGGGCCTAAAGGCTCTGGTCCGGACTGCAATACTCCCCCACAGAGGGCCTAAAGGCTCCGGTCCAGACTGTGTGGTGACCATGAATGGTCTGTAACCTGTGGACCTTGCGCAGGGTGACAGAGACTCACGCCCTGGCGGCGGCCAACCAGCAGAAGAACGACCGCCTGAGGGAGGCATTCGGCATCGCCACGGACTATGTGGACGGCTCGTCCTTCCACCCCGAGCGCAAGGAGAGGGAGAAGGAGAAGAGGGAGCAGGAGAGGCTGGAGAGGGAGCGACAGCAGCAGGAGCAGCAGAAATACGTGTGAGTACAGGAGCAGGGAGAGGGCCAGCCGCTCTATCAGTGACTTTGTGCTCTACCATAGAGCGTCCAGTCAGTCCGCTCTGTCAGTGACTGTGATCTCCCATAGAGCGCCCAGTCAGTCCGCTCTATCAGTGACTGTGATCTCCCATAGAGCGTCCAGTCAGTCCGCTCTATCAGTGACTGTGATCTCCCATAGAGCGTCCAGTCAGTCCGCTCTATCAGTGACTGTGATCTCATGCTGAGAGTCCAGGCAGTCCGCTCTGTCTGTGACTGATCTCCCGTAGATCATCCAGTCAGTCCGCTCTATCAGTGACTGTGTGATCTATAATAGAGCATCCAGCCAGTCCGCTTTACCAGAGACTCTGTGATCTCCCATAGAGCGTCTAGTCAGTCCGCTCTATCAGTGACTGTGCTCTACCATAGAGCATCCAGTCAGTCCGCTCTATCAGTGACTGTGTGATCTACAATAGAGCGCCCAGCCAGTCCGCTTTACCAGAGACTCTGTGATCTCCCATAGAGCGTCTAGTCAGTCCGCTCTATCAGTGAATGCGTGATCTCATGTAGAGCGTCCAGTCAGTCCGCTCTGACTGTGTGATCTCCCATTGGGCATCCAGTCAGTCTGCTGTATCACCGTGTGGGAAATGCATGATCTCGCATGGATTGATATTTATTCAGTGACTGTAGACGTGGTTCTGGGGCTGAAAGCTAAACGTTTTTCTCCTTTCTCTTCTTTTACAGGCTAGTGGAGGATTCTGAGGACTCCACCTCCCCCTCTCCTCGCAAGCAGAGTCGGAAGAAAAAGAGGAAGAAAAACAAGAAGAGGGAAAGGTGAGGGGCAGAGGAGGGAGGGAAGAACTGAGTAAAGGAGGCAGCCGGATGGGCGGGTATAGAGGGATGGGCTGTTGGCGTTGGGCCATAGTGGAGTGGTCATTTTTTGCTTGTTTCCATCTTAGTTCCGAGAGCCCCTCCCCTTCCCCTCCACGGGAAAAGAAGAAATCTGGAAAGAAGAAGAAAAAAAGGTGAGTGCATGGTACAGGTGGTGTTTGTCTTGCACACACTAAACACAGAAGCTTATCCTACTGAGAACCTTTTACTTAATAAATTTTGTTTATAATCTGGAGCTTTTGATTAAGATTGAAATTGAGTCTCTGGTATTTAATAAATTTTACTTTTTTGCCTTGTGCTGTCCCCCTGTCTGAATAAAGCAAAAAAACAGGGTGTTTTTTATTTTATTTTTTTTTGGCATTAGCATCTGGGTTTGCTTTAGCCGCTGGGTTTGCTTTAGCATCTGGGTTTGCGTTAGCGGCTGGGTTTGCTTTAGCCGCTGGGTTTGCGTTAGCATCTGGGTTTGCTTTAGCCGCTGGCTTTGCGTTAGCATCTGGGTTTGCTTTAGCCGCTGGCTTTGCGTTAGCATCTGCAGTAGCTCAGGGTCAGTTGACATGTACTCACCCCAGAGCCTCTCAATCTCCCCCAGCTCATCGGAGGATAGACCGAAGGAGAAAGGGAAGAGGAAGAGGAGTGAAAACGAGTCTCCCACCCCGCGCAAACAACAGCGCCGCCGCAGTGTGTCCTCCGGCTCGGGGCAAAGGTGTGTGGAGTGTTTAGGCCTGTGTGTGTTTCTGTGCGTTTCTGTGTGTGAAAGTGGGACTTTTTAGGCCAGTTCAGTGTGGAACTGCGTAGCTACAGTTGAGGCCAAAAGTTTACATACACCTTGGCTAAAGACATTCAAACTCAGTCTCTCACAACTCCACATATTAAATGTTACTATACATTTCCTGTTAATTAGGATATATACTTTACTTCCATAAGAGGTCAGTTCTAAATAATAGCTAAGAGACAGATTTATTTCAGCTTTTATGTACTATATCAGATTTTCAGTGGGTCAGAGGTTTACATACACTTTATTAGTATTTGGTGGCATTGCCTTTATTTGCTATGCTGAAATGTGCAGTAATGGATTGAGGTTATAAGTAACTTTGGCTGGAAAGTTTTGAAATGTTTTATTCAGCACTTTGAACACTGCTGTCGTTTAACTTAAACACAACTTCCTATGCGGGATCTCCCATCTTACGTTGTCCACCCTCTATGTTCTCAGCCAATCGCCCGCCCCGCTGAGAGAGATGCGGCAGAACCAGCCAGTCAGGAGGGTGGATGAGGGGCGGAGGGGGCGGTCCCCTGGCAGGAGGGGGAGGGACAGTGAAGGGAAAAGCCCTGGGAGGTCGGGCGTTCGAGAGGTGAGGTTCTCTTCCTGTTTCGTGTTTGTGGCAGTCCCCGGCACTTCTGTTAACGGCCAAACCGTGCGAGTGAGTTTGCTTTGCATGCGAAACGAAAGCCTGTGGGCAAGGGGGCCTTGCAATAGTAGGGCCTCATAAAACCTGTTCATTTTTTCAAATTCCCTTTTATTTTTCCCTTTTTTATCTGGATTCATTGTACAGATTTTTTTAAAACTGATTTTACCTATTTTTTGCCATCAGTAAGTGTGTGTCTGATATGGGAATGTGACAAGAGTAAGAAAAAAGCTACGTAAACACTATCTTCCATAACAGTGATTCACATTATAGAAATTTTTGCAGGACCTGATACATTCGTTTCTAATAAATAACAAACTGTTTGTGCTCATAGCCTGTGTATCTGTTTCTATATCTGTTCCCTCAGAGGTCTCCCAGACAGGTCAGCAGTCCCGAACGAGGGAGAAGAGTAGAGAAGGAACGAGAGAAAGAGAGGGAGGAGAAGCAGCAGCGGAGGAGACATGACTCCTCAAGCTCCTCTTCCTCCTCCTCCCCCAAGAGGGAGAAGGCCAGACGTCCGAGGAGCCGGGAGCAGGAGCGAGAGAGGGAGCCGGCTCGGGAAAGAGACCAACAGAGGAGGAGAGAGAGGGAGGAGTCCCCCAGACAGAGCGACAGAGGGAGAGAGAGGGAGGAGTCCCCCAGACAGAGCAACAGAGGGAGAGAGAGGGAGGACTCCCCCAGACTGAGCAATAGAGGGAGAGAGAGGGAGGACTCCCCCAGACAGAGCAACAGAGGGAGAGAGAGGGAGGAGTCCCCCAGACAGAGCAACAGAGGGAGAGAGAGGGAGGAGTCCCCCAGACTGAGCGACAGAGGGAGAGGGAGGGAGGACTCCCCCAGACAGAGCGACAGAGGGAGAGGGAGGGAGGAGTCCCCCAGACAGAGCAACAGAGGGAGAGAGAGGGAGGACTCCCCCAGACAGAGCAACAGAGGGAGAGAGAGGGAGGACTCCCCCAGACAGAGCAACAGAGGGAGAGAGAGGGAGGACTCCCCCAGACAGAGCGACAGAGGGAGAGGGAGGGAGGAGTCCCCCAGACAGAGCAACAGAGGGAGAGAGAGGGAGGAGTCCCCCAGACAGAGCAACAGAGGGAGAGAGAGGGAGCGAGAGCGAGCGAAAAGGCAGCAGAGACGATCTTCTGGTTCGTCGTCTTCCGCTTCTCCCTCTCCCCTCGCCAATGGCCGAGAAAGAGAGAGGGAACTGGATAGAGACAGGGGGAAGGAGAAAGAGAGGGAGAGGGAGAGGGAGAAGGAGAGAGAGAAAGCCAGGGAAAGGGACAGAGAGAGAGAGAGGGAGAGGGAGAAAGAGAAGGAAAGGGAGAGAGAAAGAGAGATGGAGATGGAGAAAGAGAGGGAACGGGAGAGGGAGAAAGAGAGGGAACGGGAGAGGGAGAGAGAGAGGGAACGGGAGAGGGAGAAAGAGAGGGAACGGGAGAAAGAGAGGGAAAGGGACCGGGAAAGAGAGATGGAGCGGGAGAAACGGGAAAAGGAGAGGAACAAAGACCGGGAGAGGGAGCAGCTGAAGGACCGGCACTCTTCCTCTGTGGTCAACACGTCCGTCCCCGACTCGGAAGACCTGCACTCGCGGAGAGATGCCGCGAAGGAGCGGAAAGAGAGGGAGGTGAGAACGGAGAGGGAGGAGAAGGAGCAGGGGAGGAGCAAGAAGGAGAAGAAACGGAGCGCTAAGTCCAGTAGCAGCAGCAGCAGTAGTAGCAGCAGCACCAGCAGCAGCGACAGCGACAGCTCCTCCTCTTCTTCCTCTTCGGATTCATCCTCCTCCTCTTCCTCCTCCTCCTCTTCATCTTCCTCGTCTGACGAAGGAGGGAAGGAACAGAGGAAGAAAAAGGCCGGCGCGGAGAACCGGAACGCTGAAAAAGGGGGCGGGTCCCCACCCCGGTCCCGCCCTCGAGCTTCACCCCCGAGGAACGGAGGGAGGGAGTGGGAGGAAGGAAGGGAGAGCAAGAATGGCTCGGATGGGTACGGCGAGGAGAGGGGAGCATCCAGGGGACTGCAGAGGCAGTCGCCCGCAGGCCCCGCCCTGGCGGCCCTGCCCAGAGACGGAGAGGGGGTGCGCGGGAGAGGGGGGAGGAGCCGCGGAGCTGAGAGATACTCCCCCACTCAGGAGGAGAGCTCCTCCCCCTCCCCTGTGAGGGAAAGGGAGGAGGGAAGACCGGGCGACTTCGCTCAGAACCCGCCGGCGGACGAGGGGAGAGGCAGGAGGGAGAGGGAGCGGCGCTCCCCGACGGAGCGGCAGAGGGACTCCCCCCCTCCTCGGGTCAGCGAGGGGCCGAGCGACGAGCCCAGAGCTCACGGGAGAGGCAGGCAGAGCGGCCAGCCGCCGGAGAGCCGCCCTGAGAGGCAGCCGGCCAGAGACAGAGGGGCGGAGCGGTACTCTCCCACAGAGAGAGAGAGCGTCAGCCCGTCCGGTTCACCCGGGCCGAGGGGCAAGGAGAGGTACTCTCCCACCGAGGCCGAGAGGGATGGGGAGCAGGAGGAGGAGGAGAAGAGGAAGGCTCCGTCACCCCCTGCCCTTCAGGAAAGGGCTGGAGAGGGGGCCGGAAGCACCAGGACCTTTTCCCAAAACAGCACGAAGCGAGGGAGGGGGTCTGAGGCGGAAGCTTCCCCTGAAAAAGAGAGGGAGACCTCACCCCCACCTTCGAGGGAGAGGGCGCGCTTGTCGCCTTCCCCCAGGACGGGAGAGAGGGGGCGGGACCGCAGCTCCCCTCGCCCGGCGCAGAGAGACAAGGAGGCCCCGGCCCGCCGCGGCTCGTCCTCTCCCTCCTCCCCCCCCCCCCCTCGCCGCACCCCGCCCCTTCAGTACCAGGACCCGCCCCGCCCCCGCCGCCGCTCGCCCCTCTCCCCCAGCCCCAGGCCGTCCAGCCGAAGGCCTGGCCACGCCCGCTCTCCAGCCCGACACCCCTTGCGCACCGACAGGGACAGGGACCTCGGCCGAGATAGGAGATACTCTCCGGTGTCCCGGAGGAATAGAGACCGGTCCAGGGATCGGGAGAGGGACCGGTCCAGGGATCGGGAGAGGGACCGGTCCAGGGATCGGGAGAGGGACCGGTCCAGGGACCGTAGGGCTAGGTCCAGGGATCGTCAGAGGGACCGGTCCAGGGATCGAGAGAGGGACCGGACCAGGGATCGAGAAGGGGCCCGGTCGAGAGATTGGGAGAGGGACCGGTCCAGAGAGAGGAGACCAAGGAGAAGTCGGTCAAGGAGTCCAAGGAGGCGGAGCCCCATTTATAGGTAACGTTCAAGTTGATTTTGTTTTTGAGCTCCTGGTGAAAATTATAGTGTCTGAAAACCTTTTTGTGAGATATGATGTATAGTTGTCCAGCTCATAGGGTCTCCATTAACAGCCTTTTCTGTGTCTCTGTTGCTCAGGCCACGACGTTCTCCCTCTCCCATCAGGAGGAGGAGAAGCAGCCGCTCCTTGTCCAGGGAACGTGAGCGGGAACGAGAGAGGAACAGAGAGCGAGAGCGAGAAAAGGAGAGAGAGAGGGAAAGAGAGAAGGAAAGGGAGAGAAGAGTTAAGACTCCACCCAAAGATGCCCCTGCTCGCTCTCCCTCTTCCTCCTCCTCCAGCTCCTCTTCTAGTTCATCGTCCTCTTCATCTTCTGACTCCGCCGAGGAAGGGGTGGAGGAGCCGAGGAAGGATGTGACTGACAGAGGGATGGAGGTGGAGGCTGAGAAGGGGAGCAGGCCGGAAAGGGAAGACAGGCAGCGAGGAGACGACGGAGAAATGGTGAAAAGGGGATCCCTTTCGCCCGCTTCTTCATCCGGGCTGAGAGTTCCCCAGGAACCTGCCTTTCCTTCCAGCCAATCAGAACCCAGGTCTCAGGCCAAGGAACCAAGCGTTGACCAATCGGAAGTGGAGCCCAGGGAACCACCGAGAGCGAGGCCGACTGGCCCGCCGGTGTCCAGCACCTCCGAGCACAGCCCCGGCCCGCAGAGTCCGCCCGAGAAGCCGCTGAACGGGCGGCCGGACAGGGAGGAGCCTGCGAAGCCCGATCGGAAAAAGAGTAGCAGCAGCTCCGGTTCATCATCGTCCTCTTCCTCATCGTCCTCATCATCTTCTTCCTCTGATAGTTCAGATTCTGATTCGGAGGAAGAGAAAGAGTGAGTTTCCTCACAAGGACCTTTGACCTCTGCTGCATATGTTTGTTTTTGTTGGTTGCATCTTTTTGCCAGCTCTTAAATTCTCAATTTCTGTATATTTGCTTGTGCAGTAGGGTGTTGTTGAGCTCTTCTGTTTCCCTGTGGTGTCTCTCTCAGGAAGAAGGCTGCAGCCGTGGGCAAGTCCTCTTCGTCCTCATCCTCCAGTGAAAGTGAAAAGGAGGATGGGAAGAAAAGGTAAAATCGATAGGCTTATCGTGTGTTTTGGGTCAAAAGCACTTGGCTCCCATAGAAATTTAAGGCTGCACTTTCTTACTTGCAGCCCACCCCGCCGTCCAAGGGTACCAGCAGATTCGCTGAGAGACTCCCGTTCCCTCAGCTACTCTCCTCCTCTGAGGCGAAGGCGACCTCCGCCGTCCCCACCTGCGCACAGGTGAGTGGCAAAATGGCGGGAAAATGCAACCGAGTTGCTCTGGGTCAGACCTGTGCACCACTTACTGCATAACCTGCAGGTGTTTCTTACCCTCTAAGGTGTTTGGGATGGTGACCACGGGCTCTGAACACACTAGCCTGTCTTGTTTTCCTGTTAAGTATATTTTGCTTGCACTTAATATTTCATAAATGACATGCTTTAGGCTTTCTGATAACATAATCTTGCCTGGTTTGCAAATCCTTTGTCATGTTGTAATCATGAGAGTTCCAAACAGTGACGTTGCTAGAACCCTTTTTTTATTACTTTTTTTTCCTCTCCCGTTTCACCTCAAATAACCGTGAGCCGAAATGTACCAGAATCACCAAACTTGGTTAGCTTGTTTGGATAGTCAAGCTCTTGGATCCCTTAAATCAGGGATCAGCAGCTCACGGTCCTCGAGGGCCGAGACCTGCTGGTTTTCCACCCTCCCTTTGCCTGGTCAGAGTCAGGTGTGCAGACAGTCTGGCCAATCAGTAAGCACTAATTACCCCGGGAGAAAAGAAAACCAGGATGGATTTGGATTCGAGGGCCAGAGTTGATGATCCCTGCCTTAAATTATGGCGCAGATTGAACATCTGGTGGCGCTGTAGTGTTCATGACATTCACAAGCTCAGTCACAAAAATTGCTGCACAGGTCCCTTTCCTCACAAGGAACAAATTTGTCTCAAGGCAAACAACCCCATAAACTCCGCCGTATTGGATTTTCCGCAATTTAGAATTTTTTGGAAAACACTTAAAATGCTTCTGCAAAAAGTGATCAATTAGGACATAATTGGTATTTTACCTCATCTCACATGCCTTATAATGAAGGTATTATTAGCTGTGACCGGCAGCTCTATAGCTCTCTGCCTGTCGATCGGTCGGTTGGTCCACAAAAAGTGTCCCGCCCCGTAGCGGCCACAGTTTTCGCCCCAGGAGGCTGAATTTTGGCATGGACGTTGGTCATGATCGGAAGGTACAGCTGAGTAACTTTCAGGCCGATTGACCAAGAGGGGGCGTGTGGCGATGGGCGTGGCCTATCCAACCACAGGGTGGCGCAATAAAGATCCAAATATGAAATTAAATGACAAATTCAGAAAAAAAACTTTGCAGAGATTTAAAACTTGCTTGAATGACGGCCCTTATCTTTATAGATGTGTGCTTTATTGGTTGGCGCCATCTTGAATTGGCCATCATTTTGTGTTATATTTCTCATCTGTTACTTATCTGAGGTCCTCCTGAACTGCTTGGCTGATTCTTATGAAACTTGGCATTTTTCCAGAGGATGTCTTCCAACAATGCATTTCCAAATTTGGTGGAAATTGGCCACTTGGTTGCGCTATAATGGTCAGTTGAAATTGCTATTATCCAATGATCAAAACTCCTGAACTTTGACTTGGAGACCTGAAAACAATGACAGAAGATGTCCCTCTTCACAAAGAACAAATTTGCCTCAAATAAACATAAGACAAATGTATTCAATTTTCCGCCATTTTCAATTTTCTGAAAAAACGGTACAATACTTCTACAAAAATTTACCAATTTACATGAAAATTGATGTTTGGCCTCATCTTGCATATCTTTATACAGGCATTACTTTTCTAATGCTTATGTCAAAATGGCTGAGTGACGATCCAGTGAAATTGCAGTGGGTGTGCCGTATCAGAAAAATTATAATTCCACTGTCTTTCACATAAGGTTATGTAACTTGGTATGGGCATTAAAGGCTTAAACCCACATTATTGCAGCTATATTTAAAATTGCATTTGTCAAATGGCTGTGTGTTGTTTGGTCTCTGTGGCATTGTTTGGACATGATCCCCTGTGCAGTATTAGCGTGGTGAATGTTGAGCTTAAGGCATTGACTGTTTTATTAAAGGGGCTGGCAGCCACTGGGTGGCTATTTCAGAGGGCCTTAAGAGGAAGCACAAGTACACTTAAATACCTTTCAGGTGTTTAATAATGTATAAAGCGCACTGGCCTGTGCATATAGTGTTTATTTATCATTTGTATACTTCAAAGTATACTTCAAAAGCCACTTTTCCACCGCAGGAACTTTCCCCAGGAACTAGGAACCTTTTGAGGAACTCAGTGCGTTTCCACCGCAGGAACCAGGGTCTAAATTAAGTTCTGGGGACTTTATTTTACCCCCAAACAATTCCCTGCTCAGGTGGTAGTACTTTCGAAAAGTACAGGAACTTTTGGGGTGGGACGCAAGTGCTGAACATTTCTGATTGGTCGAGTACTTGCAGCGTTTTATTTCAACCGCCATTTTTAAAAATCTGCAGCCGCAAACCGATTTATTATTTTCAAAATAAAAACTTGAATTCAAACATTATGTTATGCGGCGCGGTAGCCTACTTTTGGTTATAGCCTGCCAATGTCTACAGATGAGAAATTAAGATTGAGGATTATTTCGTGTGCTCTTCTGTTCTTTCCTTGCTTTAGCATTAAGTCTGTTTTATAAAATATTAAGCATTCGTGCTGGGACAGCATATTATGTACCGAAACATTCAAACGATTTAATTCGGTTGCTGAATATTTTCATGCGGATTTTCTTTGTTAGCCCGTTATAATTGACTCAAAACACTTGACACATTTATGTGACGTATGCCGTAGTTCTGCGTAATTTACGTTGGGGATACAGTAAAAGCAAACTGGAAAAAATCACCTTCCGCACTTTTTGTCAGGGTAAAATAACAGGTTAATTCTAGTAATCGTCCCTTTTGCTTTTTCAAACTGCCACGATTTTACTCTGCGATTCTGCAATTCCACAAAAAGACCAGGAAGACTAGACATATGGACTCTAATTTATGGTGCATGGTTCGCATCTGCAGGGCACGCTTCAAGTATTTAGCTGCTCCGCTAACAGTAACTTTAAAAGATGAAAGAAAACGGTGACTGTACCACTGCAGTTTAAATAAAATTTTAATTAAAAAATTAATTAAAATTTTCACGATTATATGGAAATGACGATGAGAGTCGAATGAATCAATTCAACAGCCAAAAAGGTTTACGACGTGTGCATGTTTTCTGCTATAAATGTTACCAGTAATTTGTGGAATGTGAATGCGTTCGGTCGCCTCGGATGTCAAAACATGAAAGTGAATGTTCGCATAAACACATAATGAATGTGTTTGAGAGGATTATAAAAGTTACAGTCTGTATATTGGTCTGTTATATCCTGTTTGTTGCATAACAACGGTCCAAGTTGAACCACCAACGAGAGTTTAGCTTGACAACGGTAAAATAATGTCCAAACGGCCACGGAAAAATATTTCAATTTCCGGTGATTAAGTCGATAAAAATCAATAAATACTAACATAACCATATATAGTCATTATTGGTAACCCGTTGTGTAAGTGGAATAAACCCCTCTGGGCTGCCCTGTTATTGGAAAATAACGTACATCGGTGGCAGTATGGAGTTACAGAAGAAATCATAGGACAGATGGACCGACGATGACGTCCCTTTTATCACACGTCAGCGGACTAATTTGCCTAATCTTCGCGGGACTTTAGACCGCGGTGGAAACGCAGACAACAGTGGGCTGAAGGAACCTTTCAGTTCCTTGAAAAGTAGTTCCTGGGACTAAAAGTTCCGGGTACTTTGGGGGGGAAACGCGGCTGAAGTGTGCTTCAGAAGCCTTTCTGCTGTGGCTCTTTCCAGCAGATGCTGTGAGCTGATCCAAGTTTTTCTCCCCTCTTTAGGAGCAGCAGGAAGTCACAGAGCCGATCTCCTACCCGAAAACGAAGGAAATGATCTTCTTGGGGCCTCCCCGGGAGAGTCTCCTCGATGCTTCGGCTTGGTTACTCCGTGCTGAATGGGGGCCCAGCTTGGACGGAAACATCTGGAGCTCAAGAGGAGATCGGTGGCAGCAGCAACGCATTAAACGAAGGACACTGATTTATGCGAGGGGGGAGCATGATGAATCGCCTGATTTTTGTTGAACAAGTAAAGAGGATCTTGTACAAAAGGAACAATAGACCCAAAAACCCTGTTTGTAATTCAAGTTTTTTTTAAGGGGTAGATCAATTTTATTTTAATTGTGGTAAGAAAAATGCTAAATAAAAATGGAACATGGAGAGGAAGGGAGCCATGAATATACGAGACCTGTTGCAGTGTCACTGTACCTACCAATGAATTCATATACGACTGTACAAACCATACAAGTAAAAAAGTGAAATACGTGGACGTACTACACTGAAGAAAATTCACACTGTACCTTCTCTCTCTTTACCTCCGGCTCTGTTTAAAAAAAAAAAAAAAAAAAGGCTTCTGTACTTTGTGTATCACTGTAATGAGGGGGTGCAGTTGCAGGTGTCTGTGAGTGGAAGTTTTGAGTCCTGTTTTTTTTCCCCGCTTTGAGAAAAGATTAAATAAAAAAATGCAATAGTTGCTTTCTCCCTCTTTGTACGTGCCTAAGGAA
This sequence comes from Anguilla pacifica, assembly GCA_039654925.1. Taxonomy (NCBI): domain Eukaryota; kingdom Metazoa; phylum Chordata; class Actinopteri; order Anguilliformes; family Anguillidae; genus Anguilla; species Anguilla pacifica. Next base: position 10,300,580 of record CM077300.1, on the reverse strand, counting down.
TGTATATTGCAAAGTTCATAGTTTCTATACCATCATCTTCAATGTTCTTTTGGTCCTGTTTGCTGGTCCTGTTTGCAAGTGAGTACAGAACAGTGTGTTGGTAAACTTTGAAAAGTATCTTGTTCTGGTTTAATTTTCCAGCACAGCAATGTGGCCATAGCATCTATTTATTCTGTCATGTTCTCTTTTTTCAGTCTGAAGTAAAGGTCTGACTAATTGTATTTTGGGGTTTTCACATTGCAGTTTTAAGTGGTCAAGTCAGTGGCTGATGTGCCATTTCAGTTGTTCAGCAGTTAATCCAGATCACAGATCTGTCACTTAGATCTATTTTTACCCTACCTAGTCAATTCATTGCTTCACTTAAATGTGCATTGATATGTGGATATCGGTCTATTGTGAAAAATTTGTCTTCATTTAAAAAAAAAACATTTGTGGAAATAAAGGATTCATAAATATGAAACCTACCCTAGGGGTATCAGGATTGATTAACAATTAGCGATCGTAATTTGAGGTTGCTTTTTACAAAATGGTGTTGAACTGGTGGTCATTAGCAAAAGCAGGCATAAAAGGATGGTCTTTAGACCACGTAGATGTATATTCCCAGGTAAATGTGTCTCTAGTCGTTGGATATACATTCTTAGAAACATCAGTGAACGTTTGTAAATGCAAGACATGCATCCCATTTGCTCCTACTGCTCTGAGCCTCTCCGAGTGGTTGGAGCAGTTGGATATCCCCTTGCCCCTCCTCCTCAGGTTTGAAGGAGACGGTATTCTGACGTCATATTTAGGCGTCCTTGTTTGAATCGGGTAGTGCTCTCAAAGCCGTCTGGAAAAGCGGAATTTAATGCACAATTGGTTATCTATAAACAACCAAACACATTGAATAAAATAACATCTGAAGAATTATTATTCCGTGGAGAGAGAAGGAAATATGGGTCCAGTTGAAGTAAGCTTGATTGTCAGTGGGAGCGTTTGAAATGGAATGATGTAGTAGCTGGATGTTCTTATTCCGATCGATTTACAGCATGAGGTTGTGTGTGTAAATAGTACGCTAGCGAAGTATTTAAGACCAGTTTATATTTCAATATGTATGTATACGTTGCTTAAAATTCTGGTTCGCCAGTGGTATATATCCCGTCTATGTGGCTGCTGTTTCATTGTGCATGTGCCTCTTTTTGCTTGCAGGAATCAATCAGTAATCTTTTCCCTGTGTGTATTCTAGCTTCTTCACATGTCCGTATTCTCCCAGAGCTTCTCTCACTGCGGCCGTTTCTTAGCTGCAGGGAACAATTATGGGGAGATCGCTGTGTTCAGGTGAGCTTGGTGCGGTAAGCAAACAGCACTGCCGCACCATTACCAAAACGGGTGTTATTTTATTTCTGGTTTCAAAATCCTGAAGTGGTCAGATTCTGTAACTAGAGGATCCGTTTCTTTAAAAAAAATTTTTTTAAAAAAAGGAACTTTAGCTTATGGAGCGCGTGTGTATGGGTGGTGGGAAATATGTTTTCATTGACGCTTTTTCTGATCATTTGTTTTCCGTTCTTTCTCCGGCAGTCTGTCCTCCGCTCTCAGTCCAGAGGCCACCAAAATCAGTCAGAAACCCATCTTAACCTTCACTGGTCAGTCTCAACCTCACACATACAGTTGTATGATGAATACGGTACATACAACTGTTAACTGAAATTTCTGATTGCATATTTTTTCCTGCTGTGACAGCTTTTATGTCTATATGGTACACATGCTATATGTTGAAAAGCACCATTTTACTGATTCATGTGAATATAATTCAATAATTCAGCAGCTTGTATGTCAGGCTGTCACCGATACTGAGCTTAGATAAGTACCTAATCAGTTTTGTTTCGTACAAACACAGTCATTAATTGATCTATTGACAACCCTTGAAAATTTTGAATGTACCTACGGTTGATATTTTATATATAGCTGGTCCAATGATAAACACATGTGGCTAAGCTGAAATTAGGGTGGGGGGTCCGGAGGGGTCAGACTGTGATCAAGGGGAACCTGTAGGTCAGAGTGGCGTGCCCGTGTGAGCGCAAACGCAGAGTTAGGTGGGAGTAGTGTAGTGACATGGCCCTAGGGCTGCCTAATTGCTCACAGAGAACCTCATCTTCAGCACAGCGGTTAACCCGGCCACCCCTCACCCCAACTTTGTTTTTCTCTCAGCGCATGAAGCTCCTGTGTTCTCCCTCCTTTCCACTGACACCCACCTCCTGAGCGCGGGGAATGGAGAGATCAGCGCCTGGAGCTGGGCGGAACTGACCAAGAGGGTAAGAGAAAGGGGCGGAGCCTGTCCTGCATTTGCTTTACTTCCTGGATGATGTCATTCATGTAGTCACTGGCCTCATGGATGTTTCATTTACAATAAAGACAGTACTAGTTGGGTCCAAGATACGTGCTGCTCAGACATTTTTCATTTTTTGAAAACCACAGTGTTTAACAGCAGTTATTCTGTGTGTTTTTGTGCCTCTTTCCTACTAGAACACTAAATCTATTTGGACAAGGAGACCACAGTACAAGTGAGTCAGTTAACTCCTTTTAAATGGAGTATCCTGTAAAACCCAGGTTCTGTGTGTGTGTGTGTGTGTGTGTGTGTGTGTGTGTGTTTTTTTAAACTTACTTTTGCTTCCTCTTTCAGATCGAGTCTAGAGATTCCGGAGATAAATGCTATGATCATTAATCCAAGAGTAAGTGAAACCGGCTCGTGTCAAAAAACACTTGGAACCTTAAGAATCTTAAGTGGTAAGATTCTTCAGGGCGATTCTTTGGGGGGATGTTCCCTGGGTTGTCTGACCGTACAGAGTTCGTAACTGTTCTGTAATGTGAATAACAGCATTTCACAGCCTCAGGTTAGCCTGTTACCGTGGGAGAAATCGGTCATCTCACCCTAAAGGATAAAGCGCAATCCAGGGCCGTAAATTACCTTCTCAACTACTGCGGCACCACAGATCCAACCCAGACTGTACCCTTGTGTCCGACTCTTTCATTCGATGTCTCTGAGAGACACAGTCGGATCCTTTTTGCTTGTGTAGGCATAATGCTTATAACCAGCTGCCCGTGAGAGGAAGACATATATGGATCAGGTTATAAGTATCAGGGCAATGGTTTATCAGCAGGGTTGTGCCATTTGTAGACTTTCTGTTCGGTTTCTTTCAGTTACTTTCAGTTTCGGCGATGTTACCTCGCAGAATAAAATGGAAACAAAGTGCACTGAAGGGAAATTTTGTAGCGAAGAAAGTACAGTTGGCATTGCTGTAAGAATGCAAATGAAGATGTGAATAGTTTAATTTGCACACACACTATGTAGCGCAGCTGCTGTAAGTAATAGTGACACAGACAGTGTCCTTCACAATGACGGGATCTGCTGCTGTTCTGTGACCATGTCAGAAATGCTGGCTATGCGCTGTCTTTCAGGACAACAGTCTGGTCGTAGGCGGGGGAGACAACAACGTCCACATCATGGACCTGGAGAGCGGAGTCTTCAAGGTGGATAATGATTCAGTGCTTTTATGAGTGGTGCCATGAGCTTTTCCTGACTTCTTAACCTGTAGTTCCATCTTCAGCTGGATCTTTGATTGTATAATTGGCCATGGTTGTTGACTGTTTACCACTGATTACTACAATTAGTGCTCACAGTGACCCCTTGAGGGTAAGGACTGAAGTGCAGGTTAAATGTTTCTCAGGCCACATGTTCAGAAAGAAATGGCTCTGTGGTATTTGACAACTGCATCTGCACTTGGAATCTTTCCTTGCACCCCCCCCCCCCCCCCCCCCCCCCCCCCTTTTTGGTTTCGGTAGTCGGTGTTACAGGGCCATAGTGACTACATCCACTGCCTGAGCATCAGGGAGAGAGAGGGAGAGATCCTGTCTGGAGGAGAGGACGGAGCCGTCAGGATATGGGGTGAGAGGCACTTTGAGTCATTCTTTACTTGTTTTTTTTAATGTGGGGATACTTTAGCATTTAATCAGGGAAAATCTGTCCATTTGTTTACCTCCAGACTCCAGGACCGGACAAACTGTGCACTGTATAGAGGTCTACAAGTACGAGGTAAGGGAGAAGGAGAGTGGCTATGTTTCTCTTGCCCTTTCAGGTGTGAGGTTACAGATGTGTCATTAGAATGTTGTTAACTGAACATTCTAATGCTGATGTAACAATCACTACTGGTAACTGAAAGCAATAAGAGTTCTAGACTGACTGACTGAGAATTTTGAGGAAACATTCCAAATTCCAGCATTCCAGTTCAAGGGTTTAAGGGGTGCAATGATCCCATTTGTGAGCAGAAGGCTGCATGTTTCTCCATGTAGGATAAAGCTGATGTTGATGACAAGTAGAGCGATGACATTAATGAACTGCAGTGGCATTTCTTTTCCTTCTGTCCCCTGTGATGATGCAGGATTGTGCACGGCCCCAGTATGGAAAGTGGATCAGCTGTCTCGCTACTGATTCCGAGTGGATGGTAAGTGGCGGCAGAGTTTAGGTTTATCACGCAGCAATGAGAGCCGTTTGTTTTCGGAAACAGAGAGCAGAATAGCGATGTGAAACAGAAGTGAAAGGCGACGGTGGTTTGTGGGATAGGTGGAATTGCACTCATGGTTTTGAGTGCAGTGGCAGTGTTTTCTATGCTATGCTGTCAGTGACTGATGCTCTCTTCCTGCTATTTTGCAGCTCTGCGGAGGCGGGCCGGCCCTGTCGCTATGGCACCTGCGCACCCTCTCGCCCACTTCCGTTTTCCCGCTTTCTGGCTGTCAGCGACAAGCAGCTTTCTACCAGGACCTGGTGAGCCCAGCACGTTCCTGTACTTCTTGTAGTTATTGGCAGTTCCTGCAGTTGTCGATAGTTTTTGTAGTATCTGTAGTTCCAGCAGTTATCTATTGGTGTTTTTTTCTAGTTACCTGCAGTTCCTGTAGTTACTGGTATTTTCTGTAGTTGGCCCTTCATTCATCCATATTCACAACAAGCATAACAGAGTACTAGAGCACACTTTTTATTACCATCCTCTCTGTATTTGTGAATAAACCTTTTGTCTATGGCTGGTTCAGATAAAAAAGTCATCGGCCCACAAGATGGTCTTGGAAAGTTTTCAGAATATTTTTTCAGTGTGAAGTACTGAATTTTAAACCATTTGCTGGAAGCTGAATTTGTCTCCAAGCTGCAGTGTATTAGATCTTGAGTCCAGAATCAAAAACAAAATGGGTCCATTTAACAAACTCAAAACTCAGTTATGGAAAGGTTGTTGATTTGATCAACCTTCATTTTGATGTAGACTGTTTATACTTAGCAACATATATTTTTTTAAATACTTGTTCTCTACTTGTCTGCTTTTGCAGCTTTGCGCTGTACTCCGTTTTGGGCTGTAATGGGTACTGTTCTGGTTCTCTTTAGATCTTGTCTGTTGGAGAGGGGAAAGTTGTGTCCCACTGTCTTATGGGTGGGGAGGTAAAGTCGCTAATTCCGTGCACACCGCCATCGCTCAACACGCTGGCTATCAACACCAACAGCACTGAGCACAGGGTGAGTTGCGCTGATCGCCGTCATAACTCCTATGTTAACGCTAAAAGCCAGCTATGATCTTTGCAAATGCTCGCGGCTGTTGACACGCGGTTATGAGCCTAAGCATATCACGGGTAATTCAAGTCAGCGTGACGACGGTGATGTCATCTGTATGCGATTAAATAAAATGGGAATATGCAGTAATGAAGTTGTGAGGAGTTGTGGATAGACTGTAACATCTTCTCTAAAATTTTTGTTCCAGGTGCTGACAGTAGGGGGCAGCAGTGACCAGATAGACGTTTTCACAAACTTGTCTTACAGAGCATTTTCCCTTTCTTTCTGAAAGGCTACAACACAATCTCAACACACACACCCCTTCCTGACACTGCAGACAAATTCTCCCAGACGCTGTGGTAATTTATCATTTGAAAATAATTCAGGAACATATTTTTTATAATAAAGTACTTTTTCCCTCTTTTCTATGCATTCGTTCTTTTTGACTCCTGTGTTTAAAATCATATTTGCATATTACTGGATGAACTGAATTGCCACTAGAAAATGCCGAACTATGCCGTTTCGAAAACGCATAAATGCATAATGATTTCCCCATTGTTCATCGGGAGGGATTATGTTAAATTCTAAACATAATTGAAAGCGTAATCTGAATTTGAAAAGCAATTATTTGTGTTCAGATGTTTTGGTCATGTATTAAAGACCGCATCGCTATAATCTTTAAAGTCTTGATCAGTAAATCTGACCACATTTGGAGCGGTCATCTAGAGTAGAAAAAACGAGTTACTAACTTGGATTAAGTGGATTTACCGAGGGCTTTCAGATGACAATACGCTGCTAGCAAGCACAAGTACCGTTCTTGTTTTTCTACGGAAAAGACTCAATACCAGCTGTAACAGGGACAGAGGAACAGGGAGTGAAAGGCGAATGGAGGGAGGGATCAGAAGAGAGAGAGACACATGATTATCCAAACCAAGTGACTCGATTTTCAGGTGTGGCCTAAGGCGGCGGTCCCGCACCCTCCGGCAGCCCAAAGACCACGAACTTTCCTGATCAACTTCCCCGGGAGCCGTCTGGACCGGTCAAGCGATGCTAATTTGAGACAGGCTGTCGAAGAAGTAGTTTTCCATTTAGACGACCGTTTTATTGAGCGCCTCACAGCAGGGCGTTTAAAAATTACTGTTTCTCCAACGTGGAAAGTACACGGAATGGATAAAGAAAACTATTGTTAGCTAGTTGGCTAACGTTAGATTGCTAAATATGAACTATCGTTAGCCGAGGCTAGCCAATTTGGCTATCCTTGCTTTGTGAGCTATTGAAAACAGACAGACGGATTGCTCGTAGTTAAACTATCCTAGCTATCGAAGTTAACTAAACTGTCAGAACCTCGCCGAACCGAAGTGAATCTTACTTTATGGTAAGTTATTAGTTATTTACTATCTTTTTGCTATTTGTATGATGTGGAGTATATAATTCCATGCTAAATTTACAGATGACAACTATAACCAGGATGGGCTAGAAGAAAAGCGCAAAGACATTTTTACAGAACCAGTAAAACAGTATTAAAGTAACTAGGGAATATAAGTATTATTCGCTTACTTGACCACGGAGCTGCCGTGACTCATCTGCCTTGCTAATTGTGCAAGCCAGTTTGTAACGTTCGCTCCGCTACGCAAGCTTGAGAGTTAGCCTTGGCTAACTGTTCTGTTAATGAGTTCTTTCCAGCTCATTAATAATATCATTAGCCGTTTCTGATTACTGTTGCTAAACGTCGCTGTTTAGCGCCAGTACTGGTTACCTACTTGTAGCATGTTTCACATGCGGATGGGCAACCTAGCTACGTCACTGTCAGTTTACAGCATAGGTTAGTAACTAGTAGCTAATATAATAGCTACATAAATATATTTTCGAATTTCCTGGTACACCTCGCAGTGTTAGCTGTGTGTTGTGTGTAAATATACCAATTGTAACAGTTGCTTGTTTCTTCAACAGCGTAAATTACATTGGCTAGTCGATGTTCAGGAACTAGCAAAGTTGGGATCCTTTCCTGTTTTTGTGGAAACTCCTGTTACAATTCGCTCTATGGTCTGTAGTTACAGTGCCTCTGGATTAGACAAGGTCCAGTCAGGCATGTATTTGCTTGTATCTTCTGCCTAATTTACACAACATTAAATGCTGTACCAAATCACGGCAGCGCTTCCACAGAACGGTCAGCATTTGTAACCTTTCCCCCTTTTCCATTCTATATTATCAGTCTTCAGGTGTGGTTTATATGTCATCATTAAAAAGGGAAGCAAATGAAGAACCTGTTTGATGTGTAGTCAAATTTAGTGGCACAACTTTTGTGGAAAGACCGTGAGAGAGAGAGGTAAAAGCAGAAGTCTTGCTTACAAGTGGTAAATACTATATACAGAAGTATCTTACTGACCAGTTATAAAGCAACTGAGAAAGAGAGTTATTAATAAGGAACTGTTTGGTTAAACGGTGCCTCTTTCCTGTCATACTTTGTGAGCTGTAACCATGTTGTTTTCTTATTTCAGGTTCAGGCTGAGATGAGGGAACCACCTGGACAGAGGTGTGGACGACCAAAGTAAGGGACAGATAAACTAAGAAAGAGAGAGTGAGCAAGACCAGTCAATGCCAAGCACGTACACAGAGAAGACAACATCAGATTGAGAGGTTTCTCAAATTAAAGAAAAAAAATATTATTTCACCATTATTCTGTGTTTATGCTTAAGATTACAGTGTACAGTAGGGCGAGAGCAATCGAAACACCTGTTGTTGATGGGATTCACCTCCTACAGGTATCATAAGATATTCAAGCGCATATATTTCCCACACTTAAATACACTTAAATATTCAGAATTGTTTTCTCAAGTGTCCTGCAAGTTAATAACAGCACTAAATTGCCCTTGGCGATTCAGTCGCAGTAAACAGACACTGAGTAGACTGGTTGGAAACTCATTTTGGGAAAATGAAACTAACGCTAAATAAACTGGTGGACGTGCAACTGGAATAAAGGTGAGTTGTGTGAAAAGCACCTTCCTGGGATTTCTGCACTGGAGCTGGTGGGGCTGGCCTACACTCCACGTACTGTTGAACAGAAAGTGAAATTTAATGGGAAGGATACGTTTAATCAGCAACTGAAACCGCACGTCAAGATAAACAGGCAACGGGAGGTTAAACATGAAGCAGGTGCCGTGAGGAAAACGGAATATTGGGAGAACGCTGGACGTGCCGCTATTTACTGGACTGCGGGGGCAATGAAATATCCCGTTGCTCTGAACTGGAAATTAAACCTTCTAAACTGGAAATAAAGGACCACAACAACCTGGGAGAGCCAAGCCCTGGAATTGCCTGCTACCATTAAACAGGTTTTGACTGGAATACGTAAGGAAATGGCGGGAAAAGACTACAACCATCTCTTCAAACTGCTCATCATTGGAGACTCAAGTCAGTGAAATTTTAAAACCTCTTCATATAACTTTTGTCAGCTTCCGTGAGCCGAAAAGATTAAAACCGTAGTTACTGTCGGTTCCTTTGCATGTCTGATTTATTTATTTATTTGAGTGATGCAATTTCAGCAGTTTCGGGTCATCATTGGTAACTGAACTGAGCACACCAGTAAATTGTTTAGCTAATAGGCTTCAGCTGCTGAATTGGTAGCGCAAGGCCTGGCGGTAACCTCAGGACCTGCAGTGTTTGATAGCCAACTGACGTCAGCTGTTCATTTTTCACAGATGTGGGGAAAAGCAGTCTGCTGCTTCGATTCGCTGACAATTCTTTTTCAGGTGAGTTTTTCCTGTACTGTACCCTTCTACGTCTTGCAGGCAATTATATGGCAATGGTTATAATGATAATTCATCATTTCTGTCGTATAATGAAATGCCTTGATTTGGTACACGTTCTTTATCTGGAGTCACTCAAAGCATCCAGTGATGCACGTGCAGAGTATGTGTGGTCCTGAGTGTGTGTGAAGGTTCTCTATTGGTAATGATGCTATACTTGTGGCCTTTTTCACTTAAAATGCTGTTGGGGGAAGAAGGAGGTGGTGCAGAAGTGTGTGTGGGGGAGGGGGAGTTACAGAATCTGTCAATACATCAGGCTGCATTGCATTCACTTAGCAAACATTCTTATCCAAAGCTGATTGTGGGCAAAAGTGGAGAATGTCAGTATTAAACTAAGCAACACAAAAGTGTGATGATATTCAACTGTAAAGTCAGTCAAAATATCGCTATACTGTGTGTGGTTTGGTTTACGTTTTTTCGTACCCATGATGTTTTCAACAGGCAGCTACATCACGACGATCGGAGTGGACTTTAAGATCCGCACAGTGGACATCGACGGGGAGAGGGTCAAGCTGCAGATCTGGGACACCGCGGGGCAGGAGAGATTCAGAACCATCACCTCCACGTAATTTTTTGTGCAAATAAAACACCACACAATTGCCCCTGACAACAGGGGACATGCTCAGGAGTGTCTGTGTTGGTTACTTTTGCTTTAGCACTGGAAAGATGGTAGGAGCTGTGACCATATGTTTACCAAAATGGGTGTGATAAGTTGGCTGCATCCTGGTAGGAAGTATAATACAGAGGGTTTCCGTGTCTCACATATTATCCCATAAGGTACAGACAGAGAACATGTACAGTGCCCTGAAAAGTATTTGCTCCAATCCTGATTTCCTCTGTTATTGCATATTTGTAACACTGAATGGTTTCAGATCTTTAGACAAAATGTAATATTAGACAAAGGGAACCTGAGTAAACACAAAACATCTTTTTAAATTATTATTTCATTTATTTAATGAAAAAAGTTATCAAACACCCATATCAAAGTAATTTCCCCCTTACACCTAATAACCTTGTCTTTCACATTGCTGTGGAGGAATTTTAGCCCACTCTTCTTTGCAGAACTGCTTTAGTTCAGAGAAATTGGTAGGTTTTTGAGCATGAACTGCTCATTTCTGGTCCTGCAAAAGCATTCCTATTGGGTTACGATTTTGATTAGGCTATTCCAAAACTTTAGTTTTGTTTCTTTTCAGCTATTCAGGTGGACTTGCTTTTGTGTTTTGGATCATTGTCTTGCTGCTTAACCCCATTACGCTTCAGCTTCGGTTCATGGACAATTTTTCTGGTACAGAGCAGAATGAATGGTTCCTTCAATAATGGCAAGTCTTCCAGGTCCTGGGGCAGCAGAGCGTCTCCACACCTTCACACTACCACCCCCATATTTGACTGTTGGTATGGTGTCCTTGCAATGAAATGCTGCATTTTCTTTATGCCTGATATAATAGACCTGTGCTGTCCAAATAATTCCACTTTTGACTCATCTGCCCATAGAACATCCCAAAAGGCACGAGGATCATCCAGGTGCTTTTTTGCAAATGTGAGACAAGCATTGATGTCTCTCTTGATTAGCAGTGGTTTTCACCTGGCTAATCTCCCATGAATTATATTTTTGTCTAGGCTCTTTTTTATTGTGGAGTCATGACCACTGGATATAGCTGAGGCTAGAGAGACCTGCAGTTCTTTAGATGTTCTTATGGGATCTTTAGGGACATCTTGCTGGATGAGTTGTCACAGTGTACTTGGAGAAATTTTGGCAGGCTGGCCTTTCCTGGGAAGATTCACCACTGTTCCAAGTGTTTTCAATTTGGAGATAAGGCTTTTTGAGAAATTGCCTTGTAACCCTTCCCATATATTTCAAAAACATTTTTCTCATCCCTTTTGAAATTTCCTTTGGTCGTGGCATAGTGTGCTTGTAGAAACTAGGCAATCACTACTTCACTGTGATGGCGAGGTTTAGATTCAACAAGCGCTGGCTGCAATCAAACCTGGCTGAGTCCAGTCAACTAAACCTAATTATCAATTAAATTTGGGAAATTGTTTATTGTGTTTTGTGTTTACTCAGGTTCCATTTGCCTAACATGACATTTTTTCTAAAGATATGAAACCATTCAGTGTGACAAATATACAATAGATGAGATCAGGAAGGGAGAAAATACTTTTTCATGGCACTGTAACAACAGTCTGGATTTAAGAAAACTGGCAATAGAGAAAAACATGACACCAGTGTGGAAATGAAAATTGTGTGGTACCGTTGGTTATCCAGTTCACCTAAATTCTAACAAGCACCATTAGGTAGAGTTTATGTGATTGTTAATCATTCATTTTTCTGAGCTGTGTACAAACTGGCATACACTCTGGTTAAAGAGTAACCCATAACCAGACTAATCACCATTAATCTATATGACTTGTGTTAATACGCATAACCAATGTTTGATCTCTCTCTCTCTCTCTCTCTCTCTCTCTCCCTCAGGTATTACAGGAACACCCACGGTGTAATTATTGTATATGACGTCACAAATCAAGAATCATTCATAAATGTCAAGAGATGGCTGAATGAAATTTCTCAGAACTGTGACAACGTGTGTAAGATTCTAGGTGCGTATTCTCTTCCCGGCCTGTATACCTGACCACATCCACAGATGGTCAACGGTCTGAGTTTAGCGATGTTTGAGTTGCTCTCTCAGATGGCTGAAAATACTGAAATAATGAGCGAGGGTCACTGAACCTTTCTTCGCTACCATGTTTTTTTGAAGTTGGCAACAAGAACGACGACCCCTCTAAAAAGCAGGTGGACACCCAGGATGCTCAGCGTTTCGGGGAATCAGTGGGCGTTAGAGTCTTTGAAACAAGTGCCAAGGAAAACATCAATGTGGAAGAGGTGAGTCAGACAGCATTCATGTGTGTCACATTCATATTGTGTTCACACCAGGTAAGAGAAGAAGGTGAAAGAAGCAGAGCCTGTTAAAAGGGGATTGTAAGTGTATGATGTAATTACTGTCTGACCCTGGCTGACAAGGAGTGAGTGTATCAATGCAGAGCTGAGCGAACATGCTTTTCTGAAGACATTTTATTGTGTACACGTGGAACCGCATCACAGCCCGCACTGCTGAATATTAATTAACTCAGTAGAACCATAGAGGTATAAACCCTTTAGGAATAGGGATTGTTCGGGACTCTGAAATGCGGTAACTTTGAAGGTGAATTCAAAACTCACCAAATTTAATTTGAATAATTTTTCGGAATGGTTCCTTGTATTTAGCCTTTTTTTTTAACGGGCTCTGTTTTCGTAGCTATAAATCATTTCACATTTCATTGTCAATGACCAATGATCAAAAAAGCCATAAGTGGCCATAATAACTCTTCCCCTTTGTCAGCTTTCTGAAACATGCAGCATATTAAGACAGCACAATACAGTAGTAGCCTCTCTATAGTTGAGAACTATTAGCAAACAAATGCTACCTGTCTTGCATTCTCAAAAGTGAAGGTATTAAAAAAGCTTTAGATACGTCATAAAGAATGTTTGTTTGAGACGCTGAAATCTACTGACCAAGTGAAGACGAGAGCGAGGCAGAAGGATGCATGTACTGGACTGTGATTTCAAATCAAAATAAGAATGATCCCAGCTTCATTATAAAATAGACCGCTTCAGTGCGGGAACATTGAAAGGGCAGCAGCGGTCCCCTGATGAGCAGACGGGTTCTGGCCAGTAGCGAGTACCCAGCTCAGCCTAAACTGCTTCTGAATGCAGCCTTCGTGAATAAAAGCATCCCGTCGCTGTGTCAAGCAGCGTTTTAAAAGGCGTTTCATTGTAAACAAGGTGTCGTTCTTTTAGTTCCATTGTCTCACTCCCTCAAGACCTTGCTTTCCGACTCGCAAGTTTTAGATAAGTCCGACCTGCAGTCATCGGGAGAGTTCGGTTTAAAAAAAAATTTATCAACAGAAAATGGAAAGTGTATTCTAGTTTAATGCTAATTTAGTTTGGGATGGGTGTTAATAACAAAGAGAGACTATATTGTGTAATTAGGAGCTGGAATATGGAATAATGGCCACTCCTAGGTTCGCACCCTGTTCCATCGACCTGTAAAGTTCTTCTGCATACATTAATGTTATGATTTAAATGTGCGTTATTTTTGCAACGCTTCCAACACACACGCACGCACTCACCTACACGCCAGGTGTTCTTCATGTTGTGTCTGCGGTTCACGTTCTCCTGGTCCTCCTCCTCCTCCTCCTCCTCAGATGTTCATGTCCTTCACTCATATGGTCCTGCGGGCGAAGAAGCTGAGCCAGAGCCGCGCCGAGCGGGAGCGGGAGCGGGAGAAGGACACCGTGCACATCAACTCGCACCGCGACCGCGAGCGGAGGAAGAGGGGGAAGAAGTGCTGCTGAAGGAGGCCGAGCTCCCGCTCGCGCGCCAGTGTCCCATTCACACTGACTCCATTCAGTCCCACATTAACCCTAACATTGCACTGAGATGGTGACGGAGGGGAGGAGAGGAGAGGGGAGGGGAGGGGAGGGGGGCAGAACCACTGTTATGTGCCGAATTTATTTTTTATTTTTATCCTTGTTGTTGTTGTGGTTGTTTTAAGAAATTTCATTCCTTTTACTGTTGAAAGGGAAAGGATGGGGACGGGCGGCGTGTTCTCATCCTTACGCTTGTGTGCGCTGAGAGCTTTATCGATTAAAAACATGAACTAGGAAGGACTAACGCGTTTGAATGGTTTAACCATGACCAGTGTGTGAAATGTTCATTTTATGTTAATAAAGAAAATGCAATAGCTGAAACAAATAAAAATAAACAATAACGGCAATAAAACTGGAAGCGTGGGTTTTCCTTATTTTTCATCTGGAGTCTTGTATTGCATTATTATTTCTGCTGTTAAGAAGGGTTCCATGTGATGTCCTTACAAGTTGCATGCATACATGGATACTTCGATCTGGCTCTCGAGCAAATCCAGCCCTGGTTTTCATTTCTCCCAGGCAATTAACTGAACAATTAGTGCTACTGATTGATCAGACTCTTCACATCACACACAGAGCACTAGAGTATATATTTTTCCAAACCACTGAAGAAAAAAAAAATTTTGCTTCAGCAGTTTCTGCGCATGTTGAGATCACTTTCACGTGAAGTTGGACCCCCCTTTGCTGCTGTAACAGCCTCCACTCTTCTGGGAAGGCTTTCCAGTAGATTTTTGAACATGGCTGTGGGGATTCACTTCCATTCAGCTACAAGAGCGTTAGTGAGGTTGGAAACTGATGTTGGGCGTAAGGCCTGGCTCACAGTCGGCATTCCAAATCATCCCAAAGGTGTTTGATGGGGGACAAGGCAGGGCCAGTCAAGTTCTTCCCCACCAAACTGCAAACCGTTTCTGTACGGACCTTGCTATGTGCATGGTGGCATTGTCATACTGAAACAGGAAAGGGTTTACCCCAAACTGTAGCCACAAAGCTAGAGGCGCACAATGTCATTGTATGCTGTAGCACTGAGATTTTCCGTCAATGGAACTGAGGTGCCTAGCCCAAACCGCAACAAACACCCCCAGACCATTACTCCTCCTCCACTGAAGATTACAGTTGGTGCTATTTGGGTCAGTACTACACATTCCACCAAAACAAAATTCATCCGTTAGACTGCCAAATAGTGAAGTGGTTCATCACTCCAGAGAACATGTTTCCACTGCTCTTAAGTCCAACGACGGCGTGCTTTATACCACTGCAGCCGACACTTGGCATTGCACATGGTGATCTTGGGTTTGTGAACTGCTGTTCGACCGTGGAAACCTGTTTCATGAAGCTCTTTTGACAAACACTCATTGTGCTGATGTTGTTTCCAGAGGTAGTTTGGAACTCTGTAGTGAGTGTTGCAAACGAGGGCAGATGATTTTTATGTGCTACATGCTTCAGCACTTGGCGGTCCCGCTCTGTGAGCTTGTGTGGCCTACCGTTTTGCAGCTGAGCTGTTGTTGCTCCTATACATTTCCACTTCACAATAACAGCACTTACAGTTGACTGGGGCGGCTCTAGCAGGGCAGAAATTTTACGAACTGATTTATTGAAAAGGTGGCATCCTATGGCAGTACCACGTTGAAAGTCACTAAGCTCTTCAAGTACCACCTATTCCACTGCCAATGTTTGTCAATGGAAATTGCATGGCTGTATGCTTGATTTTATGCACCTGTTAGCAATGTGGTTGAAATAGCCGATACCACAAATTAAAAGGGGTGTCCACATACTTTTGGAAATGCAGTGTATATATTTGGTAGAATGTGCACCATCATCGCCGTCATAGTCCTAGTTTCCTGGGACAAAGTTCGTGATTATTTTGCATAGAGTTCTGGCAGGCCTGCTTATTGCTTCCGTACAATTCTGTCAAGACTGGAGGAAAAATAAGACGAACTCAGTTCATGAGATCGAGACGAAGTACGATGATTATCGGTTCTTGGCGTGTATTCGCAAAACAAATGATTCACCAGTGATGCATCTTGCCTATCGACCATCTTTCATGACGGTGTTGATTTTGGAAGCGCTGACAGCCTGACCGCCTGGTCCCCGGCGAAGGTAGAATGAAGATGGCTGCGGAAAGCGAGTGAGTTTGCCTGATGGAAATTTACGAGTTCACGTTAGTTTAGAACTGGAAGCAGAATGTTGAGCGTGATGGTTTACATTTTTCACATTTTACAGATTATATCTGTACTGGAGTGTATACCACTGGTTTAGTAGCCTGCTTTGTATCCGTTTGTTATTGGCTGTAAATTTATTAGCTGGCGAGTTGGGTGGATAGCTAGTATGTCACGATTCCAGTGAAAAAATTTAAATGAGTAGCGAGTTAGTAGATTCCATAGCTTTATAAGAAAAAAACTTGACACCATGCACCCGTTTAACTAGCGTGCTACATTACATTACATACGTAGAAATGAAAACCGTCGTATGATTTCAGATAAGCAAGCCATAGCTAGCTAGCTACTGCATGTTTTGTTGAAGCCTTGGAATATGACTAGTGCTATCTGACCAAGATAAAATAGCTGTGTGAGGTTTGTAGTTGTAGCTGAGTTTGTGCGACGTATTCGTATTATTTTAGCTAACTTTATTCACTGCAATTCTCTTTGTCCTAGATCAATGCTAAGACAGATATTTTTCTATTACGTAACCATTTTAAGGGTATGGTAACTTGCTAGCTATTCATTGCAAGCAGCACTTTTTTATGTCTGAGTAGCTATCTTGGCAGTTTGCTAACATTACTTAGTTATACGTGGACGCGACAGTAGTGCTGTGAACGTCGTCCCCTGACCTGGGGTTCCGAGGCCGGGAGCCTGGCTTCGCTATTATCACATATCTAGCCGTCCTGGAAGCGTCAATTGTTTAACTAAGTCATGCTTAGATTTTATTACGTTCAGGTTAAATCGAACATGTGCAACTGTTATTTGGAAGAATATCAAAATCTGGGAAATGCTAAATTCCTATTGTCCGTGAAAACTAAAGTCAGATTGGCCTAGATTCCAACGTAGGTTTTCGACCCACAGTTCTGTGGTTGGACCTCTGGTATTCATAGTTTTCAGTTACTTGACTGCTACGAAGGGGTGGTGGGCAAAACATGGACGGCAACACTGGAAACTAATGAGGTACACCACAGACCTGTACATTTTCGTATTTTACAGCAAACGAGCATTTTGATCACCCCTCAAAAGATGTGAAACAAAGATATGTTGCACGTCTTGGGCACGTAGCATACAGCACCGGCACCAGAGTTATTCACATCCTTAACAGCAGCAAAGTCCTTGACGTATTGTTTCTTTAGACACTATTTCATAGTGTTTGAAATGGCGTTATTTTTGCAAAACAAGACGTGACATCATCGTTTCCCCCCAAACCCAAACCCGGGCATATCCATTATCACAGTAAAATAAAATGCAAAACTAAGACTACCGCTCTTGACATCTTTGCTGCAGAGTGTCAGTTGCCTTAAATTTACTGGCTATGTGACTATTCCTGGGCCCTATATCACAAAGTAGCACAATTCGGTTAAGGCAAGTCCAAGTGAACCGAGTTAACAGATCTAACCATTGCAATCACGGATAACGGGTATCACTACAGTGTTTATAAATCCGCCCTGTCTACCCAGGATTTCCCACTCGAGCTGTCTGTGCGTTGAGTTCACATAAAAGGGCCAGTGTTTGAAACAACTGCCCAGTCGCACAGAATCACAGAGAAAAGAGTGACGTATTGCTTTACGCAATAAATCTTTTTTTTGCAGAATAAGTTTGGTATGTTCGTGAATAATTCATCAGCGCATATTGAGGAATCGGATGTGAGGGGGACTTTGAATTGGGAATTGAAATTTGTCGGAGCCTGCACGTTTTTGTGTTTTTGAGTGACGTTTTCTTAAAAAAAAAAAAAAAAAAAAAAAAAAGATATATATATATATATCACTAAAGGCGCGGACGATAGTGTTTTTAGAACACTGTCTGATGGATTTTTTATTGTCGGTCAAGATACGCTTAGGTAAAGTTGCTATGAATTATTCATGAACCTTCCAAACTCATCCTTGAAAAAATAAAAACTCACTGCCCGTAAAACCAATTTTACAATCTGTGCACCGACATGAATGGATATGGAAGAATAATCCGGTCGTATTTCAAATTAAAATGCCCCAGGTTCTCAAACACCGCCACATCACTGAGACACTATGTTCAGGGGAGGCAACAGAGCATGAAATATGTTATGCTTCCACAACGCAATTGGGATTTCATTGAATTAAATTTGACTAGGTACTGCATGGTTAAACCCCAGCAACATTTTTTATGATGCCTATTTGATAGAAGTGGCACCATTTTTGAAGAGTGGAGGGTCCCAGGTTTTCAAAACACCCCCTAATCACCAGGACTCTGTCCAGGGGAAGGAGCAGAGCATGATGTACTGTGTAATGTGATGTTTTCACCTATACAAACATTATGTACAAATATACTCTAATTCTCCTTGCCAAAACACAGTAATACCCAGCCACTTTTTCATGACAAGTTGCATAGTTGATGTTACAAGAACGTAAAATATTAAAATAAAATCTCTAATTTTTATTTATTTTTTTGTTAATAACACTGTTTACAACAGTGTCCCTCAGGTAGAGGTGGTGGTGGAGTTCATGCGGTCCATATGGTTCATACTCTGCATAACTATATTTTGATTTATAAAAACATTTGCCTATGCTTGAAACTTGATTTGACTGTTTGTTTTGCTTACCTCAGTATTATAAAAGCCTGTTGTGGCTATATAACATAGCTTTAAAATTGTTGTTAAACTGCATTATTATTTATGTAATTGTAAAACCATGACTTTAATGCTTTAATATCTGAACAATAGTAGTGCCAGTGATTATAATGGTAAAATATTTACCATTATATAATGGCATTTTACACAGCCTTGGGTTAAACTCCACATACTTCTGGTTATAGCCACACCCACTTCCGGTTTATCCAAACCCAAATACAAATAATTTTTTGGTTGAACATTTACAGATACAAACAGTGACACCTCCCTCCACCCCTAGTGTGCAGAAGCTGGTCCTGAAAATCTACACACCTATGTTTTGTGTGTAGATTTTCAGTGTGTCTGTCCATTTCAGTCCAACAGATGACTAATGCCTTGGCACAATCTCTGTTCAGCAGAAGAGCGCACATTTCCTTCCCCTTCATTAGCTATTCAGTGTCCAGGCTGATGCAACCCTAATGTAAGAATACTGACACTCGGGCTGTTCCCTTCCGCTGCGAGGTTGTGAAATTTTACCATGAATGTCCGGAGGACCTCCTCTGCATGGTCATTGTTCACAAGTTTGATCCCAATACGCACTGCTAAAGCAACAACAGTGTTTTTCAAAGCCTAAAACTGGAAAAGTTTTGACCGGCCAAGTCATTCACCCAATATGAATCAAACTGAACATGTGTTTTACATGCTGAAGAGAACTTAAGGCAACTAGCCCCAACAGAAGCATGAGTTGAAGATGGCTGCAGTACAGGCCTGGCAGAGCATCACCAGAGAAAACGCTCAGCACCTGGTGATGGCTGTGGGTCGCAGACTTCAAGCAGTCATTGTATTCAAAGGATACGTGACAAATTACTAAGCGTGACCACTATCATTTGCATAACATTAATATGTCCCAAACAGTATGGTGCCCTGAAATGGGGGGGGGGGGGTGGGTGAGTATATATAAAAAGTGTTGTAATTTCCACATCGTGAAACCAAAGTGTATAAAACACCCTTAAATAAAAGCTGAGAATGTGCACTTGAACCACATGTAAATTGTGGTTCAAGTGCACATGATTACAAATCAACAATTATGGAGTACAGAGCCAAATCAAGAAAGATAATATTTAGTTATTTATCAGTATCTCTCATTTCTGTAGAGTTCCTGTTCACTGAATACAGCCCTGGGGTCTGAGCCCTTTGACACAGTGCTGCTCCCTTATGCCCTGTTGTTGGGGCGGGCATAACCAGTTACACCTTTGTCAGTAACCATAAAATTCATATCCGTCACCCTGAACCGCCTTTTTTATTTTTAACTGTGTTCAGTAGCCAGACAATATTTGCCATGTTTGCTCAGGGTGTTGGCTGTTAATTTAGCTGTGGCTCTCATTTCAGTGTGCTGTCTGAGATTGAAGTCCTCCAGTCCATCTATCTTGAAGAACTGAGGGTCTGTCGTAAAAGCGACAGGTAAGATGCGTGCAAAGAACATTCCAGAAAGTGACAGAGTATCTTGTGCTCAAACACATTCTTCCCTTTAATTTGATGTGACTTGTGAACACCTCAGTGCAGCCATTTTGAATTTCTGTGATAAGTTCTCATAACCTTTACACCAAGCTCTTAACAAGTTTACTGTGTTAAATTATGCCGAATGTCTGTAAGATAAGAAAAGTTGATAGTTTTATGGCACTGAAATTCACAGATTTAAAGGTCTACAGCAGGTTCTAAAATGGTGACCGAGGGAGTAGAGGCAGGAAAGGGATTGTGGGAGCTGAAGGAATTAAATGAGAGAAAATGGCCGCTTGTGCCGCAGTTTACTGAACCCTTGTGTTGCTGCCGTTTTCCGTGCAGGGACTGGGACGTTAGCGTGGATCTGTACCCCTCCACGGCCGAGGACTCCCTCTCCCAGTTCGTTCGGCTCACGCTCACCCTAACCCTCGACTCGCAGGTATGACCGACCTCTCCGTCGCCTTCTTCGTTAGGACCTGTCCTCCTGTGGTTTGGCTTTTTAGGCGATTGGCAGTTTTTTTTGTCGCTGTTGATTTTGTCTGAAATGGCCGCACGTGTCACAGCAGGGAACTAAAGCAGGTGTGAAAGGATGTGTGTGATTGTGTCTCGCTGATCTTTGCAGCCACCAGCGGCAGGAGAGGCAGGCATTTGGACTGATCGCAGGTTAGCCTTTCTCCGTAGCTGTTCTCAAGCAACGCACATGCAGCCCAGCCACTGTTTTACATCACGTAAATCTGGGAAGCGTTCTTGTAAACGTCTGCTGTGGTTAGACCACAGCGGATTTATCAAACCAATTAAAAGCAATTATTACGTTATTATTATTATTATTATTATTATTATTATTATTATTATTATAGCAATTATCAGCTAGAAATAGCTGTACAAAATAGGTATTGTATATTATTGAACCTGTGTTTTGTAGTTGTCCATGACCATGAAATGCACTTTTTGTATGTCGCTTTGGATAAAAGCGTCTGCCAAATAAGTGTAATGTAATGTAATTACGGGGGGTGTCATTGAGGAAGTAGTTTAGCGTCAGCTATGCACCGATCCAAGGAGTTGAGAGCCCGCTGGGCATCATTAGCATTTTAGTGTGATTCAGGAAGGCCATAATAGCCCCCAAGGGTACTCCCACTGGATCCGCGTGACAAGAATTTGTGGTGTTGTTTGTGTTCAGATAACTACTTGGGAGACGGACGTGGCATGAGCTGAAACTAGCCTTTGCATTAGTATCCCGTTTTCCTTGCAGATTATAAGAACTAGCATTACACGCTGAGATTGAGACAAAAAAGGTTTTTTAGTGTTCAGAGGTGACTGACTGGCTGCCTGATGAACCCTACAGTCTGGATCCTGACTGTGCCCGTGCTGATTGGCTGGGGGCCCCACAGGGTGATGCGTAGCAGCATTAGCCAATAAGGGCCGAGTTCAGTGGGCATGGTGTACCTCACCTGCTCACTGTGATCAGGGTACTGCAGTCTGGCTGTAAAGCTCCTGTACAGCGACTGCGCAGATGAGCAGGCAGATTGCAGAGTGCGAGTTGGCGCCCCCTGGCTGCTCGCTTTGGCAGGTGCGTGCACGCGAGGGAGCATCAGCTCAAACTGATGGAGGACCTTGAGCTGAGGTGTGAGAACGGTCTGTGCTGTAAGGAGTCTTTAAGAGTTGCATCTACAGAATAATAACTGAGAGGACGTTTCTCATGGGGCCACATTTATCAGACCAAGTGCAACTTAATCGTAGTCCTAGTCGGGCGGGCCACAGGGTCTGCTTGTTTTTATTGTTGCTCAATGCTATTAAAGCATTCCATTACACAGTCAAAGGGGAATTTCACCACAAAACAACATCTGGCTCATTTAACAGGTCACGGCGTAACTGACGAATTCTCTTTGTGTGGCTGGGCCAAGAAATCGATGTACAGAGATACCGGCAGACTTTTGGTATGAGGGAAATTTAGTTCTAGAAAAGGACAGCGAGGTTCCATTCGTACATTACCACCATTAGGATTTGGTGTGATGGCTGCTCAATCATCAGATCCATGTGTTTCAAAAATAACAGAGACTTGACAAGCTGATTACCGAAAATATTAAAGACCATGCTTGCGGTAGGATGACTGTCAATTGACGTAATTGACCCTAACCTTGTAGGTGGTGTAACTACATGCGAAGTGACTAAAAACCCTACAATTAAAACATTCCGTTTTTAACTGTTAGTAGAACTAGTGACACTGCTAATTTATTTGTCAGACCCACATATGCAACTTTTGTATTTATTCCCCTAAAATGACGAGTCAAGCAGGTAGTTGCGCCGCTGATGTGTCATTTGAGAAGCAGTGACAAACAGCAATGAATGATCGAGAAGTGACAGATCTGTCAGCCTAAATTTATTGAAATGGGTATATGTGGAGAATATCGGCTCTCGTATGAGGGAATGGCAACCACACATTTCTCCTTCGTCTCCTCTCCCCCATTCTCTCCCCTCACTGGTATTCCATAGAAATGTCTGTTCCTGCCAGATTTATTTTGGCAACCAAATATTGAACAAGTCGTGACCGTTTCTGAAATAGCTTGCTTCGAGTCGACTGCATAAATCAATATTCAAATAGTTGTTTAAATCTTTGTTACATTAAACACATGCAATTTGCCCCTCTGAAGCACCATTTTCTTTTTAGTAGAACTGAAGCAGTAAACTGAACTGAACACAAAGCTAGATTTTCTCTCTTTAGTGGCTAGCTTGCTAGCGAGAAACGTTACCCTCTCTCCAGCCAAGTGACTGGCCTTGTCTGATGCAAGGCCATGGACTGTAAGTGCCTGTAGTCTTTTGTAAAGCTGGTACCTGGAGCATGCACAGTAATTTGGGTTTGTATCTTTGCAGTTACTATAGGTTGAGCTAATTTTAATCAGGAGGACAGCTACTCTTCTACAAGTAAAAGTTCATAAAGTTCATTCTATGGTGAAATTCCCCTTTAACTCACCTCACCTGGTTTCTTGGGTCTGAGTTGGTTGCTGATATTAAGGTGAAAACAAAAACCAGCAGACCCTGTGGCTCTGCAGGACCTGGAATGAAGATCACTGATGTAAAGAAAGGCATATTAGAAAAGTGCATAGAACAAGTAAGATATCAGTCTCTTTTTGCTGGAGAAAACGTTTGAAAAAGGTGAATTAAATTTTTGTAATCCTGAATGTGATGACATTCGTACACTTAATTGTATGGGTGGTGGGGTTGTTTGGTTATTAGCTGATCCCTAGACATGTCAACTAATTGTTTCTAATGTGAGGGTTTGATGTAGGTTTTCAAAAATCATTAACACTACAGAATGAACGGCTGGTTATGCCATTAGAGGCCCAGTTTTTTCTTTCCTTTTTGTGTTCGTGCTCTGACGTTCATGTTCCTACGCTCTTCTACGTTCACGCTGTTTCAATGTTCATTGTCTTTTACGCGTATGTTCTTATCTTACATTACATTACATTACAGGCATTTGGCAGACGCTCTTATCCAGAGCGACGTACAACAAAGTGTATAACCATAACCAGGAACAAGTATGACGAAAACCCTAGAGAGAAGTACCGGTCCAAGTGCAGGGAACAACCGCATAGTTTAGCTTAGACCCTGAAGGTTAAACTGATTAACACTAACACAAACGAGAACAGCAACAACGCAGTCTATGGAAAAATACAAGCAATAGTTAAGACAGGTGCATTAACTAAGTCACCTACAAAACAGCTACCTAGTTACAACCCTAAGCTTACAGTCATTTAAGAGATTACAGGGAGGTAAGGAGGGATGGGGAGAGGTGCAGCCTGAAGAGGTGAGTCTTCAGTCGTCGCTTGAAATGGGTCAGTGTCTCAGCTGTTCTGACCTCCACGGGGAGGTCATTACACCATCGTGGGGCCAGAACAGACAGGAGACGTGTTCTGGAAGCGCAGGTGCGAAGAGGGGGAGGTGCCAGGCGTCCTGAGGTAGCAGAACGGAGGGATCTGGCTGGCATGTAGGGTTTGAATATCTTGTGGAGGTATGCTGGGGCTGATCCCTTGACTGCCTGGTATGCTAGGACCAATGTTTTAAATTTGATGCGAGATCTTCATGTTCTGTGCTGACGGGTTGCCATGGTTGCATGGTGATTTTTCATTCACCTGGTGAGTTAAACGTGCCATTAGTATATTTTTATATGTGCAGGCATCTCGGTACTCTGTTGCCTTATCTGTTTTGGATGCTGTTGCAGTTTGGTGAAAGGGGGGGATGGTTTCCAAAAAAGAAGCAACATTTTTAAAGGGAGCACTTTCTCTCCTCAAAATGGCCGAATGTGGTGTAGAGAGTCTTCATTGCTTGTAAGAGCAAAGCAACACCATTACATTGCAAATTAAGTTCTGTCATCAATACTGCATATTTAAAGAGCGTTTTACAAGTTGCGTGTTTAGACAAACTGGTTATGCGGAGAAAAATTCTCCCAGGCCGCGTTACCTTTCCATGTATCAATGTGGGATTGCATCTTAAGCTTTTACCTTATCCCTGGAGCCCTGTCAGTATTGTATTTGCATATGTTCTGTATCGGATCGTTTTTTCTTCACCATGGACTGACGCTCTGTATGTGTTCACACGCGGTGTATATTTCTTTGTCTGTCTGTCTGTCGATCAGGACTGCATGCTTCCATTCCTCTGGAATCTCCGGCCTGTCGTTTTAAAGGCTGCTTCATACTTTCCGCGTCCGGCGTGTCCGCGAGGGTCCGCTTTGGTCCTCGTGACGTAAATGTCGTCATCCGCCCGGAGGGTCTTGTTTTGTGAAAAATTTGTGACCGCGCAGACTGTACGCATAGCAAGCGCACCGACTGCGTATGTGCCAGATAAGAAAATTTAATGGATGCTTGTTTTGAAGAGAGTTGTGCGAGGAGATCCGCCGTTACCCACATTTATATTGTCTATCTGGGCATTCATCAAAATATTCTTTCACCGCTCAAAAATCCTATTCCGTCAGAGCAACAAGATAAACCCGACAATAGCCCTAAGATATGCCAATACAGCAGTGAAAACGCTGCTGACTGAATAACGAAATAAATGAGACAAAGTTTTCAAAAATGATACCATACGATGATGTCATTCTACAGTCAATATCTGGGACTAAATATTGAATAAATATACAACCTTCCCATTGGTTTTACGCGTAGAGATGTCCCCTTTGAGACTGAGTGGTCATATTGTCTTGGACAATCCGTTTGTGAAATACACGCGCATTTGTGATGCCTGGGTACCTTCCAAAGTAGCTGTGCGTAATACCACACCTGTTGCTTACGGCGTTGTCGCCCTTTTTAGTAGCCTACAGTTTGGCTTGATTGACAATTCATTTATTCAGTTGGTGAGAGTATAAGCTTTTTTAACGATGTATAGCACGTCTAATTTTGCTTTTGGAATAGCGTTTTATGGGTCAGCGTAACCGAAAATTTTCTTATCACCGCATTCCCTTATGCATTCACTCCATGGTAATGGGACTGTAATGGAGTGTAAATCGCAAAATGCGCATGTGTGGAAAACCAGCCCGAGCGCTAATCTCTTCTCCCCCCCCCCCCCCCTTCTGTCTTTCAGTACCC
This sequence comes from Anguilla pacifica, assembly GCA_039654925.1. Lineage (NCBI taxonomy): Eukaryota > Metazoa > Chordata > Actinopteri > Anguilliformes > Anguillidae > Anguilla > Anguilla pacifica. Next base: position 10,274,895 of record CM077300.1, on the reverse strand, counting down.
TTCATCTCCTCCCACCATCTCTATTCACAATCCCCGCGGCCTCTCCGATGACAAGCTGCTCAGGTAACTGATAAATCGCATTTTTCACTCCTTCATGTTATAACATGTTTCCCCATTGGTAGCGTCCAGGGATACCACACAGGAATCCAAGACTACTCAACACAGAAGTGCACAAGGCTTTCGTAACATCAAACTTTAATACGGTGGAACTTTTCCGACTGGAATTGATGATCTCTTGGTCTAATTTAACTTGGTTTCTTCTAAATGTAAATGTCTTTATACTCTTATTGAATATATGATCAAACCTGACACAGTGCAGATGTGCTGAACTTTACCAAAGTCTTGCCTATCCTTAAGCACGTAGCATGTACTGAGATCATTACAAGCTTCTTTGAACGTTTTCGAAAACATAATGGCAAATATATTTTACAACAGTGTAATATATTGGAATATCTGAAACAATAATGAATATATTCACCATAAATCGGGAAGTGTTGTAATATGTGGTTGATATATTTTTGGTATATTACCCTGATGTAAGGGGTGGTTTAGCACTCTCACACAGTGTGAATAACACCCACCCCTCCTCCCTCCCATGCCTCCCTCCTCCCCTCCTCTCTCCCTCTCTTCGCCCTCTCTCTCCACCCTCTCCCCTCCTCTCTCACCCTCAGTGTCCAGCGCTGTCTGGAGGCTGAAGCTCAGGCCTGGCTGGGGACCCCTGTTCTGTACCAGCTCATCCAGGTCATTACTGCTGTCTCTCCAGCATCGCTCACTCATCACAGAGTGTAGCTACTGCTAGCATTAGTGGTGCGGGTGTGTGGGTGTGAGTGTGTGTGTTTTTAATTTATGTAGCCATGTGTGTGTTCATTTTTGGTATTGAGGAACAGGACTTGAAACTGGAAAATGACTATTCAGCATCCCTCCGTCTTTTCCCACCTCTCTCTCTCTCTCTCTCTCTCTCTCTCTCAACAGAAAGCCAAAGAAATCCTGACAGAGAGCAATATTCCTCACGGGAACTGCGTCATTTGCCTGTACGGCTTCAAGGTAGGTGCTGATTGGCTGAACCAGAGCAGAAAAGCATGTTGCACACTTCAGCGCCGCCCAGTGTCTAGTCGTTGCTTTGATGAGTGGGCTCCCGCCCGGCTTGTCCCTTACCGACTCTGCCCCCCCACCCCACCCCCACAGGAAGGAGAGGTGTTCACCAAAACCAGCTGCTATCACTACTTCCACTCGCACTGCCTGGGCCGGTACGCCTCCCACTCACAGCACGAGCTGAGGGAGAGGGAGAGAGAGCGGGAAGAGGACAAGACCCGGGGAAAGATGGAGGGACAGGTGGGGGCGCTATGGCAACGAGATTCCATGCCTGCAATTCCTACACATACCAGATACAGTTCTCCAGATACAGAAACACAGGAAGTGCCGTTTTACTGTGGAAGAATTGGGCCAATTGGGCCACAGCAGTTTGCGTGTTGATTGACACGTTATTAGACTCTCTAAGTCCTTATTTGGAAATGTATACCTGGATTCATGTGTCTAAGTTTTACTTGACAGAAAGCATTTGTTATATTTGTTTTACGACAAGTGCAAAGAAATAATCTGCCTTCCCCCCCTCCCCCTTCCGATAGGAACTGTCAGTGGTGTGTCCAGTTTGTCGAGAGCCGCTGACCTATGACCTGGAAGTTCTTCTAAACTCTCCCGCGCCTCACTTTCCCAAGGTCAGAGTTTCAATGTGTCTGAGCCTAAAAATTTTATTGTGTTGAGCAGTAAAATCTAAAATGCTCTTTTCATTCTTGAATGTTGTTAATTGAGTGTCACTTTACTTGTGTATTCATCTGCAAGTAATGAAACTTGTGAATAATTGTCCTGTTGTGCTGTTAAATGTGGAGCTGTTATTTCACCACATGACCAGTTCATTGTTGTTTTGTCATTTCCTGTGTACCACAGACGGAGGGAACAGTCCTAGGGGCGGAGTTTCAGAAGAAGTGGGCCGAACTTCAAAGTATTCTGGAGCGGCAAAGGGAAAAGGGCGGGATTATAGACCCCGAGGCAGAGTCTAACCGTTTCCTCATACATATTAATCAGGTGAGGGAGTGACTCAGCATCATCTGACAACTGCATGTCCACTAACATTCCAGTCCTATATTTTACACGTTTAAGTGCTCTGAGAGTGTTTCTCTAAATGACATTACCCTGCATGCTGTTACGGATTTGTTCTCTTTTTCTCTCTTAACACAGGCACCTACTGAAGTCAGCAGCATTGGTCCTGACCCAGATTCTCCTCTCAGCCTATCGCTTCCCTCCACTGTCCCTCCCTCCACCAATCAGGTCACAGCTTCTCAGGGTCCACAGCTGTCTGGCCAATCAGAGTGCAGGACTGGATCTGGCAGCAGGAGACGAGGCCAATCGAAGTGGAGCAGGAGGCGCGAGACCCCGCAGGAGCGCAGGGGGAGTCCCAGCAGCCTTGGTGAAAAGGACATGGCTAAACTCTCCCTCTCTTCAGGGCGTGGGACTGAGCTCAAGGGTGGAGGGTCTGACCTCAAGGGTGGGGGGTCTGAGCTCCAGGGGAGCGGGCCTGAGCTCCAGGGGGGCGGGTCTGAGCTCAAGGGTGGGGGGTCTGAGCTCCAGGTGGGTGGGCCTGAGCTTCAGGGGAGCGGGTCTGAGCTCAAGGGTGGGGGGTCTGAGCTCCAGGTGGGTGGGCCTGAGCTTCAGGGGAGCGGGCCTGAGCTTCAGGGGAGCGGGCCTGAGCTCCAGGGGGGCGGGTCTGAGCTCCAGGGGGGCAGGTCTGAGCTCCAGGGGGGTGCGACGGTCGATGATGACGGCAGACTTGACGTTGACGTGAACCACACTCGGCGAGACCTGGTCGTGCAGTCAAGCCGGTCGGAGAAAACCGAGGGGGAGGAGCACGTGAGAATCAGCCAACCGGAAGCTGTAGCTCGTGACGGACAGGAGCAGACTATAAACCAGTCGTGCCCGGACATTTTAAAATCCAGCAACCAGTCTGACTCTGCTGGACCTGGGAGAGGGCGGGGCCAGAGGTACGGCCAATGGGGGAGAGGCAGGAGGAGGAGCTCAGGTCAACAGCCTAGACATTTTGAGGAGAGGAACATCCACGGGGTGGACCGCTCGGACACTCCGAGGGACAGCACACATCACAGAGGAGGCCGAGGGTTCGGCTACTGGGGAAGGAGAGGAGGCGATCACAATGCTCACTTTAGAGGAGGCGGGGCTTACAGGAAGACTGGGAGGGGCTTCACCCGGCGAGAGGCAGAGAAGGAAGTAGCCAGAGACGGAGGGCCTTGAAGTGTCATTTACAGGAAATGAATGATGTGCCTCCGTTAAAATCCACCGAAATAAACCTCTACGCTCACTCTGAATCTCACTGTCGGCCTTATTTTGCATATGTTCATTTGTCACTAACATGATGACCAAGACAACTGTATATAAAGTCCGAATTCATATTTATATATTTATATACTGTTTCAGTGGAGTAGTTATGTTCACTGGCACAGTGACCACATATTTTAACTTCTTGGTGAAACCTAGCTGCTCTATTAAAAATGATATTGCAGTTGCATTACAGAACCCAGGCTTAGATGGATCGTCTTGTCGATAGAAAGCTCCATGGGAGCTAATCTCCTTCCTTTTGGTCCTTTTTTAAAAAGGTTGGGAAGTTATACTTTTTTCCCCCCCTACATTGGCTCAAGTGTGGGTCTTTTATGGTTTGTTCATTACCTCGTGGAAATCGTCCGTTGAGAAATGCTTGTGTGAGAACCAGTTTGTTAACGGCGCTGTTCAAAATAAAGCACTGTGATTAATAACGCTGGAAACAATCTGGATAAAACAACACCAGCCCGTAAAACTTTGTGAAGATTATATTGGAACTCCTATATATGTTCATTTCCCATTTTATCAAGACAATAAGGAGTACCCTCGGCCAATGTAAGTGAAACGACAGTAAGCATTGGTACCTTTATTTTGAACAATGCTATTGTAAAAATACCTAGAATATATGTGGAGGGTTGTCCGCATTTTTTAAATTATTTAACTTGAATATGCTGTTGCTATGTGCTTCTGGAGTGGCACATCCACAGTAATCATGCTAGTGACGCACGTAACCAAAACAAATAATGCAAATAAACCTGACTGATGAAAAATGGCCGTTTTGTTACGATCTTTTCTAATTTTACAGACATGACCTTGTATACAATTTCCAAGCATCTGTTTGTCACCTGTGGCTCATTTAAGTATAACGGACAAAAATGTTAATGAATGCCACCCATGAATGTCCGCATTCAGAAAAAGGTATATTTAATCAATGGAATGCGAGATACGTGAAACGACGTGAGTGCGGTTTATCACTCCTTTTAAAATTAAATCTGGAAAACAAAATGCCTGTGAATTGGCAACTTGACTCAGACTCGAAATGGAACATGATTATGACTCAGTGGAATCCACTCTTTTCTTCATTTAGCCTCCAGACGAATTTATAGTCATTCCTCCCGCCCCTGTTAAGCCGTCTCTCCCTCCTCGTGCTTTACGTGTTCCTGTGCTTGTCACTTCCTCTCTGAAACTGTGGTCCGGTAGCCCCAGGTTACGGCAGGAAAAAAGGCAGGATTCTCCTTACCAGCGCGTAGGACCCGAGCGGACACTGGTGCGGTAAATTCAATTTGTGACCAGAAGGGGGCGATAGACATCACAGATGAAGGTGAGCAGAGCATCAGCGTCACATGAGCAGTTTAGTCATAGGCATTGTATTTCCTCTAACACTTGAGAAAGAATGGTTTGCTACCCAGTGGATGGAATGAAACAAAACAAATGAGAAATGGCAACAAAAAAAAGAGAAATGCCATGTATGTATCTGTAAAAGGAGAAAATAAGGATCGGATTCAAAAGTGCAGAATATGGATTTTGCTTTTTCTAAATTTGCATGCTCATTGAAGTCAATTTGCATAGAACTGGTTATTTTAATGAAATAAAATAGGTAACTTGTCCCACTAATGTAATGTAGAGTCAAAGCAACCTTGTGGTCATGAGAGAATACTGAGAGTTGCTTAGTGATTGTTTTTCCAGGCATCTAGATGAGGAGGTAACTTAATGACATCCATTGTCTCTGGATTTCCTGTTGGCATAATGTTTTAGGTGTGGCTGTGTAAATGTTATATGTTGAGTGGTACACTATTTGACCAAAAGTATCCATACTCCCCTTGGGCTGGGGCTGTTTTTCATGGTTTGGGCTAGCCCCCCTTAGTTCCAGTGAAGGGAAATCTTAATGCTATTGCATAGAATGACATTCTAGACGATTCTGTGCTTCCTCAACTTTTTGGGGAAGGCCGTTTCCTGTTTCAGCATGACGATGCCCCTGGGCACACAGTGAGGTCCACATAGAAATGGTTTTGTCGAGAATGGTGTGCAAAAGCTTTAGTGGCCTGCACAGAGCCCTGACCTCAACCCCATCCAACACCTTGATGATGAATTGGAAAGCCAACTGTGAGCCAGGTCTAATCACCCAATCAGAGTCCGACCTCACTAATGCTCTTCTGGCTGAATGGAAGCGAATCCCTGCAGCAATGCTCCAACACCTACTATAAAGCCTTCCCAGAAGAGTGGAGGTTGTTCTAGCAGCAAAGGGTGGACCAAATTCATATTAATGCCCATAACTTTGGAGACAAGATGTTGGATGTCAGGTGTCCATATACCTTTGGCCATGTACTGTACTTTTGTTACAATACACGTGGTTGTTTTAGGTTGACTTTACAAGCGTTCGCTTAAGTGAGTGTAATGTAGTGTAATGTTGTGCCTGGGCAGAAGTTGATTAAAGTGCGTTTCGAAGACAAGCGAGGTAAAAGTTTGACTTCATAACGACCGCAGCAGACCGGTTTGACAGTGGGATGGGGTTTTCTCCAGCACAGCCAGACAGGAGAGCATTAGTTTCGTATAACACATCAGAGCTTTACAGATTTCCACATTGCTGCTACCTTGTGGACAAATGTTGTACTGTAATTTAGGCCTAGCAAGCAAGTGATGTTTAAAAAAAAAACAATCCTTTCATTGTGTTGTGATTGTACAGCGGTAGAGTGATCATTACATTACAGGCATTTAGCAGACGCTCTTATCCAGAGCGACTTACAGCGACATAGCATTTTACATTGTATCCATTTATACAGCTGGATATATACTGAAGCAATGCAGGTTAAGTACCTTGCTCAAGGGTACAACGGCAGTGTCCTTACCCGGGAATCGAACCTGCGACCTTTTGGTTACAAGCCCAGTTCCTTACCCACTGTGCTACACTCCGTCCAGCGAGACCGTGCACATCATTTCAGAAGACAGCGAAAATGTCGAATGGACAATCCGGTGACATCTGAGCTGCGTTCAGCGAGAGACACTTTGTACAGTCACTGTGGTCCAGACTGCCCTGTGGACAACCGAAGACGGATCGGGACACTCCGCACCTCCGATACCTCCAGTTAGAAACGCAGTCAACTCGGTCCGTTTTTTGGTCAATATTACTACGCAGAGAGAGAGAGCACAATAAATATGGTCAGTATTTATTCCCTTATTATCAATGTGAATTTAACATTGGCTCTGCTCAGTGAAGTGCCACGCATTTGCAAATTTCAGGGCCATTTTCAAGCACCTACTTATTAATATCTATTTTGTATTCGAATATTAAACATTTTTTCAGGAATTATAATAACAACTATTACAAATTCTACACTTTTGTCTTATAAAACATAATGCCCTCTGGCCGATCGTAGGATTTAGAGATACTTTGCACCTTGATGAATAACTTTGTTCCTCTCAAAAATGTGTGTAAACAAACCATCTGAAGCACTGGGCTCCGGAACTGACGTTGTTAGAATGGTGGTGTTGACGTCATGGTGTGGTTGTACTCTGGTTGTACTGCACCCTGGCCTTGACTTTCCCAACCGAAAACCAGAAGCGTAAACACGACGATATCAACCACATCCAGAAGGTAAGTTCCTCTCCCTCTGCCCCGCCTCTACCAAACAGGCCGTCTACCCACCCCCCCCCACCCCCCAACTCTGCCCCACTCGCTGTAGGGTGTCAATACAGCACCTTGTTAGCAACTTACTTTATTAAAGCACATAACAGCTTAAAAATTTATAGCTGAGCTATTAACGGGTGCAATTGATGTAATGGAACAAAACACCCATTAATATATCAACCATGAATCAATGTGTGCTTTAATAAAGTAAGTTTAATTTTCAGTGCATTGAGCGCCAAAAAAATATGGGTCAATAGAGGTCCGTTGTATCAAGAAGAACTGCATCGAACTTGTCTAATCTCAGCGAAACTATCTGGGTGGATGGATGGTACTCTTGATAGGTGGAAACATAGTTTCATTTCATTTTTTTGGTGAACTGCCCCTTCAAACTTTGTGGACCTGGCAGCACCAGTAGGGAGCAGTTAGAGAGTGTTGCAACCTCATGAATCCCAACCAATCAGAACCAGCTTTATGAAACTTTACTCAGACACTTTAGCTTTTTTCATATATTTATGTGCACCCTTTCTTCCTTCACATTTATTTAAAATGGAAGTTAACAATATGAGCATATGGCATAAAAAAGCAAGCTCCAGAGAGCAGTACGAAAGGGCATTGTAGTGTGAGCAGTTCTGCTTTCGTTGGTTGATGACGGATGTTGTACATAACCATGCTGACTATAACATGTGCTGCTGTTTTTTTTTTTTTTTTTTCCAGACATATGCGGAAATGGACCCAACTACAGCAGGCCTTGAGAAGGAGCATGAAGCTGTAATTTTTGTGGGAGGAGAGGTGGTCTGTTCAGATTAGCTTTACTGGCATGACGGACATACATATACGCATACATACTGTGGTGTGGGGATGGCTGGTTTAAGCAGCCACACCTGCCCTGGGTCATGTTAATTAGACCTGGCCAATTGGGTAATTGGTTAAGAATTAGAGAATTGGCCAGGCTAATTGGACCCAGGAACAGGAGTGGCTGCACCTGTGCGTAGTGAGGTAATCACTGCGCACAGGTTAAATCTGCCATCCCCACCCACAGAAGGGGAGCCTCTCTGTCATGACAGTGTTTTACATCTGCTCCCTTGGCTATACCATCTTGCCAAACCCTCTGAAATAAATGTGGACGTTTTGAACATCTTCTCCCTGTGTCTCTGTGCTGGAGGGCCCCAAGAGAAGCCACTTCGGTGGCCTGTGGCAGGCGTGTTTGCCACACATACATATTTCCAAAACATGAAAAAATACAACAAACATAGAATAAATATATAAACAGAATACAGGCCTCTGTCCAAGCATACATTCTGGTCCTAAAATCCATCACTGTCGATTTACTATTTGTCAAGCACTGTGGTTCCATTACATCACAGGCATTCAGCAGGCACTCTTATCCAGAGTGACTACACAACTTTAGCATGGCTACATAGTACCCAGCTGGATATTTAGTGAAGCAATCCAGTACAACAGCAGTGTCTTACCTGGGAGTCAAACCTGCAACCTTTAGGACATAGAAAAGATAACCCAAACTGTGTTTTGGCCAAACTCACCATACTATACTTTTTTTAAAACCACAGTCCCAGTCAAATCAAAAGAACACCAAATTTATTTGCTCTGCTTAAAATGTCTTTTTCATTGCTTGCTCCTAATGACAGCACGTAACAGGGCCTTTGTTAAAGTGCATGAGCTGGAAACTGCATTCTTCCCTTTATGTAATGATTACACACTGTTCTGAGTACTGGTAATTCAGATTTAATTGTCGGTATTGGAAAGGGCAGTGAGGGAGAATTGCTATTTTACTCCGATTAATCATTTCCTTTTCCCAAGGCCTTCCAGTCCAGTGTGTACCCAGGCCCACAGCCTCTGTTTGCTTGTGTATGCTTCAATGAGAAGGTCTGAACAAGGAAGTGCACTTATTTGTCTCAATAGCTCACAATCTCTATCCCCCTCCCTCCCTCCCCCGTCCTCTCTCTCTCTCTCACATCTCTCCCTCTCCCTCTCCCTCTCTCTCAATTCAATTCAATTCAAATGTGCTTTATTTGCATGAAAAGTAAACTTGTTTTGCAAAACCAATGGGATATACAAAATAACAAACAGACCCCTACAACCCAAAGAGGGGGGAAAAAAGTAATAACCCCCTCCCATACATATATGCAAGTATAGATACACACACACACGCACACACAGGTACACGCACCCAGGTTAAAACACATTTAGTTCGTAATATAACAATTTATGAACCTGTCAGCATTAATAATAAACACAGATGATATTGTGTATACTACCACTCTCTCACTCTCTCTCTCTCTCTCTCTCTCTCTCTCTCTCTCTCTCTCTCACACACACACACACACTCTCTCTCTCACAATCTCTCTCTCAGATCACTAAAGTAAAGTATGTAGATGAGATCCTGATTGGACCTTTTGAGATCAATGCCTGGTACTTCTCGCCCTTCCCAGAAGACTATGGGAAGCAGCCTAAGCTGGGGATCTGTGAATACTGCCTCAAGTGCATGAGATTCGAGAAGGCCTCCAGATACCACCTGGTCAGCTCACCCCTCCAGCCCCTGAAAGTGTACGTTTCGGCATTTAGCAGATGCTTGTATCCTGAGCAACTTACACAAGCACATACCGCACATACATACAGGTTTATCCAGCAAGCACAGCTGGTGCCAGGTCAGTTACAGTGAACAAAGTGAACTCTGTTGTTAGTAACAAGCTTATTCTTTAAGATGGCTTTTTATCAGAGCTGGGTGGCATGGATGGGCCTGGTATCTGTTAAGGCACTGATCCGGTGTGTGGATGGACCCCACGATCTGGTATCTGTTAAGGCACTGTGCCTTAACTGTGGCCTGCAGCCCCACAGGGCTTTGCATAAGGAGCACTGATAAATACAATTGGGCCATACAATTTTGAGAGAAAGGCGTCAAAAGGTATTCAGTTTTAATTGTTTGATTGGCCCTTCCTCTTCCTCTCTTTAGTCTCAGTGTCAGTGCAGACAGCCTCCAGGGAAAGAGAGCCACAGGAGAAGCAACATCTCAGTGTACGAGCTATTGATGGCCGAGATCACGAAGTAAAAGATCATCCAGAGAGCAGTCGTTTGCCCTCTCTTTATTTATGGTATATAAAATAGCATTCTTACGTGTTCTCTCCCCTCTCCTCCGTTGATTTACAGGCAGAACATTTGCCTGCTAGCAAAACTCTTCCTCGATCACAAGACCCTGTACTGACATGGAGCCATTTGTCTTCTACATCCAGACGGAAGTAGACAAACTGGGGGCCCACATTGCGGCGTGTTTCTCCAAAGTAACTCTTTCTTCAAAGTAACGTCTCTCAGTTTGACTCTTTCTCTAAAGTAACATCTCAGTTGTACTACAGCATGTATTGTGGGGGTATCACGTTTTTGATGTTTGGATTGCGGTTTTTCTCTTCTTGCTCTGATTGGTTTGTTGTAGTTGCCAAAGGGACATGGGGACATCACACAAAGTTCTGCTCAGTGAAAATGATCATTTCCTGGACCATATTCATAACTGCTAGATCTGTGGCAGTTATATTCGGGGCACTTTTGCAGTTATTTGTTTGCTAACGGTGTGAAAGTGTAAATCTGGCTTCATAGCTGCAGTATAGAAATCTCCCCTATCAGGTTCTTACCAATAATGTTAAGTATGAGTAATGATCCCCGGGGGGTGTCATTTTAAGATGACCCGACTGGCTGAATAGTTGTAGTTTCTTTACTTAGAGAATAATGTGTATTTTGATTGGCTGAATGGTTGTGGTTTCTGCACTTTGAGAATAATATGCATTTTGATTGGCTGAATGGTTGTGGTTTCTGCATTTCGAGAATAATGTGTATTTTGATTGGCTGAATGGTTGTGGTTTCTGCATTTTGAGAATAATGTGTATTTTGCAATGATCAGGAGAAGGAGTCCCCGGATGGGAACAAAGTAGCCTGAATTCTCAGAATGTTTCTTTACTCTCAACGAGGTGAAAACTACAGCCATGTAAATCTGTGTTATTTGATCAAGCGGCCGTAACCTGTAACTGACTGGAGGAGAAACCAAACAGCTTTGTTTTTGCTAGAGGAGTTTCACGCTTATCATAGAAACATAGAAGCTTTTCATTATGTTTGCAAACAAAAGTAAATTCAGCAGACATGACAAAAGCTTTCTGACGTAGTCACTTTTTCAAAAACAAAAACAAAAAAATGTCGCTATTATATCCATGACTGGCGTCTTTGTTTTCGTTCAGAAAGAGAACAGCGTCCACATTCTTCAGTTTCAGACGATACCTGAAATTGTTTTCAACTGTCCCGCCTTACTGGACACCCTTTCGGAAGGGACAGATATGCTTCTTGACATATCTGTGGCCCTGCATTCGTGGTGCTTGTTTAGAACCGCTATCAGGAAGTGTTTTGTCATGTGATCGGCATGCGGAACATTTATTTACGCATTTTTAAAAAAGATACTGATAACACACTCTGATGGCCTCTCCTGGGCCTCCCCTTAAAGGAAATTATATCCCGGCGTGAGAATGTGTTCCAGATAAGGGTGTTTTTTTTATACTTCCACAATGCAAAATGTGTTATTTATTTTTTTAATTTATTTAATTTTAATTTATTTTAATTTTTTTACACAAAGTAGCCAGCACTGGAACATCAGCAGTAACCTGCTATTATTTTCCAGCTCACAAAGCTTTAAACTCTTTTTTTCTAATATATACTCATTTTCCCACCATTCGGAATGCCCCAGAAATATGCCATGAAAACTACACCATTTAACAAGGTTAATTTCTGTCCCACACTGTATGTTCACAATAACAACTGGAATATTAATTTAATTTTGTGTTCAGTAACTAATAGCGACATTATTGTATAACTAATTAGGCTAGTAATATTACATCGGTCAATAAAGACAGTGAAAAATGTTGATTAACTTATGTGGAAAAATAAGACATGAAAAACATTTAATGCAGCCTGTGCTGTGTCACTTTACAAAGCTTTAATAGTTTAGGCCCATCCTTAGAATGTGGCGAGTTGCCATAGGAACTAATGGCAGGCACCGTTGCAATTTGAGCGCGTGTTTCCAGCCAGTTGTTGTGGTGTAGTAGGTTACTACGGTGATGATGCTGCGCTGTCACGGCGCATTGCAGCGGCGGGCCCAGCCCTTCGCTATGGTGCACTCAAGCAGTTTGGGCTGCCAGACACAGCGGGCATCCCCCAGAGCAGAGGAATCCTTAGTGCTGTGTCCATGGAAACACTGCACGATATGGAATGTATTTATTTCCTTTAGGGAAAGCGGAGGAAATTATATTTTATTGGGAATGTGTATTCCGCATGTATCGTCATTGTCCTGTAAAACCGGACAAACGAGTGTGTGAGAAAAGAGGGAATTCTCCAGTGCTGCTCTCTTTCACTCTACCTTTGAAAGAATAACTGATAACAGCACAAACCTTGTGTGGTTCTCTAGAGTGGAGATTTTGTGGATGTCTAGCACAGTACCCCTGTAAATGAAGGTAATTTTGCAATACATATTGACAAAATAGCCAACCAAATAAGCGCTTTTATGTAATTCCTACCCATTTCAGAAAGCTGATGGCGCGGAAGTTGTAACTTAGATGCATGAACAGTAGGGAACAGTTAGATGGAGACTCCATTTTGTGTTTTTTTATCCTACTAGAAATGGTGTACACAACTAAGATTACTGCATATCAGAACACCATGAGCACTCAGGTGATCCTGTTAGGTGTCTTCTGTTTCCATCTAAGGATATGCCTTATGCCACCTCCTGCAATGCGCCTGACCCTAGTCACATAGCCAGCATCACCCAGAGTGACATTATCAGCACGCTGCAGTCCCTAAACATGGTGAAGTCCTCGTAAGGACAACATGTAATCTGTGTGATGGCCAGGCTGGTGGAGGAGCACATGAAGAGAGCCCGATACAAGAAGCCAGCTCTGTTAGCATTGATATGCTACCAAATGACCATACTACCAAAGCAGCAGTTTCTTGGGTGTAAAAACGAATCGAGAAACTTATCTGGAATAGAAAAGAGATGACATCATTGCTACATGTTTGGGTCTCTGCTCTCCATTACAGTACATTCTGCTCTCTCCGTCCACCCCCCCCATCCCCCTGCCCTTCCCCCCTCTCCTGCCCTCTCCTCCATCCCCCTCCCCTTTCACCCTCTCTCCCTCCTCTTCCCTCTCTTTGACTTCCTGGATTTACCTGTATTCTGATGTTGTTTCTCAGTGGACAGCGTTTGTCTGAAATTGGCTCCACCCAAGAACAAGCAGGCAAAGTTCTCCAAAGAGTGAAGGTGACAAAACAATTGTTGTGCGTGTCCCTTTCTCTTCCTTGTTTTCCTTGTCAAAGAACATGCCACATCTTTCCAATAAAAACTGGAACATAACTGTTTGTTTCTCATTCTTAAAGAGAAAGTGGTTTCCATGAAAATGTTTACACCAGACTATTTCTATAACTGTAGGTGCAGTATAGGAGCATTCACATTTGTATCTTTTTGAGAAATATGGGAAATTACAACAAAAATAACGTCGTATTGTTTTCATTTTATGATTTAGCATCGTTGTTATTGTATTCAGTTTATAATGTCGTTGTTACTGTTTTCAGCTTATGATATCGTTGTTATTGTTTTCAGTTTATGATTTAGCATCTATATGTGAAAATTGTATTTTGTGAAGTGCATCGATTTCCAGAGTACTCGAAGCTGAAGGGTTTTCCGTAGTTTTTGCATTTTTTTCCACGTAGCTACGCCTCCTCATCCATCAAGATAATTTTTTTAATTTAGCGACAAGCACTGTTTGCCAGAGCCCCCAAATCCCATGAAAAACTACGATGACGGATTTCCTTTTCCAGTAACATAAATGTTAACTTGTTCGGTTTTTTAACGTTTATTTAAAGTAAGGTCCATGGGTGTTTTTTAAAGGGAAAAAAGCTATTGAAGAATAGGTACGAAACTTTGAAAATGACCGAGCTGCCAAATAACAAAACTCCCGAGTTCCCTAATGAGCGCGTGATTGTCAAAGAATTGTGAACGGATAACAATCGCGTGGCACCAGGTGAGGAGAACTGGAAAACGACACCACACGACAAACTCACCGTCACAAAGCACCGCTCGCGTACTATTGTCTCCGTAGATTTTAGGGTATTGAAAAGAAAGTGTCAGGTATTTTCCTGGTCTTTATAACTCCCCTCTGACTCACCTATGAAGGAAGGCTTCAGATATAGGCTAGGCTACAGTAAATTCCCAAAAATATGGAATGGCAATAACATTTCAAATGAATTTGTTCAAACAGCACATTTAGGCCTACTGTTGCTTTTTAATAATAAAGATTTTTCAATGAAATCAGTTTACGTTCATATAGGCCTACCAGTTCTAGGAAATTGTTCACTGATTATGTTTACCTCAGTAAAATGTAACCACAATAATATAAACTAATCTCTTCTATTGAATAAAGTAATAACTGTGTTAGTAATTGTGTCCGACGACCTGGTTTCGGTTGAATCGCTTTGTATCGATAAGCGAGGGCAACGGTCCGCTTGGGAGTGGCCATTGATACGGAGCAAAGAGGAGGTGTGCGATCTGATTGGGTGCGTGCTGCTCAGGTAAGATACACGCAAGAATGTAATCCCGCCGGTGTTCTTCCAGTAGGCGATGTCTTTTCCCTAGTCTGTCCATTTTCGTTTCGTTTTCATGTTATCTGAGTTTTATTGTAGGCTATTTCAGTCGCAAATGCTACCAAGACCCTGTAAACCGCATACAGAGATGCGAGGTTATTAGTCGATTAGTGATCAGTACTTTGTTATCCAGGTGTTTGGTTTCAGTACCCCCCCCCCCCCCCCCCCGACAAGCTAGGCTATATGCAGCGACAGAAAGCTTTTGTGCTCTTGTTTTCTTAAACGGACTTCTATAATACAGGTAAGGTCATAATGGGATGTTGTTGATCACACTTCATAAAATGTCACTGCAGTGCATCGATTATCGTGTTCGTTTCTTTGAATTGCTTCGAAATCGTGCATTACCATATATTACCTTTGAAGCGGTGTGGTGACAAAGAATTTTAAAATGTTGAACTGTTCTGGCTAGGACAAGAGGACAATCTGCATAAAAATCATTTTGTGGGTTCGTCTAGCTGATTTGAAAACAGGATGTTTTTTAAATCGAACATATTGGTCATCGCTGTTTTGACTCATTTGGGTGAGTAAACTTTGTTTTTTTCTACTGCCTTACAGTGGATGACGTATTAGGCTAGCGTTTCTGAACCCTGGTCCCGGGGACCCACTGCGTATGCTAGTTTTTATCAAAGCCAATCTCTAGGTCAGTCTAGGTTGTTGAAAATGTGTTCTAGGTCAGTTGTGTGGTTAAACCTATTTTAACACAATGTAGGTTTGCCTTGTTGCCATTTGCTGTCAGTAAACACCATTCATTGCATCGATGGGTTCTGGTTTGCGGGTTTTCTCAGCAAATGGGGCCCAACTGATTTCGCTTGTCAGTTTGCAATTGAATCAATTAAAAATGGAACCTCTTCCTTTAGGAATTATTTGGCATATAGAACATACAGCACACTAACTGAACGTAAGTTAGTCTGACCGATTGAAATTCCTGGAATGTGAATATGGGACATTTATTTCTTTTTTTTAGAGCATACATGGCTAAATTATGGCACGATAACTGGCTTCAGAAAAAGGTTAAACCCAAATAGATTACCATGTGGTATAGTCATACACATTGTTGTACATTGCTGTCTCAGAAATAACTTGCATGCAAAATGTCACGGTCAATATGTGCCAATTATTGTTGGTTGTGCTGTCGTTGAAATGAGCCATCGCCTGATCAATAATCGCTGTTTTCTTCTATTGTTTCACATAGGCTTTGGGACATGTGATGCACAAGGTAATTGTGAAACTAGTTCAAGCAGGAAATCACTGTGAGCTCACATGATTGCTTACGCCTGAATGGGAGGGCTGTTTAAATCACCTTACCTGTTCATGTCATTACTCATTCTACCATGCTGCTAGGGTGGGGTGGGGTGGGTGGATTGGGGGGGGGGGGTTGAAGTGGTCACTCCCAGTTATCATTTTGGCCAGCTCATGCAAACAGGGAGTGATAACAACCAGAACCTTGACGCCAAAGGTGCATTTGCATTAAGCCTCGATAAATATTGCCTAATTCAAATCGTGAGCTGTGTGACTGAGCTAAGGTGAGCAGCGGTCTGTTTGTGTGGCGGTGTGCACTGCTCGTTCATGCTAACATGGACGCTAACAGCACTCCGTGAAACGTGTCCAGTTTAACGGGGGTTGTGGACTTGTTTCTCTCCCCGGGCATTTGTGAGCTCTAATGTGCCGGAATCTTCCAGAAAGGGGATAGATGGATGGATGGATGGATGGATGGATGGATGGTTAAAACTGCGGACCGGGGGCGTGTTGTTAGCGCTTGTCTGTCTGTCGTTCACAGCGTGCGGCTACGCCCCCCTGGGTAACAGGATTGTGGGGGGGACGGCGGCACCAGAAGGGGCTTGGCCTTGGCAGGTGGACATCCAGATGGACGGAAAGCACGTTTGTGGAGGAACCATCATAACTAAAGACTGGGTGCTGTCTGCAGCTCACTGCTTCCCGGAGTACGTGTCTCTATACTTATACACTACACTGCACTTACAACACCTACTCACTGCTGTAGCCTCTATTTACTGCACTTACACTGACTACTCACTGCAGTAGCCTCTATTTACTGAACTTACAACACCTACTCACTGCCGTAGCCTCTATTTACTGCACTTACAACACCTACTCACTGCCGTAGCCTCTATTTACTGAACTTACAACACCTACTCACTGCCGTAGCCTCTATTTACTGCACTTACAACACCTACTCACTGCCGTAGCCTCTATTTACTGAACTTACACTAACTACTCACTGCAGTAGCCTCTATTTACTGCACTTACACTGACTACTCACTGCAGTAGCCTCTATTTACTACACTTACACTGACTACTCACTGCAGTAGCCTCTATTTACTGCACCCTGCCCCATTCCTGCTGTCCATATAATCTGACCCCTCCCTCATGCCTGTCTCTCTCTCCAGGCCGTCCCAGGTGTCGTCGTATGTGCTTTACCTGGGCAGGTACACGCTCAACGGCATCAACTTGCACGAAGTGAACCGGCGGGTGCTGCGGGTGGTGGTGGCGCCGGGGTACAGCAGCCCAGAGACGGGGCGGGACGTGGCGCTGGTGCAGCTGGCCTTGCCCGTCGATTGGACAGACCGCATCCAGCCCATCTGCCTGCCGGACGCCGACGTCCTGTTCCCCAGCGGAGCCCTCTGCTACGTCAGCGGCTGGGGGCATATCCAGGAGGGGGGTAAGAGGAGGGGGGGCTGGGGGCACATCCAGGAGGGGGGTAAGAGGAGGGGAGGCTGGGGGCATATCCAGGAGGGGGGTAAGAGGAGGGGGGGCTGGGGGCACATCCAGGAGGGGGGTAAGAGGAGGGGGGGCTGGGGGCATATCCAGGAGGGGGGTAAGAGGAGGGGGGGCTGGGGGCATATCCAGGAGGGGGGGGGGGGTGTCATTTGAGCAAAGAAAGGGTGGAGAGAGGGAGAAGGAGAGAGCAACCTCTGAGTGGGGCATTAGTCAAAAGTGGCCTCTTCTGTTATTATTATTATTATTATTATTATTATTATTATTATTAATAATAATAATAATAATAATAATACATTTATTTTATATAGCGCTTTTCATGAACTCAAAGACGCTTTACATTATCAATAATTCCAGTAATACTCATAATGCTTATTTATATCATAGATTTTCTACAAAGGGCTACAGCCCGAAGAAAAATGGGTTCATACTACACTTTTAGTGGCTGGTAGAAGAGATAACAAACTGCTTGGAAGCTCAGCTCAGTTCTTATTATTTTTAACAGGTGACAGATTAACATTTTATGTCCGGGTCTGGGCGAAGGGTGTGTGAACAGACCCCTTAACCGCTTAAAGCTTCGCCGTTCTTTTCAAGCGCGGGCAAAAAAAGATCACTTTCTTCCCAACTGAAATTCCGTGTCGTCCTCTGTGTTCTCACGGTTTCGGGTTCCCTCGCTCCTGCGCTGCTCACTCGGGGACTCGGTTCTGTTTTCTGTGCGCCTGCCACTCCCACAGAATGGGATTCAGTTGTGCATAGACACCTCCGCTCATAAATATTTACTGTTCTTTGTTCGACCCTTCTCTGAGCAAAGATCAAATGGCGCCCCGTCGTTTCTGCCGTCGTGTCGGATGACATAACCGCTTATCTCACCTTTCGCCCTGCCCCCGGCACACCTGTTGCCCCGACGACCTGATCAGTCACTACGGAAAATTTTCCCCCTGCCTTCTTCTTCCTCCTTCCTTCCCAGTGCCTCTGCCGGGCACCGGGCCACTACAGGAAGTGGAGGTGCCGATCATCGCGCAGTCTTCCTGTCAGTCGATGTACCAGCTCCAGCCGGCGGCCGACCGCGTGGACATCCTGTCCGACATGATCTGCGCGGGCTTCCAGGAAGGGGGCAAAGACTCCTGCCAGGTAAGGGCACACACCTGAGAGAAACGCTACATTCCTCACTCATGACGCTGCATCGGTGGGTCCCACACTCGGTGCTGCTTTGTCTTCTAATCACAGTCGCAACCATTTCATTACATTACATTACAGGCATTTAGCAGACGCTCCTATCCAGAGCAACTTACACAACTTTTACATGGCATTTTACATTGTATCCGTTTATATAGCTGGATATACACTGAAGCAACGCAGGTTAAGCACCTTTCTCAAGCGTACAACGGCGTACCCTACCCGAGAATCGAACCTGTGACCTTTGGGTTACAAGACTAGTTCCCTGCATCATTTGCCAGAAAAAAATGGTAGAAAATGTCTTGGTGCGGCTCTCTAAAGTTTCAAAAATGCTTTGCACCCTGGCCCTGCCCCAATGATGTCAGAGTACCTCTGGAGGTACTGCTACATCATATAAACGTTTGGTCATTATGGCCTTTAGGTTACAAGACCAGTACCCATTATACTATACTGTAGCAACCATTGATTTGTTATTAGGCTTTCTTAATTAAAGATAAACTTTCCTTGTTGAGGGAAAGTTTAGCCTCTTAAGGGTATGTTGTACGTTGTACGCTTTTTATTTCGTTTGTGCGATATTCACCTCCCAAGGCATTTAATCTGTTTGATTG
Organism: Anguilla pacifica; assembly: GCA_039654925.1. NCBI lineage: Eukaryota > Metazoa > Chordata > Actinopteri > Anguilliformes > Anguillidae > Anguilla > Anguilla pacifica. The sequence continues at coordinate 10,255,686 of CM077300.1, read as the reverse complement.
ATGAACGCTTTTTTGTAATATGCCCTAATTTAAAAGGAGGTTACGTTTCTGAATCGACTACATTATGGACTGGCAGGTGAAATCACATGGGTCCTATTTGCTGACGGTGTGGGATGCTTGGTCACTGAAGCAATTAAGAGCTCAAAGACAGAGCAAATGGTAGTGAACCAAATGCCTGCTAATGTTCATGTAACACAATGGTGATTGATCGAGAGTGGCTGTAACTGAAAAGCATTAAATTTCAGTGAAATTCTGACTGCGTCCACGGTGGCTGTGACGGGTATACCTGCAAAGCGAGACATAATTGCCGTCAACTAAGGGTTAGGGAGGGTTCAGTTGGCCGGGCTCTGTATTACATTAATAAACGTTCTGCACGCACATACTTTTCATCATCCAAGTACAAGTTACAGTTAAATTAAATAGCACTCCCCACAAAGGAGTGGCATTAATGTTTACAGGTAGAGAAAAGGGTCACACAAAGATAGAAGTTGTCAGGTGCTACTTTTGGTGCAATTTTGGGAAACAGACCACACACGCACTCCAGACAATGGAGTTTTTCTTTCATTTTTTTCCGGAGTTTTCTGAAAGAACCAGCTCAAACTAGCTTGGCTGAGGTGGTAATCGTTTGGAGTTTTATAGGTGGTGTTTTATGATAGAGCTGGTGTTTCTACTGTCTGATTTAATTGCGATTTCGTTGTACTTCCTTATCAATGTACAAAGTTGTGATATTGACATACACACACACACACACACGCACGTACACACACGTACACTCCCTGTCCTCTGTACATCCTGTAACATTGATACACACTCACGCGTCACTGCTCACAGCCGGTTAACGTCCCCCCCCCCCCCCTCTCTTCCAGGGGGATTCTGGGGGACCTCTCATGTGTCCCAAGAACCGGACGTGGGTGCAGGCCGGGGTGGTGAGTTTCGGCCTGGGCTGCGCCAAGCCCAACCAGCCGGGCGTCTACGCCAGGCTGACGGCCTTCTCCAGCTTCGTCCAGCGCACCGTGCCCGACATCCAGCTGTTCAGCCGCGGCGCCCCCAGCTGGCCTGGCGCCACCAGGAAGGCGCTGCTCGCCACGCTCGTCTCCCTGGCCCTGCTCCCGCTGGCTCGCTGAGCGCCGTTTCGTCCGCCATTTCGTCCGCCATTTCGTCCGCTGTTTCGTCCGCTGCTGTTAAAACGTGAGCCGTTCCCCCGCGCTGCGCAGTCCGTGCCAACTATTCGCCGAGGGCCCGAAGCAGCGTTATAAATATGTTGCTGCTGGTTGCTATTCTATTTGTGTAATATCATCAGAACAAAAAAATGATTCTTTTTTATTAATGACCTAAGTGGCACCTTGCGTGTCGCGTGTAAAGAGGATATTTCTCCGGTTTTTCTTGGTTTTGTTTGATTGACGCTTCAGTAGATCATGCTTACTCTGATGCTTGGCGCTGCCCGGGCTCTCCCATCTCTCGGCTGCGTATTGCAGCGGTGCCCCAGTCACAGTTGTCTGTAGATTTTCATTCTTGGTGCCCACAGCTGGGCTGTAACATGTTAAAAGCTGTTCATCTGCCTATTGGTTTTACAAAACCTGAAGTGTTTGTCCATAATTTTTCAGTTTTGGTGGACGTGGCAACATCTGTGGTGACTGGTGGTCACAAAAGTTCATTTTCACACTCCAAATACCAGAGTTCCATTCGAAACAAAGCTATATTGGGGCACATCGAGTGCTTATTTTTCTTAGAGTATAATCCAACGGATGTGTATTTTGGAGAAAACTGCCTAGAGACAACTAACAATGTCCTCTGAGATGGTACTATTGAGCAACATGTAAGACTCCTTTCGGATTTTAGACACTTTCTCTCTAACAGTCGGCATGCAAGTTCCTGTGCGTGCATCATCACGTTTCAATACTTGGTAGGATTGCAAATAGTATTGAACCAAATGGCAGGATAGCAAATGGTATTGAACCAGACACCACCAGTGGAAAATAGCATATAGAGGAGCAATTACAGAAGGCAAACACATTGAATCGATATTGCTACAAAAATACCACTGTAAAAAGGCATCAAACATGCCATTTTTTAATATGAAAAAAGTAAGGACTGACATTTTAAAGATTGTGCAATATGCAGAGAAGATTTACTTTAAATTTAAATGTCTTTGAAACTCCTTTGTGTTTGCTCTGTAAAACACCTTGTTGAAGATGAATTTTATTTTTACTGAATTTACAACTTCAGTTGTAGTACCGTAATACCGGTGGAAATGCTCTTTCAAGGGAATTATATTCAGAACAGCATGCAGATGTTTGGCTTTCTAGTGGAGTAGAACCAACCAAAACGAGCCGAGAGCATTTACTGCTTTAAAGGGATAGTTGACTTCCTGGGATTTGTTTTTGTTTTTAAAAAAAAAAAAAAAATTTTTAAATGTTTTTGATTGGCCCAAATACACTTCAGGGAACTCGAAAGCAGAGGCTTTTTATTTGAATAATTATTTTTATTATTTTTACTCAGTTATAAACACATGCATCAGTTTTTATATCTTGCCGGTACTTCTTTCTTTGAGCGCAGTGGTCTCGGGCTGCATATGGCAAAAGAAATAGTTCCTAATGAAAATAAGATCATACAGGATGTTTCTAAGAATAATCAGGTAACATGCACATGTGCAACCATAAATGACATTGCAGTTCAGTTGTTTATGAGACGAAGGTGCTTGCCGGTACATTGCAAATAGCAGAACTCTCTACTTTGTTGCGCATACGTATTTGTGTGTTAATTCACAAAATTGAATTTATAAAAAAGATAAGATCTGTTGTTTGACCTCACATAGCTTCCCTGCCTAACCATAACAAACTGTGATTCACGCTTCCCGCATTTTGTGCCTGTCAGTACTTGCCATCCCAGATCAACATCTGTTAGACACGAAGAACAGTAATGGCACAGTTAGAGTGCTTTTTCATGACTTTCTTCTTCATGATAGTTCAGCAGGTTGTGAAAAACCATGACTCCTCAGGTTGCTGTTTGCCGGTACTTATGTTTCTTACCAAGGGACTCTTTTAGGTATGAGATTCGCAAGCAACTTGCTTTTTAACTACTTTTCTGACCTAAGTGCTGACCTGGAACTACAATTTAGTTCAACTTTGTCATGTCAGCTGTGAATTTATCAACAATGAAATGAAGGATAACCTATTCACTCTAGTGATTTGTATTTTATTTTATGTACAATATGTGGATCTGTGCACATTGATATATACTTGTGTGAATTTGTCTGCCACATGAACAACTTTAAACCACTACTGGTGCGTGACTGCCTCCCAGTGGACTGGGCAGTGCTGTTTTGTGCTACAGCACCAAGTGCCATAAATTGTGCATTCTTCTGTCAACATTTCAACATTTTTAAAATAAATTTGCCTTGTTTTTTTTTGTTTTTACTACCCTTGAGTAATTCATTTCTTTGATTTTCCCCAACTCCATTGTCTCCCAGAGAACACCAGCAAGTAAACAGTTTGTCAAGTTAAAGGAATAGTTCATTTTCCGAGTGTTATTTCACATTCTTTTGATACTGCTTCAGTTTGAGTGTATTCAGTGTCGTGTGTGTTTCAGATTGGCCCAGACAGTTTCTGCCTGTGGTGAAGGATATTTTGGATGCTTCCAGAAGTTTCCAACAAACTGCTGGCTTTATAATGGTTGGGGCAGAGCATGTATGGGCATTCGCAAGTTTGTGGTTTAAAGCAAGAAAACGCACTTCAGGCAAAGAAGCTTGTAGAGAAACATTTTGTTTCCAGAGTTCTGTACTTACGGACACATCCATTTTATAGCATTTGTTCACAATTATAAACGTAAACATCGGCTTTTGTATCGTGCCAGCACCTGTTTCCTTGAGTGCATCAGTTGCATGCGAGTCGCAGGTTGCATGCGCCTCTGAAAGTGCTTAAAACAATCAGGTAAAATACGCACATGCAGCCTCTGGAGGCAAAACAGCGCCGTGCAAGCGGCATTGGAGGTACCTGAAGCGCATTTACTTTCTTTAGTCCTCAAATCCCCAAATGCCTCAGTTCCAGCCATTGTAAAGCCCACACATCATCAGAAACGTGTGTATCGAAAATGTCCTTCATCGCACACAAAAACTGTCTGGGCCAATCGAAGACATACACTAAAACTGAAATGACATTTTTTCAGAAACTACAGCAAGTGAACTGTTCCTTAAATTAGCCGCCATTACACGTACCAAAACAATGCCTGTAATGAGCTTGTAAAATAAATTCATACTTGGCAATAATAGTAATCAATTCTGATTAAAAGTAAAATTACAATGCATAACCCTGAAATCTTTGTGATTATAGCAATTAGTAACACCACTGTTTTCAGTGATTAGTGTGATGCTGATATATTCTTCCAACGGAGGACCCCTGCAACTGCTGAGATGTGAGAAACGAGCATTTCTGAGAGGGTCGCCGAGGATCTGAGCTGGTCCCGCTGAAGCGGTGATTCAGTGCAGCCCAGGCCAATCGGAGGACAAGCCCGAAAGTGGGGGTGGGGTCACTGGAAAAATGTGTGGACGGGCAGTTAACATAGCGCACGCTGACAGACTGAATGTTAACACCAGCTGAGACAGAGGTCACTTGACATGCAAGCTGTCTCGTCATTGCATTATTTGCTTAACAGGGGTTTTGTATCCAGGGTAACTTTCATACCATGCATTTTCCCCATACTGTGTTTATTTTTACAGCTAGCTCTTCACTGAAATATTTCTGAACAGTTCTGTAGGGTCCAATAACAGTGCTTCTCCTACAAAACAAACACAGCTCATGAAACAATTGTCCATTCTGCCAACTGAATTTAACACACACAGGGCTCAGCTCGTGTACTGTGTTCATTGTGTGTGTGCTAAGAGTTGGATTCAGTTCTGTTGTCATGAAAATCAATTTCGAACTGAAAAATCCCCAGAGACACTATGGGAACTTTAACTTACTATGGTGACTGAACTGAAATTGATACCAAACCCTATTGTCTGTGGATAGTTCCCCTGCTCTGTGTATTGTTCTCTTTTGGGTGTGTCAATCGCACTCTTTTGCAAATAGCAAAACACTGCTGCACAAAGAGAGACAGAACATTACAGCCAAACAGGCTAAAACACACAGAGGGAGATGTATTATTACATATTATATATATTGTTTCATATTGTGTGGGCGGGGCTTCCTGCTTAAGTCGGGGTTAATTTTTCCCATGTTCCTGGCCCCCAGAGTTCAGGATGGGGTGCAGGCTATTCCCGCTGCGGTACCCCGGCTTGCACCCTCACTCCACAGCACCTTTTCCTGTGGACCAGCCTGGGACACTAATGGCCAAAGCCCTCGGGGGGGCGGGGCTGACTTAGTGGGCGTGGCCTGGAGGATCAGTGCTGAAGAATGGGCAGGTCTTGCACCCCCGCTCCACTCCCACACACACCCCCCTCCTCCTCTGACCTGTCCAGTTCTGTAACGTGTCATATTTCACTTCAAAGCGTGGCTGTAATCCCAGTGCTTTATTTTAAACTAATTTCCAGGCAGCCCCGAGTGAGCCCCCCGCACACCTACCTCAGCTCTAAATATGCCCACCTTGTTCATGTCAGAGAGAGAGGGACACTTCCTGGAAAATGGGTTTGTCAGTAGGACCCTGGATTGAGTGCCATTTGCTGCTGCCGATGTATCTGTGGTTCTCCTTTCTCTCTGACTCCCTCATTTCATTGGTTATCATCAGCCTTTCTCCTCTCGATGGCTGAGCATGATTGGCTGACCTCGCAGAGAGGAGAAGTGGTTTGCTGTCCCTGTCATTTTTTCCCATAAGAACATGTAGTCGCAATAGGTGTTTTTCCTTCATCCCATGTATCCCCATGTGTCAATTTTGTTAAGTTTTTGTGTTATTTGGACAATAATCAAATATATTGTGGACCGATCAGGGACAGTTTGTGTCACCGCCAAGTCACTGCGTTGTCAATCAAGATGGGGGGGGTGGGGGGGGACAGTGGTATGTCACACGTTTAGTAATGGCCCCGGACTGTCAATCACATTGTGTCTGGACCCGGCCGGGACTTCATGGCCATACAAGTGTCTCCACTTTTCCCTAATGCGCAGTCTCTGGCTCCATTTTGCCAAACACGATGACACAAAACACTTCAAAGCAAGCTTGCGGACAGTCAGTGAGTGACCTCACAGCCACTTTGTCCATATTTTTTCTACAGTCCATGAGTTGAGCATGGGAGGGAGCACTTGGGAAAAGCAGGAAGTTTGAAAGGGAGCAGAATTATGACTTCCTGCCTGAGGGGCCTTAGATGCACGGATGCACCCTTGTGCTTTGTCAGGACACAGGGTCCCTCGTGTGGAGATGAGAGAAGCTCCACTTCCTGACAGCTTGGGCTTTGGGTCAAAGAGGGCGGGGCAAAGCTATCTTGCATCAATGCTTCGGTAATGTTTCATTTGTACTTGTTGGTCTGTGAAATGTCTTTACCCAGGTCTGGTACAAGCCTATTGCTCATTTTAATGTAATTTTTCCTCTTAAGTGGGCAAGGCCGTCCGTGGTAAAGTACTCAGTGCGCTGATTTTTAATGGTCATTTTGGATGGATACACAGATTGTACATGGGTTTTTATTGTGATGTATGACCTGGTTTCCTTTTGCCAGAAGTTGCAGTTAAACATTGATAACTGACATTATCAATTTTGTCAATTACAAGCTAGCAACTGAAAAAAAACAAGGAATAAATATGTGTGCTAGTTATTAGCTGCAGTAAATAGCTTTCCATGGTTACAATTATTAACTTATAAATCAATAAATAGAATATGCCCTTGTTCTGTCAACACAATACATCAAACAATACGTTAAAAAAAAGCCTTGCTTCAACATTCACTGACCAAACCTGCCCATATTACTTTCCATTTATCTTTCGCTGCATAGTAGCCCCATTTCTCCACCTCAGCCTGAAATCTCCAGCCCAGCTCTGCCCTTACACACCCCACAATCCCCATGACCCTTACGTGCACATTAGACCTCACAACCACACACCTTGCATCCCACAATGCCTTCTCAGCCAAAGAAACAAGCAATAACACAAAAAATCCGTCCTTACCTCCCATTCCTTGCCATCCCTCCCCAAACAACACTCCCTTTACAGTCAATCCCTGCAACATCACAAAATCCTTTCGAAACACTCTGCCCACACCTGTGTAAAGGAACAACCCCAAAATACATGCTCTACCCTTTCTACAGCAAAACAAAAATTCTGGGGACAGTACTGGTTTATTGAGACCAAAGACATGCAGTTAGGCTAATTGGTGACTCTAAATTGCCCATAGGTGTGTGTGCCCGGTGATAGATTTGCGGCCTGTCCAGGATTGTATTCCTGCCTCTTGCCCAGTGCACGCTGGGATATGTTCCACTACCCCTCGTGACGCTGCCCGGGATAAGCGGGTATAGAAAATGGATGGCTTTCCTTGTGTGTGGTAGTGCCTGCTGCATCCCTTGTCCTGTTGACTCACTCACTCTGCTAATTAGTAATCACATTGTGACTCACTTTATACTTTTTCTCAATCTTGAACAACTGATAGAAGTGCTAGCACATGGCTCCTAACATTGCGACCTAAATCTAGGTGTGATATCGCATTCCACATGCCTAATTTCCCAGTTCTTTTTACTAAACAAAATCAAAACGGTTATTATTTCTTAAATAAGCCAATTTAGTCATTTAAGTCAAATTTGTGTTTTGACAGGACTGGTCAAGCAGCATCACAACAACCTAAACAGTGCGCTAACTGCTGCTAACAAACCAGAAGTGAGACATTTAATATGAACGATAAGAACTTTAACATTTCTAAATAAAACCCAGTACATAAAGGTTAACGCAAGTGGTTATTTTCGCAAAGCTTAGTGGTGTCAGCATATATTAGCTATAAACGTAACGCTCAGATGCCACCCTAGAATTTTAATTCTGAGGGATGGTGCAATCCTACATTAACTGTGTTTTAAATTGTAGACCAAGCCAAAGCTGGGGCGTCGGTAGTTTGTTGCGACTGTGGCGAGCAGTAGTGGTTTGTCTATAGTTAGATTGATAATTCTTTCTTTTTAACCTGTTTTTATTGTCCCCTAGGGATAATACGTGGAGATGGCGTCTAATGGTAAGATAATACAGAGTTTTGACTCGCTAGATAAGAAGATAAGTGTGGGTTTCAAAAAATCCTAGACTAAAAACAGCTAAGCTAAATTGAACCCGGGCAGTTAACATTAGCTTAGCCCATGTTGCAATTGCTGTTCGGCCGCACGTAACTCACTAACCTGCGTCGGTTGGCTGACATATCGCTATAAAATAAAATTGTTAGCGGAGATTAATTTAAGTGATTAGTTATTTATGCTATGATTGATGTTAGCTATATAGCTATCTGACGAAAATTGCTACTTCGCAAGCACTAGCCAGGTTGTTAGCTAGCTAGATGTGCAGCTATTTAACTTACTGCCAACCAGCAAGTCATCTGTATCTTTATTTGGAGGAGCTTTTGGCATTAGTAATTGCATTTTTGGCCTAACAGATATGCTTCACAGTTTCCCCAGTCAACTGAATTGTGTACGTATGGATATGTGTCATTGCTAGCTTTCGCCAGACAAAAGAGATGAACGTCTCCGCCATTTTGTTCACATACCGGTTCAGGATCATTATCCATACTAGTTATACGTGCATGAATTTAGCTAACTATGGAACTGTCTGGTTCCTTATAGTGGTCGTGTTTGTCTCAGGTAATGTACCTTATAGTTGACACCCAGCCAGATGCATGTCGGATTTAGCATTTATTTGGCAAAATGTGTTTAAATCCAGCGGATGTTGTGGTTGCCCATGACAACGGCTCCACGCGTTTGCCGGCAGTATGGAATGGCGCACTTGGCCGTCTTCGTCCCTCTGCTCCGTCCATGCTTAGACACCAATTCTGACTTTATTTGTAAAGCTTTGCGTCTTCGCCATTTCCCCATTCTTTCAATGAAAAGACTCAGTTTTCTGTATCGTGCCCCAGTAATGACAGATCAACAGTCGCTGTGTATATTTGTGGTTGGATTTCTATAATGTAATAGCGACAAGTGTCTAACTGTCAATCCTTCTTCCCCTCAGACTATTCCCAAACTGCATCTCAAGGGTGAGTTGAAGCTTAGTATTACTAGTTACGCCTTCCTAATGTCTTTTGTTATTGCATATTTGTTCAGTCTGGAAAGGGTTACAAAGCCATTTCTATGGCTCTGGGACTTCACAAACCACAGTCAGAGCTATTATATCCAAATGGAGAACCCTTGGAACAGAGGTTAATCTTCCCAGGAGTGGCCAGCCTGCCTAAATTTCTGAAGGGGTACAGTGACAACTCATCCAGGAAGTCACAAAATATACCAGAAGAACATCCAAAGAACTGCAGGCCTTTCTAGCCTCAACTAAGGTCAGTGTTCATGACTCCACAGAAAGAGACTGGGCAAAAAATGGGATTCCTGAGATAGTACCAAGGCGGAAACCACTGCTTACCAAGAGAAACATCAGGACTAATCTCACATTTGCAACAAAGCACCTGGATGATCCCTAAGCCTTTTGAGATAATGTTCTATGGACAGATGCATAAAAAGTGGAACTTTTTGGACAGCTCGGGTCCCATTATATCTGGTGTGAAGCAAATACAGGAGAACATCATACCAATAGTCAAACGTGGTGGTGTGATGGTGTGGGGATGCTTTCCATGGGATCTGGACAGCTTTCCATTATTGAAGGAACGATGAATTCTGCTCTGTAACAGAAAATTCTTAAGGAGATTGTACTGTCACCTGTCCATTAGCTGCAGCTGAGTTATGCAGCAAGACAACAATCCAAAACACAAAAGCAAGTCTACATCTGAATCTCTGGAAAGAAACAAAATGAAAGTTTTGGAGTGGTCTAGTCAAAGTCCTGACTTGAACCAAACAGAGATGCCTGATCGATGTTGTTGTCATGTATGTTTAACATTTAATTTATGAATGAATGAATGTGCAGTCTGCTGGATGGGTATGTTTTCTACGACTACATGTAATATCAGTGTGTGTGTGACCCTGTCAGAATTTGGACAATATGATCCAGTCAAGTCTGATAACTGGTCTCGCATTAGGGTTATGTTGCATGCCTTAATGCAATACTCTTTATTTTTTTGTCTGTTTATTTTTACTTTTCAGCTATGGTGCATATGGAGGCCAGGCTGGTCAAGGCTACAGCCAGCCTGCGTCCCAGGGCTACAGTCAGCAGGGCTATGGCGGATACAGTCAGGGCACTGGCAGCAACAGCACCACCTACAGCCAGGGAGGCTATGGGTCCAGCTACGGACAGTCGCACTCAGGTGACCTGCACTCTGTCATTGCACACAACAAATTGCCACACGAACATGGCGCGAACATCCAATTTCATTTAAAATTTTCATGCCGTCGCTCCTGTTCTCTAACTCAGGGGCTCCCAAACTTTTTTCTGATGTCACTCCAAATGAATGTCCACAAATTTACGTGACCCCATCACCAAACATATGCCTGGTGCCTAAGAACACCCTTTAGCCTTGATTACATTAGCGATACACCATGACCTTTAAATTATTTATTTATTTATTTCCCCCCCCCCCCAAAGTTTTCAGGCCATCCCATCCTCAAATCAGGCGACCCGACATGAGGTTGTGACCTGCAGTTTGGGAACCCGTTTGAACAGTTTTTGAAGCCATTCATGACTCTTTATTACAATGTGCACAATCGCCCATCTTGGCTGTAGATCACTAAACCCTGCCTGTTTGCCTTAGGCAAAATGCTATATTCAGAATGCCTTTGTCATTTTTTTTGATGGATTTTCTGAAATGTATTGTTCAGTGTGTGATATTGTTGACATTTGTAACGTAAAGTAAACTCAGGCAGGCATTGGGATAGGAACACCCTCGTACACACATTTCTCTGTTAACTTAAAACTCAGTCATAAGCGAGTAAGCAACTTCCCAAAGCAACTTAGAGCTTGCATATAGTTGCAGATTGATGTTATATGGGTGGATGAGAGCTTGCACATTTAGCTGCAGATCAATGTGATATGGGTGGGGGGATAGATTAGACCTTGCACATGTAGCTGCAGATCGATGTGCTATGGGTGGATTAGACCTTGCTCATTTAGTTGTAGTTCGATGTGATATGGGTGGATGTAGGTGGTACCAACAAAGTTCAGCTTTAGAAATATCTGCCATCAGCTTAGCCACACACGAGCAGTAAGTGAGACTCCTGCATACCACTGTACTAGGCTGCATTAGAACATCACATGTACAGCTATGGGCAGTCCGTAGAGAGCATGCTCACTGTTATTTGATTTTTATTTGTCTGAATTACTACTTAGTTGTGCTGATCAAGTTAAAATATGTAACAGTGGAGTTCCTTCATTAGCTGTAGTTGAAGTTTGAGTCACTTTGTGTTCTGTAGCTGTCTGTTGAAGCTGTTTTCGCTCGGCGATCGTGTAACGTTTGCGTCCTCTGCTTTGCGCGCTCAGGTGGATATGGATCCCAGCCGTCCCCCCAGGGTTACAGCCAGTCCAGCCAGTCCTACGGCTCTGGGGGCTACAGCAGCGGCCAGCCTCCCCAGAACAGCTATGGCCAGCAATCGTCCTACAGCGGGTACGGGCAGCAGCCGTCTGCAGCGCCCTCCACTGGCAGGTGAGCCTGCAGCGGCCTTTCCGCCAATCAACATTAGATTAGGTGTGTGCCCACTGCCGAAACAAACTTTGGCTGGTTTGTACGAACGAAACGATGCGTTTTCGGAGAAAAAAACATAGCTCTGCGTTGACTTCGGCTACGGCAGTGTATCCGTCCCTCCTGGCCGAACTAGCCGAGTGGTTCGCACACTGACATCAGTGTGGACATCGCCTGCAATTAAAATCTAAAATATTGCACGGATGGCTACATGGATGCGTCCCGTATCCTCGTCTGATTGAGCACATGAACATGCCGTCTTCTCTTTGTGCTTTTCTGTTTTGCATGCGTTAAATAAAGTGACTTTAAAATAATCAACGTCCATCTGTCTTAAGTTTCTGCTCCTTCATCGTAGCCGTTGTTTTCTGTGCTTTGTGTGGCAAATTTCTTCTTTTTTCTTTTTTCATATCCTAAGAAATGCAAAATGTAGAAGCACCTATGGCATTCAAAGCTAAATAATAGAATTTTTGTACATATTAAGTCAAACCCATAAACAACTTCTTATTCCAATGAGCTGGTGTATACTTACAAAGTGTACGTAGGTATGAACCTGAAAATATTCTATAAATGCCATTCAAATCTGTGCTGAAACAAAAATGCCTTGGGGGGGGGGGGGGGGTGGAAACTGGTTTGCATATTTGTGCCAACTTAAGAACAATAATAATAATAATAATAATAATAATGATGAACTCGCAGGAAAACAAGAGTGGTTAAAGGCCTTCAGGCTTTAAACACTAATAATAAAAATACATGGATAAAAATACAGAAAAAATGTATATAAGGAAAATACATTAAGGTAATGCAAAAAAAAAAAACCTTGGTAAAAGCGATGCCAAAAAGGTGTGTCTTAAGATTCCATCCATGGATTCAGAGACCCCTAGATTCTGTCACGGCCCCCTGGAGCATCTTTTATGGTGATGCTGTCGGCTTTATAAATTAGTTACATTTAGGCAGATTTTTAGGCAGATGACAGCCTACATTAAGACCTAATTTTTTTCCCCACCTCTCTCTCTCTCTCTCTCTCTCTCTCTCTCTCTCTCTCTCTCTCTCTCTCAGCTATGGCAGTAGCTCCCAGACCTCCGGTTACGGGCAGCCCCAGAGTGGGGGGGGCTATGGGGGCCCGGCAGGCGGGTACGGGGGAGGGAGCGGTGGCCAGCAGCAGCAGCAGCAGTCCCAGCACGGGGGCGCCCCCTACAGCCAGACCCCCAGCTACAGCTCCCCCCCGCCTCAGAGCTACAGCCAGCAGAGCCCGTACAGCCAGGGTGGTGGTGAGTCCTGGCGCTTCTGTCAGTGTAGTGGGCTTCTCCTGAGTCTGCCACATGTGCTCCTATCTGCTAAAGTGTCATTGGATGTTGCATAAGATAATATTGGAAGTCGAGGACATTGTAGATTTTCAAGTTCTAAATGAATCACTTGTCTAAGGGAATTGAATAGAAGTTTCTGGGAGGTAATTTGTGCTTAGTTTCCGACGTGCAGCTGCAGGTACCCAGACTCCCATTGTGTTTGGCCATCGATGCTAAAGATGCTAGCCGTGGGTTCATGTGGACAGTAAATTGGCTAAACACTCTAGCTTAGATGTGCAGAACGAATCATTGAAAAGCAATAAATGAGGTTTGCATAGATCATGAGTGAACTGCCGTAGGTGTGCGTGTGCTGATTCTTCCGCTCCGTTACCTAGGATACGGGCAGGACTCCCCACCAATGGGTGGCAGTGGAGGCGGAGGAGGCAGTTACGGCGGCCAGGACGGTGGTTACGGCGGCCAGGACCGTGGCGGGCGTGGCCGAGGGGGGGGCGGATTCGGTGGCCGCGGCACGGGTGGCTTTGATCGCGGAGGCCGCGGGGGTCCGAGGGGGCGAGGAGGCATGGGGTAAGTGTGTCTTTAGTTTCGGCTCCGCAGTGACTCCGACCCAGCCAGGCTCAGTCAGAATAATGCAGTGACACTGACCCAGCCAGGCTCAGACTGAATAATGCAGTGACACTGACCCAGCCAGGCTCAGTCTGAATAATGCAGTGACACTGACCCAGCCAGGCTCAGTCTGAATAATGCAGTGACACTGACCCAGCCAGGCTCAGACTGAATAATGCAGTGACCCAGCCAGGCTCAGACTGAATAATGCACTGACCCAGCCAGGCTCAGACTGAATAATGCAGTGACCCAGCCAGGCTCAGTCTGAATAATGCACTGACCCAGCCAGGCTCAGACTGAATAATGCAGTGACACTGACCCAGCCAGGCTCAGACTGAATAATGCACTGACCCAGCCAGGCTCAGACTGAATAATGCACTGACCCAGCCAGGCTCAGACTGAATAATGCAGTGACACTGACCCAGCCAGGCTCAGACTGAATAATGCACTGACCCAGCCAGGCTCAGACTGAATAATGCAGTGACCCAGCCAGGCTCAGTCTGAATAATGCACTGACCCAGCCAGGCGCAGACTGAATAATGCAGTGACACTGACCCAGCCAGGCTCAGACTGAATAATGCAGTGACACTGACCCAGCCAGGCTCAGTCTGAATAATGCACTGACCCAGCCAGGCTCAGACTGAATAATGCACTGACCCAGCCAGGCTCAGTCTGAATAATGCACTGACCCAGCCAGGCTCAGACTGAATAATGCAGTGACACTGACCCAGCCAGGCTCAGTCTGAATAATGCACTGACCCAGCCAGGCTCAGACTGAATAATGCAGTGACACTGACCCAGCCAGGCTCAGACTGAATAATGCACTGACCCAGCCAGGCTCAGACTGAATAATGCACTGACCCAGCCAGGCTCAGACTGAATAATGCACTGACCCAGCCAGGCTCAGACTGAATAATGCAGTGACACTGACCCAGCCAGGCTCAGACTGAATAATGCACTGACCCAGCCAGGCTCAGTCTGAATAATGCACTGACCCAGCCAGGCTCAGACTGAATAATGCAGTGACACTGACCCAGCCAGGCTCAGTCTGAATAATGCAGTGACCCAGCCAGGCTCATTCTGAATAATGCACTGACCCAGCCAGGCTCAGACTGAATAATGCACTGACCCAGCCAGGCTCAGACTAATGCACTGACCCAGCCAGGCTCAGACTAATGCACTGACCCAGCCAGGCTCAGTCTGAATAATGCACTGACCCAGCCAGGCTCAGACTGAATAATGCACTGACCCAGCCAGGCTCGGACTGAATAATGCAGTGACACTGACCCAGCCAGGCTCAGACTGAATAATGCACTGACCCAGCCAGGCTCAGTCTGAATAATGCACTGACCCAGCCAGGCTCAGACTGAATAATGCACTGACCCAGCCAGGCTCAGACTGAATAATGCAGTGACCCAGCCAGGCTCAGACTGAATAATGCAGTGACCCAGCCACGCTCAGACTGAATAATGCAGTGACCCAGCCAGGCTCAGTCTGAATAATGCAGTGACACTGACCCAGCCAGGCTCAGACTGAATAATGCAGTGACCCAGCCAGGCTCAGACTGAATAATGCAGTAACACTGACCCAGCCAGGCTCAGTCTGAATAATGCACTGACCCAGCCAGGCTCAGACTGAATAATGCACTGACCCAGCCAGGCTCAGACTGAATAATGCAGTGACACTGACCCAGCCAGGCTCAGACTGAATAATGCACTGACCCAGCCAGGCTCAGACTGAATAATGCACTGACCCAGCCAGGCTCTGTCTGAATAATGCACTGACCCAGCCAGGCTCAGACTGAATAATGCACTGACCCAGCCAGGCTCAGACTGAATAATGCACTGACCCAGCCAGGCTCAGACTGAATAATGCAGTGACACTGACCCAGCCAGGCTCAGACTGAATAATGCAATGACCCAGCCAGGCTCAGTCTGAATAATGCACTGACCCAGCCAGGCTCAGACTGAATAATGCAGTGACCCAGCCAGGCTCAGACTGAATAATGTCGTGACCCAGCCAGGCTCAGTCTGAATAATGCAGTGACCCAGCCAGGCTCAGACTGAATAATGCACTGACCCAGCCAGGCTCGGACTGAACGCAGTAACAGTGACCCAGCCAGACTCCGTCTGGAGTCCAGTGCTTGCGTGTTGCTAACACAGACGGCTAGCAGTTTACACGAACAGAAACTATGAAATGTGTATATATTGTTGAAATGTGTGTTTTTAAAATATGTATGTATATAAAGACATATTTATTTTTTGCATGACTTGGGTTGTGTAAGAGCTGCTTCACATACGCAGTCACGTAATGTAAAGTGGGTGTCATTCACGCAAGTGGAGGCCAGGTGGTGCTGTTGAATGCAAAAACACGAGTGCTCCCATCCACAGAAGCGACAGTCGTTCAGGTTTTTGGCTTCTCGATAAACTACACACAGTCGTCTGCAATGCAAACCCTTGGTATACTTGCTCACACGTGTCCAGTAGAAGTCCCAAAAATGCCCTTGTGGTCAAGGAAGATCAATTTGTATGTTTTAAATATTCTGAAAATTTGAGAGTAATAGGGCCGCAGTTCATCCATCTCTGGTGTCTGAATATAACAACTGTACCATGACTTGCTTAAGAATGCCTGGCTATGCAAGTGTTCAAGTAAATGGGCCAAGTGCTCAAATAGAGTTTTATTTTTTATTTTATTTGACAGTGCCGTGACCTTTAAGATATGCAATCCAATCAAGCACTATAGTACAGTCCAATCAAGAATGGAATGTACTCTCTCAAGGATTATTCAGCAATGAAAACAAGTGGTCTTTAGTTGGAGATTTCTGTGGGACTAGTTAATCTTGTTCTGGTATGAAAATCTGAATCGATGGTTAAGGAGAGTAACAGAAATACTAACGTGCTAACTAGGCGAATGCGATTTCTTGAATTTGGCACCGATGTGTACGTTTGTAATGTTTGCTATTCGCAGCTGGTCACTGTGATTAAAAAACATTATGCAAATTCATTGGAAATATACAAATATATATGGAGATATACAAGCAAACCTGTGTTACATGATGAGCACAAGATTGATGAAATGCTTTTTTTTAAAAAAACAAAACAAACCTAAATCCAAAAGTGTACAATGTAGTGTAGAAGCGGAGGGTAAGCATTCTGTGCTTTCGGCGTGTGGTTTGCACACGGTCCAGTTAAAAGTTAATGGGGTGTAATGTGTGCTACCTGTGCTGGGAATGAGCTGATGGAAATCACTTCCTTACACCCATAATACTTCACTCCCTTGTTTCTTGCCTTGTCCTTGTGATGATTTTAATTGCTTTAATGAATCTCTGCATCTCCTCCTAGGCCTTTTCTCAGGAGTTTTTTTATTTTTTATTTTTTTTATTTCTTTGTAAAATTTCAGAGAAATGATTGGTGGTTAGGGTACTGGGGGGGATACTAGAAGGAAGGAGGGGAATTGAAATAAAACTCAAAAAAGGTGTACTGAAAGAGGTGTACTGATTTTTCAAGGTAAAGAGGTTTTCTCAGAAAAGGTTTTAATGATGGTAACGCGGTCATCTGTTCCGGCAACACCCGGTACGCCCCCAGTAATCCAGATAAGCACGCTGCCACATTGATGTCTCAGTGTCGTCAACTCTAACCTTGGGGTTGCGGTAGGTTTTTCGGGTGAACCCCCACTAATTGTAGGCACTGGTTTCAAGTACTCTTACGGTCTTTGAAACAGTATTAAAGTGAAATACTATCAAAGGTCAAGATGGTGTGTAGAAGGTCTGGGTCAATTAAAAGGGTACTTTATGTGAGTGATGACTCACTATGTTCCCCAGTACACTGAATGACATCACCTTTACTATTGCCTTACTAATTTGCAAGAATATTAAGGGTGAGTGTTAATTTACTTTTAAAAAATAAAATTAAATTTAAAAAACCCGTGTCCTGTGACTCAAACCTGTCCAAGATGAGGGCATGCAGGTCCGGCTGGGTTAAGCTGGAGGGGGATACTTTGGGGAAGAAGAGGGTGTGTTTTGAGGGTGAAACCTGCGGACGGATTGAGGTAGTGAAGAGGACAGAGGAAGGGTTCGGGGATTGGGGGAAGACGTCGTGACTCTGAGTACGTGAGGGGCCTGGGAAATGGCCCCACCCAGCCCCCCCCCCCCCCCAGTCTTCATGGCATCTCGCTTGTGTCTCCATCAGAATGGGCGATCGAGGAGGATTCAATAAGTATGGTGGTAAGTGACCAAAATTTTCAAACAGAATTCAGGGGAGAGAGAAGGACACTGGGGGTTGAGAGTGTGGGAGGGGGGCGGTTCTGACAGCATTTCTCAAGTTTACCATGAAACCGTATCGAACGAATGGTGGATTTAGAAGGTGGTCAAGTCACAGGTGACATGGAAATTTAATTAAAAGCTTCTGTACTGCACAGTGCAATATTAGCCTGTTGCTAAGAGTACCTCTTGTGGAGTTCGGAGAAAGGTACCAGGAAGGGCGAGACGTATGTGGGAATGCATAGCATGTTGAGGTGGGGAGAGGGACGTTTTTTTGGGGGAAAAGACAAAGTATATTTGTCTCAGATGGTTAGTATTCTCGAAGGGTAGGCTGTAAACTCTAAATACACTAGATTGAAAGTACGTTAGGGTCTCTAAAAAAGGTCCCTTGAGTTTAAATTCTATGCATGGTGATTCCTAAAGCACCTCAATATGTTATGTGGCATGTGTTGTGGTCTTGCATGTGCTCAGTTTAGTTTTTTAGTTTTTTTAATTTTTAATTTTTATTTTTAAAGATGACAGAATTCTATCTGGGAACTAGCGTTTTTGTGTGTGTGTGTATTTGTGTGTGTTTACACCTTTTGTATGTGTCATTGTCCAAGTGTGGGAGGAGATGTATGATCAGGAAGTATGAGTCATCAGTTTTATTTTGTTCCTCCTTCCCTGATGGTGAATTGGAATGTATGGAGATAAAGATCTACCACCTTCACTTTTGCAACAAAACAAAGCAATTTGACCTTGGACTTCCCCATTCTCTGGGCTTGAGACAATAAAAGCTGGAGAAGCCAGATTGGTTTCTGAGTGTTTGTCAGTTCTGAAAGGGGTTGCATCTTATTCCATTTGATGAGCAGCAATGAAATAATTCACAGTTGTGATTGGCTGTGGATTTGTAGCCGACTTCCTGGTGATTTTCGGTAAAACTTGAATTTCGCAATTTAATCGCAAGTCTAGACCATAGCCCCTGTCTAGCAAGAAAACATGCATGCAAAATATGCTATTCATTTGTCTAGGTAAAGCAATGTTTAAAACCGGTTTACAGTACCATAAACGGGTATTATTGGCATAAATGAAATTTTGAAGATGTGGTCATGTTTTAGACATCGGAGTAATTGAGCTCTGGATTAAAATATTCATGCATTCACACCCTGGTAGTTTGTCTTTGTATCTTCAGTGTTGAATAAGCGAATGTTGGAATGGGAGTGGTCATGGGCCGATAGGGTGGCTGAAGTGTAAGGCCTTCCGGCCGTTGTCCCCTGGAGGTGGGCCGGCTGTTGACCTGCGCATGTTGCGGCTCATCTGGACGTTTCTAAAGCCCCAGGACAGCGCTGTGTATCGGTGTGAATGCCGCCCAAGCTTTCGGACAGAGCCCCCAAGGGTCGGTAGGGTCATTGTGGTGCCGCCTGTGGCGGGGGGGTCGAGCCGCCTCCTTTCTCTCCTTAGCCTAAGGGGCCCCGGCAATGATGCAGAACCCAATCTCAACCAGGCGAAGGTTGAAGCACTCTTGACTCTGGTCACCAGTGAATAATGGCATGTTGTAACATTTCACTGGTTACTCCCAAGTCCTAGATGAGGCCGTACCTATCCAACAATCAAGGCCTGCTATGGCAGTTTTTCTTTGGGTGTTTTTTTGGGGGGTGGGAGTGTGGCAGTTCTCCAGGGTCACTATAGGGACATCCTGTTTTCCAGATTGTTCCGGTGAAGTATGTCAATGCCCTTCATCATATCATATGAATACAAAAAAGTGGGATAAATTCTCATGAAGTGGTTCTGGCACAAAAAAACACAAATCCAGTTTTCAACCGATGTCCTTGGAAAAGGTACACAAATCAGTGGTTGTGTAGTCGTGTGGTGACTGCGGACTAAATCAAATGTTTTATACAAGCAAAAGCTTTCAGGCCTGAGGCTCTGCTGTGATGTCCACTACATGGTGGGTATGCAAACACAAACACTGGATTAACGGTTTAGATTCACTGGAATGGCGCTAACTGAAGGTGCAACGCGTCTGGCAGTTGGTTGGCGATGGTTGGTGTGCGGTTATGTCTGGTTCCGCCGCCCTCATAACTGTGGGGAAATGCTGTTAGCGGTGTGATCTACACTCAGATCAGAAGCTAATACAAGCGTTTGCACATGGGTAAAAATTGGTTAATTCCTGTATAAATATAGTTTGAATGTTGGTTGAACGGTCTGAAAAAATGAATCCATGTGTAATATTTGGTTTTGTGTCTGAAGAAATGCACTCTGAATTGTCTTGTTGGTGTGAACTGAGACTGAATATCTCGTTTGCTTCCTCTTGCCTCCTGTCTCAATGTCTATCTGATTGAAATGGGTGAATTTGTGGCTCCTCATTTGTGTGGTTGTGAGGTTAAGGTCCAACTTAAATGAGAGGTAGTCGCCTTGGTCTTTCCTCCATTGAGGATCATCTCAAAACTGGTGAACGTTGACCCATATGTATAGCATTTTGGTGGCAGGGAAATCCAGGTGAGAGAACGTTGGCTTCTGAAGAAATGCGCCTTTGACATCGATGGGACATCTCTTGCGTCACTCTTGACGCAAAACGTCAGATCTCCGGTGGATAAACTCGCTTCACACTGGAACTTCGGTGTACCTCTTCAATGGTGTGAGTGTACTGGCAAAACTGCCGGTCAAAACTGGAATGGTTTAAGGTGGAATGGGGCGGATCCTGGCGTTCAGCTATGCGATAGCTACGTGTGTTTAGGAACGTGGACACGGCTGCTGTGTCTGCCTTTATCAATGCAAATCGGTCACAGTGGTGTATAAGTTTGCACTGCCCACGTGGTAACGCATTTGTTTGGGTGTCGGCACGTGTGAAAGGCCATGTTTAGAAATGCTTCCCATCATGAACATGCTCTCTGATTGGAGAAGACTCACCTACATCATTAACGTGTGCTGAACTTCGTGGCTGAGCAGATGTGTCCATAACCACGTTTCCATGGCGACTCATCTTCAGATCGGTTCATGTCTGTGATTGGGTGGAGTGCGCCATTAACGGACACTGGCGTTCTGTGCGGCAGTCAGCGGTGCACGTGTAGTAACCCCACTGAGAGGTGGCGGTAGGATGTTTAAGGTTGTCAGACGGTGTGAGTGTGGGAAATGTAGTTTCGGAGGGATGATGTCTGTATGTGTTCTCACCCTGCTCTTGGCCTACATGTTTATTCCAGTCCTTTCTCTCCCCCTGAAGGACCCAGGGACCAAGGCCTCGGCGGACCCAGTGGCAGTAAGTGTCTTTTCATCTGGCCCTTCACTTCAAAGTGCATCATTTTCACCGTTTCCAGACGTAAAAGGTCGAGTAAACCACCCATTCAGGACATTCTGGTCTGGGAGAAATGGATAAAGCTGAAAATTGTTGGTGTCTGTGTCAGGGTCGCCGTGAAAAGTGGCTGTGCTGGAAAATGTGTTTTTGTGCTTCCTGCTTATTGACTGATGGTGTGATAGAGGGACAGATTGAATGCACTCTCTCCTCTTATGTTAATCTGTAGCGTGTGAATGACTTATCTATGTAATCAACCCGAAACCTGTGGTTACCAGAATGTCCAAAAATCCATAATTAGAATGTTGAAAAGAAATCCACCATTCATATGCTAATAATGGGCACACCACACTGCTCCTTACAATGGGTCTGGATCTCCATAATGCCATGGTTTATGATCACACAGTGAACTCAACTGCAGGCCGCACCTAAATTAAAACAAACATGCGCTTGTCATTCTTGTCAATACTTAACCCTAGCCCTCAGGGCATATGTGAATGATATGAAAGGATAAGTACTACATTACTCACTGTTCTTTCTGTAAAAGCAATGATAAGCATGTGTGTGTGTGTGTGTGTGTGTTTTAAAATTGGTCTGACGTACTTTTGAGTTTTCTGTGTGGTTATAAATGATGATTTTATGGAGATACAGACCCACAGTGGGGTGTAGTGGGTATCTGTTATCAGCATTTGAATGGCGGATTTCATAACCGCTTTTTTATATTTTAATTGTGGGTTGTTTGACTGCAGGGTGACTAGGTCTGTAGTCCAGCCTTGGGGGCTGGCCTGTGTTTAGTGGTGATGCAGTATGAGGATAAATTTGGTCACATAACAAATGTTGACTAGTTTCTTGTTTGCAGTCATTCTCAATGCATGTCAAGGGGCTGGTGGAGGATAAACGGCTCTCTCTCCCCTCTCTCTCTCCCCCCTTTACAGTGGAGGAACAGGATAACTCCGACAACAACACCATCTTTGTGCAGGGCCTGGGAGACGGCTACTCGGTTGAGTCAGTCGCAGACTTCTTCAAACAGATCGGCATCATCAAGGTACCATTCAGCTACTCATTTCCTCCCAAAATTTCAGGCAATCGTGGGCCCCGATTACAGGCTGCCCCCCAATGGTGCCCCGTAAGCCCCGCGTTTGGGTATCGGCAGCACGCTCAGAGCAGAGGGCGGTGCCAAAACGAAGTCGGCACAGAGAGGTCGCTCAAAGAAGCCCTCGACATTGCCCCTCAGTGGAGGGACGTTTGATGGTGACTCCCCAAAAACCACCCCAGCAACCACCACATGCGTCCCACAGTGCACCACGATTTGCGAACGCCTAGACCTCCCGCACACTTCCGGTCCGTAAGGGGCTCGGAAACTTCGACCCCATTATGAGCCATAATGGATCCTGTACACTAGTAGCAGCAGATGAAGACGAGTGGAGCTGTGGCTTAGTGATGATTCGTCTGTGCTCGATGGCATCCATCGTGGCCGGTGGTCAAAGGCAGTGCTCTCGATGGTTTGAGGGCTTATGCAGAATGCAGCCATGGTCTCACTTGCCATTTACTGACTGCTTCGTCTTCTCCTCCCCTCTCTCCCCCCCCGTAGATCAATAAGAAGACCGGCCTGCCCATGATCAACCTGTACACGGACCGGGAGACGGGGAAGCTCAAAGGGGAGGCCACCGTTTCCTTCGACGACCCTCCGTCCGCCAAGGCCGCCATCGACTGGTTTGACGGTGCGTGTGAGGTGCCTCTGGGAGGCCGCGATGTCCGCCGCATCTGCCTGTGGGCCTGCGCCGCGGTTCCGAGCCTTGGGTCTCCGCCCACGTCCACTCCGAGCCGTGCTGGTGGCGGGGCGGACGGAGGGAGCCCTCGAGCGCTCCTGCCTCGGGGCGTTTCCCCGTCAGGTTGTTGACAGCTTGATTAGGAAATTCGGTTGCATTGCATTTGCTAGTTTCGCCCACAAATGAACTTCTTTTGTCAAGGTGTTCATTTGAGCTTAAGTCCTTTTCTGATGTTGTTCCAGGTGTCTTTATTTACTTTTTAGTTGAATGGCCCTGAAGGTAAGGAGTGTTCTGAGCACTCAGAGCCGGTTTCTGATTGGATGAATGAATCACAACACCCCCCCTACCAGGAGATCTAAGGCTATTGCTTTTAAAACCTGACGCTGTGTCGATTTGTCTGCATTTGTGGACTAGTTATGTTAGGTGCATCACGTGTGATGCGTGAGCCTGACGGACATCTCACCCCAATATGGTATTACTCCGCCCTGTGTTGGGGATGTGTTTTGTTAACAAACCAATGGACCGTTCCTACTATATATGAATGGCCCTATCTTATGTGTGTGTGTGTGTGTGGGGGGGGGGCTGGTTTACTCATAGGGGGCTTGGGGTTGTGGGAAATTTAACGATTTTCACCGAACAATTACAAGATTTGTCCTGTCATGTACTCGTACTTTTTTCTGCCTAAAGCTCATTTTACTGCAGCAGACGTGCTTAGAGGTATCACAGGTCCTGGAAAGTGTCAAACGAGTAGGCTAGCATGTGCAACAACGGTCTTTGATTAGATTTGTTTATTGTTGTTGCAATAACAGACTACATTATACACGCTTTGCAGTTATTTGCTGACTTTTTGTTTTTTTTTGTCAAAATGTTTATGAATCTGCTGGCAAGAGTGCATTTACTCGAGTAAACGGTATCACCCCCTCGTAGGGACACACAAACCGTCTTCAGCTGTGATTCATGAGCTCATTGATAATGGAATCTATAGAAATTTAGCTAAAATGTGGGGTCATGTAAATGATTGGGCTTATTTAATGACCAAGAGCAGAAGCTGCCGAACTCCTGTGCTAAAACATCTAGTGGGTAGAAAGAGGGGAAGTGTTATCGCTCACTTCCTGGCTGTGCTGCAGCTTGGGGTTGCAGAGTAGCCAGAGGAAATTCTTGCAGCACAGATTCATGGGAAACGCAGCATTTCTTAAAGGAGTAACATGGTGGTTGAACGTGACACTTCCCAGTTGTCTTTAGGCAACAACAAAACAAATGTGCATATTTTTTTTATTATTCAGTCATTTCAATGTATTTTAAAACGTATTTTTCTAAGCCTAAATTTCCCACTATAAAAGTTCACCCGAACCGTCTGGGCGTGGTAATGAGAACTGTCAGTTAGCTATTATTGACAGACCGTGCCCCGTTACCATAGCTACCCCCATGATACGCGCTCTTTTTGGGAGACTGAATTTTCAAAAGCTAGCTAGCTCAGTAGTATATCAAGTATCGATAGATAGCTAAGGTAAGGACGTTGACTTGTATCCAATTATAATTTTTGCTATCTAGCTAGCCAAGTTAAGATAAAAGCACAACTATAACGTCCTCATCAAAGCAAACTAGCTAGCTAACGTTATCGATAACATTGCCTTATGAAAGCAAACTACCTAGCTAGCTAACGTTAGCTAGCTAGCTAAATGAATATAACCAAAAATAATCAAATAATCCTTAAAAGGCACTCTAATTTAAGTGAACCTAACGTTAGTCAAATATTTGCATTGTCTTGCCTGTAAGCCAACGGCGCAAACTGTGGGTCTCGAGTTATCCATGGGTTTACAGGGCGTGGAAAGGGGAGTGGTTACTGTGTTCGTGACGCACCAAGTTGACAACTTTCTCAACCGGTTGAAAATAGGACGATAAATTTAAAACGCATATTTCTCCAAAAATACAGAACGGACGTATTTAATACTTTACTCATTGTGTTTCTTCAATGCCTCTTGTGCAAATAGCACATAAAACCGAGAAAGTGTGAAAATCACCATGGTACTCCTTTAAGAAAATTTCTCTTTATACCCCATCCAAAACTTGTGGCTAGCTTCACGGGCAAGAATGTCTTGACTTCAAATGAAAGAATGTGATATGTCTCCTTGCCACTGCAATTGGATGACATTTTTCATAAACCTTGACAGACACCACAAGCAGACCATAGTAAAATGTCAGCTGGCTAGCTGTTGGGAATGGCAAACATGATGTTATTGTAGACAACTGCAGGCCTCTTGTAACACACCCACTTTAGCCAGCCAGCAACGTGGCTGGTTCGCAGGTATTATTTCATATTGGTTGCTGTATAACTTTAACTAACTGGCAGGTGTAAAATGTTAGCAACCTTAGTAGCGGGCCTAGCCAGCGGGGTAGCAACCTTGTTAAGTGGGCCAGCCTGTGAGCCTGCCCTTCAAACAGCTCTCAGAATTACACGATCCATTATACTCAAGCAACGTCTTAAATTCACTTCTGTAATGCAGTGGACGGACTTCATGTTCAGCTCTATTTCCTGTTGTTAATGAATCTCAGGAATGCTGCCGTGAAAAGCCGACCAAAATAGCATCTTCATAATGCGGAAGGGGGGGGGGTTGTAATTCCCGAATGCTTGCACGGTCTAGATGGGTGATAGATACGGCCGGACTACAGGAAGTACGAGTCGGGGGCAGAAACTCTCTTGGGTGGGTGCGCAAAAAGAAAAGCCACCTGAGGGACTGGTCTCCATTCCACATACTCAATCTCTCAGAGAGCTTCCAGAAATGTCCGAAAACGTCATCCAAATGAGTGGAGATTACTGGAAGTGTAAGCCATGGAAACTTCCAGATGCTCTCAGTTTGAGTGTGTGGAATGGAGACTAGTCCCTCAGGTGTTTTGTCGAAAGCCGCGTCATCGCTAACTGGTGTCTGTTCCTGTATACAGGCAAGGATTTCAACGGAAACCCCATCAAGGTGTCCTTCGCCACCCGCAGGGCGGACTTCGGGCGCGGGGGCGGCGGCATGAGGGGAGGGCGTGGCCGCGGGGGTGAGTTACTTCTGGTTCCTTGTTTGCCCCCTGGCTCCGGCTTGGTCTGTTGTGGAGCCTGGTCAAGATGGACAGGTGGCATTGCTGCGCTACGTTATACTTTACAGATTTCTCACTTGCTTCATCTGTTAGTTCTTGTCCTGACTTTAGATTTCCCCCATTTCTTTCCATATTTCTTTATAAATTTGGGATGGCTTACATCATCTTTGCCATGTGAACATATTTTCTGTTTAGCCAAGGAAAAACAGAAAATATGTTCAAAATATGTCTTTATCCAGTTCTCTGGTCCAGCCAGCCAGCAGTGCAGAATTATTTGGCTAAGGCTAAAATACTGCGGGATTCGAACGTCCTGCCACCTGGCCCCGTGCCTGTCTTTAATCCTGCTCTGTCGCCCCTGCCCACAGGACCAATGGGCCGTGGTGGTTTTGGAGGGGGCCGAGGCGGAGGGTATCCCAGCAACAATGACGGAGGAGGAGGAGGAGGAAGCCAACAGAGGGCCGGAGACTGGAAGTGCTCGAACCCGTGAGTCATCCGTTGTCTTGGAGACCCAGCTCTGTGATTAGTCCCCGGCCGTGCAGGTTGTGATTAGTCCCTGACAGTGCTGGTTGTGATTAGTCTCCGGCCATGCAGGTTGTGATTAGTCCCCAACAGTGCTGGTTGTGATTAGTCTCCGGCCATGCAGGTTGTGATTAGTCCCTGGGCCGTGAAGGTTGTGATTAGTCCCCGGCCGTGTAGGTTGTGATTAGTCCCAGACAGTGCTGGTTGTGATTAGTCTCCGGCCATGCAGGTTGTGATTAGTCCCCAACAGTGCTGGTTGTGATTAGTCTCCGGCCATGCAGGTTGTGATTAGTCCCAAACAGTGCTGGTTGTGATTAGTCTCCGGCCATGCAGGTTGTGATTAGTCCCAAACAGTGCTGGTTGTGATTAGTCCCCGGCCATGCAGGTTGTGATTAGTCCCTGACAGTGCTGGTTGTGATTAGTCCCCGTGCGGGTTGTGATTAGTCCCTGACAGTGCTGGTTGTGATTAGTCCCCGGTCGTGCAGGTTGTGATTAGGCTGCCATTATCCATCCCCACTATCTCCTCATCCTGTTATCTCAGGAGAGATTTTATCTCTATTTTTGTCATTGTCAATCTGTGACATCATTGCACTCTTCTTTTGTCTTGCTGCCATGCACAAAAATAGCTTTGAACAGGAAATTAAGGAGTATATACATGACATAGTGTGAAGTATGTCGGAGTAAATCATCCGCAGCCTAGAGCATTTGCATTTTGGTAGAAATCTCCTGTTTACCCATTTGTTGGCGTGCAGCAAACTAATCACTGTTGCTTCTGTATTACAGTGAAACTGCCTTTAAAGGCACAATTCTCTTGTACATACTATAAAGCCACTTTTAAAAGCACTACTTCAGTATTTTTAAAATGCTTTTAAAAGCGCAATTCTCTTATTCTTACAGTTTAACTGTTTTTAAAGCCCTATTGCTTCAGTATTACAGTAAACTGCTTTTAAAAGTACTGTTGCTTCTGTATTACGGTAAAACTGTCTTTAAAATACAATTTCACGCACTAAATGTACAGTGGAACCGGAGGGACTTGGCATGAATTTGACTCGAGCGTTTCCTCGAACTCCACACACCTCTGTTAGCTATTCGCTGCATGCCTGGGGCCCCTCTCCTTTTCAGTGCAAGCCAATCACAGCCGTTCACTCTGGCTTTGTCTCGCAGGGCGTGCGGCAACCTCAACTTCTCCTGGAGGAACGAGTGTAACCAGTGTAAAGCCCCCAAACCCGAGGGGGCGGGAGGAGGCACGTCGCCCGTAGGAGGTAGGGTCCGGGGCCACGCCCCTAAGCGATGTCGCCAGGGGCACCGCGTTCAGGGCTGTCTGGAAATGCTGAACTCATGGAGCATGATTTTATTGCCCGACCGGTTGTTCCACTGCCTTTTCAGCAATCGGGAGTGTATTGTAAACCAGGAACAAGTTCAGGTGTCTGACAGTGATGAATGGGCACCGGTGGTGCTTTACTGAATGTCCTGTGCACGTACACACCGTGAACTTTTATCTCTTGATGCTAATCGCATCGGTCACTGTTGTTAGGTTATGTTTAACATGTAGGAGCGGTTTCCTTAAGGAAGTGCCTGTGTGTTGGTGAAGTGTGCCGATGCTTGCCTTACGGCTGTTTCTGTTCGTCAGGGGGGTACGGAGGTGACCGAGGCCGGGGCGGCTTTGACCGGGGCGGGTTCAGAGGCCGAGGCGGGGACCGGGGTGGTTTCCGGGGGGGCCGAGGCGGAGACCGGGGAGGGTTCGGACCGGGCAAGATGGACAGCAGGTGAGGGACACTGCACACCCCGCTTCCGGGATCTGTCTGGGGTTTGGCCTCACACGTCAGGGGAATTCTGAAAATTCAGAAAATTTGCACATTTTCTTTTTTTTTTCCCTCTGTCCTTCAACTCTTACTTTGTGCCTGCTTCCTCTTGGAACTGAAATGAACTCATAACCTACCATCCACATTCATGGCCTACCATCAACACTCATTAGATTACATTACATTACAGTACAGGCATTTAGTTTACACAACTTTTTTTTTTTTTTTTACATAGCATTTACATTGCATCCATTTATACAGCTGGATATATGCTGAAGCAATGCAGGTTAAGTGCCTTGATCAAGGGTACAACGGCAGTGCTCCATCCAGGAATCGAACCTGTGACCTTCAGGTTACAAGCCCAGCTCCTTTCCAATTATACTACACTGCCACTCCGGTAACATACAGTCAACACTCATATCCTATCATCCACACTCATAACCTACCATCCTCATTCAAGACCCACCATCCACACTCATAACCTACCATCCACACTCATAACCTACCGTCCACACTCATAACCTACCATCCACACTCATAACCTACCGTCCACACTCGTAACCTACCATCCACACTCATAACCTACCATCCACACTCATAACCTACCATCCACACTCATGACCTACCATCAACACTCATAACCTACCATCCACACTCATATCCTACCATCCACACTCATAACCTACCATCCACACTCATAACCTACCATCCACACTCATAACCTACCATCCACACTCAAGACCTACCATCCACACTCATGACCTACCGTCAACACTCATAACCTACCATCCACTCTCAAGACCTACCATCCACACTCATAACTTACCGTCAACACTCATAACCTACCATCCACACTCAAGACCTACCATCCACACCCATGACCTACAATCAACACTCATAACCTACCATCCACACTCATGACCTACGTCAACATTCATAACCTACCGTCCACACTCAAGACCTACGTCAACATTCATAACCTACCATCCGCACTCAAGACCTACCATCCACACTCATGACCTACGTCAACATTCATAACCTACCATCCACACTCAAGACCTACGTCAACATTCATAACCTACCATCCACACTCATGACCTACCATCAACACTCATAACCTACCATCCACACTCATATCCTACCATCCACACTCATAACCTACCATCCACACTCATGACCTACCGTCAACACTCATAACCTACCATCCACTCTCAAGACCTACCATCCACACTCATAACTTACCGTCAACACTCATAACCTACCATCCACACTCAAGACCTACCATCCACACTCATGACCTACAATCAACACTCATAACCTACCATCCACACTCATGACCTACGTCAACATTCATAACCTACCATCCACACTCAAGACCTACGTCAACATTCATAACCTACCATCCACACTCAAGACCTACCATCCACACTCAAGACCTACCATCCACACTCATGACCTACAATCAACACTCATAACCTACCATCCACACTCATGACCTACGTCAACATTCATAACCTACCATCCACACTCAAGACCTACGTCAACATTCATAACCTACCATCCACACTCAAGACCTACCATCCACACTCATAACCTACCATCCACACTCATGACCTACGTCAACATTCATAACTTACCATCCACACTCAAGACCTACCATCCACACTCATAACCTACCATCCACACTCATGACCTATCGTCAACACTCATAACCTACCATCCACACTCATGACCTACTGTCAACACTCATGACCTACCATCCACTCTCAAGACTTACCATCCACACTTAAGACCTACCATCCACACTCATAACCTACCTCCCACACTCATAACCTACCATCCACACTCATAACCTACCTTCCACACTCATAACCTACCATCCACACTCATAACCTACCATCCACACTCAAGAACTACCATCCACACTCATAACCTACCGTCAACACTCATGACCTACCATCCACTCTCAAGACCTACTGTCCAGACTCATAACCTACCATCCACACTCATGACCTACTGTCCACACTCAAGACTTACCGTAAACACTCATGACCTACCATCCAGTCATAACCTACCGTCCACGCTCATAACCTACCACCCACACTCATAACCTACCATCCACACTCATAACCTACCTCCCACACTCATAACCTACCATCCACACTCATAACCTACCATCCACACTCATAACCTACCTTCCACACTCATAACCTACCATCCACACTCACGACCTAACATCCACTCTCATAACCTACCATCCACACTCATAACCTACCATCAACACTCATAACCTACCATCCACACTCATATCCTACCATCCACACTCATAACCTACCATCCACACTCATAACCTAACATCCACACTCAAGACCTAACATCCACTCTCATAACCTACACTTCAATGTACAGTACAGACTTTACTGCATGCGGAATGAGATTGCAGTTCACTGGTGTAAGGAGGGCCTGTTTGTTTATTTTGTTTCAGGGGTGAACACAGACAGGATCGCAGAGACCGACCATACTGAGGTCCAGTCCTCCACCTAGGGACCTGTTTTATTCTCTCCTTCTCTCCTCACCCACCTCCCTAAGTGTTGTCTTTAAGTTGTCACTGAGCTTGTTGGTCTTTGGTGTGGAGAAACGCAGTTCTTTCCCCCCGCTGTATCACAGCGAATCTTTTATTAGCTTGATTTTCTGAAGCACTCCTGCCATCTTGTTTTGTTAGGTTTTTTTTGTTTGTGTTGGGAAGTATTGAAATGTGTTTTAAGATTAATTTGAATTAAAACGAGAAACTCCTGCACTACTCGATCTGCCGTGTCTCCTCTTTTATGCTGGCTACAAGTGATGTGATTTTGTCCCTGTAATTATCCAGCCACACCAGGATGAATGGGTGTCATTACATTGTGAAAATGATGCTTAACCAGATGTTAATCTGAGGGAAGAGGGATTGGGGTCAGTCTCCATGGTAACTAAAGATGATCCTTGGATACAGGCTCTAACGGTACATCAGCACCATAGTGTCAAGCCAGTGGACGTTTCTCAATATCTGTTCTTGTCTGGTCTTGTGTCCATGCGAATTTGCGTGATGTAATACTTAATGGCCCAAGTTCCGTTCTAAAAGCAAGAACGCAAAGAAGGGAGAACCAGGCTGTGTGTGCGAATCGGCCACCTAACAAGGGCTTGACATTAACACCTGCCAAATACGGGTCGAATTCGCCAGTGGCGTTGCCACTCTTATCAGCTACGTTAGTGGGTGACCTTTTGGTAGCATTTACAAAAAAATTGTATTTTACAAAAGGCATCTGAAATAAGTCAATTTGAGGTGATACTACATGACACTACAACTCCCATGAGCAGTGTGTGCACACTACGCTCATCCCACTGGCCCATCCACTTTGTTCCTTTGCTTTCTACCATAGACACGCTTATTTTATTTAGTTTATTTACAGGCTATATGCTTTCGCCTCCTCAGTCAAGCTGGGAGTATAGCTTCCTTGGTTAGAAGGCGAACTTGGTTGAAATCGAACCACTGCCAAATCTGGTGCCTCATAGAAACATATGCATACTCACTGCAGCGCAAAAATGTTCTTTTTGCCACAGTCTACACCAGTGGCGAGTGCCGATTCAGATTCCGCGGTCGTGATCGGAAAACACGGAAGTGTCAGCGATTGAAAAGGAGCATAAACATGGACAGATGGACGTCCGTGATTTCAGAGTAAGGAAAAGTAAGGCAGAAAGTAGGTTGTCGCAGTGTTTGGTGGCATGCAGTGTGTGAACTGACACAGGTGGAGTTTTTCCACACTGCCAAAACTAGTATTTTATAATTGCAATTTAAAATAAAGTAAAAGTAAAAAAATAAAGTCCATTTTCAGAACTTCAATGTTGGCATTATGAATATAAGCACATATTTATGTAATTCTCAATACCATCAGATATATCCAGTTATTAGGCTATAGGTGAGTAAAAAAAGCATTTTTATTTGCATCGCAAAATAGTGGACATCCATATTCTTCATTCTCCACACTGGCATTTAGAGAATATTCATGACAAAAATTATAAAATTGAAGTATACTCTTAAAGGCTTGTTTTTTATTTTTATTTATTTTAATCTTGCTTTACAGAAAGGATATCAGTTATCACTGAACAGTACCCTGTCAGTGCCTATTTCTCTCTCTCCTTTCTGTTTGAATTTAACAAAACAAAATGAAAGAGGGTAGAAAAATAGATGTCCAGCAACTTTAACATCGTACAATTCCATTTTGGCATCACTTGTGTACATTAATGTACTATGGTAACAATAACACTACCATAGCAGGCACTCAGCTGGAAATAGAATAGTTGACTGGTGAGTCGACTGCAAAAGCCAACAATCCAAACAGTGCAAATAAGTCCTTGGGAAGCTTTGTCTTTGAGACACCTGTAAGCACCATTGGAATGTACTTGTGGGCAATTACCTACAAAACCAGTAGGGTTAGTTTGTGAAGACGTTGCGCACGAGTTCCTTTATCTGCATCATGCTTTTTCATTTGGCTCATTTGGATAACCGCCATCTGTGTTTGAAGGTCAAGCATCACTGTGCTGTTCCTTGGACTCCGGTATCCTGCTACATCATTGGCTGAGCAGAATGCATTTTGTCTTCCCAGCCAATGATCGTACATTAAGATGGACTGCCCACTGAACCATGACACAGCTCGGAGGCATAAGTCTATGGCTTTACATCTCCATTGTCTAGAGCCGTGTTTGCTTTGTTAATAATAATCCCTCAAAAGTTGACTGCTGTCGTCATTCTGTTGAGAATCAACAGGTCATTGTTTCTGGTGCTTTTTGAACAATTGAAAACTTGGCTGCATTTGTGTTTGTGAATACCTTGTGATTTATACAGCATTGCAATGCACAAATATATGTGCTTCATTTTCCTCAGCTATTTCTTCAAGTCCAAAAGCCAGTTGCTGGCCCATAATGCAGTGCAGAATGACTTGCTGTTGAGACTGGGTGACACAGGTATTGATTAAGTTCTGTGGTCATTTTTGAGGGTTTTGGAGTGTTTTGCAAGTTTCCTGTTAAGCGTCTCCATACCTGGTGAGCTTTGAATTTGCGACCATAGTTCCTCTCACTGCTGCCGAAGCAGTTTGTCCATATGTGGCACATTGTGTCATAAACTCTGTCACTGTTCCCCCTGCCACAATGAGTGATTTTTTTTATTTATTTTTTTTTCTGTGACCTATACACCTAAATTTTGGGCGCCGTATATTTAGCTTCATCGGTGCTGTTAGGCAAGCCACGGAAACTTGGATATCAAAGTGCTGATCCTCAGACCTTTTTTTACAGCTGACATTCAGATTAATTTGACTCGTGTACCTGCCTTTCTAATTTGGATTTAGTTAGTTGAGAATTTAAGTCCTTTTTCATTTGCTGTTTCCGTCTGTCCAGCCCCTTCTTCCCCCTGCACTAGGTCGTGAAAGGGATTCTCTATCTCAATGGGAATGCCTGCTTAAGTTATGGCTTAATAAAAGTTAATAAATGGCTTGTCATCATTCACCTTTAACGGGGAATGTTCAGGAAAATACACTGCATTGGCTATGTTTACTTGCCGTGACAGTGATTGCCGATTGGCCGTTTCTTTTCACAAGGTCCAGGTAGGCTTTGCGCGAGATGGCGATCCTGAAATTGAATTATTTTTCTTTCATATATATAAAAGAATATAAAATGATCTTGTAGACAGGTATCAGCTTGCATGTCATAAGCCCCGGTCAGCAAAGAAAATGTTTTGGGTGTGTGAATACCATGCATGCCTGTGTGTGTGTGTGTGTATGTGTGTGTGTTCAATTCTTTATTGCCATTTAACAGAAGTTGACTGGAATACAATAATAAAATACAAATAGCTGTAAAGTGTAGATACAAAGTGTACAGTGTAGTTAGGCAGACTAACAGGGCTGCAGTTAGACAGATTCACAGGGCTGCAGTTAGACAGGCTCACAGGGCTGCAGTTAGACAGACTCACAGGGCTGCAGTTAGACAGACTCACAGGGCTGCAGTTAGACAGGGCTCACGGGGCTGCAGTTAGACAGACTCACAGGGCTGCAGTTAGACAGACTCACAGGGCTGCAGTTAGACAGGGCTCACGGGGCTGCAGTTAGACACACAGGGCTGCAGTTAGACAGGGCTCACGGGGCTGCAGTTAGACAGGTTCACAGGGCTGCAGTAAGACAGGCTCACAGGGCTGCAGTTAGACAGGTTCACAGGGCTGCAGTAAGACAGGCTCACAGGGCTGCAGTTAGACAGGTTCACAGGGCTGCAGTTAGACAGGCTCACAGGGCTGCAGTTAGACAGGCTCACAGGGCTGCAGTTAGACAGATTCACAGGGCTGCAGTTAGACAGGCTCACAGGGCTGCAGTTAGACAGACTCACAGGGCTGTTAAGAGGTCAGTGTTGGGATTGCTACAGGCTCGCTGATATTTCTGAATGGGCCTCCATCTCCCCCCAGATGGGTGCAGGTCAAAGAAGCAGTTTTCGGGATGAGAGGGGTCGGTGGACACTCTGAGGGAGTTGCTATGGATACGAGTAAGGGAAATCAAGGACGCAGAAGGCAAGTGGCTGGCAGTTGTGTGTACTACTCTCTACAGCTGTTTCCTGTCTTGTGCTGATGTGTTTCCATACCAGACTGTGAATGAGTACATCAGTGCGTTCTTAACCGCTGCCCTATAAAATGACCTTATTTCCTCCTGACAAGCCCTGGACATCTTTAGATGTAGAGTCTCTGATGACATTTCTTCATTATAGTGATTGTATTGGCTTCCCGTGTAAGTGTGTTTGAGATTGCTGAACCTAAGAATTGTATACACATGTGTATGAATCTGTGTGCTAGGGCTTGTGTATGGATGGATATATATATTTGTATATGGGTGTATGCTGGTGCGTGTGTGTGTGTGTGTGTACTATTATGCATGCTTATTATGTTGCATAGCATGAAATGGCACTTTTGAACATTATAAATATTCATCCAATTGGCACGTGTATTGTCAGCACCATGATCTACGCTACCAGTATTCCATAAATACACAGAGAGTAATATGGAGTCCAATGCCAAACATTTATCGTTCTGTCATTCAGAGTCTCGTTCATTGCGTTTCTGTTGTGATTCCACTTTAGATCCAAACAGCAGCATTATTATTTCTGGTGCCAAACGTTTTTTAGACTTTGAACTGGAAACATATGGCTGACTGTGTCAAACACTTTACAGACAATATAAATACCATTTTGGTCATCTGTTGGAGAAGAAGGTGTGGAAGGATATCAATATTACTCGAAAATGAATAATGGATGTGATGTAATTACACATAATGACTTGCATCTGTGGTTAAGAAAAATACTTGTGAAACCTGTTTGTCAAACACCTTCTCGATCATCTGACATAAAGATAAACATACCGTTGGCTTGTAGCAGTGATTTAGCAAATAATTGTAACCACTTTTAAAAAATCCAAATGTGTCACCAAAGTGATACTGAACCAATACGAAGCCTCGGAACGTTCATAGTGTCAGGAGCTTATCTTAATTCTTTCGGATTTAAGTGGACCCTGGCTGCCTGTGAAATGGATCATTACCCTGTTTATGAATACTGGCTGCTAGTTATTACCCCATTCTGTGTTTATGAATACTGGCTGCTAGTTATTACTATATTCTGTGTTTATGAATATTGGCTGCTAGTTATTACCCCATTCTGTGTTTATGAATACTGGCTGCTAGTTATTACTCCATTCTGTGTTTATGAATATTGGCTGCTAGTTATTACCCCATTCTGTTATTATGAATACTGGCTGCTAGTTATTACCCCATTCTGTGTTTATGAATATTGGCTGCTAGTTATTACCCCATTCTGTTATTATGAATACTGGCTGCTAGTAATTACCCCGCTCTGTGTTTATGAATACTGGCTGCTAGTTATTACCCCATTCTGTGTTTATGAATACTGGCTGCTAGTTATTACCCCGCTCTGTGTTTATGAATACTGGCTGCTAGTTATTACCCCGCTCTGTGTTTATGAATACTGGCTGCTAGTTATTACCCCATTCTGTGTTTATAAATACTGGCTGCTAGTTGTTACCCCATTCTGTTATTATGAATACTGGCTGCTAGTAATTACCCCGCTCTGTGTTTATGAATACTGGCTGCTAGTTATTATCCTGCTCTGTGTTTATGAATACTGGCTGCTAGTTATTATCCTGCTCTGTGTTTATGAATACTGGCTGCTAGTTATTATCCTGCTCTGTGTTTATGAATACTGGCTGCTAGTAATTACCCCGCTCTGTGTTTATGAATACTGGCTGCTAGTTATTATCCTGCTCTCTGTTTATGAATACTGGCTGATAGTTATTACCCCGCTCTGTGTTTATGAATACTGGCTGCTAGTTATTATCCTGCTCTGAGTTTATGAATACTGGCTACTAGTTATTATCCTGCTCTCTGTTTATGAATACTGGCTGATAGTTATTACGCCGCTCTGTGTTTATGAATACTTCTAGTTTTTTAGTCTGTGCTCTGGACAGACTGTAGAATTTAATATTTAACTCAAATGCACTGCTGATTAACAGGAAGCAAAAGATGCAGGGGTAGAGTGTTGTGTTAAATACAAATGAGTTCTAACAGACTGAAAGAGTGAATTACAGTGAACACAAGTATAAGAAATGAAAGCGTGAAAAAGAATGGTTATGACAGAATGACTGGGAACAAATCCAACATTTAACAAATATAAACAGTGTATTTATGGATTGATCAGAATCAATACTAAACAATATAATTTTATTTAGACTACTATTGTAAGTATTGCTCACTATTGTCAAATTAATCAAACTTGGTACACTTCTGTCCACATTGAAACAAAGAAGGTGAAATCATAGCATTTGGAATTTAATTCTTTTAGCAGACATTGCCAAACAAAAATAAAAACATAGAACTTTTCAGAAACTGAAAGCAGACGTCAACCAGTGGACATGAGAGAAAACGCAAACAGTGGACATTCACAGTATTCAAGGTCTTCCATTTTATAATTTAAAACAAATGTATGAAAGGGTCTCTATGCTTAAATTAATACATGAATTTGTGTTGGTACCGGCTTCCCCGGTGGGGACCACATGGATTCTCGACACCCTCAAAAAAAAAATTTAATCTCAAATGAATAAGTATGAATGAAGGATAAATTAAATGAAAACGGGAAAGTATTAAAAGGGTGGACATTGGTACAACGCAAATGAAAGAGGGGCAAAAACAGGAAGAGGCTAATGTTTTTTTTGTTGTTGACACAAGGAGGCGTGTTTAGGTTACAGGTATACATAGTGAGGGAGGTGTAATCAGGTAGACAGAAAGAGGAGAGGCATTTAAAGAGAGACGCCGACTAAGAACTTCACTCAGCAAAATGGCAATTTGGAGAGGAATCTGTGTGGTGACTGTTCTCATCCTTCTGGCAAAAGGTGAGTGTCCAATTTACATAAAAGCCTGTAAGGTTTTTTTTTTTGTTTTGTTTTTTTTGCAACAGAATTGTCTTTAATTGGAAGCAATATTATCTGTGTCTCTGCACTCAATTAAAAAGAGCCATGCTAGAAAAGCTTGCAGTTTTGGTGCACATTGTTTGCAACAGTCAAACAATATAGATAAAGAGTACTGTTTCAAACATCTGGGATAAAATAGACATATTTTAATAATAGCAGTAGCTAATTATTCAGCACGGCACTAAATGGACAACACTAAAACAACTGCAATCTGCTTCAGGGTTAGTAGTTTTCATAGTTTCTGTGTCAGGACATTTTGTAGGATTTCTCCCTCAGCTGGATCTGGTGTTTCTTGTGCCATTTTGGGACAAAATTGAGATTTTTTGACAATTCAGTAGTAAAGGTATATAGTAAAAAGAAATTGATCTCAAGCTCAGATCTTGGAAAGCTGTCGTGTCTGTCTGGTTAAGTTAGTGGTTGGCTAAAGAGCCCACACACTTTGTCCCGATTGGTTAAAGAGCCCACACACTTTGTCCCGATTGGCTAAAGAGCACACACACACATTGTCCTGAGGCCTAAATAGGAGGCTGATAGAAAAGAAGCCACATATTTGTGGGCACTGCTGCCCTCCAGGGCTGGAGTTTGAGATCCTCGCTTTAAATGCAGCCTCACATAATCCTGATAATGTTCCACAGGGGATCTCAATTCATGTCCTGGAACACCCTGCAGTACTGGTCGTGTTCCAACCTTAACTGAAATTTCTGAAGAATGATAAGCTGAACATTTGTTTGTAATTAGATATTTTAGCGTATGATGAGGGATTGTTTATCCTCTTAAGGGCACATTATGTCAGAAATGGATATTGATGATATTGCTGTTACAATGAATGAATACCCCATATCAATTTCGACCAGTCAAATTAGTTCCCAGACAACTAATGATTTAATTTCCTTTAACGATTTTATTGTGCTGTGGGAAATAATTTTGAATGTTACATTTTGCATCAATTAATTAATAGACTTACAGCTGAGATCAGTGAACATAAAAATGCTAAAACTGAACCGTTGATCTTTGAATTTAAACCATTTGTGGAAAATGAAAGCTGTTCAATGAACGAACAAGGCTCAGATAGTTAAGTTATTACTAAAACTAACTTGACAAAATAAGCTTGTGAAAAGTGGAACATTTGCATTTTCTTGTAATATAACAATAAACATTATTTTTATATCACCTTTCAGTAAAATAGCAGGAAGTGTTTTACAGAACAGAGATAAAATAAGAAAAGAAGAAAGATAATAGTTGGAGGCAAGATATACAGTACCCCAGAGATCAAATAAAAACAAAGCTGCAAATAATAATTAAAAAACTTACTTAGTCAAAGTTAAAAACATCTAATACAGCTATAAGAGTTTAAGGACAAGGCAAATGGTAAAGAGCCAAAAATCTGTGTCAGAAAAAATTATGGAACTTAAATCCGTGTTTTCAGTAATCAGAATACACAAGGGTTCTCATGGACTGGGGCTGGAAATCATTCATTTCAAATGGGGAAACTTCATTGACTATCAAATGTTAATTATTAAATATTAAACACAGCCTCGCTTAAGCATGAAAATAACCAAGAAGATGGATTTGACTGGTTATTCAGGGTCCTGGTGGGGAAGCTGTTGCTTTCATATAGGAACGTTTTGCTTTGATTTTCAACAATGATTCAGTGTTATGTTATTGAAGATCCAGGACAACATTTTCCTCTGTGGGATTTTGGGTTGAATCAGTGTAGCATGCTAGCTGAAACTAACCTATCAAAAAATAATAATAATAAAAATCATGTCTGTGAAAACAGAGAGTCAGTTATTTAAGTGGTACCGGGAATGTAACCAAGGCCACTTTGCATAACACAGCATGACAGATTATCATATTGTATTTCGCTCAAATCCTGTCTGACGCACATCGATGGAATGTGTCACTCAACATGAGCCGCTCTACGTGTACCATAGAGCATTTCTCATGTCACTGAGCGCTGCTCCAGATACTGGGAATCACCTGGCATTATTCCCTTTAAGAAAGTCTGCTGTCTTTCTTGAAATACTTGAAATGTCCATTTTCCTTTTTCGGTTAGTCTCTTGACATAGAACAAACAGCAGACGTGACAGGATATTTCTCAATAGTGAATACCGATCTGCCAAATGTCAAAACATTTAGGGGAGAACGAAGTATGGAATACTAAATAAATACATTTTCTTCACAGAGTGGGGTATTTACTATATGAATAAATATTTTCCTTGTTTCTAAAGCATGGCTATTAACAGCAGCAGGTTTGAATTACAAATTTTTTATAAGCAATTGCCAAGCAAACTGCCCTACAGGAACAGTTTTCTGTAAACTGACTATTCACTGCTAACGAGATTCAGCTAAGTTGTCGTCCTTTTGTCTTTCAGGATCTCACTCACAGCAGGATGGTAAGTTTGCTTCCATTTTGTCAGTTTTCTATTGTCTTCTTTATGTGAAGTCATTGTCTGTGTACCTCTCCGTTCAAATTGTTTTTGAGATCAGAGAAAATATGCTGGAATGTCTGGGCTCCAGCTCAGTGGGGAATCAGAACCTGAGAACCTCGTCTCCACAGACCGCAAGCTCGGCCCGCAGTCCGCTATCCGGCACACTTAGGCTCGTGCAGACTGCGTATTTCACAGTACCTTCCTTAATGCATTAGCCAATAGCTAATTAGCCCGTAGTCTGTAATGCCACCCAGTGGATGCATAGCCCTGCTTATATGAGCCCATTAAATCAGTTTATGAATATGGATGTCATTTGCATGTTGAGTGGCTGCACTCTGGTGGCTGCACTCTGGCTCTAAAGCAGAGAATGAGGAATTTAGTTCGGAGAATTTAAATATAAATTTGAACTTAGTCTAGGACTATGCTTTATCTGTGTCCACAAAACTGGCCCATAAAGTTCAGTTTGAAATCAGCCAATTCATATGAAGTTAAATTCTAGCTGTTATTAGAGGGTATTTGTTTAAATATTGGATTCACAATTTAGAAATTCTAACAGTTTCTTTACATAGTCTAATTAAGGGCATCTAGAAAGATAGGGACAAAAATGAAGAAGCCATGATTAGTATGCTCTTACAAGTCGATACTAAAGCCTCTGTATGTATGCCCACTATGAGATCTCACATTCACTCCACTATATTTGGAAATGCAGGCAGTACATATTCTGATACGTTTGGTCATAGAGTATATCTGGACACCCCTTGGTCTGGGGATGTTTTCATGATTTTTAGGTCCCTTAGTTGCAGTGAAGGCAAATCTTAATGCAATGACATTCTAGACAATTCTGTGCTTCCAACTTTGTGGCAACAGTTTGGACATGACAGTGCCCCCAGGAACACAGCGAGATCCATAAAGAAATGGTTTTGTCAAGTTCGATGTGGAAGAACTTGACTGGCCTGTACAGAGCCCTTACCTCAGCCCCATCCAACACATTTAG
Source organism: Anguilla pacifica (assembly GCA_039654925.1). NCBI lineage: Eukaryota > Metazoa > Chordata > Actinopteri > Anguilliformes > Anguillidae > Anguilla > Anguilla pacifica. Next base: position 10,214,403 of record CM077300.1, on the reverse strand, counting down.
AATCAACTGGAAAGCCAACTGACTATAAGCCAGGCCTTATTGCCCAATCAGTGCCCGACCTCACTAATGCTCTTCTGGCTGAGTGGAAGCAAATCCCTGCAGCAATTCTCCAGAATCTAGTATAATCCCAGAAGAGTGGAGGTTGTTATAGCAGCAAAGGGTGGACCAACTCTATATTAATGCCCGTAATATTGGATGAGATGTTGGATGTCAGGTGTCCACATACAGTACATGGCTAAAAGTATCTCAATTTCAAATAATTTTTTTTTTGAAGTAACTAGTTACTTTTATGTTGAAATATTCAGAATTATATACATAATATTGTCTATAATGAGTCTAACTCAGATGGCAGAAAGAAGGCAAAAGTAATATGAATATGACAATGACTATCAATGTCTAACAGAACACAACCTTCAGGCCTACACTGTATACCATATTCACCCTAATATAAGGTGCCATTTTACTTCTGTTATAACAAAATATTGCAGCACCAAAAGTGGAGCACCATGTCAAAACCGCATTTTCAGCTGGATAAATATTAGTTGTCACGCCTCATGATTTGCCATACATTGGGGCACACAAGTTTTCTTTTGTGCATGAAGAGTAAATGGGAATAAAATATTTCTAATCGTTGTTATCAGGATTTAAGTTGCATCCTTAATTAAGTTCCCGATTGACTTCAATTAATTTTTTCAGCCAGTAACAGGCTGAGCACTCCTTCGTAGCAAAATTACCCATAATCCATAGTGAGGCCAATCACAACGAATGGAAGATTTGCTAATTGTTGCAACCCTTCATTTGTACGAGCATTACGGCTAATGCTAGCACCTGACCAGTCTCTGCTAAAATTGTCTATGATTGGGGTGGAGTGGGGGAGGGGCTAGGATTGAAGGCAGGGTAATCACAGTTCGCTTCATGTATTAACGCATATTTCAATGCAATATGGCGTGAACACCAAACGAGGCCTTGCATGGGTGGGATTTAGAGAGATATTTCACCCAACGATGGAGAAGGAAGTAGAGAAGAGCGTTTGACAAGAGGGCTTAACCTGACTGGGCTGACTGTGGAAGTGTGGCTGTTGATCATTCAGCCTTCATGCTCCTCTGTCTTTTTGTCTGCAAGTGTGCGGAAGGCCGGCCCTCAACACCAGGATTGTGGGGGGTGAGGACGCCCCAGAGGGAAGCTGGCCTTGGCAAGCCAGTCTGCAACTGAGAGGGAGTCATGTGTGTGGAGGGTCTCTCATCAACAACAAATGGGTGCTGTCTGCTGCTCACTGCTTCAGGAGGTGAGGAATTATGGGTAATTTTTTCATAAATATGAATTTGACCATTAAAGAAGTTCCAGTAATACGGTGATATTGCTGACGGCTGTCCATTTGTTTGGAAACCATTCTGCGCGGAGGAATTGAGGGCTGCGGTGACAGTTTAACATCAGTTCTGAATTCTGTTTTACCGCCTTTTGCTCTCTCTGTCTCCTCAGCGACTCAAATCCGGCACACTGGGTCGTTTATGTGGGTCGGCAGGTCCAGTCAGGCACCAACCTACATGAACAGAGTAGAACGGTCACAAGGATCATCAGTCATCCCAATTACAACAGCGCGGCCAATGACAACGACATGGCCCTGCTGGAGCTGTCCTCCACCGTCGGCTTCACCAACTACATTTTGCCCGTATGCCTGGCGGCGGACGGCAGCACCTTCTACACCGGCACCGACAGCTGGGTCACCGGCTTCGGCACACTCAGCGAAGGCGGTAAGTGAGTCGATTGTAGCTCATCGCCGATTGACCGATTTAAAGCCACCGTCGACCAATGAATGTTTCTGGATGGTGCCTGATGAATTGATGTTTAATTTTTCACTCCCTTGCTCACTCTCTCTCTGGTTCTGTGACTGCTCCTGTCTGTGTCCTGCACTACGAGCAACATCAATAACTATCCATCTGGAATGTCTCTCCAATCAGCACACCGATCTAAAGTTTAAGCTGCAAATTGAACATCTCATGGGCTTGTGAGGTTACTGCAGCCTGACACAGATGCTAACTCATTTCATCTTATTTTTTAAGCATCCATCCCAGTTTGATGACTTCAGGTCTTGCACAGACACATTAATACATGTCACAATTTTACTGTGACAGAAGCTTTGATGTGAGGTGGTTTGTTTCTTGGCTCTTATACAGATAGACAGCATTGTCTCATAATGGCATTACTGCCACTCTGCACTTAAACTAATAATATCACTTGTGTGTAACCCGCTGTATTCTCTTCCCGTCTACAGCAGAACTCACTACTCCTTCATAGAGGCCTGTGTAAGTTTTGATCTTGTGTCTCTGCAGGGGCGCTGGCTAACGTTCTGCAGGAGGTAGAAATTCCTGTGGTGGGGAACCGGAAGTGTAACTGCCTTTATGGAGTCGGTTCCATCACCAGCAACATGATCTGCGCTGGCCTACTGGCAGGAGGCAAAGATTCATGTCAGGTGCAATATCTTCCATGTTTTTACACTAATGAAAGAGGCTGTTAAAGGAAAACATCTTCTCTAATTTACATATTAAAATGGTGTGTCCGTAGAGATATTTCAAGTTAGTCAGAATGAGACTATTGTGCTGTGTTAAAACTGTGATTTAAGTCATTACGTTATTGATACGCTCACTGTGTGTGAAAAATTAACCCATTCACAGAAACAAAAAAATATCCAAACTGGTGAAGTGGTACTGAGGGTCTCTCTCTGTTGTGAGCAGGGAGACTCCGGGGGTCCGATGGTGAGCAAGCAGGGCTCGCTCTGGGTCCAGTCAGGAGTCGTCAGCTTCGGAGATGGCTGCGCGCGTCCTGATTTTCCGGGGGTCTACGCCAGGGTGTCCCGCTATCAGGCCTGGATCACGTCCACTATCACTACTAACACCCCAGGTTTCGTCAGATTCACATCCAGCGGGACGAACAGTGACGACAGCGTCACATGCCCAGGCCTGCCTCCCTTCGTAGCCACCACCTCCCGGCCTTCCACCACCACCCCCAAACGTGAGCGTTAAGCTCTTATCTACACCCTAATAGGCACGCAGCCATTTTGCCCATTCAGATTAAACACTTACATTCACTTCTTTAAACTCTTTAACGTCGCGTTTAGCAAAAGGCAAACAGGCACTAAGCCAAGCTAGCTAGCCTAATCTGATAATGGCGAACATGAAAATATTAATGATTCCTCCATTCACAAATATAATTTATGAAGACACACAGAAAGAACGACGTAGCTCATGTGCTGTGTGTTGCAGAGGTCAAGTGACAAACTTATTTAACCCATGGAAAAATGTGTTTTAACTAAGCGCGAGCTCAGTTACAGATGTTTTAATTCGCTAATTGAGTATAACCTTACACTAAAAAAACTAGAAGCTTTGCTCTGCACCCGCGCAAGCACTTCCCTGGCAGCTTTCCTGTGGTAAATACTGCATTGTCTTCTGTTCTATTACGCTGTATGGTGTCGTGGGCTGGTTATTTCTGTGGTCATGTTCTGTCGGGCAGCGGGCTTCAAATTTGGCCAGAGCTCGTTGGGCTGGTTTGGGTTGAGCTTCGGCAGCCTCAGACCTCTATAACGCACACTAGAACACACACACTCACTGGTTGAGTTAGAATCCTGACTGATGCATTCTGGGTGTTGTAGTAACTCTTCCCTCTGTTCCTCAGCTGTGGTGTGCGGCAGCGCTCCCCTCAACAGCCGCATTGGCGCGGGGAGTGGCCTGGCAGCGAGCGGGGTGTGGCCCTGGCAGGCCAGTCTGCACAGGAACGGCTCCCACGTCTGCGGGGGCACCCTCGTCTCTGAGGAGTTCGTCATGAGCGCCTCACAGTGCTTCTCCAGGTAAAAACCCAAGCGGACCCGTCGCATCACTGCCTAGACCTGGCAGGTAGACACCCACACCAATGCATCCTCCGCAAAAAATATAAATACCACAGAGGTTACTGTGGCTGTCATCAGTTCATGACCTAAATTTCAGTTCATTTCTGAATTGACAACGAACTGACCCCTTTCGTGGTCCACGCAGAAGATATCAGATATGGATTGGGTAAGTATGATTCTGCTCTGAATCACGTTTGGGAGTAGTCCAGGTCATATTTTTCCTGGTGTGGAATCTGTAAACACCCCTGCATGCATATTCTTCTGTCACCAACATTCTACCGACCATGAACCTCCCCCAATAAGGGGGTCGTGAGACACTGGCGTAGAGCTGGCTGTCAGCTCGGACAAAACCATGAGCACAGCAACCAGGAGAAATGCAATTTCAGCCTTAATGCACCAGGAGAAAAGCGATTTCAGCCTTAAAGCACCAGGATAAACACAATTTCAGCCTTTAAGCACCAGGAGAAATGGAATGGAACAACAGCATATCCTGTGAAGGTTTGAGTGAAAACACCACCATTAATTTATTACCCGATTGAGAAATGGAATGATGTGAATTTGGCAGTGACAGAACTGAAACAGAAACAACATGAGATGACGCTTTGATGAACGTTTCTGTTTACCATTGTGTTCTTGAGTTCACTTGGCTTTTTGACGTTTTGTCTCTTTGTATATGGTGTAACTATTGAAAATGATTTAGATTGCAGCCTTTAAATTTTTGGGACTCGTTCTCGTCCGTAGCCCCAATCCCAACCCTGCGGAATGGACCGTGTTTCTGGGTCGTCTGAGCCAGAACGGATCCAACCCCTTCGAGATGGCCGTGAACGTGTCGAACATCACCCTGAGCAACCGGACCGGCACCAACGTAGCGCTGTTGAAGCTGGCCGGCAAGCTGACGCTCACCAATTACATCCAGCCGGTGTGCGTGGACCTCGTCGGCACGGGCTTCGGCGTAGGAACACAGTGCTGGGTGACCGGCTGGGGAGCCGGCCAGGGAGGAGGTGAGCGCACGCGCGAGAACGGCTTCCTGTTTCCTGTTTCCCCCCCGTGCAGTTACCGCTAACATTGCTGGTCCTACAATATGCAGAGACATATTGTATCTAACCTGGGGTTTGTAGTTGAACGCATGCTGGGAAACGTTGGTCAGTGCTGTGAGCAGAGTGGATCAGTGTCGAGCATCTCAGTGGCCTGAGCAGAGTGGATCAGTGTTGAGTATCTCAGTGGCCTGAGCAGAGTGGATCAGTGTTGAGTATCTCAGTTTTGTGTGCAGAGCAGATCAGTGTTGAGTATCTCAGTTTTGTGAGCAGAGCAGATCAGTGTTGAGTATCTCAGTGGCCTGAGCAGAGTGGCTCAGTGTTGAGTATCTCAGTGGCCTGAGCAGAGTGGATCAGTGTTGAGTATCTCAGTTTTGTGTGCAGAGCAGATCAGTGTTGAGTATCTCAGTGGCCTGAGCAGAGTGGATCAGTGTTGAGTATCTCAGTGGCTTGAGCAGAGTGGATCAGTGTTGAGTATCTCAGTTTTGTGAGCAGAGCAGATCAGTGTTGAGTATCTCAGTTTTGTGAGCAGAGCAGATCAGTCTTGAGTATCTCAGTGGCCTGAGCAGAGTGGATCAGTGTTGAGTATCTCAGTGGCCTGAGCAGAGTGGATCAGTGTTGAGTATCTCAGTGGCCTGAGCAGAGTGGATCAGTGTTGAGTATCTCAGTGCTGTGAGCAGAGTGGATCAGTGTTGAGTATCTCAGTGGCCTGAGCAGAGCAGATCAGTGTTGAGTATCTCAGTGCTGTGAGCAGAGTGGATCAGTGTTGAGTATCTCAGTTTTGTGAGCAGAGCAGATCAGTGTTGAGTATCTCAGTGGCCTGAGCAGAGTGGATCAGTGTTGAGTATCTCAGTGGCCTGAGCAGAGTGGATCAGTGTTGAGTATCTCAGTGGCCTTAGCAGAGTGGATCGGTGTTGAGTATCTCAGTGGCCTGAGCAGAGCAGATCAGTGTTGAGTATCTCAGTGGCCTGAGCAGAGTGGACCAGTGTTGAGTATCTCAGTGGCCTGAGCAGAGTGGATCAGTGTTGAGTATCTCAGTTTTGTGAGCAGAGCAGATCAGTGTTGAGTATCTCAGTGGCCTGAGCAGAGTGGATCAGTGTTGAGTATCTCAGTGGCCTGAGCAGAGTGGACCAGTGTTGAGTATCTCAGTGGCCTGAGCAGAGCGGATCAGTGTTGAGTATCTCAGTGGCCTGAGCAGAGTGGATCAGTGTTGAGTATCTCAGTAGCCTGAGCAGAGCGGATCAGTGTTGAGTATCTCAGTGCTGTGAGCAGAGTGGATCAGTGTTAAGTATCTCAGTTTTGTGAGCAGAGCAGATCAGTGTTGAGTATCTCAGTGGCCTGAGCAGAGTGGATCAGTGTTGAGTATCTCAGTGGCCTGAGCAGAGTGGATCAGTGTTGAGTATCTCAGTCGCCTGAGCAGAGCGGATCAGTGTTGAGTATCTCAGTGGCCTGAGCAGAGTGGATCAGTGTTGAGTGACACACACTTTCCCCTCTACAGAGCAGCAAATTCTGCAGGAGTTCCAGACCACCATAGCCAGCTGTGGGAACGGCTCCTCCTCCGAGAACATCTGCACTCAACCTCTGCCACTGCAGCAGGTGACTACAGGGCACAGCGCTCCCTCAACCGCCCTTCTGTCCTCAGACACGATTCATTACTTCATTCATTACACTGTTTGGTGTGACACCTTGTATATCATGTGTAATTTCTCATTCTCTCTCTCTCACTCTCTGCCCCCTGTGTGTGTGTGTGCGTGTGCATGTGTGTGTGTGTGCATGCATTGCGTGTGCGTGTGCGTGTGTGTGTGCGTGTGTGCGCGTGTGTGTGTGCGTGTGTGTGCGCGTGCGCGTGTGTGTGTGTGTGTGTGTGTGTGTGTGTGTGTGTGTGTGTGCGCGTGTGTGTGTGTGTGTGTGTGTGTGTGTGTGCGTTTCCGTCTCCAGGGAGATGAGGGCGGGCCCTTGGTGTGTAAGCAGGGCAATTCCTGGGTCCAGGTGGCAGTGATCACAGTGGACGGCAGCAGTAACGCCACTCAGAACAGCAGCAGCAGCAGAAGCAGAATGGGCCCCGCTGTCGAGGTTTTCACCAAAACCGCCACGTTTTCCACGTTCCTCCGCGAGAACGTGGGCAGCTTCCCTCCCCCGGCCTCCGCCGTCACCACAGCACCGTCCTCCGGCCCCTCCAACACGACGAGCGAGGCCGCTCACCTTCTCCCTCTCTCCTCCATCATCCTACTCCCCCTCTTCCTTGGCTTTCTGTCCAGTTGCTCAAGCTAGGACCATGCAACTGGTTGTGCTGCGTACTGGCTGGCTAGGGTACCACTAACCTGTTACTGTTTTCCAAACTTTCCGAAATATACCAAGAATGCATAAAATATATTAAACTCAAGAAGCTTTTACCCGGGTTATATCAGAGATTGGTTCAGTGGCAGATTTTTTGAATGTATTCTTCATGTATTCATTATGGTTAAGCTCACAGGAAAACAAAAGCACTAGTCCTGGGGCAGTGCTGCACTCCACAGTTCAGAAGTGGATCCTGACTCTGTCGGTGTCTGCTGTGGGCGGGGTTTCCTCAGGCCTATGCAGGGAAGGAGGGAGGGTTTGAGTCTCCAGCGCATCCTCACTGTGCAATAGTGACTCCTCATGGAGTTGCAGTGTGTGTTTTTAGGGACGCGTGCACTTGTGTGTGTTTTTTAAATGTGGAGTAGGAAGTTGCGGCTGTGGGACTGTGTGATATAAAATGGAGGAACAAGTAAACACTTGATGACACAAAATATTTCGAACAGACTGTATTACTGTGTGTGTGTGCGTGTGTGTGAAGAATAGTGACACATTCACTCACCTTTGCTGTGTTTACACCTGTGGCACCAGAGATCATTTTATTTATAAATACTGATGCTCTGTTGGTGAGTTGTCAATGAATGATTTTGAAGTAAATTGGGTTTTTTATTGTTATATTTATCCTGTGTATAGATAATTTATGGACAGCGCAATATCTCAGGGAAGACAACGTAGCTGTCACTGTCAGATGGGAGACACTGAACAAACTTATCTGAATTACAGAATAAATGGCTTGCATAGACTAAGACCCCCCAACCCCCACTGCACACCCCACCCCAGCTTCCAAATGAATAAAGCTTAGCTGGTCTGAAGACGCTTTCTGGGTTGCTTGGCATCACTGGCCACGGTTTCTTTGGCGTTTTACCTTAGCTTTTCAGTACGCTGTCGGTAACAGGGCTCTCTTCTGTTCTACTGCGCATTTCCTTCCTTCTCCAGTAGGGGCCGCTCTGCCTCTTACTTGTGGTACCTGTTAGCAGGCAGAGGACATGCTGGGTATCTATGCAGAGGTCAATATTACACTCTGTTCAGACAACGCATGCATGAATGCATGAAAATGGTCATGTGTTTAAATGTTTACAACAATTAAACTATTTTTAATGACTCTAAAATGAGCTCTTGAAGAAAGCTTGCTTTCAGAAGCACATGCAGTACTCCTGGCTGGCCAGTGTGTGGCAGCATGGCGCAACCTGATGGACTGTAGATGTCTGTTGCGAAAAGACCATAAAGTGTAATTTCCAAAGTATGGCAAATTAACAGATCACCAAATCCCTGTAGTACTGTAGTAACTTTTTTTTATTAATACTGTATTGTTTTCATAATTCACAATTAAATGTATTGCCTTGATTATTATGTGCCTGAAATGGAAATATGCTCTACGCAATACACACTGTTCTGTATACCTATTAAAAATTTGGTAAATTGTAAATCATGTTCATGGAAATCATATCTGAAGCCATTTAAGTACTCAGGTGTTGTGTATATATATATATATATATATATATATATATATATATGTGTGTGTGTGTGCGTGTATATATATATATATATATATATATATATATATATATATATATAATTGAATCTATGTAATCTATAAATAAAAATAATATAAAAAGAGTCTAATTAAATGTGTTTCTTGATGTTCTTGATCACCCTAAGGTCCAAAGCATTAATTAATTCATTTATTATATTGTACATCCACATGCCTAAAAGTGGATGTACAATATAATAAATAAATGAATCCAGCAAGATTCTAAGAAACATGTTTCTTGATGTTCTTGATAATACTACGGTCCTCAGTGTTTGTTTATTAGTGTGGTTGCCGTCGCACATATTTATTATTATTATTCCACCCATTTTCTGGACCACTACTCCTCCCAGAGTTTTCGTACCACATACACGTGCAATATGTCAAACTGAGCGGCTTCTTTGGGAATCGTGTGCTATAACTTCGTGGAAAGTTTCTTTTTGGCCACCACACACTGCCTGCACTCGGCGGTCCACTGCTGGACGTCGTTCCCCAACCCCGGCCAGTAGAACCGCCAACGCAAGACAGCTTCCACCTTATTGGCCCCCAGGTGGCCCAAGGTCTGATGGTACCGATGCCAGACGCTGCATGCCACTTTCCGAGGCACCAGCACCTGCCAGAGCAGCCCATCCTCCAGGGGATCAACCAACCGGCGGTACAGGATCCCCCCGTCTACCCGCAACCGCTCCCACTCCCTCCACCAACTGCCTTCCTCCGGTGGGACCAACCTCCGTTCCTCCCGCCGAGGGGGCTCCCCCTGCCGCACCCGCTCAGCCAGAGCCCACAGATGGTCATCCTCCCGCTGCAGAACCGACCAGTCCCACGCGTCCTCCCCCGCCAGGTCGCCGGACACCTGAACCACCTCCACAATCCTCGGGCCCCTGAGCAGCCGGGACAGCGAGTCGCCGTTGGTGTTGTGGCCCCCAGCCGATACTTGATTTCCAGGTCGAAGCTGGCCAGCTGACCCACCCACCGCTGCTCTGTTGCCCCCAACCATGCCATGGCCAGATGTAACAGGGGATTGTGGTCTGTGTAGGCCGTGACCTTCACTCCCCAAACGTAATCCTTAAACTTTTCGGTCACAGCCCACTTCAGGGCCAGCAGCTTCAGCTTGAAGGCGCTGTAGTTCTGGTCGTTCCTCTCAGCGGGGCGCAGGCTCCGGCTGGGGTAGGTGATCACCCCCTCTCTTCCGCCCTGCACCTGGGACAGGACAGCCCCCAGCCCCTCCTTACTCGTATCTGTATAAAGACGAAAAGGAAGGGTAAAATCTGCATAAGCGAGCACGGGTGCGGAGAGCAGCGCCGCCATCAACTCCTCGAAGGCTCGCTGACACTCCAACCCCCACTCCACCCGCCGCGTGCTCTTACCCCGGGCCGCAGCCCCCTCCAACAGCCGGTGCAGGGGAGCCGCGATCTTAGAGAAAGCGGGGATAAATCGCCCATAGTAGCCGGCGAACCTGAGGAACGGCCTCACCTGCCGCATCGTCTCGGGCGCCGGCCAGTCCCAAACCGCAGCTGTTTTCTCTGGGTCCGTAGCCACCCCCGAGTTCACCACATGCCCCAGGTACCGCACCACTTTCCGGAAGAAGCGGCACTTCTGGGGCTGGGGCTGGAGCTTCAGCCCATACCGGCCCAGCCGCTCAAACACCGCCTCTAGGTGACGCAGATGATCCGCAAAGTCTGGGGAAAAGACCACGATGTCATCCAAGTATATTAAAATAGAATCATTTACCAGGTCCCCCAGACACCTCTGCATCAGCCGCTGGAAGGTGGCAGGAGCGTTGCATAGGCCGAACGGCATCCGCTCAAACTGGAAGAGCTCGAGGGGGCGTGGCAAAGGCGGTCTTCTCGCGGTCCTGTGGGTCCACTGCCACCTGCTAATATGGTATATTACCTCGGTCCGGCCAAAGTCCTCCTCATGTGCCACGTACACCCCTGCCTACCGCTCCAGCAGACCCCAAGCCCAATGCTGCTGCTCAGGGGTGAGGCCCTCCAACTCTGGAGGAGGCAGAGGGCTCCCCACCCCTAGGGGCGCCTGCGCGGTCCACACATCCACCTGCACCTCCCCCGGGCGGGGGGTCCACAGCACCAGGTTGCACCCACCCTGTATCTGTAAGGGGGCGATGCGGGACACCGTGGCCAGGGGGCACTGCCAGGACAGGGAGAGAGGGTAGGGGTGTACGTTAATCAACCGGAGGGGAACCTTACCCCCCCACACGCAAACCACAGCCCGGCCCACCTGCCATTCACCTCCGTCCACCACCCCCTCCAACAAACAAACCTCCCCGTCCAGCTTTTCCCACCCCTCCACTGGTAGCCACCGTACGACCTCGGAGCACGCCGGGACCTCCGTATCTGGCCCCGGGTCAACCGAACCCAACAGGGCCCCGCCCCTGCAGCGCCGCCTTGCCCACAGTCTGGGGGCGCGGAGCCTGTGACTACTGCTGCTGAATCTCAGTAACTAGGGTCATCCCCGGGGTCGCCGTCTGGTTCTGGAGCTCCCGCCGCAGCTCTGCTCACACCTCCTCCCTCCACCGCTCCATGTCCACAACCACTGCTGGAACCACAGGCCCCATCGATGGTTGAGAGCGAGACGCAAAACAAGCTGTCCCCTCGTCTCCACAAACATTTTTGTCCAACTCAATGAGCCATAGTATGAATTCTAAATTCTATTTTTGGAAGGCCAACGTTCCCTTCCCAATGTCCCCATGTCTCTTTTTACCATAATTCGACCGGACCGGAACTCTTTAGTTTACCGATAACTCCACCAATAACGGAACTACCCAATTAACCAAAAAAAGGTCCCCTTTTTGATTAAAGGATTTCCAACTGTCTTGTCTCTATGACAACATCGTTGTTTCAGTCACGAAACGGTAGCTAGCTGGTAATCAAACGATTTAACGTGCCAGTGATATAGTCTAAATTGTATTGTCTAGTCTACTACAATAAATAATGAAGTTAGCTGAGCAGCTTTAACTAGCTTTTAGAGGTTCAGTTAGCATGGTAGCCCAATGGTAAACAGCAATTATTTGGTAAATACTAGTCGTGATAGGAAAACACGGAAGTGACAGCAATTGAAAAGGAGCATAAACATGGACAGATGGACGTCCGTGATTTCAGAGTAAGGAAAAGCAAGGCAGAAAGTAGGTTGTCGCAGTGTTTGGTGGCATGCAGTGTGTGAACTGACACAGGTGGAGTTTTTCCACACTGCCACTACTAGTATTTTATAATTTCAATTTAAAAATAAAGTAAAAGTAAAAAAATTAAGTGCATTTGCATAACTTCAATGTTGGCATTATGAATATAAGCACATTATATTTATATAATGCTTAATACTATCAGATATATCTCGTTATTAGGTTATAGGTGATTTAAAAAAAAAAAAAACATTTTTATTTGCATCGCAAAATTGTGTACATTTTATCAACATTATTAAAAATTGTGGACATCCATATTCTTCGTTCTCCACACTGGCATTTAGAGAATATTCATGACAAATGGTAAAAAATTGAAGTATACTCTTAAAGGCTTGTGTAATATGGAGTCCAATGCCGAACATTTATCGTTCTGTCATTCAGAGTCTCGTTCATTGCGTTTCTGTTGTGATTCCACTTTAGATCCAAACAGCAGCATTATTTCTGGTGCCAAACGTTTTTTAGACTTTGAACTGGAAACATATGGCTGACTGTATCAAACACTTTACAGACAATATAAATACCATTTTGGTCATTATCAAAACATTTAATTAACGGATATCCATAATATATCTGAGCTGGTGCTATGGTTGGTCTCTGACAAAAGAAAATCAGAGCTGATCAATAAATCCATTGATCAATTTTTACTTGAGTCATAAAAAACAACAATCTGTTGGAGAAGAAGGTGTGGAAGGATATTAATATTACTGGAAAATGAGTAATGGATGTGATGTAATCGCACATAATGACTTGCATCTGTGGTTAAGAAAAATACTTGTGAAACCTGTTTGTCAAACACCTTCTCGGTCATCTGACATAAAGATAAACATGCCGTTGGCTTGTAGCGGTGATTTAGCAAATAATTGTAACCACTTTTAAGAAATCCAAGTGTGTCACTAAAGTGATACTGAAACCAATACGAAGCCTCGGAACGTTCATAGTGTCAGGAGCTTATCTTAATTCTTTCAGATTTAAGTGGACCCTGGCTGCCTGTGAAATGGATCATTACCCTGTTTATGAATACTGGCTGCTAGTTATTACTCCATTCTGTGTTTATGAATACTGGCTGCTAGTTATTACCCCATTCTGTGTTTATGAATACTGGCTGCTAGTTATTACTCCATTCTGTGTTTATGAATACTGGCTGCTAGTTATTACTCTATTCTGTGTTTATGAATACTGGCTGCTAGTTATTACCCCATTCTGTGTTTATGAATACTGGCTGCTAGTTATTACCCCATTCTGTGTTTATGAATACTGGCTGCTAGTTATTACCCCATTCTGTGTTTATGAATACTGGCTGCTAGTTATTACTCCATTCTGTGTTTATGAATACTGGCTGCTAGTTATTACTCCATTCTGTGTTTATGAATACTGGCTGCTAGTTATTACCCCATTCTGTGTTTATGAATACTGGCTGCTAGTTATTACCCCATTCTGTGTTTATGAATACTGGCTGCTAGCTATTACCCCGCTCTGTGTATATGAATACTGGCTGCTAGTTATTTCCCTGCTCTGTGTTTATGAATACTGGCTGCTAGCTATTACCCCATTCTCTGTTTATGAATACTGGCTGCTAGTTATTATCCTGCTCTGAGTTTATGAATACTGGCTGCTAGTTATTATCCTGCTCTGTGTTCATGAATACTGGCTGATAGTTATTACCCCGCTCTGTGTATATGAATACTGGCTGCTAGTTATTTCCCCATTCTGTGTTTATGAATACTGGCTGCTAGTTATTACCCCATTCTCTGTTTATGAATACTGGCTGCTAGTTATTATCCTGCTCTGAGTTTATGAATACTGGCTGCTAGTTATTACCCCGCTCTGTGTTTATGAATACTTCTAGTTTGTTAGTCTGTGCTCTGGACAGACTGTAGAATTTAATATTTAACTCAAATGCACTGCTGATTAACAGGAAGCAAAAGACGCAGGGGTAGAGTGTTGTGTTAAATACAAATGCGTTCTGACAGACTGAAAGAGTGAAATACAGTGAACACAAGTATAAGAATGGAAAGCGTGAAAAAGAATGGTTCTGACAGAATGACTGGGAACAAATCCAACATTTAACAAATATAAACAGTGTATTCATGGATTGATCACAATCAATATTAAACAATATAATTTTATCTAGACTACTATTGTAAGTATTGATCGCTACTGTCAAATTAATCAGACTTGGTAAACTTCTGTCCACATTGAAACAAAGAAGGTGAAATCATAGCATTTGGAATTTAATTCTTTCAGCAGACATTGGCAAACAAAAATAAAAACATAAAACTTTTCAGGAACTGAAAGCAGAGGTCAACCAGTGGACATGAGAGAAAATGCAAACAGTGGACATTCACAGTATTCAAGGTGTTCCATTTTATAATTTAAAACAAATGTATGAAAGGGTATCTATGCTTAAATTAATACATGAAGTTGTGTTGGTACCGGCTTCCCCGGTGGGGACCACATGAATTCTCGACACCCCCAAAAAAAATTTTAATCTCAAAGGAATGAGGATGAATGAAGGATAAATTAAATGAAAACGGGAAAGTATTAAAAGGGTTGGTGCAAGGGTTTGTACATTGGTACAACGCAAATTGTACCAAAGGGGCAAAAACAGGAAGAGGCTAATGTTTTTTATGTTGTTGACACAAGGAGGCGTGTTTAGGTTACAGGTATACATAGTGAGGGAGGTGTAAACAGGTAGACAGAAAAAGGAGAGGCATTTAAAGAGAGACACCGACTAAGAACTTCACTGAGCAAAATGGCAATTTGGAGAGTACTCTGTGTGGTGACTGTTCTCATCCTTCTGGCAACAGGTAAGTGTCCAATTTACATAAAAGCCTGTAAGGCTTTTTTAATGTTTTTTTTGTAACAGAATGGTCTTTAATTGGAAGCAATATTATCTGTGTCTCTGCACTCAATTGATAAGAGCCATGCTAGAAAAGCTTGCAGTTTAGGTGCACATTGTTTGCAACAGTCAAACAATATAGATAAAGAGTACTGTTTCAAACAGCTGGGATAAAATATAGACATATTTTAATAATAGCAGTAGCTAATTATTCAGCACGACAGTAAAAGGACAACATTAGAACAACTGCAATCTGCTTCAGGGTTAGTAGTTTTTGTCGTTTCTGTGTCAGGACATTTTGTAGGATTTCTCCCTCAGTTGGATCTGGTGTTTCTTGTGCCATTTTGGGACAAAATTGAGATTTTTTGACAATTCAGTAGTAAAGGTACATAGTAAAAAGAACTTGATCTCAAGCTCAAATCTTGGAAAGCTGTCGTGTCTGTCTGGTTAAGTCAGTGGTTGGCTAAAGAGTCCACACACGTTGTCTCAATTGGCTAAAAAGTCCACACACTTTGTCCCGATTGGCTAAAGAGTCCACACACTGTGTCCCGATTGGCTAAAGAGCCCACACACACATTGTCCTGAGGCCTAAATACGTGGCTGATAGTAAAGAAGCCACATATTTGTGGGCACTGCTGCCCTCCAGGGCTGGAGTTTGAGATCCTCACTTTAAATGCAGCCTCACATAATCCTGATAATGTTCCACAGGGGATCTCAATTCGTGTCCTGGAACATCCTGCAGTACTGGTCGTGTTCCAACCTTAACTGAAATTTCTGAAGAATGATAAGCCACACATTTCTTTTTAATGACATATGTTAGTGTATGATGAGGGATTGTTTATCCTCTTAAGGGCACATTGTCAGAAATGGATATTGATGATATTGCTGTTACAATGAATGAATACCCCATATCAATTTCGACCAGTCAAATTAGTTCCCAGACAACTAATGATTTAATTTTCTTTAATGATTTTAATGTGCTGTGGGAAATAATTTTGAATGTTACATTTTGCATCAATTAATTAATAGACTTACAGCTGAGATCAGTGAACATAAAAATGCTAAAACTGAACCGTTGATCATACAATTTAAGCCATTTGTGGAAAATGAAAGCTGTTAAATCAATTTTTTCTTAACTTTGAAAGAAAGAATTAGCTAGGAACAAGGCTCAGTTATTAAAGTTATTACTAAAACTAACTTGACAAAATAAGTTTGCGAAAAAATGGAACATTTGCATTTTCTTGTAATATAACAATAAACATTATTTTTATAGCACCTTTCAGTAAGATAGCAGGAAGTGTTATACAGAGGTAACAAAACAGAGATAAAATAAGAAAAGAAGAAAGATAATAGTTGGAGGCAAGATATACAGTACCCCAGAGATCAAATAAAAACAAAGCTGCAATTAAAAATTTAAACTAACTTAGTCAAAGTTAAAAACATCTAATACAGCTATAAGAGTTTAAGGACAATGCAAATGGTAATAAGCCAAGAATCTGTGTCAGAAAAAATTATGGAACTTAAATCCGTGTTTTCAGTAATCAGAATACACAAGGGTTCTCATGGACTGGGGCTGGAAATCATTCATTTCAAATGATGAAACTTCATTGACTATCAAATGTTAATTATTAAATATTAAACACAGCCTCGCTTAAGCATGAAAATAACCAAGATGATGGATTTGACTGGTTATTCAGGGTCCTGGTGGGGAAGCTGTTGCTTTCATATCGGAACGTTTTGCTTTGATTTTCAACAATAATTCAGTGTTATGTTATTGAAGATCCAGGACAACATTTTCCTCTGTGGGATTTGGGGTTGAATCAATGTAGCATGCTAACTGAAAGTAACCTATCAAAAAATAATGTCCGGGAATGTAACCAAGGCTACTTTGCACGACACAGCATGACAGATTATCATATTGTATTTCACTCAAATCCTGTCTGACGCACATTGATGGAATGTGTCACTCAACTAGCCACTCTGGTACAATAGAGCATTCCTCATGTCACTGAGCACTGCTGCAGATACTGGGAATCACCTGGCATTGTTCCCTTTCAGAAAGTCTGCTGTCTTTCTTGAAATACTTGATATGTCCATTTGCCTTTTTCGGGTAGTATCTTAACATAGAACAAACAGCAGACATGACAGGATATTTCTTGATAGTGAATACCGATCTGCCAAATGGCAAAACATTTAGGGGAGAACAAAGTATGGAATACTAAATGAATACATTTTCTTCACAGAGTGGGGTACTATATGAATAAATACTTTCCTTCTTTCTAAAGCATGGCTGTTACCAGCAGCAGGTTTGAATTACACATTTTTTATAAGCAATTTCCAAGTAAACTGCCCTACAGGAACTGTAAACTGACTATTCACTGCTAACGAGATTCAGCTAAGTTGTCATCCTCTTGTCTTTCAGGATCTCACTCACAGCAGAATGGTAAGTTTGCTTCCATTTTGTACCAGAGTTTTCTATTGTCTTCCTTATGTGAAGTCATTGTCTGTGTACCTCTCCGTTCAAATTGTTTTTGAGATCAGAGAAAATATGCTGGAATGTCTGGGCTCCAGCTCAGTGGGGAATCAGAACCTGAGAACCTCGTTTCCACAGGCCGCAAGCTCGGCCCGCAGCCCGCTATCCGGCACACTTAGGCTGGTGCAGACATTGCACAGTACCTTCCTCAATGCATTAGCCAATAGCTAATTAGCCCGTAGTCTGTAATGCCACCCAGTGGATGCATAGCGCTGCTTATATGAGCCCATTAAATCAGTTTATGAATATGGATGTCATTTGCATGTTGAGTGGCTGCACTATGCTTTATCTGTGTCCACAAAACTGGCCCATAAATTTCAGTTTGAAATCAGCCAATTCATATGAAGTTAAATTCTAGCTGTTATTAGAGGGTATTTGTTTAAATATTGGATTCACAATTTAGAAATTCTAACAGTTTTTTTACATAGTCTAATTAAGGGCATCTAGAAAGATAGGGACAAAAAATGAAGAAGCCATGATTAGTATGCTCTTACAAGCCGATACTAAAACCTCTGTATTTATGCCCTTTATGAGATCGCTCATTCACTCCACTATATTTGGAAATGCAGGCAGTACGTATTTTGATACGTTTGGTCATAGAGTCTGGACACCCCTTGGTCTGGGGCTGTTTTCATGATTTTTAGGTCCCTTAGTTGCAGTGAAGGCAAATCGTAATGCAATGACATTCTAGACAATTCTGTGCTTCCAACTTTGTGGCAACAGTCTGGGCATGACAGTGCCCCCAACCCTTTCAGCATGACAGTGCCCCCAGGAACACAGCAAGATCCATAAAGAAATGGTTTTGTCAAGATCGATGTGGAAGAACTTGACTGGCCTGTACAGAGCCCTGACCTCAGCCCCATCCAACACTTTTGGAATCAACTGGAAAGCCAACTGACTATGAGCCAGGCCTTATTGCCCAATCAGTGCCCGACCTCACTAATGCTCTTCTGGCTGAATGGAAGCAAATCCCTGCAGCAATTCTCCAGCATCTAGTATACTCCCAGAAGAGTGTAAATTGTTATAGCAGCAAAGGATGGACCAACTCCATATTAATGCCTGTAATTTTGGATGAGATGTTGGATGTCAGGTGTCCACATACAGTACATGGCTAAAAAAGTATCTCAGATAGTTTTTTTTGAAGTAACTAGTTACTTTTATGTTGAAATATTCAGAATTATATACATAATATTGTCTATAATGAGTCTAACTCAGTTGGCAGAAAGAAGGCAATAATAATATGAATACGACGATGACTATAAATGTCTAACAGCACAACATTCACTGTATACCATATTCACACTAATATAAGATGCCATTTTACTTCTGCTATAACAAAATATTGCAGCACCAAAAGTGGAGCAGCATGTCAAAACCGCATTTTCAGCTTGATAAATATTAGTTTTCACGCCTCATGATTTGCCATACATTGGAGCACACAAGTTTTCTTTTGTGCATGAAGAGTAAATGGGAATAAAATATTTCTAATCGTTGTTATCAGGGTTTAAGTTGCATCCTTAATGAAGTTCCCAATTGACTTCAATTCATTTTTTCAGCCACTAACAGGCTGAGCACTCCTTCGTAGCAAAATTACCCATAATCCATAGTGAGGCCAATCACAACGAATGACAGATTTGCTAATTGTTGCTACCCTTCATTTGTACGAGCATTACGGCTAATGCTAGCACCTGACCAGTCTCTGCTAAAATTGTCTATGATTGGGGTGGAGTGGGAGAGGGGCTAAGATTGAAGGCAGGGTAATCACGGTTAGCTTCATGTATTAACGCATATGGCATGAACACCAAAGGGTCTTGCATGGGTGGGATTTAGAGAGATATTTCACCCAATGATGGAGAAGGAAGTAGAGAAGAGCGTTTGACAAGAGGGCTTAACCTGACTGGGCTGACTGTGGAAGTGTGGCTGTTGATCATTCAGCCTTCATGCTGCTCTGTCTTTTTGTCTGCAAGTGTGCGGAAGGCCGGCCCTCAACACCAGGATTGTGGGGGGTGAGGACGCCCCAGAGGGAAGCTGGCCTTGGCAAGCCAGTCTGCAACTGAGAGGGAGTCATGTGTGTGGAGGGTCTCTCATCAACAACAAATGGGTGCTGTCTGCTGCTCACTGCTTCAGGAGGTGAGGAATTATGGGTAATTTTCTCATATATATGAATTTGACCATTAAAGAAGTTTCAGTAATACGGTGATATTGCTGACGGCTGTCCATTTGTTAGGAAGCCATTCTGCGCGGAGGAATTGAGGGCTGCGGTGACAGTTTAACATCAGTTCTGAATTCTATTTTACCGCCTTTTGCCCTCTCACTCTCCTCAGCGACTCAAATCCGGCACACTGGGTCGTTTATGTGGGTCGGCAGGTCCAGTCGGGCGCAAACCCACATGAACAGAACAGAACAGTAGTAAGTATCATCCGTCATCCCAATTACAACAGCACGGCCCTGGACAACGACATGGCCCTGCTGGAGTTGTCCTCCACCGTCAGCTTCAGCAACTACATTTTGCCCGTATGCCTGGCGGCGGACGGCAGCACCTTCTACACCGGCACCGACAGCTGGGTCACCGGCTTCGGCAGACTCGTCGAAGGTGGTAAGTGAGTCAATCGTAGCTCGTCGCCGATTGACCGATTTAAAGCCACCGTCGACCAATGAACATTTCTGGATGTGCCTGATGAATTGATTTTTAATTTTTCACTCCCTTGCTCACTCTCTCTCTGGTTCTGTGACTGCGCCTGTCTGTGTCCTGCACTACGGGCAACATCAATAACTATCCATCTGGAATGTCTCTCCAATCAGCACACAAAAATTTAAGCCTCAAATTGAACATCTCATGGGCTTGTGTGGTTACTGCAGCACAGTATAGATGCTAACTCATTTCATATTGTTTTTTAAGCATCCATCCCAGTTTGATGACTTCAGGTCTCGCAAAGACACATTAATACAGGTTTCAATTTTAGTGACAGAAGCTTTGATATGAGGTGGCTTGTTTCTTGGCTCTTATACAGACAAAACAGCATTGTCTCATAATGGCATTACTGCCACTCTGCACTTAAACTAATAATATCACTTGAGTGTAACCCGCTGTATTCTGTTCCCGTCTACAGCAGAACTCACTACTCCTTCATAGAGGCCTGTGTAAGTTTTGATCTTGTGTCTCTGCAGGGGCGCTGGCTAACGTTCTGCAGGAGGTAGAAATTCCTGTGGTGGGGAACCGGAAGTGTAACTGCCTCTATGGAGGCTATTTCATCACCAGCAACATGATCTGCGCTGGCCTACTGGAAGGAGGCAAATCTTCATGTCAGGTGCAATATCTTCCGCGTTTTTACACCTATGAAAAAGGTTGTTAAAGGAAACGATCATCTCTAATCAATATATTGAAACGGTGTGTACGTAGAGATATTTCAAGTTAGTCAGAATGAGGTTATGGTGCTGTACTAAAACTGTGATTTAAGTCATTACGTTATTGATATACTGTATGTGAAACATTAACCCATTCACAGAAACAAAAAATATCCAAACTGGGGAAGTGGTACTGAGGGTCTCTCTCTGTTGTGAGCAGGGAGACTCCGGGGGTCCGATGGTGAGCAAGCAGGGCTCGCTCTGGGTCCAGTCAGGAGTCGTCAGCTTCGGAGTTGGCTGCGCGCGTCCTGATTTTCCGGGGGTTTACGCCAGGGTGTCCCGCTATCAGGCCTGGATCATGTCCACTATCACTACTAACACCCCAGGTTTCGTCAGATTCACATCCAACGGGACGAACAGTGACGACAGCGTCACATGCCCAGACCTGCCTCCCTTCGTAGCCACCACCACCCCCAAACGTGAGTGTTAAGCTTTTATCTGCACCCTAATAGGCACGCAGCCATTTCGCCCATTCAGATCAAACAATTACATTAACTTCTTTAAACTCTTTAACGTCGCGTTTAGCAAAAGGCAAACAGGCACTAAGCCAAGCTAGCTAGCCTAATCTGATAATGGCGAACATGAAAATATTAATGATTCCTCCATTCACAAACATAATTTATGAAGACACACAGAAAGAACGACGTAGCTCATGTGCTGTGTGTTGCAGAGGTCAAGTGACAAACTTATTTAACCCATGGAAAAATGTGTTTTAACTAAGCGCGAGCTCAGTTACAGATGTTTTAATTCGCTAATTGAGTATAACCTTACACTAAAAAAACTAGAAGCTTTGCTCTGCACCCGCACAAGCACTTCCCTGGCAGCTTTCCTGTGGTAAATACTGCATTGTCTTCTGTTCTATTACGCTGTATGGTGTCGTGGGCTGGTTATTTCTGTGATCATGTTCTGTCGGGCAGCGGGCTTCAAATTTGGCCAGAGCTCGTTGGGCTGGTTTGGGTTGAGCTTCGGCAGCCTCAGACCTCTATAACGCACACTAGAACACACACACTCACTGGTTGAGTTAGAATCCTGACTGATGCATTCTGGGTGTTGTAGTAACTCTTCCCTCTGTTCCTCAGCTGTGGTGTGCGGCAGCGCTCCCCTCAACAGCCGCATTGGGGCGGGGAGTGGCCTGGCAGAGAGCGGGGTGTGGCCCTGGCAGGTCAGTCTGCAAAGGAACAGCTCCCACGTCTGCGGGGGCACCCTCATCTCTGAGGAGTTTGTCTTGAGCGCCTCACAGTGTTTCTCCAGGTAAAAACCCAAGCGGACCCGTCGCATCACTGCCTAGACCTGGCAGGTAGACACCTGCACCAATGCATCCTCCGCAAAAAATATAAATACCACAGAGGTTACTGTGGCTGTCATCAGTTCATGACCACATCACTGCCTAGACCTGGGAGGTAAACACCCAGGTCTCAGTCTTGCTGTGCTCGGACAAAACCATGAGCACAGAAACCAGGAAAAACGCAATTTCAGCCTTAAAGCACCAGGATAAACGCAATTTCAGCTTTAAAGCACCAGGAGAAATGCTATTTGAACCTTAAAGCACCAGGAGAAACACGATTTGAGCCTTAAAGCACCAGGAGAAACGTGATTTCAGCCTTAAAGCACCAGGAGAAATGCAATTTCAGCCTAAAGGCAACAGGAGAAATGCGATTTCAGCCTAAAGGCAACAGGAGAGATGCGATTTCAGCCTTAAAGCAGCAGGGGAAATGCGATTTCAGACTTAATGCACCAGGAGAAATGCGATTTCAGCCTTAATCCACCAGGAGAAATGTAATTTCAACCTTAAAGCACCAGGAGAAATACGACTTCAGCCTTTAAGCACCAGGAGAAATACGATTTCAGCCTTAAAGCAACGGGAGAAATGGAATGGAACAACAACATGTCCTGTGAATGTTTGAGTTAAAACACCACTATTAATTTATTACCCGATTGAGAAATGGAATGATGTGAATTTGGCAGTGACAGAACTGAAACGGAAGCAACATGAGATGACGCTTTGATGAACGTTTCTGTTTACCATTGTGTTCTTGAGTTCACTTGGCTTTTTGACGTTTTGTCTCTTTGTATATGGTATAACTATTGAAAATGATTTAGATTGCAGCCTTTAAATTTTTGGGACTCGTTCTCGTCCGTAGCCCCAATCCCAACCCTGCGGAATGGACCGTGTTTTTGGGTCGTCTGAGCCAGAACGGATCCAACCCCTTCGAGATGGCCGTGAACGTGTCGAACATCACCCTGAGCAACCGGACCGGCACCAACGTAGCGCTGTTGAAGCTGGCCGGCAAGCCGACGCTCACCAATTACATCCAGCCGGTGTGCGTGGACCTCGTCGGCACGGGCTTCGGCGTAGGAACACAGTGCTGGGTGACCGGCTGGGGAGCCGGCCAGGGAGGAGG
Source organism: Anguilla pacifica (assembly GCA_039654925.1). NCBI lineage: Eukaryota > Metazoa > Chordata > Actinopteri > Anguilliformes > Anguillidae > Anguilla > Anguilla pacifica. Next base: position 10,191,252 of record CM077300.1, on the reverse strand, counting down.
TGAGCGCACGCGCGAGAACGGCTTCCTGTTTCCTGTTTCCCCCCCGTGCAGTTACTGCTAATATTGCTGGTCCTACAATATGCAGAGACATATTGTATCTAACCTGGGGTTTGTAGTTGCTGGGAAACGTTGGTCAGTGCTGTGAGCAGAGTGGATCAGTGTCGAGCATCTCAGTGGCCTGAGCAGGGTGGATCAGTGTTGAGTATCTCAGTGCTGTGAGCAGAGTGGCTCAGTGTTGAGTATTTCAGTGGCCTGAGCAGAGTAGATCAGTGTTGAGTATCTCAGTGCGGTAAGCAGAGTGGATCAGTGTTGAGTATCTCAGTGGCCTGAGCAGAGCAGATCAGTGTTGAGTATCTCAGTGCTGTGAGCAGAGCAGATCAGTGTTGAGTATCTCAGTGGCCTGAGCAGAGTGGATCAGTGTTGAGTATCTCAGTGGCCTGAGCAGAGTCGATCAGTGTTGAGTATCTCAGTGGCCTGAGCAGAGCGGATCAGTGTTGAGTATCTCAGTGCTGTGAGCAGAGTGGATCAGTGTTGAGTATCTCAGTGGCCTGAGCAGAGTGGATCAGTTTTGAGTATCTCAGTGGCCTGAGCAGAGTGGATCAGTGTTGAGTATCTCAGTGCTGTGAGCAGAGTGGATCAGTGTTGAGTATCTCAGTGGCCTGAGCAGAGTGGATCAGTGTTGAGTATCTCAGTGGCCTGAGCAGAGTGGATCAGTGTTGAGTATCTCAGTGGCCTGAGCAGAGTGGATCAGTGTTGAGTATCTCAGTGCTGTGAGCAGAGTGGATCAGTGTTGAGTATCTCAGTGGCCTGAGCAGAGTGGATCAGTGTTGAGTATCTCAGTGCTGTGAGCAGAGTGGATCAGTGTTGAGTATCTCAGTGGCCTGAGCAGAGTGGATCAGTGTTGAGTATCTCAGTGCGGTAAGCAGAGTGGATCAGTGTTGAGTATCTCAGTGGCCTGAGCAGAGTGGATCAGTGTTGAGCATCTCACTGGCCTGAGCAGTGTGGATCAGTGTTGAGTGACACACACTTCCCCCTCTACAGAGCAGCAAATTCTGCAGGAGTTCCAGACCACCATAGCCAGCTGTGGGAACAGCTCCTCCTCCGAGAACATCTGCACTCAACCTCTGCCACTGCAGCAGGTGACTACAGGGCACAGCACTCCCTCAACCGCCCTTCTGTCCTCAGACACGATTCATTACTTCATTCATTACACTGTTTGGTGTGACACCTTGTATATCATGTGTAATTTCTCATTCTCTCTCTCTCACTCCCTGCCCCGTGTGTGTGTGTGTGTGTGCATATGTGTTCGTGTGCACGTGCACATGTTTGTGTGTGCATGTGTGTGTGTGTGCCTGTGTGTGTGCACATGTGTGTGTGCATGCATTGCGTGTGCACGTGTGTGTGTGTGTGTGTGTGCACGTGTGCGTGCGTGCGTGTGTGTGTGTGTGTGCGCGTGTGCGTGTGTGTGTGTGCGTGTGTGTGTGTGTGTGTGTGTGTGTGTGTGTGTGTGTGTGTGCGTTTCCGTCTCCAGGGAGATGAGGGCGGGCCCTTGGTGTGTAAGCAGGGCAATTCCTGGGTCCAGGTGGCAGTGATCACAGTGGACGGCAGCAGTAATGCCACTCAGAACAGCAGCAGCAGCAGAAGCAGAATGGGCCCCGCTGTCGAGGTTTTCACCAAAACCGCCGCGTTTTCCACGTTCCTCCGCGAGAACGTGGGCAGCTTCCCTCCCCGGGCCCCCGCCGTCACCACGGCACCGTCCTCCGGCCCCTCCGTTTCCAAAACGACGAGCGAGGCCGCTCACCTTCTCCCTCTCTCCTCCATCATCCTACTCCCCCTCTTCCTTGGCTTTCTGTCCAGTTGCTCAAGCTAGGACCATGCAGCTGTTTGTGCTGCGTACTGGCTGGCTAGGGTACCACTAACCTGTTGCTGTTTTCCAAACTTTCCGAAATATACCAAGAATGCAGAAAATATATTAAACTCAAGAAGCTTTTACCCGGGTTATATCAGAGATGCTTAGAGACAGGTTCCGTGGCAGATTTTTTGAATGTATTCTTCATATATTCATTATGGTTAAGCTCACAGGAAGCAAAAGCACTAGTCCTGGGGCAGTGCTGCACTCCACAGTTCAGAAGTGGATCCTGACTCTGTCGGTGCCTGCTGTGGGCGGGGTTTCCTCAGGTCTATGCGGGGAAGGAGGGAGGGTTTGAGTCTCCAGGGCATCCTCACTGTGCAATAGTGACTCCTCATGGAGTTGCAGTGTGTGTTTTTAGGGACGCGCGCACTTGTGTGTGTTTTTTAAATCTGCAGTAGTAAGTTGCGGCTGTGGGACTGTGTGATATAAAATGGAGGAACAAGTAAACACTAGATGACACAAAATATGTAGAACAGACTGTATTACTGTGTGTGTGTGTGTGTGAGGAATAGTGACACATTCACTCACATTTGCTGTGTTTACAGCACTTTACCCTGTTGCCAGAGGTGGGTAGAGTAGCTAAAACCTGTACTCAAGTAAAAGTATTGTTACTTTAAAATAATAATGACTCAAGTAGAAGTAAAAGTAGTCATCCAAATAATTACTTGAGTAAGAGTAAGAAAGTATCTCGTGAAAAGACTACTCAAGTACTGAGTTACTTCATATAATCTGATTTAATGTTGAAATAAGAAGAGCAAGATGAACGTAAAAATCTAAATGTCCAAAATATAAAATTGTAAATGCTTGTCCAATAGAAATAAACAAAATATAAAATAGCCATGTGCAAATTCAAATATGGCCTAAATCATATCCCTTTAAATAAAACAATACACAGGAGGTTCGTCAGAAGAGGAGGATTTTCGCTTTCTGTTGGACTCTATTAAGTCTGTATACCCCGTCAATTTGTTGGGTGAACCCTCCGTTAGAGGGTAAATCCGGCTACAGGGATTTATCCATTAAAATAGTCTCATCATCACAACAAAGAGGAGCCTGCTCAAATTCAAACATAAACTTTATACGTGGGAAACATAATGCTTTGTAGCACCATTATTGTACCTTATGATGCACTTCTCCACGACATTCCAAAGTCCCATGATGCCTTGCGCGGAATATGCAGAACTTCCGGTTTAGCGTAAACAAACGTTATGTATGCTATGCAATGTTCCGGCGCTCACGTCATGACTGTTGCATGCTTTACAAAAACTATTACACTACTAACTGATGCTTACATTACAATGTGAAATATCCACATTAATACCAGCAACCTATTTAAACACACTCAATTAAAAAAAATAACGTATATAACCGAAGTATTTTGAGCAATAATAGCCTACTTACCTAGCAATGATGAAATCTTATCTGTGTTCAGTAGATGGAGACAGAGACCGTAAATCAACAGTGCAGTTCAATCTGCTTCTGTTTTGCTCCAGAAAACGATGTCAGCTAGGTCTATCAGCAAACATACGGCTTAGCTATGCCCAGAAGTCCTCAATAATAATAGTATTTCCCAAGAAATTACGAATAAACCTTGACCACGTTCCGTGCTGCGTCTTTTACTCTACCACAGAGTAAATGCATAAGTGAATGCCATGATAAGAAAAATTTCGGTTACGCTGACCTAAAAAAAGCTATTCCAAAAGCAAAATTAGACATGCTATATATCGTTAGAAAGCTTATACTCTCACCTACTGAATAATTGAATTGTCAATCAAGCCAGACTGTACTAAAAGGGCGACAACGCCGTAAACAACGCGTGTGGCATTACGCACAGCTATTTTGGAAGACACCGAGGCATCACAAATGCCCGTATATTTCACAAACGGATTGTCCAAGACAATAAATGACCACTCAGCCAAATAGTTAGCTATCCACAGTCAAAACTAACCTACAACTTACCGCCACATATTTTCTCAAGTTCGAAGTTGAGTTCTTGTCGGCTGAAATGTCCACATTTCTAGGCAGACAAAGAAGGCAGCGCATAATGTAACTACTGTTTTTGTTAGTCTGTAAGTAAAACGTAGTTTGAACGTGGCCAGGGGTGTTCTGCCTCCTACGAATCATCCGCCGTTGTTTCAGCCATTGTTGTCGCCCACTCATCCTCCTGTGTGCTGTGACTGGCTACGTTTGATTGGTGAAACAGAGTCATGTGGGGCTATGACAGAGCCAAAGCAAAGACCAATCAACCTCTTTGGCTGAAGTCTCTCTGAGAGAATGAACCGAACAGAACGTGCATTGAATAAAAAATGGGTAAAAAATAAAAGTAACGAGCGGAATGTAGCCGAATATAACGGAGTAAAAGTAACATTTTTTCTTCACAAATATACTCGAGTAAAAGTGAAAAGTATGTTGCATTAAAACTACTCTTACAAGTACAATTTATTCAAAAAGTTACTTAAGTAAATGTAACGGAGTAAATATAACGCGTTACTACCCACCTCTGCCTGTTGCACCAGAGATCATTTTATCTATAAATACTGATGCTCTGTTGGTGAGTTGTCAATGTATGCTTTTGAAGTAAATTGGGTTTTTCATTGTTTTATTTATCGTGTATATAGATAATTTATGGACAGTGCAATATCTCAGGGAAGACAACGTAGCTGTCACTGTCAGATGGGAGACACTGAACAAACCTATCTGAATTACAGAATAAATTGCTTGCATAAACTAAGATCCCCCCAACCCCCACTGCACACCCCACCTCAGCTTCCAAAGGAATAAAGCTTAGCTGGTCTGAAGATGTTTTCTGGGCTGCTTGGCATCACTGGCCACGGTTTCTTTGGCGTTTTACCTTAGCTTTTCAGTACCCTGTCAGTAACAGGGCTCTCTTCTGTTCTACTGCGCATTTCCTTCCTTCTCCAGTAGGGGCCGCTCTGCCTCTTACTTGTGGTACCTGTTAGCAGGCAGAGGGCATGCTGGGTATCTATGCAGAGCTCAATATTACACTCCATTAGGACAACACGGCTGACCAAGACAATACATGAACATGGTCATGTGTTTAAATGTTTACAACAATAAAACTCTATTTTAAATTACTCTAAAATGAGCTCTTGAAGAATGCTTGCTTTCAGAAGCACATGCAGTACTTCTGGCTGGCCAGTGTGTGGCAGCATGGTGCAACCTGAGGGACTGTAGATGGCTGTCATGAAAAGACCATAAAGTGTCATTTCCAAAGAATGGAAAAATCAACAGATAACAAAATTCCTGTAGTACTGTACTAACATTGCACATGGAATTCATCCTTTTTTTAAAAAGTAATACTGTATTACTTTCATAATACACAATTAATTTTACTGCCTTGATTATTCTGTGCCTGGAATGGAAATATGCTCTGCTCAATACACACTCTTCTGTATACCTATTAAAAATTTGGTAAATTGTAAATCATCTCCATGGAAATCATATCTGAAGCCATTTAAGTACTCAGGTGTTGTGTGTATATATATATATATATATATATATATAATTATAATTATTATTATTATATATATATTATATATAATTGAATATTAATAAAAATAATATAAAAAGAGTCTAATTAAATGTGTTTCTTGATGTTCTTGATCAAGTTCCAAAGCATTCATTTATTTATTTCTTATTTTGTACATCCATATGCCTAAAAGTGGATGTACAATATAATAAATAAATAAATGAATCCAGCAAGATTCTAAGAAACATGTTTCTTGATGTTCTTGATCATACTAAGGTCCTATGTGTTTGTTTATTTAAATTAAATATACATCCACATTTTGACATTTACGAGATGCTCTTATCCAGAGTTACTTATGTGAGTGGACACGTACAGGTTTAGTCAAATGAACAGTGCCAATACTAAGTCATACAGACACAGGCAATAGTATTGGTCAGAATATCGTACAACATGGCAGATGCCATAGCAGGTGCAACGGGTGAATGGACAATGCAGGTTCATTAGGAAGCAAATGGGTTAGGGGATATGATTTTAGATTTAGCATAGGTACCACTAGCAAACACAGGCAAAATGCTCAGCCAAGTTACATTTCTGGTAGGCTAAGTGGTGGAAAATGGGTAGTAACTCTGCTGTTCTGACTGTAGTGGGAAGCTCATTCCACCACCACTAGGGGGCAGGGTTGAGAAAAGACCAGGAGGAGGGATTTTAAACAGAAAGGACAGTACGGCGGCCAGGGGATGCGGACTGGGGTGCAAGGTTTGATAATGGATCTCAGGTAAGGTTGCTGAACCACAGGCCTCTCTCTTGGTTGTCCATCGAATCCGATGATGACGTCCACTTCTGTCTTTTATCGGTGAACTCTTTGATGGCTGAATAGTCCTATCCTGGACCCACAAGTCCTATTGCAGGTAGGACATATATATGTGGTGGTAGTGGTAGCAGCAACCATGGGTGTGTTCCTCCTGAGTCTCCTTTGCTGTCTCCTGGCTGTCCTTTCCTCCTCCAGCATGCAGATCCCATCCAGGCACAGCTGCCGCCAGTTGTTACGGTCATCAGCAACATCCTCCAGGTCCTCGGGTCTGATTTTGCACTTCCTTAAAGCAGTCTTCAGCTGGTCCTTGTAGCGCTTCCTCTGCCCTCCTGCTGAGCGTCGTCCATGGTGTAGCTGGCCATATAGCACTCTGCGAGGCAGCCGATTTGGGGGCATCCTTACCACATGCCCCAGCCATCGTAGCTGGTGCTGGGTGATCATAGCCTCAATACTTCTGCAGTTGGTCTTTGTGAGTATTTCAGTGTGAGGCACACGATCACGCCAGGTAATTCCCAGGATGCGCTGAAGGCAGCGTATGTGGAAGTGCTCCAGGGACTTGATGTGGCGGCTGTAAGTTACCCAAGCTTCACAGCTGTAAAGGAGGGTGGTGATGCAAATGGCTTGGTAGACGCAGACCTTTGTGCGGAGATGTAGGTTCTTGTTTTGAAAGACCCGGCGCCGGAGTCTCCCAAAGGCAGCTGATGCTTGCTTAATTCGGTTCTGGACCTCATTGTCAATGCTGCTGTCTTCAGAGAGAATACTCCCCAGATATTTGAATGATGGGACTACTGACAGTTGTTCATCAGCAACAGTGAAGGCTGGTGGTGTAGGTGGGATGGTGGTACTCCATTGGCAGACAACTTCCGTTTTGGTGGTGTTGACGGTCAGTCCCATCCTGCTGTACGCTCTCACTGCCGCCGCAAGGACAGCCTGGAGGTCTTGTGGAGTGTGAGACACAAGAGCACAGTCATCTGCATACTGCAGCTCAAGGACCATTTCTCTATGCAGTTTGGTGGTTGCTTGGAGCCTCCTAATATTGAAGAGGTTGCCATCTAGCTTGAATTCCACTGCCACACCGCTGCTGTCCTCAATCTCCTTGTGGAGAAGCTGGGTGACACATAGGAGGAAGATGTTAAAGAGCACTGGTGCTAGCACACACCCCTGCCTGACCCCTGTATGTACAGGGAAAGGGGCAGACTCTTGCCCTCCTATGGTCACCCGAGCAGTCATTCCATCATGAAACTGGCGGAGGATGTTGACGAATTTGTTAGGGCAGCCAAACCTGAGGAGGACGTCCCACAAAAGTTCTCTCTGGACAGTGTCAAAGGCTTTGGAGAGGTCGACAAAGGCCATAAACAGGTCCTTGTGTTGTTCCCGGCACTTTTCCTGAAGCTGTCGGGCTGTGAAAATCATGTCGACCGTGCTCCTGTTCTTCCTAAACCCGCACTGTGATTCAGGCAGCATTGACTCTGTGATGTTGTTGACCAGCCTCTGAAGCATCACCTTAGCCAGGACCTTACCAGCAACAGCAAGGAGTGATATACCCTAGTTGCACCTGGTTCCCAAGTCTTAAAATGTGATTCTCTTTTTGTTTTGCATAATGTTAATCTAGAACAATAATTTTTAATGGAGATTTTCTCAAAACGGATTGGAAATGGCAGACAGAATGTTCCAAATCCCTTTTTGCTGTAAACAATTATGTTCAATTATTATTGATAGAACACAACAGAAATATGACCATTTATCTCATTGCCAATATTTTTTTGTTCCAGGATATATTGCCAACATATATGTTTTCATTTCAAAATCAAAATTTAAAATGATCTTTCTTTCTTTCGAAAGCATTTATCAAAACTGTTCCCGGAAAGTTACCCTTTTAATTACACTCAGCGCACACAAATGTCAGGAGTCGCTCGCACTCCCCCTGCTACCCCTACCCACCACAGGTGCAAGGATCCACCCACCACAAACAAGCAAGACACAGGGATAAGGTAAGCAGAGTCTTTATTAAATTTGCAATAGACAACAGTTCATGGACGGGCAACCGCCCCGCTGTGACCCCCCCTCCCTTCTCTAACTCCCCCCCCCCCCCCGCTTGTACGGTGACCCCACCAACGGCCGACCCTGTGCCGCACGAGCCGAGCCGAGCCGAGCCCCAGGAGAGGGACACCCCGACACCGCACCACAAGCCGTCACACACAATGGTAAGTTCCCCCGTGCCCCACACTCACTCCACGCAGTTCTCATTCTCTGACCCTCTCCCGGGTCTGCCCGTGCGTCACAGGCTGGCCCCCACTTGACCGCCCCGGGGGGGGTCACACACACACACACACACACCGACTGAACAAAAAAGGTAGGACGCTACTCGGCCCGCGCCAAGAAATGCCGGGCCTTCTCCACGTCCCAAAATGAAAAAACAAAACCCAAAGAAAAACAGTCAGGGACTGCTCCTTCTTCAGCTCCCTGGTACCGCTGTGGCCGGACACTGTCGTTCTCCCGGGTTACAGAATCCTCCGGATGGGGGAACAGGGCTGTACTCACTCGGCCGGGGCTCCGCCCCCGCTCGCCTCCTGCTCAGCCCGGGGCTCACGGCTCCACTTCAGGTTGCCTTCTCCTCCCGCTCGTGTTTTTCCCTAGCCGCCATCACCGTTCCTCTCCTCACTCGGCCGCCAACACGGTTCCAGGTCCGCAGTCCCTGCTGCTGCGCACGCACCACACGCACCTAAAAAGCAACCCCCCCACGGGATTTCTCCCAAAAGAAAATAACAAAAAAAAGTCAAAAAAAGCAAATCCAAAATCCTCCATGAAAAACCAGCCACGATAACTGAAGGAAAAAAAAAAAAAATCCAAACAACAAAAACAAAACGAAACGGAAAATCCAAAAAAAAAAAACCCAAGTTAAAAAGTCTATACAGAGCCTGTGCCTTCCTGGCCGCCCAAACACAAACCGCCACAATCCCTGCTCTCTTATCCCTCTCCCTGCGTCTGTGGAAACAATCGGCAGCTCTGTGAGCTCGTTTACTGGCGAAGCGGATGAAACCAATTTACCCCAGTCCACGTACACGCGCGTACTCCCAATTACCAATTAAAGAAGTGCTCTTACCAAGCCGGCGGCTTGTCAGGCTCACCTCCTGACAAACTTCCCCTCGCTTTACCCGTAGTCATCCGGACTGCGCTTCCTCAATGTACCGGCGCGGGGGTTGCCCTCTCATATCACAAGTAGAGCAACGGGGGGGCACCACTTCTGGCTGCTCAGGAGGCTCTGCCGCCTCCTCCTGACGCTGTTCCTCCAGGGGAACAGCAAGCTCACGTACAGGACCCTGGGCTGGGACCCACACCGGGTTACAGCCCCAGGCCCACCTCTGCGGTCCTGGTCCCTGTTCCCGTTCGGCTTCCTCCTCGTCTGGGGGCTCCCTCCAGGCGTCGCCCTGGGCACGCAGGTTGTTCCGGTGTAGGGTCTGCTCCTCCCAACCTCCTTCGGGCCGGACCACATACACCGGCCGCTTCGGCTGCAGCTGGCGGACGATAACAAAAAGACAGGGAGACCACCTCGGGGCCAGCTTACCTCGCTCCCGGCACCTGAAGAGCCGCACCAGCACCTGGTCCCCCAGCAATAACGGCAAGGTCTTCAGCCGCCGATCGTACCTTGTCTTGTCCTCCTGTAGCTGGCACTGCACAGACTCCAGCACCTTGCAGTAAACCCTAGACAAGATACGATGGTGTGCCCGCATCCACCCCTCCATGTCCCATTTCCTTGGGGTGGGGGGCACATTGATTGCCAGGTCCACCAGGAGCCAGTCAGGACGTAGTGCGGGGTGAAGCCGGTGCTACTATGGATGCCGTTATTGCAAGCCTGGAGCTGAGCGGGCAGGCGCTCCGGCCACCAGCCCTGTTCTTCCTCCGGGAGAGACCCTAGGAGAGACAGCAGAGTTTGATTAACCCGCTCGCAGACCCCATTGCCCTGTGGATGGTAGGGGGTAGTGCAGATCTTAGTGCACCCATAGAGCTTTGTCTTTGTGACACATTACATTACATTACATTACGGGCATTTAGCAGACGCTCTTATCCAGAGTGACTTACACAACTTTTACATAGCATTTTACATTGTATCCATTTATACAGCCGGATATATACTGAAGCAATGCAGGTAAAGTACCTTGCTCAAGGGTACAACGGCAGTGTCCTTACCCGGGAATCGAACCTGCGACCTTTCGGTTACAAGCCCAGTTCCTTACCCACTGTGCTACACTCCGTCCTCCACCGGAGTGACACCTTGTAAGCACCATTGGAAGGTGTTCGTGAGCGATTACCTACAAAACCAGTAGGGTTATTTTGTGAAGATGTTGCGCACGAGTTCCTTCATCTGCATCATGCTTTTCCATTCGGCTCAATTGGGTAACTGCCATCTGTGTTTGAAGGTCAAGCATCACTGTGCTGTTCCTTGGACTCCGGTGTCCTGCCATATCATTGGCCAAACAGAATGCGTTTTGTCTTCCCAGCCAATGATCATGCGCTAAGATGGACTGCCCACTGAACCATCACACAGCTCATAGGCATAAGTCTCTGGCCTTACATCTCCATTGTCTAGAGCCGTGATTGCTTTGTTAATAATAATTCCTCAAAAGGTGACTGCTGTCGTCATTCTGTTGAGAATCAACAGGTCATTGTTTCTGGTGCTTTTTGAACAATTGAAAACTTGGCTGCATTTGTGTTTGTGAATACCTTGTGACTTACGCAGCATTGCAATGTACAATATTTGTGCTTCATTTTCCTCAACTATTTCTACAAGTCCAAAAGCCCATTGCTGGCCCATAATGCAGTGCAGAATGACTTGCTGTTGAGATTGGGTGACACAGGTATTGATTACGTTCTGTGGTCATTTTTGAGGGTTTTGAAGTGTGTTTTGCAAGTTTCCTGTTAAGCGTCTCCATACCTGGTGAGCTTTGAATTTGCGGCCACAGTTCCTCTCACTGCTGCTGAAGCAGTTTGTCCATATGTGGCACATTGTGTCATAATCTCTGTCACTGTTCCCCCTGCCACAATAAGTGATTTTTTCTGTGACTGTGGCAAGTGAGTGCCACCCCTCCTGCCTTCCAACAGACTCACATGAGACAACCGTTTGTTTTAGCACTTCCGTGCTCTTTTGTCAAGCCCACGGCTTTTCGCTCGGCGACAACACAACACAGGCTTTTCTTTTATTTCTTTAACACTGTGCACTTCAGTCATCTCTCCAGGGTTCGCTCCCGAAGACTCCCGGTCTCCGCTTTTACAAACCCCAGGCTCACTGTTGAAAACAATCAGAGGCAATCAGCGCAATCAAACAATTGATAATTATCGGCGTTGATTACCTCCACCTGACAGTTGCGACGAAGGATCCAAGAGCCGCTCCTCTCACTCTCTCTCTGCAGCCGACGCCCAAACCACGCCCACCCCACCACAGGGACTATACACCCAAATTTTTGGCGCCGTATATTTAGCTTCATCGGTGCTGTTAGTCAAGCCACGGAAACTTGGATATCAGTGCTGATCCTCATACCTTTTTTTACAGCTGACATTCAGATTAATTTGACTCACGTGTACCTGCCTTTCTAATTTGGATTTAGATACGTCAGAGTTTAAGTCCTTTTTCATGTGCTGTTTCCGTCTGTCCAGCCCCTTCTTCCCCCTGCACTAGGTCTGTGAAAGGGATTCTCTATCTCAATGGGAATGCCTGCTTAATTTATGGCTTAATAAAAGTTAATAAATGGCTTGTCATCGTTCACCTATAATGGGGAATGTTCAGGAAAATGAACTGCATCGGCTATGTTTACTTGCCGTGACAGTGATTGCTGATTGGCCGTTTCCTCACACAAGTTCCAGGTAGGCTTTACGCAAGATGGCGATCCTGGAACAAAATTGATTTATTTTGCTTTCATCTGTATTAAAGAGAAATGTAAAATGAGGTTGTAGTACCTTCTACACAGGCATTAGCTTGAATGTCGTAAGCCCTGGTCAGCAAAGGAACTGTATTTAGGGTGTGTGAATACCATACATGTGTGTGTGTGTGTGTGTGTGTGTGTGTGTGTATGTGCAATACTTTATTGCCATTTCAACAGAAGCTGATTGATATATAATAAAATAATAAAATAAAAATAGCTGTAAAGTGCAGATACACAAAGTGCACAGTATAGTTAGACAGACTCACAGGGCTGCAGTTAAACAGACTCACTGTCACGAGTACGGGGGGTTAGAACCCAAACGTGAGGGGAAAAAACTAAAAACAGTACATACGAACACAAGTCGGAAACAAACACAAGGAACCAGCACCCGAGTCAAGGGGACAAAGAACTTAAATAGACTGAAAACCAACAAGACACAGGAGGGCACAATTAACAATCAAATCAGGACAGGATGGGAACAACGAGACACAATCAGAAACAATAATAAAATAATTGAAAGCAATAATACAATTAACAGGGGAATAGGCAGGACACAAAACCGAAGTGCCACCATCTGGCGGCCCAACAAGGAAAAACAGAGACAGAAACACAGAACCTTGACACTCACAGGACTGCAGTTAGACAGACTCACAGGGCTGCAGTTAGACTGACTCATGGGGCTGCAGTTAGACAGACTCACAGGGCTGCAGTTAGACAGACTCACAGGGCTGCAGTTAGACAGGCTCACAGGGCTGCAGTTAGACAGGCTCACAGGGCTGCAGTTAGACAGACTCACAGGGCTGAAGTTATACAGACTCACAGGGCTGTTAAGAGGTCAGTGTTGGGATTGCTACAGGCTCGCTGATATTTCTGAATGGACCTCCATCTCCCCCCAGATGGGTGCAGGTCAAAGAAGCAGTTTTCAGGGTGAGAGGGGCCGGAGGACACTGAGGGAGTTGCTATGGATACGAGTAAGGGAAATCAAGGACGCAGAAGGCAAGTGGCTGGCAGTTAGCCTGCCAGTTGTGTGTACTACTCTCTACAGCTGTTTCCTGTCTTGTGCTGATGTGTTCCCATACCGGACTGTGAATGAGTACATCAGTGCGTTCTTAACCGCTGCCCTATAAAATGACCTCATTTCCTCCTGACAAGCCCTGGACATCTTTAGCTGTAGAGTCTATGATGACATTTCTTCATTATAGTGATTGTATTGGCTTCCTGTGTAAGTGTGTTTGAGATTGCTGAACCTAAGAATTGTATACACCTGTGTATGAATCTGTGTGCTAGGGTGTGATCTACATGATCTACACTACCAGTATTCTATAAATACACAGAGAGTAATATGGAGTCCAATGGCAAACATTTATCATTATATCATTCAGAGAGTCTCATTCATTGAGTTTCTGTTGCGATTCCATTTTAACTCCAAACAGCAGCATTATTTCTTGTGAAAAATGTATTTAAACTTTGAACTGGAATCTTATGGCTGACTGTATTGAACCATTTATAGACAATAAAAATACCGTGTTGGTCATTACCAGAATATTTAATTAATGAATATCCATAATTTCTCTGAGCTGGCGCTATGGTTGGTCTCTCTGAGAAAAGTAAATCAGAGTTGATCAATAAATCCACTGATCAATTTTTGCTTGAGTCATAAAAAACAACAATCTGTTGGAGAAGAAGGTGTGGAAGGATATTAATGTTACTGGAAAATGAGTAATGGATGTGATATAATCACACTTAATGACTTGCATCTGTGGTTAAGAAAAATACTTGTGAAACCTGCTTGTCAAACACTTTCTCAATCATCTGACGAAGATAAACATGCCGTTGGTTTATAACAGATATTTAGCAAAGAACTGTAACCACTTTTAAAAAATGAGTCCATTGTGTCCCCAAAGTGATACTGAACCAAGACGAAGTCTTGGAATGTTCATAGTGTCAGGAGTTTATTTTAATTCCATTGGATTGAACGCCTGTGAAACGGATTATTATCTCGCTCTGTTTATGAATATCGGCTGCTTGTAATTACCCTGCTTTGTGTTTATGAATATTGGCAGCTAGTTATTACCCTGCTCTGTGTTTATGAATATCGGCTGCTAGTTATTACCCCACTCTGTGTTTATGAATACTGGCTGCTTGTAGTTACCCTGCACTGTGTTTATGAATACTACTAATTTGTTAGTCTGTGCTCTGGACAGACTGTAGAATTTAATATTTAACTCAAATGCACTGCTGATTAACAGGAAGCAAAAGACGCAGGGGTAGATTGTTCTGTTAAATACAAATGAGTTCTAACAGACTGAAAGAGTGAATTACACTGAACACAAGTATAAGAAATGAAAGCGTGAAAAAGAATGGTTATGACAGAATGACTGGGAACAAATCCAACATTTAACAAATATGAACAGTATACAATATAATTTTATTTAGACTACTGTTGTAAGTATTGATCGCTACTGTCAATTTAATCAGACTTGGTACACTTCTGTCCACATTGAAACAAAGAAGGTGAAATCATAGCATTTGGAATTTAATTCTTTCAGCAGACATTGGCAAACAAAAATAAAAACATAAAACTTTTCAGGAACTGAAAGCAGAGGTCAACCAGTGGACATGAGAGAAAATGCTAACAGTGGACATTCACAGTATTCAAGGTGTTCCATTTTATAATTTAAAACAAATGAATGAAAGGGTCTCTATGCTTAAATTAATACATAATTTGTGTTGGTACCGGCTTCCCCGGTGGGGACCACATGAATTCTCGACACCCTCAAAAAAAGATTTTTTAATCTCAAAGGAATAAGGATGAATGAAGGATAAATTAAATGAAAAAAGGGGAAAGTATTAAAAGGGTGGACATTGGTACAACGCAAATGAAAGAGGAGCAAAAACAGGAAGAGGCTAATGGTTTTTTTGTTGTTGTTGACACAAGGAGGCATGTTTAGGTTACAGGTATATATAGTGAGGGAGGTGTAATCAGGTAGACAGAAAAAGGAAGAGAGAGAGAGACGCTGACTAAGAACTTCACTCAGCAAAATGGCAATTTGGAGAGGAATCTGTGTGGTGACTGTTCTTATCCTCCTGGCAAAAGGTGAGTGTCAAATTTACATAAAAGCCTGTAAGGCTTTTTTTTGGAACAGAATGGTGTTTAATTGCAAGCATGTTTGAAAAACTTGCAGTTTAGGTGCACATTGTTTGCAACATTCAAACTATATAGATAAAGAGTATTGCTTCAAACAGCTGGGATAAAATATAAACATATTTTTATAATAGCAGTAGCTAATTATTCAGCACGGCACCAAAATGACAACACTAAAACAACTGCAATCTACTTCAGGGTTAGTAGTTTTTGTTGGTTCTGTCTGTGTCAGGACATTTTGTAGGATTTCTCCCTCAGTTGGATCTGGTGTTTCTTGTGCCATTTTGGGACAAAATTGAGCTTTTTTGACAATTCAGTAGTAAAGGTACATAGTAAAAATAAATTGATCTCAAGCTCAAATCATGGAAAGCTGTCGTGTCTTTCTGGTTAAGTCAGTGGTTTGTTAAAGAGTCCACACACTTTGTCTCAATTGGCTAAAGAGTCCACACACTTTGTCCCGATTGGCTAGAGAGTCCACACACACATTGTCCTGAGGCCTAAATACGTGGCTGATAGTAAAGAAGCCACATATTTGTGGGCACTGCTGCCCTCCAGGACTGGATTTTGAGATCCTCGCTTTAAATGCAGCCTCACATAATCCTGATAATGTTCCACAGGGGATCTCAACGAGTGTCCTGGAACACCCTACAGTACTGGTCGTGTTTCAACCTTAACTGAAATTTCTGAAGAATAATAAGCTAAACATTTAATGACATATGTTAGTGTATGATTAGGGATTGTTTATCCTCCTAAGGGCACATTATGTCAGAAATGGATATTGATGACATTGCTGTTACAATGAATGAATACCCCATATCAATTTTGACCAGTCAAATTAGTTCCCAGACAACTAATGATTTAATTTCCTTTAATGATTTTAACGTGCTGTGGGAAATCATTTTGAATGTTACATTTTGCATCAATTAATTAATAGACTTACAGCTGAGATCAGTGAGCATAAAAATGCTAAAACTAAACTGTTGATCATTGAATTTAAACCATTTTTGGAAAATGAAACAATCAATCAACATTTTCCCTAAACTTTGAAAGAAAGAATTAGTTATGAACAAGGCTCAGATAGTTAAGTTATTACTAAAACTAACTTGACAAAATAAGCTTGTGAAAAGTGGAACATTTGCATTTTCTTGTAATATAACAATAAACATTATTTTTATAGCACCTTTCAGTAAAATAGCAGGAAGTGTTTTACAGAACAGAGATAAAATAAGAAAAGAAGAAAGATAATAGTTGGAGGCAAGATATACAGTACCCCAGAGATCAAATAAAAACAAAGCTGCAAATAATAATTAAAAAACTTACTTAGTCAAAGTTAAAAACATCTAATACAGCTATAAGAGTTTAAGGACAAGGCAAATGGTAAAGAGCCAAAAATCTGTGTCAGAAAAAATTATGGAACTTAAATCCGTGTTTTCAGTAATCAGAATAAACAAGGGTTCTCATGGACTGGGGCTGGAAGTCACTCATTTCAAATGATGAAACTTCATTGACTATCAAATGTTAATTATTAAATATTAAACACAGCCTCGCTTAAGCATGAAAATAACCAAGATGATGGATTTGACTGGTTATTCAGGGTCCTGGTGGGGAAGCTGTTGCTTTCATATAGGAACATTTTGCTTTGATTTTGAACAATGATTCTGTATCTTCAATAACATAACGATCCAGGACAACATTTTCCTCTGTGGGATTTGGGGTTGAATCAGTGTAGCATGCTAACTGAAACTAACCTATCAAATAATAATAATAATAATAATAATAATAATAATAATAATAATAATAATAATAATAATAATAAAAATCATGTCTGTAAAAACAGAGAGTCAGTTATTTTAAGTGGGGTTATTTTACCGGGAATGTAACCAAAGACACAGCATAATAGATTATCATGTTGTATTTCACTCAAATCCTGTCTGACGCACATTGATGGAATGTGGCACTCAACTAGCCACTCTATGGTACAATAGAGCATTCCTCATGTCACTGAGCACTGCTGCAGATACTGGGAATCACCTGGCATTATTCCCTTTAAGAAAGTCTGCTGTCTTTCTTGAAATACTTGAAATGTCCATTTGCCTTTTTCGATTGGTCTCTTGACATAGAACAAACAGCAGACGTGACAGGATATTTCTTAATAGTGACCGATCTGCCAAATGTCAAAAAATTTAGGGGAGAACATAGTATGGAATACTAAATGAATACATTTTCTTGACAGAGTGGGGTATTTACTACATGAATAAATATTTTCCTTGTTTCTAAAGCATGGCTATTACCAGCAGCAGGTTTGAATTACACATTTTTTATAAGCAATTGCCAAGCAAACTGCCCTACAGGAACAGTTTTCTGTAAACTGACTATTCACTGTTAACGAGATTCAGCTAAGTTGTCGTCCTCTTGTCTTTCAGGATCTCACGCACAGCAGAATGGTAAGTTTACTTCCAATTTGTACCAGAGTTTTCTATTGTCTTTCTATTGTGAAGTCATTGTCTGTGTACCTCTCCGTTCAAATTGTTTTTGAGATCAGAGAAAATATGCTGGAATGTCTGGGCTCCAGCTCAGTGGGGAATCAGAACCTGAGAACCTCGTCTCCACAGACCGCAAGCTCGGCCCGCAGCCCGCTATCCGGCACACTTAGGCTGGTGCAGACATTGCACAGTACCTTCCTCAATGCATTAGCCAATAGCTAATTAGCCCGTAGTCTGTAATGCCACCCAGTGGATGCATAGCGCTGCTTATATGAGCCCATTAAATCAGTTTATTAATATGGATGTCATTTACATGTTGAGTGGCTGCACTCTGGTGGCTGCACTCTGGCTCTAAAGCAGAGAATGAGGAATTTAGTTTGGAGAATTTAAATATAAATTTGTCTGCAAGTGTGTGGAAGGCCGGCCCTCAACACCAGGATTGTGGGGGGTGAGGACGCCCCAGAGGGAAGCTGGCCTTGGCAAGCCAGTCTGCAACTGAGAGGGAGTCATGTGTGTGGAGGGTCTCTCATCAACAACAAATGGGTGCTGTCTGCTGCTCACTGCTTCAGGAGGTGAGGAATTATGGGTAATTTTTTCATAAATATGAATTTGACCATTAAAGAAGTTCCAGTAATACGGTGGTATTGCTGACGGCTGTCCATTTGTTTGGAAGCCATTCTGCGCGGAGGAATTGAGGGCTGCGGTGACAGTTTAACATCAGTTCTGAATTCTGTTTTACCGCCATTCGCTCTCTCTGTCTCCTCAGCGACTCAAATCCGGCACACTGGCGCGTTTATGTGGGTCGGCAGGTCCAGTTGGGCACCAACCTACATGAACAGAGTAGAAGGGTCACAAGAATCATCCGTCATCCCAATTACAACAGCGCGGCCAACGACAACGACATGGCCCTGCTGGAGCTGTCCTCCACCGTCGGCTTCAGCAACTACATTTTGCCCGTATGCCTGGCGGCGGACGGCAGCACCTTCTACACCGGCACCGACAGCTGGGTCACCGGCTTCGGCACACTCAGCGAAGGCGGTAAGCGAGTCGATCGTAGCTCATTTCATCTTGTTTTTTAAGCATCCATCCCAGGTCTCACAAAGCCTTGACAGAAGCTTTGATGTGAGGTGGCTTGTTTCTTGGCTCTTATACAGACATACAGCATTGTCTCATAATGGCATTACTGCCTTTCTGCACTTAAACTAATAATATCACTTGAGTGTAACCTGCTGCATTCTCTTCCTGTCTACAGCAGGACTCACTACTCCTTCATAGAGGCCTGTGTAAGTTTTGATCTTGTGTCTCTGCAGGGTCGCTGGCTAACGTTCTGCAGGAGGTAGAAATTCCTGTGGTGGGGAACCGAAAGTGTAACTGCCTCTATGGAGTCGGTTCCATCACCAGCAACATGATCTGTGCTGGCCTACTGGAAGGAGGCAAAGATTCATGTCAGGTGCAATATCTTCCATGTTTTAACACCTATGAAAGAGGCTGTTAAAGGAAAACATCTTCTCTAATTTACATATTAAAATGGTGTGTCCGTAGAGAGATTTCAAGTTAGTCCGAATGATGCTGTGGTGCTGTGTTAAAACTGTGATTTAAGTCTACATTATTGATACGCTCACTGTATGTGAAAAATTAACCCATTCACAGAAACAAAAAAAGATCCAAACTGGTGAAGTGGTACTGAGGGTCTCTCTCTGTTGTGAGCAGGGAGACTCCGGGGGTCCGATGGTGAGCAAGCAGGGCTCGCTCTGGGTCCAGTCAGGAGTCGTCAGCTTCGGAGATGGCTGCGCGCGTCCTGATTTTCCGGGGGTTTACGCCAGGGTGTCCCGCTATCAGGCCTGGGTCACGTCCACTATCACTACTAACACCCCAGGTTTCGTCATGTTCACATCCAGCGGGACGAACAGTGACGACAATGTCACATGCCCAGGCCTGCCTCCCTTCGTACCCTCCTCCTCCCGGCTTTCCACCACCGCCCCCAAATGTGAGTGTTAAGCTTTTATCTGCACCCTAATAGGCACGCAGCCATTTTGCCCATTCAGATTAAACACTTACATTTACTTCTTTAAACTCTTTAACGTCGTGTTTAGCAAAAGGCAAACAGGCACTAAACCTAGCTAGCTAGCCTAATCTGATCACGGTGAACATGAAAATATTAATGATTCCTCCATTCACAAACATAATTTATGAAGACACACAGAAAGAACGACGTAGCTCATGTGCTGTGTGTTGCAGAGGTCAAGTGACAAACTTATTTAACCCATGGAAAAACGTGTTTTAACAAAGCATGAGAGCTCAGTTACAGATGTTTTAATTTGCTAATTGAGTATAACCTTACACTAAAAAACTAGAAGCTTTGCTCTGCACCCGCACAAGCACTTCCCTGGCAGCTTTCCTGTGGTAAATACTGCATTGTCTTCTGTTCTATTACGCTGTATGGTGTCGTGGGCTGGTTATTTCTGTGGTCATGTTCTGTCGGGCAGCGGGCTTCAAATTTGGCCAGAGCTCGTTGGGCTGGTTTGGGTTGAGCTACGGCAGCCTCAGACCTCTAAAACGCACACTAGAACACACACACTCACTGGTTGAGTTAGAATCCCGACTGATGCATTCTGGGTGTTGTAGTAACTGTTCCCTCTGTTCCTCAGCTGTGGTGTGCGGCAGCGCTCCCCTCAACAGCCGCATTGGCGCGGGGAGTGGCCTGGCAGCGAGCGGGGTGTGGCCCTGGCAGGCCAGTCTGCACAGGAACGGCTCCCACGTCTGCGGGGGCACCCTCGTCTCTGAGGAGTTCGTCATGAGCGCCTCACAGTGCTTCTCCAGGTAAAAACCCAAGCGGACCCGTCGCATCACTGCCTAGACCTGGCAGGTAGACACCCACACCAATGCATCCTCCGCAAAAAATATAAATACCACAGAGGTTACTGTGGCTGTCATCAGTTCATGACCTAAATTTCAGTTCATTTCTGAATTGACAACGAACTGACCCCTTTCGTGGTCCAAGCAGAAGATATCAGATATGGATTGGGTAAGTATGATTCTGCTCTGAATCACGTTTGGGAGTAGTCCAGGTCATATTTTTCCTGGTGTGGAATCTGTAAACACCCCTGCATGCATATTCTTCTGTCACCAACATTCTACCGACCATGAACCTCCCCCAATAAGGGGGTCGTGAGACACTGGCGTAGAGCTGGCTGTCAGCTCGGACAAAACCATGAGCACAGCAACCAGGAGAAATGCAATTTCAGCCTTAATGCACCAGGAGAAACGCGATTTCAGCCTTAAAGCACCAGGATAAACACAATTTCAGCCTTTAAGCACCAGGAGAAATGGAATGGAACAACAACATATCCTGTGAAGGTTTGAGTGAAAACACCACCATTATTTTATTACCCGATTGAGAAATGGAATGATGTGAATTTGGCAGTGACAGAACTGAAACAGAAACAACATGAGATGACGCTTTGATGAACGTTTCTGTTTACCATTGTGTTCTTGAGTTCACTTGGCTTTTTGACGTTTTGTCTCTTTGTATATGGTATAACTATTAAATATGATTTAGATTGCAGCCTTTAAATTTTTGGGACTCGTTCTCGTCCGTAGCCCCAATCCCAACCCTGCGGAATGGACCGTGTTTTTGGGTCGTCTGAGTCAGAACGGATCCAACCCCTTCGAGATGGCCGTGAACGTGTCGAACATCACCCTGAGCAACCGGACCGGCACCAACGTAGCGCTGTTGAAGCTGGCCGGCAAGCCGACGCTCACCAATTACATCCAGCCGGTGTGCGTGGACCTCGTCGGCACGGGCTTCGGCGTAGGAACACAGTGCTGGGTGACCGGCTGGGGAGCCGGCCAGGGAGGAGGTGAGCGCACGCGCGAGAACGGCTTCCTGTTTCCTGTTTCCCCCCCGTGCAGTTACCGCTAATATTGCTGGTCCTACAATATGCAGAGACATATTGTATCTAACCTGGGGTTTGTAGTTGAACGCATGCTGGGAAACGTTGGTCAGTGCTGTGAGCAGAGTGGATCAGTGTTGAGTATCTCAGTTTTGTGAGCAGAGCAGATCAGTGTTGAGTATCTCAGTTTTGTGAGCAGAGTGGATCAGTGTTGAGTATCTCAGTTTTGTGAGCAGAGCAGATCAGTGTTGAGTATCTCAGTTTTGTGAGCAGAGCAGATCAGTGTTGAGTATCTCAGTGGCCTGAGCAGAGTGGATCAGTGTTGAGTATCTCAGTGGCCTGAGCAGAGTGGGTCAGTGTTGAGTATCTCAGTGCTGTGAGCAGAGCAGATCAGTGTTGAGTATCTCAATGCTGTGAGCAGAGTGGATCAGTGTTGAGTATCTCAGTGGCCTGAGCAGAGCAGATCAGTGTTGAGTATCTCAGTGCTGTGAGCCGAGTGGATCAGTGTTGAGTATCTCAGTTTTGTGAGCAGAGCAGATCAGTGTTGAGTATCTCAGTGGCCTGAGCAGAGTGGATCGGTGTTGAGTATCTCAGTGGCCTGAGCAGAGCGGATCAGTGTTGAGTATCTCAGTGGCCTGAGCAGAGCGGATCAGTGTTGAGTATCTCAGTGGCCTGAGCAGAGTGGATCAGTGTTGAGTATCTCAGTGGCCTGAGCAGAGTGGATCAGTGTTGAGTATCTCAGTGGCCTGAGCAGAGCAGATCAGTATTGAGTATCTCAGTGCTGTGAGCAGAGTGGATCAGTGTTGAGTATCTCAGTTTTGTGAGCAGAGCAGATCAGTGTTGAGTATCTCAGTGGCATGAGCAGAGTGGATCAGTGTTGAGTATCTCAGTGGCCTGAGCAGAGTGGATCAGTGTTGAGTATCTCAGTGGCCTGAGCAGAGTAGATCAGTGTTGAGGATCTCAGTGGCCTGAGGAAAGTGGATCAGTGTTGAGTATCTCAGTGCTGTGAGCAGAGCAGATCAGTGTTGAGTATCTCAGTGCTGTGAGCAGAGCAGATCAGTGTTGAGTATCTCAGTGCTGTGAGCAGAGTGGATCAGTGTTGAGTATCTCAGTTTTGTGAGCAGAGCAGATCAGTGTTGAGTATCTCAGTGGCCTGAGCAGAGTGGATCAGTGTTGAGTATCTCAGTGGCCTGAGCAGAGTGGATCAGTGTTGAGTATCTCAGTGGCCTGAGCAGAGTAGATCAGTGTTGAGGATCTCAGTGGCCTGAGCAAAGTGGATCAGTGTTGAGTATCTCAGTGCTGTGAGCAGAGCAGATCAGTGTTGAGTATCTCAGTGCTGTGAGCAGAGCAGATTAGTGTTGAGTATCTCAGTGCTGTGAGCAGAGCAGATCAGTGTTGAGTATCTCAGTGTCCTGAGCAGAGTGGATCAGTGTTGAGTGACACACACTTTCCCCTCTACAGAGCAGCAAATTCTGCAGGAGTTCCAGACCACCATAGCCAGCTGTGGGAACGGCTCCTCCTCTAACAACATCTGCACTCAACCTCTGCCACTGCAGCAGGTGACTACAGCACACAGCGCTCCCTCAACCGCCCTTCTGTCCTCAGACACGATTCATTACTTCATTCATTACACTGTTTGGTGTGACACCTGGTATATCATGTGTAATTTCTCATTCTCTCTCTCTCACTCTCTGCCCCGTATGTGTGTGCATGTTTGTGTGCGTGTGCACGTGTGCGTGTTTGTGTGTGCGTGTGCGTGTACATGTGTGTTCGTGTGCATGTTTCTGTGTGCTTGTGTTCGTGTGTGCATGTGTGTGTGTGTGTACATGTGTGTGCATGCATGCATGTGTGTGTTTGTGTGCACGTGTGCGTGTGTGTGTGTGTGTGTGTACATGTGTGTGCGTGCGTGCGTGTGTGTGTGTGTGCATGCATGTGTGTGTGTGTGTGTGTGTGTGTGTGTGTGTGTGCTTGTGTGTGTGTGTGTGTGTGTGTGCTTGTGTGTGCTTGTGTGTGTGTGTGTGTGTGTGTGTGTGTGTGTGTGTGTGTGTGTGCTTGTGTGTGTGTGTGTGTGTGTGTGTGTGTGTGTGCTTGTGTGTGTGTGCGTGTGTGTGTGCGCGTGTGTGTGTGCATTTCCGTCTCCAGGGAGATGAGGGCGGGCCCTTGGTGTGTAAGCAGGGCAATTCCTGGGTCCAGGTGGCAGTGATCACAGTGGACGGCAGCGGTAACGCCACTCAGAACAGCAGCAGCAGCAGCAGAATGGGCCCCGCTGTCGAGGTTTTCACCAAAACCGCCACGTTTTCCACGTTCCTCCGCGAGAACGTGGGCAGCTTCCCTCCCCGGGCCCCCGCCGTCACTGCGGCACCGTCCTCCGGCCCCTCCAACACGACGAGCGAGGCCGCTCACCTTCTCCCTCTCTCTTCCGTCATCCTACTCCCCCTCTTCCTTGGCTTTCTGTCCAGTTGCTCAAGCTAGGACCATGCAGCTGTTTGTGCTGCGTACTGGCTGGCTAGGGTACCACTAACCTGTTGCTGTTTTCCAAACTTTCCGAAATATACCAAGAATGCAGAAAATATATTAAACTCAGGAAGCTTTTACCCGGGTTATATCAGAGATTGGTTCAGTGGCAGATTTTTTGAATGTATTCTTCATATATTCATTATGGTTAAGCTCACAGGAAGCAAAAGCACTAGTTCTGGGGCAGTGCTGCACCCCACAGTTCAGAACTGGATCCTGACGCTGTCGGTGCCTGCTGTGGGCGGGGTTTCCTCAGGCCTATGCAGGGAAGGAGGGAGGGTTTGAGTCTCCAGCGCATCCTCACTGTGCAATAGTGACTCCTCATGGAGTTGCAGTGTGTGTTTTTAGGGACGCGTGCACTTGTGTGTGTTTTTTAAATGTGGAGGAGGAAGTTGCGGCTGTGGGACTGTGTGATATAAAATGGAGGAACAAGTAAACACTTGATGACACAAAATATTTGGAACAGACTGTATTACTGTGTGTGTGAAGAATAGTGACACATTCACTCACCTTTGCTGTGTTTACACCTGTGGCACCAGAGATCATTTTATTTATAAATACTGATGCTCTGTTGGTGAGTTGTCAATGAATGATTTTGAAGTAAATTGGGTTTTTTATTGTTATATTTATCCTGTGTATAGATAATTTATGGACAGCGCAATATCTCAGGGAAGACAACGTAGCCGTCACTGTCAGATGGGAGACACTGAACAAACCTATCTGAATTACAGAATAAATTGCTTGCATAAACTAAGACTCCCCCAACCCCCACTGCACACCCCACCCCAGCTTCCAAAGGAATAAAGCTTAGCTGGTCTGAAGGCGCTTTCTGGGTTGCTTGGCATCACTGGTCACGGTTTCTTTGGCGTTTTACCTTAGCTTTTCAGTACGCTGTCGGTAACAGGGCTCTCTTCTGTTCTACTGCGCATTTCCTTCCTTCTCCAGTAGGGGCCACTCTGCCTCTTACTTGTGGTACCTGTTAGCAGGCAGAGGACATGCTGGGTATCTATGCAGAGGTCAATATTACACTCTGTTCAGACAACGCATGCATGAATGCATGAAAATGGTCATGTGTTTAAATGTTTACAACAATTAAACTATTTTTAATGACTCTAAAATGAGCTCTTGAAGAAAGCTTGCTTTCAGAAGCACATGCAGTACTCCTGGCTGGCCAGTGTGTGGCAGCATGGCGCAACCTGATGGACTGTAGATGGCTGTTGCGAAAAGACCATAAAGTGTAATTTCCAAAGTATGGCAAATTAACAGATCACCAAATCCCTGTAGTACTGTAGTAACTTTTTTTTATTAATACTGTATTGTTTTCATAATTCACAATTAAATGTATTGCCTTGATTATTATGTGCCTGAAATGGAAATATGCTCTACGCAATACACACTGTTCTGTATACCTATTAAAAATTTGGTAAATTGTAAATCATGTTCATGGAAATCATATCTGAAGCCATTTAAGTACTCAGGTGTTGTGTGTATATATATATATATATATATATATATATATATATATATATATATATATAATCTGTGTGTGTGTGTGTGTGTGTGCGTGTATATATATATATATATATATATATATATATATATATATAATTGAATATATGTAATCTATAAATAAAAATAATATAAAAAGAGTCTAATTAAATGTGTTTCTTGATGTTCTTGATCACCCTAAGGTCCAAAGCATTAATTAATTGATTTATTATATTGTACATCCACATGCCTAAAAGTGGATGTACAATATAATAAATAAATGAATCCAGCAAGTTTCTAAGAAACATGTTTCTTGATGTTCTTGATAATACTAAGGTCCTCAGTGTTTGTTTATTAGTGTGGTTGCCTTCGCACATATTTATTATTATTATTCCCCCCATTTTCTGGACCGCTACTCCTCCCAGAGTTTTCGTACCACATACACGTGCAATATGTCAAACTGAGCGGCTTCTTTGGGAATTGTGTGCTATTACTTCGTGGAAAGTTTCTTTTTGGCCACCACACACTGCCTGCACTCGGCGGTCCACTGCTGGACGTCGTTCCCCAACCCCGGCCAGTAGAACCGCCAACGCAAGACCGCTTCCACCTTATTGGCCCCCAGGTGGCCCAAGGTCTGATGGTACCGATGCCAGACGCTGCATGCCACTTTCCGAGGCACCAGCACCTGCCAGAGCAGCCCATCCTCCAGGGGATCAACCAACCGGCGGTACAGGATCCCCCCGTCTACCCGCAACCGCCCCCACTCCCTCCACCAACTGCCTTCCTCCGGTGGGACCAACCTCCGTTCCTCCCGCCGAGGGGGCTCCCCCTGCCGCACCCGCTCAGCCAGAGCCCACAGATGGTCATCCTCCCGCTGCAGAACCGACCAGTCCCACGCGTCCTCCCCCGCCAGGTCGCCGGACACCTGAACCACCTCCACAATCCTCGGGCCCCTGAGCAGCCGGGACAGCGAGTCGCCGTTGGTGTTGTGGCCCCCGGCCGATACTTGATTTCCAGGTCGAAGCTGGCCAGCTGACCCACCCACCGCTGCTCTGTTGCCCCCAACCATGCCATGGCCAGATGTACCAGGGGATTGTGGTCTGTGTAGGCCGTGACCTTCACTCCCCAAACGTAATCCTTAAACTTTTCGGTCACGGCCCACTTCAGGGCCAGCAGCTTCAGCTTGAAGGCGCTGTAGTTCTGGTCGTTCCTCTCAGCGGGGCGCAGGCTCCGGCTGGGGTAGGTGATCACCCCCTCTCTTCCGCCCTGCACCTGGGACAGGACAGCCCCCAGCCCCTCCTTACTCGTATCTGTATAAAGACGAAAAGGAAGGGTAAAATCTGCATAAGCGAGCACGGGTGCGGAGAGCAGCGCCGCCATCAACTCCTCGAAGGCTCGCTGACACTCCAACCCCCACTCCACCCGCCGCGTGCTCTTACCCCGGGCCGCGGTCCCCTCCAACAGCCGGTGCAGGGGAGCCGCCATCTTAGAGAAAGCGGGGATAAATCGCCCATAGTAGCCGGCGAACCCGAGGAACGGCCTCACCTGCCGCACCGTCTCTGGTGCCGGCCAGTCCCAAACCGCAGCTGTTTT
Source organism: Anguilla pacifica (assembly GCA_039654925.1). Lineage (NCBI taxonomy): Eukaryota > Metazoa > Chordata > Actinopteri > Anguilliformes > Anguillidae > Anguilla > Anguilla pacifica. Next base: position 10,164,008 of record CM077300.1, on the reverse strand, counting down.
CTCTGGGTCCGTAGCCACCCCTGCCGAGCTCACCACATGCCCCAGGTACCGCACCACTTTCCGGAAGAAACGGCACTTCTGGGGCTGGAGCTTCAGCCCATACCGGCCCAGCCGCTCAAACACCGCCTCTAGGTGACGCAGATGATCCGCAAAGTCTGGGGAAAAGACCAGGATGTCATCCAAGTATATTAAAATAGAATCATTTACCAGGTCCCCCAGACACCTCTGCATCAGCCGCTGGAAGGTGGCAGGAACGTTGCATAGGCCGAACGGCATCCGCTCAAACTGGAAGAGCTCGAGGGGGCGTGGCAAAGGCGGTCTTCTCGCGGTCCCATGGGTCCACTGCCACCTGCTAATATGGTATATTACCTCGGTCCGGCCAAAGTCCTCCTCATGTGCCACGTACACCCCTGCCTACCGCTCCAGCAGACCCCGAGCCCAATGCTGCTGCTCAGGGGTGAGGCCCTCCAACTCTGGAGGAGGCAGAGGGCTCCCCACCCCTAGGGGCGCCTGCGCGGTCCACACATCCACCTGCACCTCCCCCGGGCGGGGGGTCCACAGCACCAGGTTGCACCCACCCTGTATCTGTAAGGGGGCGATGCGGGACACCGTGGCCAGGGGGCACTGCCAGGGCAGGGAGAGAGGGTAGGGGTGTACGTTAATCAACCGGAGGGGAACCTTACCCCCCCACACGCAAACCACAGCCCGGCCCACCTGCCATTCACCTCCGTCCACCACCCCCTCCAACAAACAAACCTCCCCGTCCAGCTTTTCCCACCCCTCCACAGGTAGCCACCGTACGACCTCGGAGCACGCCGGGACCTCCGTATCTGGCCCCGGGTCAACCGAACCCAACAGGGCCCCGCCCCTGCAGCGCCGCCTTGCCCACAGTCTGGGGGCGCGGAGCCTGTGACTACTGCTGCTGAATCTCAGTAACTAGGGTCATCCCCGGGGTCGCCGTCTGGTTCTGGAGCTCCCGCCGCAGCTCTGCTCACACCTCCTCCCTCCACCGCTCCATGTCCACAACCAGTGCTGGAACCACAGGCCCCATCGATGGTTGAGAGCGAGACGCAAAACAAGCTGTCCCCTCATCTCCACAAACATTTTTGTCCAACTCAATGAGCCATAGTATGAATTCTAAATTCTATTTTTTGAAGGCCAACGTTCCCTTTCCAATGTCCCCATGTCTCTTTTTACCATAATTCGACCGGACCGGAACTCTTTAGTTTACCGATAACTCCACCAATAATGGAACTACCCAATTAACCAAAAAAAAAGGTCCCCTTTTTGATTAAAGTATTTCCAACTGTCTTGTCTCTATGACAACATCGTTGTTTCAGTCACGAAACGGTAGCTAGCTGGTAATCAAACGATTTAACGTGCCAGTGATATAGTCTAAATTGTATTGTCTAGTCTACTACAATAAATAATAAAGTTAGCTGAGCAGCTTTAGCTAGCTTTTAGAGGTTCAGTTAGCATGGTAGCCCAATGGTAAACAGCAATTATTTGGTAAATACTAGTCGTGATAGGAAAACACGCAAGTGACAGCAATTGAAAAGGAGCATAAACATGGACAGATGGACATCCGTGATTTCAGAGTAAGGAAAAGTAAGGCAGAAAGTAGGTTGTCGCAGTGTTTGGTGGCATGCAGTGTGTGAACTGTGTGTTGTGTGTGTGTGGCTCTTGCCACAGGGTGTGTGTGAAGCGCCTAGTGCAGTAGTGTAGCGTAGAAGTGCTTGTAGTTAGTGCATGCCGCTTTCCGCTTGCTACTCTCTGCTTACAGCTACCGCCGCTGGCTAGCCCCCTTCAAGGGGGTGAAAAGAGGAGCCAAGTGCGTAAGTCTCCCCTACTGCCAGTACAGAGCCTCTCCACCACCAAGACTCCTGCAGTGCCTCCTCGTGGCCACACATGGTAACTGGGCATCTTGCGGTCCCAGGCTAAACTGCAGGTGATCTCGGAGCAGCAATGGGCCCCAGAGACGCGGCGTGCAGGCCCACCACCGTGTGGACACGCCCTGACGCCCGCCAACCATTGTCCCAACTATGGGTAAATAGCCCCACTGCCTTGTGGGTAAGCCTACTGAGGCAAGGCTAAGGGAGCACACCCTGACAGAAAAGCAATGTGCTGGCGGTGCGCAATAGGCGGGCCTTAATAAACCAAGGACCCGGCAGCCTCCTGCAGCCAAGATGGGGGACCGGTCGTCCTGGGTCCACCCACGCCACCGGGCTTACCTCATCATGGCGAAGATAGTGCTACTGGGGATAGCGCACCCCCTATGGCACTTTAAAAACTTCTTTGCGCAGGTATCCACCTCTGACCACGGTGAACAGTACCTGGACTTTACATCAGGTTGAAGTCTGGCGGCGATGGGGTGTCTGGTGACGGGAGCAGGTACGAATGGACTGGGAGCTCCTAGCTAGAACCCTGCACGTCAGCAGCACAGGGTATATGGTCGCTAACAGCTGGGACTGAGTGGCAGCTGTTTTCGGCAGTCCCCTGTGCGATTGAGCAGCCCTATTTAGGGACCGCACTGCTCACCCCAACTGGGGAAGGGCCTAGAAAAGGTGGCCTAAAAACTGCCCACTCAACCCACGCCTGGATAGGATACCGCACCTATCGGGTCATTCCACTTCCGCGGTCGAAATAAAAATAAAATTAAGAAAGCATACAACCTGAAACTGGCAACATGGAATGTAAGGACTCTCCTGGACTTGTATGGCAGCTCTGATAGACCCCATAGGAGAACAGCCTTGGTTGCTGCTGAGCTGAGTCGCTATAACATCGACATTGCTGCTCTGAGTGAGACCAGGCTCCTGGATGACGGCTCTCTAACAGAGGTAGGGATGGGCTACACATTCTTCTGGAAGGGTTATCCCCCAGGAGGACAACATCTGCACGGTGTGGGACTGGCCATCAAGAATACACTACTACCAAGACTCACTGAAACACCTGTTGGCATTAGTGAAAGACTAATGACCCTTCGTATCCCCCTGGTTAAGAATCGCTTCGCCACACTTCTTAGTGCTTATGCACCAACCCTGCCATCCGAGATTGAGGCCAAGGATTGCTTCTACCAGTCACTGGACGAGGCTCTTCGCCGGATCCCCAAGAGGGACAAGATCTTCTTGCTTGGGGATTTTAACGCCCGAGTGGGACAGAACAGCAGGATATGGAGTGGAGTGCTTGGCAGACATGGTATTGGCCAGGCCAATGCAAATGGCATGAGATTACTTACTCTCTGCTCTGAGCACAACCTGACCATAACCAACACCATCTTCCAGCAGAAGACTAAATATAAGACATCATGGATGCACCCTCGTTCCAAACACTGGCACCTGATTGACTATGTCATAGTGAGACGCAGTGACATCAGCGATGTACTCATCACTCGTGCCATGAGAGGTGCAGAATGCTGGACAGACCACCGTATGATTGTGACCAAGGTCCACATGAAAGTGCGCCCCCCCTTGCGGCTGCGAGGGCCTAACGGGAGGCAGCTAGATTGCACCCGCCTGGGAAACATTGATGCAAGAAATGAGTTCCATCGCTCCCTGGCCAAGAAACTAAGGGAGATGGAGTTCTCCTTGAGTTCAGAGAACACCATGGACCAGAAGTGGACCTCTATCAGCTCGGCTCTCTATGAGGCAGCAACCCAAACCATCGGCTATAAGAGCAAGAACCACCAAGACTGGTTCGACGATAACTCGGATACCATTCATAACTTGCTGAAGAACATGCACAAAGCACACCGGGCAACCCTAAACAACCCCTCATCCAGCATCATCAGGCAGCAATGGCAGAGAGCTCGACAGGAAGTGCAAAGAACTATTCGGACCATGCAGAACAAGTGGTGGGCAAAAAAGGCACAGGAAATCCAGTCATTTGCCGATAAAAATGACATGCACAATTTTTACAATGCTGTCAAAACCATCTACGGCTCAATAAATCGCTGCATCACTCCCCTGAAAACAGCAGATGGTCTAACAGTCTTGAAGGACCAGAATAGCATCCTGTTGAGGTGGGCTGAACATTTTGATACCCTTCTTAATCAGGACTCTTCTGCAGACCTCACCATTCGGGATGAACTGCCTAAATTTCCTCCCATTCACAACCTCAGCCAGCCCCCAACCTTCCTGGAGGTCCTATCAGCTATCCGTTCCCTCAGAAACAAGAAGTCCCCTGGTAATGACAAGATCCCTGCTGAGCTGCTAAAGCAGGGAGGGTACCTCTGTACAAGAATTCTTCACCAATACATCACCAAGGCCTGGGCTGATGAGAACATCCCACAACAATGGAGAGACGCCAATATTGTCACCATTTACAAAAACAAGGGTGACAAGGCCGTCTGTGGCAACAGTAGGGGTATATCACTCCTTGCTGTTGCTGGTAAGGTCCTGGCTAAGGTGATGCTTCAGAGGCTGGTCAACAACATCACAGAGTCAATGCTGCCTGAATCACAGTGCGGGTTTAGGAAGAACAGGAGCACGGTCGACATGATTTTCACAGCCCGACAGCTTCAGGAAAAGTGCCGGGAACAACACAAGGACCTGTTCATGGCCTTTGTCGACCTCTCCAAAGCCTTTGACACTGTCCAGAGAGAACTTTTGTGGGACGTCCTCCTCAGGTTTGGCTGCCCCAACAAATTCGTCAACATCCTCCGCCAGTTTCATGATGGAATGACTGCTCGGGTGACCATAGGAGGGCAAGAGTCTGCCCCTTTCCCTGTACATACAGGGGTCAGGCAGGGGTGTGTGCTAGCACCAGTGCTCTTTAACATCTTCCTCCTATGTGTCACCCAGCTTCTCCACAAGGAGATTGAGGACAGCAGCGGTGTGGCAGTGGAATTCAGGCTAGATGGCAACCTCTTCAATATTAGGAGGCTCCAAGCAACCACCAAACTGCATAGAGAAATGGTCCTTGAGCTGCAGTATGCAGATGACTGTGCTCTTGTGTCTCACACTCCACAAGACCTCCAGGCTGTCCTTGTGGCGGCAGTGAGAGCGTACAGCAGGATGGGACTGACCGTCAACACCACCAAAACGGAAGTTGTCTGCCAATGGAGTACCACCATCCCACCTACACCACCAGCCTTCACTGTTGCTGATGAACAACTGTCAGTAGTCCCATCATTCAAATATCTGGGGAGTATTCTCTCTGAAGACAGCAGCATTGACAATGAGGTCCAGAACCGAATTAAGCAAGCATCAGCTGCCTTTGGGAGACTCCGGCACCGGGTCTTTCAAAACAAGAACCTACATCTCCGCACAAAGGTCTGCGTCTACCAAGACATTTGCATCACCACCCTCCTTTACAGCTGTGAAGCTTGGGTAACTTACAGCCGCCACATCAAGTCCCTGGAGCACTTCCACATACGCTGCCTTCAGCGCATCCTGGGAATTACCTGGCGTGATCGTGTGCCTCACACTGAAATACTCACAAAGACCAACTGCAGAAGTATTGAGGCTATGATCACCCAGCACCAGCTACGATGGCTGGGGCATGTGGTAAGGATGCCCCCAAATCGGCTGCCTCGCAGAGTGCTATATGGCCAGCTACACCATGGACGACGCTCAGCAGGAGGGCAGAGGAAGCGCTACAAGGACCAGCTGAAGACTGCTTTAAGGAAGTGCAAAATCAGACCCGAGGACCTGGAGGATGTTGCTGATGACCGTAACAACTGGCGGCAGCTGTGCCTGGATGGGATCTGCATGCTGGAGGAGGAAAGGACAGCCAGGAGACAGCAAAGGAGACTCAGGAGGAACACACCCATGGTTGCTGCTACCACTACCACCACATATATATGTCCTACCTGCAATAGGACTTGTGGGTCCAGGATAGGACTATTCAGCCATCAAAGAGTTCACCAATAAAAGACAGAAGTGGACGTCATCATCGGATTCGATGGACAACCAAGAGAGAGTGAACTGACACAGGTGGAGTTTTTCCACACTGCCACTACCAGTATTTTATAATTTCAATTTAAAAATAAAGTAAAAGTAAAAAAATTAAGTGCATTTGCATAACTTCAATGTTGGCATTATGAATATAAGCACATTATATTTATATAATGCTTAATACCATCAGATATATCCCGTCATTAGGTTATAGGTGATTTAAAAAAAAAAACATTTTTATTTGCATCGCAAAATTGTGTACATTTTATCAACATTATTAAAAATTGTGGACATCTATATTCTTCGTTCTCCACACTGGCATTTAGAGAATATTCATGACAAATGGTAAAAAATTGAAGTATACTCTTAAAGGCTTGTGTAATATGGAGTCCAATGCCAAACACTTATCGTTCTGTCATTCAGAGTCTCGTTCATTGCGTTTCTGTTGTGATTCCACTTTAGATCCAAACAGCAGCATTATTATTTCTGGTGCCAAACGTTTTTTAAACTTTGAACTGGAAACATATGGCTGACTGTATCAAACACTTTATAGACATTATAAATACCATTTTGATCATTATCAAAACATTTAATTAACGAATATCCATAATTTCTCTGAGTTGGTGCTATGGTTGGTCCCTGACAAAAGAAAATCAGAGTTGATCAATAAATCCATTGATCAATTTTTGCTTGAGTCATAAAAAACAACAATCTGTTGGAGAAGAAGGTGTGTAAGGATGTTAATATTACTGGAAAATGAGTAATGGATGTGATATTATCACACATAATGACTTGCATCTTTAGTTAAGAAAAATGCTTGTGAAACCTGTTTGTCAAACACCTTCTCGATCATCTGACATAAAGATAAACATGCCGTTGGCTTGTAGCAGTGATTTAGCAAATAATTGTAACCACTTTTAAAAGATCCAAATGTGTCACCAAAGTGATACTGAACCAATACGAAGCCTCGGAATGTTCATAGTGTCAAGAGTTTATCTTAATTCTTTCGGATTTAAGTGGACCCTGGCTGCCTGTGAAATGGATCATTACCCTGTTTATGAATACTGGCTGCTAGTTATTACCCCATTCTGTTATTATGAATACTGGCTGCTAGTTATTACCCCATTCTGTGTTTATGAATACTGGCTGCTAGTTATTACCCCATTCTGTGTGTATGAATACTGGCTGCTAGCTATTACCCCATTCTGTTATTATGAATACTGGCTGCTAGTTATTACCCCATTCTGTGTTTATGAATACTGGCTGCTAGTTATTACCCCATTCTGTGTGTATGAATACTGGCTGCTAGCTATTACCCCATTCTGTGTTTATGAATACTGGCTGCTAGTTATTACCCCATTCTGTGTTTATGAATACTGGCTGCTAGTTATTAACCCATTCTGTGTTTATGAATACTGGCTGCTAGTTATTACCCCATTCTGTGTGTATGAATACTGGCTGCTAGCTATTACCCCATTCTGTGTTTATGAATACTGGCTGCTAGTTATTACCCCATTCTGTGTTTATGAATACTGGCTGCTAGTTATTACCCCATTCTGTGTGTATGAATATTGGCTGATAGTTATTACCCCGCTCTGTGTTTATGAATACTGCCTGCTAGTTATTATCTTGCTCTGAGTTTATGAATACTGGCTACTAGTTATTATCCTGCTCTCTGTTTATGAATACTGGCTGATAGTTATTACCCTGCTCTGTGTTTATGAATACTTCTAGTTTGTTAGTCTGTGCTCTGGACAGACTGTAGAATTTAATATTTAACTCAAATGCACTGCTGATTAACAGGAAGCAAAAGACGCAGGGGTAGATTGTTCTGTTAAATACAAATGAGTTCTAACAGACTGAAAGAGTGAATTACACTGAACACAAGTATAAGAATTGAAAGCGTGAAAAAGAATGATTCTGACAGAATGACTGGGAACAAATCCAACATTTAACAAATATAAACAGTGTATTTATGGATTGATCAGAATCAATACTAAACAATATAATTTTATTTAGACTACTATTGTAAGTATTGATCGCTACTGTCAAATTAATCAGACTTGGTAAACATCTGTCCACATTGAAACAAAGAAGGTGAAATCATAGCATTTGGAATTTAATTCTTTTAGCAGACATTGGCAAACAAAAATAAAAACATAAAACTTTTCAGGAACTGAAAGCAGAGGTCAACCAGTGGACATGAGAGAAAATGCTAACAGTGGACATTCACAGTATTCAAGGTGTTCCATTTTATAATTTAAAACAAATGTATGAAAAGGTATCATACATTTGTTTTAATTTATGCTTAAATTAATACATAATTTGTGTTGGTACCGGCTTCCCCGGTGGGGACCACATGGATTCTCGACACCCTCAAAAAAAGATTTTTTAATCTCAAAGGAATAAGGATGAATGAAGGATAAATTAAATGAAAACAGGAAAGTATTAAAAGGGTAGACATTGGTACAACGCAAATGAAAGAGGGGCAAGAACAGGAAGAGGCTAATGTTTTTTTTGTTGTTGTTCATACAAGAAGGCGTGTTTAGGTTACAGGTATATATAATGAGGGAGGTGTAATCAGGTAGACAGAAAAAGGAGAGGCATTTATAGAGAGACGCTGACTAAGAGCTTCACTGAGCAAAATGGCAATTCGGAGAGGAATCTGTGTGGTGACTGTTCTCATCCTTCTGGCAAAAGGTGAGTGTCAAATTTACATAAAAGCCTGTAAGGCTTTTTTTTGGAACAGAATTGTGTTTAATTGCAAGCATGCTTGAAAAACTTGCAGTTTAGGTGCACATTGTTTGCAACATTCAAACTATATAGATAAAGAGTATTGCTTCAAACAGCTGGGATAAAATATAGACATATTTTTATAATAGCAGTAGCTAATTATTCAGCACGGCACTAAAAGGACAACATTAGAACAACTGCAATCTGCTTCAGGGTTAGTAGTTTTTGTCGTTTCTGTGTCAGGACATTTTGTAGGATTTCTCCCTCAGTTGGATCTGGTGTTTCTTGTGCCATTTTGGGACAAAATTGAGATTTTTTGTCAATTCAGTAGTAAAGGTACATAGTAAAAAGAAATTGATCTCACGGTCAAATCTTGGAAAGCTGTCGTGTCTGTCTGGTTAAGTCAGTGGTTGGCTAAAGAGTCCACACACTTTGTCTCGATTGGCTAAAGAACCCACACACTTTGTCCCGATTGGCTAAAGAGCACACACACATTGTCCTGAGGCCTAAATAGGAGGCTGATAGAAAAGAAGCCACATATTTGTGGGCACTGCTGCCCTTCAGGGCTGGAGTTTGAGATCCTCACTTTAAATGCAGCCTCACATAATCCTGATAATGTTCCACAGGGGATCTCAATTCGTGTCCTGGAACATCCTGCAGTACTGGTCATGTTCCAACCTTAACTGAAATTTCTGAAGAATGATAAGCTGAACATTTGTTTGTAATGAGATATTTTAGCGTATGATGAGGGATTGTTTTTCCTCTTATGGGCACATTATGTCAGAAATGGATATTGATGATATTGCTGTTACAATGAATGAATACCCCATATTCATTTTGACCAGTCAAATTAGTTCCCAGACAACTAATGATTTAATTTCCTTTAACGATTTTAACGTGCTGTGGGAAATAATTTTGAATGTTATATTTTGCATCAATTAATTAATAGACTTACAGCTGAGATCAGTGAACATAAAAATGCTAAAACTGAACCGTTGATCATTGAATTTAAACCATTTGTGGAAAATGAAAGCTGTTCAATCAACATTTTTCCTTTACTTTGAAAGAAAGAATTAGTTATGAACAAGGCTCAGTTATTTAAGTTATTACTAAAACTAACTTGACAAAATAAGTTTGCGAAAAAATGGAACATCTGCATTTTCTTGTAATATAACAATAAACATTATTTTTATAGCACCCGTCAGTAAAATAGCAGGAAGTGTTATACAGAGGTAACAAAACAGAGATAAAATAAGAAAAGAAGAAAGATAATAGTTGGAGGCAAGATATACAGTACCCCAGAGATCAAATAAAAACAAAGCTGCAATTAAAAATTTAAACTAACTTAGTCAAAGTTAAAAACATCTAATACAGCTAGAAGAGTTTAATGACAATGCAAATGGTAATGAGCCAAGAATCTGTGTCAGAAAAGATGGAACTTAAATCCGTGTTTTCAGTAATCAGAATACACAAGGGTTCTCATGGACTGGGGCTGGAATTCACTCATTTCAAATGGAGAAACTTCATTGACTATTAAATGTTAATTATTAAATATTAAACACAGCCTCGCTTAAGCATGAAAATAACCAAGATGATGGATTTGACTGGTTATTCAGGGTCCTGGTGGGGAAGCTGTTGCTTTCATATAGGAACATTTTGCTTTGATTTTCAACAATGATTCAGTGTTATGTTATTGAAGATCCAGGACAACATTTTCCTCTGTGGGATTTGGGGTTGAATCAGTGTAGCATGCTAACTGAAAGTACCCTATCAAATAAAATAAAAAATAAAAAAATAAATAAATAATAATAATAATAATGTCCGGGAATGTAACCAAGGCCACTTTGCACCACACAGCATGACAGATTATCATATTGTATTTCACTCAAATCCTGTCTGACGCACATTGATGGAATGTGTCACTCAACTAGCCACTCTGGTACAATAGAGCATTCCTCATGTCACTAAGCACTGCTGCAGATACTGGGAATTACCTGGCATTATTCCCTTTAAGAAAGTCTGCTGTCTTTCTTGAAATACTTGAAATGTCCATTTGCCTTTTTCAGGTAGTATCTTAACATAGAACAAACAGCAGACATGACAGGATATTTCTTAATAGTGAATACCGATCTGCCAAATGCCAAAACATTTAGGGGAGAACAAAGTATGGAATACTAAATGAATACATTTTCTTCACAGAGTGGGGTATTTACTATATGAATAAATATTTTGCTTGTTTCTAAAGCATGGCTATTACCAGCAGCAGGTTTGAATTACACATTTTTTATAAGCAATTGCCAAGCAAACTGCCCTACAGGAACAGTTTTCTGTAAACTGACTATTCACTGCTAACGAGATTCAGCTATGTTGTCGTCCTCTTGTCTTTCAGGATCTCACTCACAGCAGAATGGTAAGTTTGCTTCCATTTTGTCACAGAGTTTTCTATTGTCTTCCTTATGTGAAGTCATTGTCTGTGTACCTCTCCGTTCAAATTGTTTTTGAGATCAGAGAAAATATGCTGGAATGTCTGGGCTCCAGCTCAGTGGGGAATCAGAACCTGAGAACCTCGTCTCCACAGGCCGCAAGCTCGGCCCGCAGCCCGCTATCCGGCACACTTACGCTGGTGCAGACATTGCACAGTACCTTCCTCAATGCATTAGCCAATAGCTAATTAGCCCGTAGTCTGTAATGCCACCCAGTGGATGCATAGCGCTGCTTATATGAGCCCATTAAATCAGTTTATGAATATGGATGTCATTTGCATGTTGAGTGGCTGCACTATGCTTTATCTGTGTCCACAAAACTGGCCCATAAATTTCAGTTTGAAATCAGCCAATTCATATGAAGTTACATTCTAGCTGTTATTAGAGGGTATTTGTTTAAATATTGGATTCACAATTTAGAAATTCTAACAGTTTCTTTACATAGTCTAATTAAGGGCATCTAGAAAGATAGGGACAAAAAATGAAGAAGCCATGTTTAGTATGCTCTTACAAGCCGATACTAAAACCTCTGTATTTATGCCCTTTATGAGATCTCTCATTCACTCCACTATATTTGGAAATGCAGGCGGTACATATTCTGATACGTTTGGTCATAGAGTCTGGACACCCCTTGGTCTGGGGCTGTTTTCATGATTTTTAGGTCCCTTAGTTGCAGTGAAGGCAAATCTTAATGCAATGACATTCTAGACAATTCTGTGCTTCCAACTTTGTGGCAACAGTTTGGGGACTCCCTTTCAGCATGACAGTGCCCCCAGGAACACAGCGAGATGCATAAAGAAATGGTTTTGTCAAGATCGATGTGGAAGAACTTGACTGGCCTGTACAGAGCCCTTACCTCAGCCCAATCCAACACTTTTGGAATCAACTGGAAAGCCAACTGACTATGAGCCAGGCCTTATTGCCCAATCAGTGCCCGACCTCACTAATGCTTTTCTGGCTGAATGGAAGCAAATCCCTGCAGCAATTCTCCAGCATCTAGTATATTCCCAGGAGAGTGGAGGTTGTTATAGCAGCAAAGGGTGGACCAACTCTATATCAATGCCCGTAATATTAGATAAGATGTTGGATGTCAGGTGTCCACATATAGTGCATGGCTAAAAGCATCTCAATTTCAGATTTTTTAAAAGTAACTAGTTACTATTCATAATTGTATGCATAATATAGTCTATAATGATTCTAACTCAGTTGGCAGAAAGAAGACAATAATAATATGAATACGACGACCACTATCAATGTCTAACAGAACAGAACCTTCAGGCTTACACTGAATACCATATTCACCCTAATATAAGGTGCCATTGTACTTCTGTTATAATAAAATATTGCAGCACCAAAAGTGGAGCACCATGTCAAAACCGCATTTTCAGCTGGATAAATATTAGTTGTCACGCCTCATGATTTGCCATACATTGAGGCACACAAGTTTTCTTTTGTGCATGAAGAGAAAATGGGAATAAAATATTTCTAATCGTTGTTATCAGAGTTTAAGTTGCATCCTTAATTAAGTTCCCAATTGACTTCAATTCATTTTTTCAGCCAGTAACAGGCTGAGCACTCCTTCGTAGCAAAATTACCCATAATCCACAGTGAGGCCAATCACAACGAATGGAAGATTTGCTAATTTTTGCAACCCTTCATTTGTACGAGCATTACGGCTAATGCTAGCACCTGACCAGTCTCTGCTAAAATTGCCTATGATTGGGGTGGAGTGGGGGAGGGGCTAAGATTGAAGGCAGGGTAATCACGGTTTGCTTCATGTATTAACGCATATTTCAATGAAATATGGCGTGAACACCAAACGAGGCCTTGCATGGGTGGGATTTAGAGAGATATTTCACCCAATGATGGAGAAGGAAGTAGAGAAGAGCGTTTGACAAGAGGGCTTAACCTGACTGGGCTGACTGTGGAAGTGTGACTGTTGATCATTCAGCCTTCATATGCTCCTCTGTCTTTTTGTCTGCAAGTGTGCGGAAGGCCGACCCTCAACACCAGGATTGTGGGAGGTGAGGACGCCCCAGAGGGAAGCTGGCCTTGGCAAGCCAGTCTGCAACTGAGAGGGAGTCATGTGTGTGGAGGGTCTCTCATCAACAACAAATGGGTGCTGTCTGCTGCTCACTGCTTCAGGAGGTAAGGAATTATGGGTAATTTTTTCATGAATATGAATTTGACCATTAAAGAAGTTCCAGTAATACAGTGATATTGCTGACGGCTGTCCATTTGTTTGGAAACCATTCTGCGCGGAGGAATTGAGGGCTGCGGTGACAGTTTAACATCAGTTCTGAATTCTGTTTTACCGCCTTTTGCTCTCTCTGTCTCCTCAGCGACTCAAATCCGGAAGACTGGCTCGTTTATGTGGGTCGGCAGGTCCAGTCGGGCGCAAACCCACATGAACAGAACAGAACAGTAGTAAGTATCATCCGTCATCCCAATTATAACAGCGCGACCAACGACAACGACATGGCCCTGCTGGAGCTGTCCTCCACCGTCGGCTTCACCAACTACATTTTGCCCGTATGCCTGGCGGCGGACGGCAGCACCTTCTACACCGGCACCGACAGCTGGGTCACCGGCTTCGGCACACTCAGCGAAGGCGGTAAGTGAGTCGATCGTACCTCGTCACCGATTTAAAGCCACCGTCGACCAATGAATGTTTCTGGATGGTGCCTGATGAATTGATGTTTAATTTTTCACTCCCTTGCTCACTCTCTCTCTGGTTCTGTGACTGTGCCTGTCTGTGTCCTGCACTACGTGCAACATCAATAACTATCCATCTGGAATGTCTCTCCAATCAGCACACCGATCTAAAGTTTAAGCTGCAAATTGAACATCTCATGGGCTTGTGAGGTGCAGCCTGTCACAGATGCTAACTCATTTCATCTTATTTTTTAAGCATCCGTCCCAGTTTGATGACTTCAGGTCTTGCACAGACACATTAATACATGTCACAATTTTACTGTTACAGAGGCTTTGATATGAGGTGGCTTGTTTCTTGGCTCTTATACAGACATACAGCATTGTCTCATAATGGCATTACTGCCTTTCTGCACTTAAACTAATAATATCACTTGTGTGTAACCCGCTCTATACTCTTCCCGTCTACAGCAGAACTCATTACTCCTTCATAGAGGCCTGTGTAAGTTTTGATCTTGTGTCTCTGCAGGGGTGCTGGCTAACGTTCTGCAGGAGGTAGAAATTCCCGTGGTGGGGAACCGGAAGTGTAACTGCCTCTATGGAGACGGTTCCATCACCAGCAACATGATCTGCGCTGGCCTACTGGCAGGAGGCAAAGATTCATGTCAGGTGCAATATCTTCCACATTTTTACACCTATGAAAGAGGCTGTTAAAGGAAAACATCTTCTCTAATTTACATATTAAAATGGTGTGTCCGTAGAGATATTTCAAGTTAGTCAGAATGAGACTATTGTGCTGTGTTAAAACTGTGATTTAAGTCTACATTATTGATACGCTCACTGTATGTGAAACATTAACCCATTCACAGAAACAAAAAAATATCCAAACTGGGGAAGTGGTACTGAGGGTCTCTCTCTGTTGTGAGCAGGGAGACTCCGGGGGTCCGATGGTGAGCAAGCAGGGCTCGCTCTGGGTCCAGTCAGGAGTTGTCAGCTTCGGAGATGGCTGCGCGCGTCCTAATTTTCCGGGGATTTACGCCAGGGTGTCCCGCTATCAGGCCTGGGTCACGTCCGCTATTAAGACAAACACCCCGGGTTTCGTCATGTTCACATCCAACGGGACGAACAGTGACGACAGCGTCACATGCCCAGGCCTGCCTCCCTTCATACCCTCCGTCACCCAGCCTTCCACCACCACCCCCAAACGTGAGTGTTAAGCTCTTATCTGCACCCTAATAGGCACGCAGCCATTTTGCCCATTCAGATTAAACACTTACATTAACTTCTTTAAACTCTTTAACGTCGCGTTTAGCAAAAGGCAACCAGGCACTAAACCTAGCTAGCTAGCCTAATCTGATCACAGTGAACATCAAAATATTAATTATTCCTCCATTCACAAACATAATTTATGAAGACACACAGAAAGAACAATGTAGATCATGTGCTGTGTGTTGCAGAGGTCACACAGCACAGTGGCAAACTTATTTAACCCATGGAAAAACGTGTTTTAACAAAGCGTGAGAGCTCAGTTACAGATGTTTTAATTTGCTAATTGAGTATAACCTTACACTAATAAACTAGAAGCTTTGCTCTGCACCTGCACAAGCACTTCCCTGGCAGCTTTCCTGTGGTAAATACTGCATTGTCTTCTGTTCTATTACGCTGTATGGTGTCGTGGGCTGATTATTTCTGTGATCATTTTCTGTCGGGAAGCGGGCTTCAAATTTGGCCAGAGCTTGTCGGGCTGGTTTGGGTTGAGCTTCGGCAGCCTCAGACCTCTAAAACGCACACTAGAACACACACGCACAGATTGAGTTAGAATCTTGACTGATGCATTCTGGGTGTTGTAGTAACTCTTCCCTCTGTTCCTCAGCTGTGGTGTGCGGCAGCGCTCCCCTCAACAGCCGCATTGGCGCGGGGAGTGGCCTGGCAGCGAGCGGGGTGTGGCCCTGGCAGGCCAGTCTGCAAAGGAACGGCTACCACGTCTGCGGGGGCACCCTCGTCTCTGAGGAGTTCGTCATGAGCGCCTCACAGTGTTTCTCCAGGTAAATACCCAAGCGGACCCGTCGCATCACTGCCTAGACCTGGCAGGTAGACACCTGCACCAGTGCATCCTCCGCAAAAAAATATCTGTCTGAGCATATGTATTAGGGCTGTAATGACACCTAAAACCTTTTTTTTTATCTCCAGGAGAAAATATTAGCTTGTTTTAACTATTTGCTTGACACTGTTTGCTTGTCAGTGCGTGTAGGAGTGGTGTGATTGCCCAGTGATGGACTGGCGACCTCTCCAGGGTATATCTGAGCCTCCTGCCCAATGCATGCTGGGATAGGCTCCAGCACCCCCAGCATGGATGGATGGATGTTTGCTTGTCCTTTTTGACAAAAACGTAGAAATAAGACAAAGACAAGCTATGAAACTA
This sequence comes from Anguilla pacifica, assembly GCA_039654925.1. Taxonomy (NCBI): domain Eukaryota; kingdom Metazoa; phylum Chordata; class Actinopteri; order Anguilliformes; family Anguillidae; genus Anguilla; species Anguilla pacifica. Next base: position 10,147,824 of record CM077300.1, on the reverse strand, counting down.
AAATACTTGTTGAGATTGACTGTTTTTGGTCTGTTCCGAGTTGCCACCAGATATGGAGTGAATTCCATTTCAATTCAGTTAGTTCAGAAAATGAATAGGAAATTCAGTTGCTGTGGCTGTCATCAGTTCATGAACTGAATTTCAATTCATTTCTGGAACCGTCTGAACCGAACTGACCCCTTTCGTGGTCCAAGCAGAAGATATCAGATATGGATTGGGTGAGTATGATTCTGCTCTGAATCGCGTTTGAGAGTAGTCCAGGTCATATTTTTCCTGGTGTGGAATCTGTAAACACTCCTGCATGCATATTCATCTGTCACAAACATTCTACCGACCATGAACCTCCCCCAATAAGCACGCGGGGGTCGTGAGACACTGGCGTAGAGCTGGCTGTCAGCTCGGACAAAACCATGAGCACAGCAACAAGGAGAAACGCAATTTCAGCCTTAAACCACCAGGAGAAACGCGATTTCAGCCTTTAAGCACCAGGAGAGATGCAATTTCAGCCTTACTGCACCAGGAGAAATGGAATGGAACAACAACATATCCTGTGAAGGTTTGAGTTAAAACACCACCATTAATTTATTACCCGATTGAGAAATGGAATGATGTGAATCTGGCAGTGAAAGAACTGAAACAGAAACAACATGAGATGACACTTTGATAAACGTTTCTGTTTGCCAAAGTGTTCTTGACTTTACTTGGCTTCTTGACGTTTTGTTTGGCTCTTTGTATACGATATAACTATTGAAAATGATTTAGATTGCAGCCTTTAAATTTCTGGGACTCGTTCTCGTCCGTAGCCCCAATCCCAACCCTGCGGAATGGACCGTGTTTCTGGGTCGTCTGAGCCAGAATGGATCCAACCCCTTCGAGATGGCCGTGAACGTGTCGAACATCACCCTGAGCAACCGGACCGGCACCAACGTAGCGCTGTTGAAGCTGGCCAGCAAGCCGACGCTCACCAATTACATCCAGCCGGTGTGCGTGGACCTCGTCGGCACGGGCTTCGGCGTAGGAACACAGTGCTGGGTGACCGGCTGGGGAGCCGGCCAGGGAGGAGGTGAGCGCACGCGCGAGAACGGCTTCCTGTTTCCTGTTTCCTGTTTCCCCCGCGTGCAGTTACCGCTAATATTGCTGGTCCTACAATATGCAGAGACATATTGTATCTAACCTGGGGTTTGTAGTTGAACGCATGCTGGGAAACGTTGGTCAGTGCTGTGAGCAGAGTGGATCAGTGTTGAGTATCTCAGTGGCCTGAGCAGAGTGGCTCAGTGTTGAGTATCTCAGTGGCCTGAGCAGAGTGGATCAGTGTTGAGTATCTTAGTTTTGTGTGCAGAGCAGATCAGTGTTGAGTATCTCAGTGCTGTGAGCAGAGTGGATCAGTGTTGAGTATCTCAGTGCTGTGAGCAGAGTGGATCAGTGTTGAGTATCTCAGTGGCCTGAGCAGAGTGGATCAGTGTTGAGTATCTCAGTGGCCTGAGCAGAGTAGATCAGTGTTGAGTATCTCAGTGCTGTGAGTGGAGTGGATCAGTGTTGAGTATCTCAGTGGCCTGAGCAGAGTGGATCAGTGTTGAGTATCTCAGTGGCCTGAGCAGAGTGGATCAGTGTTGAGTATCTCTGTGGCCTGAGCAGAGTGGATCAGTGTTGAGTATCTCAGTGATGTGAGCAGAGCAGATCAGTGTTGAGTATATCAGTGGCCTGAGCAGAGCAGATCAGTGTTGAGTATCTCAGTGCTGTGGGCAGAGTGGATCAGTGTTGAGTATCTCAGTGGCCTGAGCAGAGTGGATCAGTGTTGAGTATCTCAGTGCTGTGAGCAGAGTGGATCAGTGTTGAGTATCTCAGTGCTGTGAGCAGAGCGGATCAGTGTTGAGTATCTCAGTGCTGTGAGCAGAGCAGATCAGTGTTGAGTATCTCAGTGGCCTGAGCAGAGTGGATCAGTGTTGAGTGACACACACTTTCCCCTCTACAGAGCAGCAAATTCTGCAGGAGTTCCAGACCACCATAGCCAGCTGTGGGAACGGCTCCTCCTCCGAGAACATCTGCACTCAACTTCTGCCACTGCAGCAGGTGACTACAGGGCACAGCGCTCCCTCAACCGCCCTTCTGTCCTCAGACACGATTCATTACTTCATTCATTACACTGTTTGGTGTGACACCTTGTATATCATGTGTAATTTCTCATTCTCTCTCTCTCACTCTCTGCCCCCTGTGTGTGTGTGTGCGTGTGCATGTGTGTGTGTGTGCATGCATTGCGTGTGCACGTGTGTGTGTGTGTGTGTGTACGTGTGTGTGCATGCATGTGTGTGCACGTGTGCTTGTGTGTGTGTGCGTGCGTGTGCTTGTGTGTGTGTGTGTGTGTGCGTGCGTGTGCTTGTGCGTGTGTGCGTGTGCGTGTGTGTGTTTGTGTGCACGTGTGCGTGTGTGTGTGTGTGTGCGTGTGTGTGTGCGTTTCCCTCTCCAGGGAGATGAGGGCGGGCCCTTGGTGTGTAAGCAGGGCAGTTCCTGGGTCCAGGTGGCAGTGATCACAGTGGACGGCAGCGGTAACGCCACTCAGAACAGCAGCAGCAGCAGAAGCAGAATGGGCCCCGCTGTCCAGGTTTTCACCAAAACCGCCATGTTTTCCACGTTCCTCCGCGAGAACGTGGGCAGCTTCCCTCCCCGGGCCCCCGCCGTCACCACGGCACCGTCCTCCGGCCCCTCCAACACGACGAGCGAGGCCGCTCACCTTCTCCCTCTCTCCTCCAGCCCCTCCGTTTCCAAAACGACGAGCGAGGCCGCTCACCTTCTCCCTCTCTCTTCCATCATCCTACTCCCCCTCTTCCTTGGCTTTCTGTCCAGTTGCTCAAGCTAGGACCATGCAGCTGTTTGTGCTGCGTACTGGCTGGCTAGGGTACCACTAACCTGTTGCTGTTTTTCAAACTTTCCGAAATATACCAAGAATGCATAAAATATATTAAACTCAGGAAGCTTTTACCCGGGTTATATCAGAGATGCTTACGGACAGGTTCAGTGGCAGATTTTGTGAATGTATTCTTCATATATTCATTATGGTTAAGCTCACAGGAAGCAAAAGCACTAGTTCTGGGGCAGTGCTGCACCCCACAGTTCAGAAGTGGATCCTGACTCTGTCAGTGCCTGCTGTGGGCGGGGTTTCCTCAGGCCTATGCAGGGAAGGAGGGAGGGTTTGAGTCTCCAGCGCATCCTCACTGTGCAATAGTGACTCCTCATGGAGTTGCAGTGTGTGTTTTTAGGGACGCGTGCACTTGTGTGTGTTTTTTAAATGTGGAGTAGGAAGTTGCAGCTATGGGACTGTGTGATATAAAATGGAGGAACAAGTAAACACTTGATGAGACAAAATATTTCGAACAGACTGTATTACTGTGTGTGTGTGCGTGTGTGTGAAGAATAGTGACACATTCACTCACCTTTGCTGTGTTTACACCTGTGGCACCAGAGATCATTTTATTTATAAATACTGATGCTCTGTTGGTGAGTTGTCAATGAATGCTTTTGAAGTAAATTGGGTTTTTTATTGTTATATTTATCCTGTGTATAGATAATTTATGGACAGCGCAATATCTCAGGGAAGACAACGTAGCCGTCACTGTCAGATGGGAGACACTGAACAAACTTATCTGAATTACAGAATAAATTGCTTGCATAGACTAAGACCCCCCCAACCCCCACTGCACACCCCACCCCAGCTTCCAAAGGAATAAAGCTTAGCTGGTCTGAAGACGCTTTCTGGGTTGCTTGGCATCACTGGTCACGGTTTCTTTGGCGTTTTACCTTAGCTTTTCAGTACGCTGTCGGTAACAGGGCTCTCTTCTGTTCTACTGCGCATTTCCTTCCTTCTCCAGTAGGGGCCGCTCTGCCTCTTACTTGTGGTACCTGTTAGCAGGCAGAGGACATGCTGGGTATCTATGCAGAGGTCAATATTACACTCTGTTCAGACAACGCATGCATGAATGCATGAAAATGGTCATGTGTTTAAATGTTTACAACAATTAAACTATTTTTAATGACTCTAAAATGAGCTCTTGAAGAAAGCTTGCTTTCAGAAGCACATGCAGTACTCCTGGCTGGCCAGTATGTGGCAGCATGGCGCAACCTGATGGACTGTAGATGGCTGTTGTGAAGAGACCACAAAATGTAATTTCCATAGTATGGCAAATTAACAGATCATCAAATCCCTGTAGTACTGTAACATTGCACATGGAATTCATACTTTTTTTATTAATACTGTATTATTTTTTATAATTCACAATTAATTTTACTGCCTTGATTATTCTGTGCCTGGAATGGAAATATGCTCTACGCAATACACACTCTTCTGTATACCTATTAAAAATTTGGTAAATTGTAAAACATCTCTATGGAAATCATATCTGAAGCCATTTAAGTACTCAGGTGTTGTGTATATATATATATATATATATATATATATATACATATATAATTGAATATAAATAAAAATAATATAAAAAGAGTCTAATTAAATGTGTTTCTTGATGTTCTTGATCACCCTAAGGTCCAAAGCATTCATTTATTTATTCATTATTTTGTACATCCACATGCCTAAAAGTGGATGTACAATATAATAAATAAATAAATAAATGAATCCAGCAAGATTCTAAGAAACATGTTTCTTGATGTTCTTGATCATACTAAGGTCCTAAGTGTTTGTTTATTTAATTTAACTATACATCCACATTTTGACATTTACCAGATGCTCTTATCCAGAGTGACTTATGTGAGTGGACACGTACAGGTTTAGTCAAATGAACAGTGCCGATACTAAGTCATACAGACACAGGCAATAGTATTGGTCAGTATATCTTACAACATGGCAGATGCCATAGCAGGTGCAACAGGTGAATGGACAATGCAGGTTCATTAGGAAGCAAATGGGTTAGGGGATATGATTTTAGATTTAGCATAGGTACCGCTAGCAAAGACAGGCAAAGTGCTCAGCCAAGTTGCATTTCTGGTAGGCTAAGTGGTGATAAATGGGTAGCAACTCGCTGTTCTGACTGTAGTGGGAAGCTCATTCCAGTACAGTTGAGAAAAGACCGGGAGGAGGGATTTTTAACAGAAAGGACAGTGCAGTGGCCAGGGGATGCGGACTGGGGTGCAAGGTTTGATAATGGATCTCAGGTAAGGTTGCTGAACCACAGGCCAGGAGTTTACTGTTTAGACCAGGGTTGAATTAGTGTGATTAAGATGCATCTTCAGTTAGACTGAGTAAGTTGGAGAGATGTTCACTAGATCAGTGTGTCAAAAATATTTTCGAGAACATGGTTATTATAATAAGAAAGTAGCCCTCAGAAGAGTGATGAGCTCTGAAATTTCTAGTTTTAGAGCTCTCTCAGTGCACCAGAAGGTATATCACAAGCCTTCCAATTATTCGGGCTTATTTATGTACTTTATACTTCTCTATGTGAAACAGCGTTATTGCCCATAACTACCTAATTGCACCTGGTTCCCAAGTCTTAAAATGTGATTCTCTTTTTGTTTTGCATAATGTTAATCTAGAACAATAATTTTTAATGGAGATTTTCTCAAAATGGATTGGAAATGGCAGCCAGAATGTTCCAAATCCCTTTTTGCTGTAAACAATTATGTTCAATTATTATTGATAGAACACAACAGAAATATGACCATTTACCTCATTGCCAATATTTTTTTGTTCCAGGATATATTGCCAACATATATGTTTTCATTTCAAAATCAAAATTTAAAATAATCTTTCTTTCTTTCGAAAGCATTTATCAAAACTGTTCCCGGAAAGTTACCCTTTTAATTACACTCAGCGCACACAAATGTCAGGAGTCGCTCGCACTCCCGCTGCTACCCCAACCCACTACAGGTGCAAGGATCCACCCACCACGAACAACCAAGACACAGGGATAAGGTAAGCAGAGTCTTTATTGCAATAAACAACAGTTCATGGATGGGCAACCCCCCCGCTGTGACCCCCCCTTCCTTCTCTAACTCCCCCCCAGCTCGTACGGTAACCCCACCAACGGCCGACCCTGTGCCGCGCGAGCCGAGCCGAGCCCCAGGAGAGGGACACCCCGACACCGCACCACAAGCCGTCACACACAATGGTAAGTTCCCCCGTGCCCCACACTCACTCCACGCAGTTCTCATTCTCTGACCCTCTCCCGGGTCTGCCCATGCGGCACAGACTGGCCCCCACTTGACCGCCCCAGGGGGGGGTCACACACACACACCGACTGAACAAAAAACGTAGGACGCTACTTGGCCCGCACCAAGAAATGCCGGGCCTTCTCCACGTCCCAAAATGAAAAAACAAAACCCAAAGAATAACAGTCAGGGACTGCTCCTTCTTCAGCTCCCTGGTACCGCTGTGGCCGGACACTGTCGTTCTCCCGGGTTACAGAATCCTCCGGATGGGGGAACAGGGCCGTACTCACTCGGCCGGGGCTCCGCCCCCGCTCGCCTCCTGCTCAGCCCGGGGCTCACGGCTCCACTTCAGGTTGCCTTCTCCTCCCGCTCGTGTTTTTCCCCTAGCCGCCATCACCGTTCCTCTCCTCACTCGGCCGCCAACACGGTTCCAGGTCCGCAGTCCCTGCTGCTGCGCACGCACCACACGCACCTAAAAAGCAACCCCCCCACGGGATTTCTCCCAAAGGAAAATAACAATAAAAAGTCAAAAAAAGCAAATCCAAAATCCTCCACGAAAAACCGGTCACGATAACTGAAGGAAAAAAAAAAAAAAAATCCAAACAAAAACAAAACGAAACGGAAAATCCAAAAAGAAAAAAAACCCAAGTTAAAAAGTCTATACAGAGCCTGTGCCTTCCTGGCCGCCCGAACACAAACCGCCACAATCCCTGCTCTCTTATCCCTCTCCCTGCGTCCGTGGAAACAATCGGCAGCTCTGTGAGCTTGTTTACTGGCGAAGCGGATGAAACCAATTTACCCCAGTCCACATACACGCGTACTCCCAATTACCAATTAAAGAAGTGCTCTTACCAAGCCGGCGGCTTGTCAGGCTCACCTCCTGACAAACTTCCCCTCGCTTTACCCATAGTCATCCGGACTGCGCTTCCTCAATGTACCCTCAAGGTTGCCCTCTCATATCACAAGTAGAGCAACGGGGGGGCACCACTTCTGGTTGCTCAGGAGGCTCTGCCGCCTCCTCCTGACGCTGTTCCTCCAGGGGAACAGCAAGCTCACGTACAGGACCCTGGGCTGGGACCCACACCGGGTTACAGCCCCAGGCCCACCTCCGCGGTCCTGGTCCCTGTTCCCGTTCGGCTTCCTCCTCGTCTGGGGGCTCCCTCCAGGCGTCGCCCCGGGCACTGCTGCTGGCGGACGATAACAAACAGACAGGGAGACCACCTCGGGGCCAGCTTACCTCGCTCCCGGCACCTGAAGAGCCGCACCAGCACCTGGTCCCCCGGCAATAACAGCAAGGTCTTCAGCCGCCGATCGTACCTTGTCTTGTCCTGCTGTTGCTGGCACTGCACAGACTCCAGCACCTTGCAGTAAACCCTAGACAAGATACGATGGTGTGCCCGCATCCACCCCTCCATGTCCCATTTCCTTGGGGTGGGGGGCACATTGATTGCCAGGTCCACCAGGAGCCGGTCAGGACGTAGTGCGGGGTGAAGCCGGTGCTACTATGGATGCCGTTATTGCAAGCCTGGAGCTGAGCGGGCAGGCGCTCCGGCCACCAGCCCTGTTCTTCCTCCGGGAGAGACCCTAGGAGAGACAGCAGAGTTTGATTAAACCGCTCGCAGACCCCATTGCCCTGTGGGTGGTAGGGGGTAGTGCAGATCTTAGTGCACCCATAGAGCTTTGTCTTTGTGACACCTTGTAAGCACCATTGGAATGTGTTTGTGAGCGATTACCGAAAAATCCAGTAGGGTTAGTTTGTGAGGACGTTGCGCACGAGTTCCTTTATCTGCATCATGCTTTTCCATTCGGCTCAATTGGGTAACCGCCATCTGTGTTTGAAGATCATTGGCCAAACAGAATGCGTTTTGTCTTCCCAGCCAATGATCATGCGCTAAGATGGACTGCCCACTGAACCATCACACAGCTCGTAGGCATAAGTCTCTGGCATTACATCTCTGTTGTCTAGAGCCGTGATTGCTTTGTTAATAATAATTCCTCAAATGTTGACTGCTGTCGTCATTCTGTTGAGAATCAACAGGACATTGTTTCTGGTGCTTTTTGAACAATTGAAAATTTGGCTGCATTTGTGTTTGTGAATACCTTGTGACTTACGCAGCATTGCAATGCGCAATATTTGTGCTTCATTTTCCTCAACTATTTCTATAAGTCCAAAAGCCAGTTGCTGGCCCATAATGCAGTGCAGAATGACTTGCTGTTGAGACTGGGTGACACAGGTATTGATTAAGTTCTGTGGTCATTTTTGAGGGTTTTGGAGTGTTTTGCAAGTTTCCTGTTAAGCGTCTCCATACCTGGTGAGCTTTCAATTTGCGACCATAGTTCCTCTCACTGCTGCCGAAGCAGTTTGTCCATATGTGGCACATTGTGTCATAACCTCTGTCACTGTTCCCCCTGCCACAATAAGTGATTTTTTTCTGTGACTGTGGCAAGTGAGTGCCACCCCTCCTGCCTTCCAACAGACTCACGTGAGACAACCGTTTGTTTTAGCACTTCCGTGCTCTTTTATCAAGCCCACGGCTTTTCGCTCGGCGACAACATAACACAGGCTTTTCTTTTATTTCTTTAACACTGTGCACTTCAGTCGTCTCTCCAGGGTTCACTCCCGAAGACTCCCGGTCTCCGCTTTTAAAAACCCCAGGCTCACTGTTGAAAACAATCAGAGGCAATCAGCGCAATCAAACAATTGATAATTATCGGCGCTGATTACCTCCACCTGACAGTTGTGACGAAGGATCCGAGAGCCGCTCCTCTCACTCTCTCACTGCAGCCGACGCCCAAACCACACCCACCCCACCACAGGGACTATACACCCAAATTTTGGGCGCCATATATTTAGCTTCATCGGTGCTGTTAGTCAAGCCACGGAAACTTGGATATCAGTGCTGATCCTCATACATTTTTTTACAGCTGACATTCAGATTAATTTGACTCACGTGTACCTGCCTTTCTAATTTGGATTTAGATACGTCAGAGTTTAAGTCTTTTTTCATGTGCTGTTTCCGTCTGTCCAGCCCCTTCTTCCCCCTGCACTAGGTCTGTGAAAGGGATTCTCTATCTCAATGGGAATGCCTGCTTAATTTATGGCTTAATAAAAGTTAATAAATGGCTTGTCATCATTCACCTATAATGGGGAATGTTCAGGAAAATGAACTGCATCGGCTATGTTTACTTGCCGTGACAGTGATTGCTGATTGGCCGTTTCCTCACACAAGTTCCAGGTAGGCTTTGCGCAAGATGGCGATCCTGGAACAAAATTGATTTATTTTGCTTTCATCTGTATTAAAGAGAAATGTAAAATGAGGTTGTAGTACCTTCTACACAGGCATTAGCTTGAATGTCGTAAGCCCTGGTCAGCAAAGGAACTGTATTTAGGGTGTGTGAATATCATACGTGTGTGTTTGTGTGTGTGCAATACTTTATTGCCATTTCAACAGAAGCTGATTGATATATAATAAAATAATAAAATAAAAATAGCTGTAAAGTGCAGATACACAAAGTGCACAGTATAGTTAGACAGACTCACAGGGCTGCAGTTAAACAGACTCACTGTCACGAGTACGGGGGGTTAGAACCCAAACGTGAGGGGAAAAAACTAAAAACAGTACATACGAACACAAGTCGGAAACAAACACAAGGAACCAGCACCCGAGTCAAGGGGACAAAGAACTTAAATAGACTGAAAACCAACAAGACACAGGAGGGCACAATTAACAATCAAATCAGGACAGGATGGGAACAACGAGACACAATCAGAAACAATAATAAAATAATTGAAAGCAATAATACAATTAACAGGGGAATAGGCAGGACACAAAACCGAAGTGCCACCATCTGGCGGCCCAACAAGGAAAAACAGAGACAGAAACACAGAACCTTGACACTCACAGGGCTGCAGTTAGACAGACTCACAGGGCTGCAGTTAGACTGACTCATGGGGCTGCAGTTAGACAGACTCACAGGGCTGCAGTTAGACTGACTCATGGGGCTGCAGTTAGACAGACTCACAGGGCTGCAGTTAGACAGACTCACAGGGCTGCAGTTAGACAGGCTCACAGGGCTGCAGTTAGACAGGCTCACAGGGCTGCAGTTAGACAGACTCACAGGGCTGCAGTTAGACAGACTCACAGGGCTGTTAAGAGGTCAGTGTTGGGATTGCTACAGGCTCGCTGATATTTCTGAATGGACCTCCATCTCCCCCCAGATGGGTGCAGGTCAAAGAAGCAGTTTTCGGGGTGAGAGGGGCCGGAGGACACTGAGGGAGTTGCTATGGATACGAGTAAGGGAAATCAAGGACGCAGAAGGCAAGTGGCTGGCAGTTAGCCTGCCAGTTGTGTGTACTACTCTCTACAGCTGTTTCCTGTCTTGTGCTGATGTGTTCCCGTACCAGACTGTGAATGAGTACATCAGTGCGTTCTTAACCGCTGCCCTATAAAATGACCTTATTTCCTCCTGACAAGCCCTGGACATCTTTAGGTGTAGAGTCTCTGATGACATTTCTTCATTATAGTGATTGTATTGGCTTCCTGTGTAAGTGTGTTTGAGATTGCTGAACCTAAGAATTGTATACACCTGTGTATGAATCTGTGTGCTAGGGTGTGATCTACATGATCTACACTACCAGTATTCTATAAATACACAGAGAGTAATATGGAGTCCAATGGCAAACATTTATCATTATATCATTCAGAGAGTCTCATTCATTGAGTTTCTGTTGCGATTCCATTTTAAATCCAAACAGCAGCATTATTTCTTGTGAAAAATGTATTTAAACTTTGAACTGGAATCTTATGGCTGACTGTATCGAACCATTTATAGACAATAAAAATACCGTGTTGGTCATTACCAGAATATTTAATTAATGAATATCCATAATTTCTCTGAGCTGGCGCTATGGTTGGTCTCTCTGAGAAAAGAAAATCAGAGTTGATCAATAAATCCACTGATCAATTTTTGCTTGAGTCATAAAAAACAACAATCTGTTGGAGAAGAAGGTGTGGAAGGATATTAATGTTACTGGAAAATGAGTAATGGATGTGATATAATCACACTTAATGACTTGCATCTGTGGTTAAGAAAAATACTTGTGAAACCTGCTTGTCAAACACTTTCTCGATCATCTGACGAAGATAAACATGCCGTTGGTTTGTAACAGATATTTAGCAAAGAACTGTAACCACTTTAAAAAAATGAGTCAATTGTGTCCCCAAAGTGATACTGAACCAAGACGAAGTCTTGGAATGTTCATAGTGTCAGGAGTTTATTTTAATTCCATTGGATTGAACGCCTGTGAAACGGATTATTATCCCGCTCTGTTTATGAATATCGGCTGCTTGTAATTACCCTGCTTTGTGTTTATGAATATTGGCAGCTAGTTATTACCCTGCTCTGTGTTTATGAATATCGGCTGCTAGTTATTACCCCACTCTGTGTTTATGAATACTGGCTGCTTGTAGTTACCCTGCACTGTGTTTATGAATACTACTAATTTGTTAGTCTGTGCTCTGGACAGACTGTAGAATTTAATATTTAACTCAAATGCACTGCTGATTAACAGGAAGCAAAAGACGCAGGGGTAGATTGTTCTGTTAAATACAAATGAGTTCTAACAGATTGAAAGAGTGAATTACACTGAACACAAGTATAAGAAATGAAAGCGTGAAAAAGAATGGTTATGACAGAATGACTGGGAACAAATCCAACATTTAACAAATATAAACAGTGTATTTATGGATTGATCAGAATCAATACTAAACAATATAATTTCATTTAGACTACTGTTGTAAGTATTGATCGCTACTGTCAATTTAATCAGACTTGGTACACTTCTGTCCACATTGAAACAAAGAAGGTGAAATCATAGCATTTGGAATTTAATTCTTTCAGCAGACATTGGCAAACAAAAATAAAAACATAAAACTTTTCAGGAACTGAAAGCAGAGGTCAACCAGTGGACATGAGAGAAAATGCTAACAGTGGACATTCACAGTATTCAAGGTGTTCCATTTTATAATTTAAAACAAATGTATGAAAGGCTCTCTATGCTTAAATTAATACATAATTTGTGTTGGTACCGGCTTCCCCGGTGGGGACCACACAATTCTCGACACCCTCAAAAAAAGATTTTTTAATCTCAAAGGAATAAGGATGAATGAAGGATAAATTAAAAACGTGAAAGTATTAAAAGGGTGGACACTGGTACAACGCAAATGAAAGAGAGGCAAAAACAGGAAGAGGCTAATGGTTTTTTTTGTTGATACAAGAAGGCGTGTTTAGGTTACAGGTATACATAATGAGGGAGGTGTAATCAGGTAGACAGAAAAAGGAAGAGAGAGAGAGACGCTGACTAAGAACTTCACTCAGCAAAATGGCAATTTGGAGAGGAATCTGTGTGGTGACTGTTCTCATCCTTCTGGCAAAAGGTGAGTGTCAAATTTACATAAAAGCCTGTAAGGCTTTTTTTTTGGAACAGAATTGTGTTTAATTGCAAGCATGCTTGAAAAACTTGCAGTTTAGGTGCACATTGTTTGCAACATTCAAACTATATAGATAAAGAGTATTGCTTCAAACAGCTGGGATAAAATATAGACATATTTTTATAATAGCAGTAGCTAATTATTCAGCACGGCACTAAAAGGACAACACTAAAACAAGCAATCTGCTTCAGGTAGTTTTTGTTGGTTCTGTGTCAGGACATTTTGTAGGATTTCTCCCTCAGTTGGATCTGGTGTTTCTTGTGCCATCTTGGGACAAAATTGAGATTTTTTGACAATTCAGTAGTAAAGGTACATAGTAAAAAGAAATTGATCTCAAGCTCAAATCATGGATAGCTGTCGTGTCTGTCTGGTTAAGTCAGTGGTTTGTTAAAGAGTCCACACACTTTGTCTCAATTGGCTAAAAAGTCCACACACTTTGTTCCGATTGGCTAAAGAGTCCACACACACATTTTCCTGAGGCCTAAATAGGAGGCTGATAGAAAAGAAGCCACATATTTGTGGGCACTGCTGCCCTCCAGGACTGGAATTTGAGATCCTCACTTTAAATGCAGCCTCACATAATCCTGATAATGTTCCACAGGGGATCTCAACGTGTGTCCTGGAACACCCTGCAGTACTGGTCGTGTTCCAACCTTAACTGAAATTTCTGAAGAATGATAAGCTGAACATTTGTTTGTAATGAGATATTTTAGCGTATGATGAGGGATTGTTTTTCCTCTTATGGGCACATTATGTCAGAAATGGATATTGATGATATTGCTGTTACAATGAATGAATACCCCATATTCATTTTGACCAGTCAAATTAGTTCCCAGACAACTAATGATTTAATTTCCTTTAACGATTTCAACGTGCTGTGGAAAACAATTTTGAATGTTACATTTCGCATCAATTAATTAATAGACTTACAGCTGAAATCAATGAACATAAAAATGCTAAAACTGAACCGTTGATCTTTGAATTTAAACCATTTGTGGAAAATGAAAGCTGTTCAATCAACATTTTCCCTAGACTTTGAAAGAATTAGTTACGAACAAGGCTCAGTTATTTAAGTTATTACTAAAACTAACTTGACAAAATAAGCCTGTGAAAAGTGGAACATTTGCATTTTCTTGTAATATAACAATAAACATTATTTTTCTAGCACCTTTCAGTAAAATAGCATAAAGTGTTATACAGAGGTAACAAAACAGAGATAAAATAAGAAAAGAAGAAAGGTAATAGTTGGAGGCAAGATATACAGTACCCCAGAGTTCAAATAAAAACAAAGCTGCAAATAATAATTAAAAAACTTACTTAGTCAAAGTTAAAAACATCTAACACAGCTAGAAGAGTTTAAGGACAAGGCAAATGGTAAAGAGCCAAAAATCTGTGTCAGAAAAAATTATGGAACTTAAATCCGTGTTTTCAGTAATCAGAATACACAAGGGTTCTCATGGACTGGGGCTAGAAGTCACTCATTTCAAATGATGAAACTTCATTGACTATCAAATGTTAATTATTAAATATTAAACACAGCCTCGCTTAAGCATGAAAATAACCAAGATGATGGATTTGACTGGTTATTCAGGGTCCTGGTGGGGAAGCTGTTGCTTTCATAGAGGAACGTTTTGCTTTGATTTTCAACAATGATTCTGGATCTTCAATAACATAACGATCCAGGACAACATTTTCCTCTGTGGGATTTGGGGTTGAATCAGTGTAGCATGCTAACTGAAACTCACCTATCAAAATAATTTTTAAAAACTCCATTGTACCATAGAGCATTCCTCATGTCACTGAGCGCTGCTGAAGATACAGGGAATCACCTGACATTATTCCCTTCAAGAAAATCTTTCTTGAAATACTTGAAATATCCATTTGCCTTTTTCGGTTGGTCTCTTGACATAGAACAAACAGCAGACGTGACAGGATATTTCTTAATAGTGCCAAATGTCAAAAAATTTAGGGGAGAACATAGTATGGAATACTAAATTAATACATTTTCTTCACAGAGTGGGGTATTTACTACATGAATAAATATTTTCCTTGTTTCTATAGCACGGCTATTACCAGCAGCAGGTTTGAATTTCACATTTTTTATAAGCAATTGCCAAGCAAACTGCCCTCCGGGAACAGTTTTCTGTAAACTGACTACTCACTACTAACGGGAATCAGCTAAGTTGTCCTCCTCTTGTCTTTCAGGATCTCACTCACAGCCAGATGGTAAGTTTGCTTCCATTTTGTCACAGAGTTCTGCATTGTCTTCCTTGTGTGAAATTCTTGTCCATGCACCTCTTTGTTCAAATTGTTTTTGAGATCAGAGAAAATATGCTGGAATGTCTGGGCTCCAGCTCAGTGGGGAATCAGAACCTGAGAACCTCGTCTCCACAGACCGCAAGCTCGGCCCGCAGCCCGCTATCCGGCACACTTAGGCTGGTGCAGACTGCGTCAATGCATTAGCCAATAGCTAATTAGCCCATAGTGCTGTTCTGTGCTCTAAGGCAGAGAATATCAACCACTGGTGCTGCTCTGGACTCTAAGGCAGAGAATATCACCCACTGGTGCTGCTCTGGGCTCTAAGACAGAGAATATCAGCCAGTGGTGCTGCTCTGGGCTCTAAGACAGAGAATATCAGCCACTGGTGCTGCTCTGGGCTCTAAGGAAGTGAAGGAGTACGGAGAATTTAAATTTAAATTTGAACTTATTCTAGGACTATGTGTAATCTGTGTCCACAAAACTGGCCCATAAAGTTCAGTTTGAAATCAGCCAATTCATATGCAGTTAAATTCTAGCTGTTATTAGAGGGTATTTGTTTAAATATTGGATTCACAGTTTAGAAATTAGACTATGTAAATTTTTTGCATAGTCTAATTAAGGGCATTTAGAAAGATAGGGACAAATGAACAAATATCTAAGATGAAGCAGTCGTGTTTAGTATGCTCTTACAAGCCGATACTAAAACCTCTGTATGTATGCCCATTATGAGATCTCTCATTCACTCCACTATATTTGGAAATGCAGGCAGTACATATTCTGATACGTTTGGTCATAGAGTCTGGACACCCCTTGGTCTGGGGCTGTTTTCATGATTTTTAAGCCCCTTAGTTGCAGTGAAGGCAAATCTTAATGCAATGACATTCTAGACAATTCTGTGCTTCCAACTTTGTGGCAACAGTTTGGGGACTCCCTTTCAGCATGACAGTGCCCCCAGGAACATTACATTACATTACATTACAGGCATTTAGAAGACGCTCTTATCCAGAGCGACGTACAACAAGTGCATTAGTTCAAGGTGCAGAGGTGCAAAAGAAACACACTAGAGTGAAGTAAAGATCGTAGTGCCAGAAGTGACCACAGATACTCCAACCCTGTAGGGTAACCTGTTCAGCAAACAAACAAACAATCCTGCCAAGTACAAACTAGCACTGAAATCACATTTGCCTAATCAGAATCAGACAAAAACAATCCTGCCAAATAAAAACTAACGTGATCGTATTAGGCTAACTAGGTACATTGAGCTAAACTATAGGCTAGGGAGGGGTGGGGAGAGGTGCAGCCTGAAGAGATGAGTCTTTAGTCTGCGTTTGAAGGTAGTCAGGTTCTCTGCTGTTCTGACCGCCACGGGGAGGTCATTCCACCAGCGAGGGGCCAGGACAGACAGCAGACGCGAGCGGGAAGTACAGATACGAAGAGGGGGAGGTGCCAAGCGTCCAGAGGTGGCAGAACGGAGAGGTCTGGCTGGTGTGTAGGGTCTGACGATCCTCTGGATGTATCCTGGTGCTGACCCCTTAGCTGCCTGGTATGCAAGCACCAAGGTCTTAAATTTGATGCGAGCCATAACAGGCTGCCAGTGGAGGTCAGTGAGCAGGGGGGTGACATGGGAATATCTCGGGAGGTTGTAGACCAGACGCGCTGCAGCATTCTGGATGAGCTGCAGGGGTCTGATGGCGGATGTTGGCAGACCAACCAGCAGCGAGTTGCAGTAGTCCAAGCGGGACAGGACCATCGCTTGAACCAGGAGCTGGGTTGCGTAGGTGGTGAGGAAGGGGTGGATTCTCCGGATGTTGTACAGGAAGAACCTGCACGTTTAACTCACCGCCGTGATGTTCTGGGAGAGGGACAGTCTGTTGTCCATCACCACTCCAAGGTTTTTTGCGGTGGGTGATGATGACACCACGGTGTTACCTAGGGAAATGGAAAAGTCATGGAGGTTAGAGGATGGAGCAGGGATGAAGATCATCTCTGTCTTACCTGGGTTCAGCTTAAGATGGTGGTTATCCATCCAGCTCTGGATGTCCCTCAGGCAAGCAGAGATGCGAGCGGAGACCTGAGTGTCAGAGGCGGGGAAGGAGAGAAAGAGCTGGGTGTCATCGGCATAACAATGATAGGACAACCCATGGGCAGAGATTATAGGACCAAGAGATTGGGTGTACAGGGAGAATAGGAGGGGACCAAGGACTGAGCCCTGGGGAACTCCTGTGGTAAGGGGGCGAGGTGCCGATACTGCACCAGCCCAGGCGACTTGGAAGGAGCGACCGGAGAGGTAGGACTCGATCCAGTCTAGTGCTGTGCCAGGGATCCCCATAGCTGCCAGGGAGGACAGGAGGATGGGGTGGTCGACTGTGTCGAAGGCAGCAGAAAGGTCTAGGAGGATCAGGACAGACGAATGGGAGGCTGCTTGTACGGCCTGAAGTGACTCACTGACCGAGAGGAGTGCGGTCTCTGTCGAGTGGCCAAGTCTGAAGCTGGACTGGTGGGGGTCTAGGAGGTAGTTCAGTAAGAGAAAAGAGGAGAGTTGGTTAGAAGCAGCTCATTCAATTGTTTTGGATAAAAAAGGGAGAAGGGAAACAGGACGGTAGTTCTGGATGACGGAGGGATCCAGAGTGGGCTTTTTCAGCAGTGGGGTGATGTGGGCCAGCTTGAAGGAAGAGGGGAAACATCCAGAAGACAAGGAGGAGTTCACAAGGGAGGTGACAAACGGGAGGATGTCAGGTGTGATAGTCTGGAGGAGAGAGGAAGGGATAGGGTCAAGAGCACAGGTGGTAGGGCGGTGGGAGAGTAGGAGCTGGGAAACATCAGAGTCAGTGAGGGGAGAGAAAGTGGAGAAACAAGAGGAGGGAACAGAGAGGGGGGAGTGGGGAAGGGTGGCGGTAGACGTGAAGGAGCTGTGGATGTCTGCAATCTTCTCATCGAAGAAAACCGTGAAGTCATCTGCAGTGAGGGAGGACTGAGGTGGGGAAGGAGGAGTGCTGAGGAGAGAAGAGAAAATGGAGAACAGTTGATAAGGGTTAGAGGCAGATTTATGAATTTTTGTTTGATAATAATTAATTTTAGCAGAGGTTACAGCAGTAGAAAATGTAGCTAGCAAAGACTGGTAGGCAGACAGGTCAGATTGAGCCATGGATTTCCTCCACTTCCTCTCCGCTGCACGTAGGCTGGCCCGGTTGGTTCGGAGGGGGTCAGACATCCACGGACTGGGAGGGGACGAGCGTGCCGGCCTGGAGACTAGAGGACAGACAGAGAGAGTCAAGTGCTGAGGAGAGCGAGGAAGACAGAGTGGAGGATGCAGAGTCAGTGGGAAGGTTGGAGAAGGATTCAAGAGGGGGGAGTGAAGCAGTGACACTAGAAGCGAGAGAGGAGGGAGAGAGGGAGCGGAGGTTATGGCGGACTATGACAGTAGGAGTGGATGGAGGGGAGGGAGGGAGGGGAGCAAGAGGGATGGAGAAGGAAATGAAGTGGTGGTCGGACTGGTGCAGAGGGGTCACTGTGGGATCGGAGGAGGAGCAATTCCTCAGGATGACCAGGTCTAGGTGGTTGCCAGCTTTGTGTGTTGGTGGGGAGTGCATCAGAACACAGCAAGATCCATAAAGAAATGCTTTTGTCAAGATCGATGTGGAAGACTGGCCTGTACAGAGCCCTGACCTCAGCCCCATCCAACACTTCTGGAATCAACTGGAATGCCAACTGTGAGCCAGGCCTTATTGCCCAATCAGTGCCCGACCTCACTAATGCTCTTCTGGCTGAGTGGAAGCAAATCCCTGCAGCAATGCTCCAACATCTACTATAAAGTCTTCCCAGAAGAGTGGAGGTTGTTATAGCAGCAAAGGGTGGACCAACTCCATATTAATGCCCATAATTTTGGATGCAATTCCATTATAGTCAGCGGCACCAAAATTTTCTTTCACACCCTCAATAAATGACACAAGTCCCAGTAGAAGATATAGAACCTTTTAAAGTTATATATTTTCCGAAACGTTATCGATTCCACTTGGCCACAGTAAGTGAAACTATGCCATCTGAGCGTATAGTTTCTACGTAAATTACGTCAGAATGATTCAGCCTTGTTGTTTGCTACGTAAACTTCACAGCACACTTGTAGCAGGACGGTGGCTGTTTCTCAATACGCGTTCTTGTCTGTACTTGTGTTCTTGTGTCCTTGTGAAACGTCATCTTTTGCGGCACAAGTACTGTTCCAATACTCAAGTTCGCATTTCGCCAAGAACGGTTAAGTGTTCCTGACACGCCCATTTTACCGAGGATGCATCGGTTGGTAACGTGTATGAACCAGAGACTGTAAAAAATATGATATGATATGATATGGTATGAACTTGACAACACAAATATCCCAGCATTCATTGCGCGATGGCAGACGAGACCACAGAACGTCACATTTTTTTTGTTTTCTCATCTAACTAATAAATGTTACGAAAACCCTTCTAAGAATGAAAATGATGCGAGAAATATATGTTATAATAACTGAATTTCAGATAATTTTAACCATACAATATATAAATATAAACATTTAATTCGGCTCTAATTCAGTTTAATCTGTTACCTTAGAGACCAACTCATAACCAGAGGATAGTAGCCTATTACGTGTTAGCCGAGCCCAATTAAACTTTTTTAGTTTTATTTTTAATGCAGGATTTAATCATAATAAGCGTGTTGTGAAGAAGAAGAAGAGACGGGACTTCACTGCTGCATCTCTCTCCCCCTTCTCTCTCTCTCTCCTCCCTCTATTTCCTCTGAATTTGTGCCCTTATGCTTTGTAAAAATGATTAAATCCTGCATTAATTTTTCAAATGGTCATTTTCAGACAAGGTTAAGTATACATTTAGTAAAAAATATTACACTACTAACTAACGCTTACATTACAGTGTGAAATATCCACATTATGTAATACCACTAACCTATTTAAAGACACTCAATTTCAAAAATAACGTAGGCTATATAACCGAAATATTTCGAGCAATAATACTTACATAGCAATGATGAAATTTTACCTGTGTTCACTAGATGGAGACAGAGACAGTAAATCAATGATATTGTTCTATTCGCTTGTTTTTTTTTTTTTTTTTTTTTTTGCTCCAAAAACGATGTCAGATAGGTCTATCAGCAAACATATGGCTTAGCTATGCCCAGAAGTCCTCAATAATAATAGTGTTTTCCAAGAAATTCCGAAATATCTTTGACAACGTTATCGTCAGGTTCAGCGTCTGCTACCACAGAGGAATGTGTAAGTGAATACGATGATGAGAATACTTTCGGTTACTCTGACCTATAAAACGCTATTCAAAAGTTGAAAATTCCTTGAACGATTGGCTCTCCATACCGAAAGCGTAAAAACAGTGCCAAAAGTCTGTCTGTACAAAAGTACAAAATATTCTGTTTCAGTTTCAACTCCAATGTACAAACACA
This sequence comes from Anguilla pacifica, assembly GCA_039654925.1. Classification (NCBI taxonomy): domain Eukaryota; kingdom Metazoa; phylum Chordata; class Actinopteri; order Anguilliformes; family Anguillidae; genus Anguilla; species Anguilla pacifica. The sequence goes on along the minus strand of CM077300.1, from coordinate 10,127,479 downwards.
AACCATAAGTTGCAAGCAAAAGTCATTGCTTACAAATACAAAATACTTTTGGCATAAATTTGAGCCCACAGCTGAGCACTCCTTTGTAGCAAAATTACCCATAATCCATAGTGAGGCCAATCCGTTTGACCCAATGATGGAGAAGGAAGTAGAGAAGAGCGTTTGACAAGAGGGCTTAACCTGACTGGGCTGACTGTGGAGGTGTGACTGTTGATCATTCAGCCTTCATGCTTCACTGTCCTTTTGTCTGCAAGTGTGCGGAAAGCCGGCCCTCAACACCAGGATTGTGGGGGGTCAGAACGCCCCAGAGGGAATCTGGCCATGGCAAGCCAGTCTGCATCGGAACGGGAGTCATGCGTGTGGAGGGTCTCTCATCAACAACAAGTGGGTGCTGTCTGCTGCTAACTGCTTCAGGAGGTGAGGAATCATGGGTAATTTTTTCATATATATGAATTTGACCATTAAAGAAGTTTCAGTAATACGGTGATATTGCTGACGGCTGTCCATTTGTTAGGAAGCCATTCTGCGCGGAGGAATTGAGGGCTGCGGTGACAGTTTAACATCAGTTCTGAATTCTGTTTTACCGCCTTTTGCTCTCTCTGTCTCCTCAGCGACTCAAATCCGGCAAACTGGACCGTTTATGTGGGTCGGCAGGTCCAGTCGGGCGCAAACCCACATGAACAGAGTAGAACGGTCACAAGGATCATCCGTCATCCCCATTACAACAGCACGACCAACGACAACGACATGGCCCTGCTGGAGTTGTCCTCCACCGTCGGCTTCAGCAACTACATTTTGTCCGTATGCCTGGCGGCGGACAGCAGTCCCTTCTTTACCGGCACCGACAGCTGGGTCACCGGCTTCGGCAGACTCAACGAAAACGGTAAGCGAGTCGATCGTAGCTCGTCGCCGATTGACCGATTTAAAGCCACCGTCGACCAATGAACGTTTTTGGATGGTGCCTGATGAATTGATTTTTAATTTTTCACTCCCTTGCTCACTCTCTCTCTGGTTCTGTGACTGCGCCTGTCTGTGTCCTGCACTACGGGCAACATCAATAACTATCCATCTGGAATGTCTCTCCAATCAGCACACAAAAATTTAAGCCTCAAATTGAACATCTCATGGGCTTGTGTAGTTACTGCAGCCTGACACAGATGCTAACTCATTTCATCTTGTTTTTTAAGCATCCATCCCAGTTTGATGACTTCAGGTCTCGCAAAGACACATTAATACAGGTTTCAATTTTAGTGACAGAAGCTTTGATGTGAGGTGGCTTGTTTCTTGGCTCTTATACAGACAAAACAGCATTGTCTCATAATGGCAATACTGCCACTCTGCACTTATTAGACAGCATTGTCTCATAATGGCATTACTGCCACTCTGCACTTAAACTAATAATATCACTTGAGTGTAACCCGCTGCATTCTCTTCCCGTCTACAGCAGAACTCACTACTCCTTCATAGAGGCCTGTGTAAGTTTTGATCTTGTGTCTCTGCAGGGTCGCTGGCTAAAGTTCTGCAGGAGGTAGAAATTCCCGTGGTGGGGAACCGAAAGTGTAACTGCCTATATGGAGTCGGTTCCATCACCAGCAACATGATCTGCGCTGGCCTACTGGAAGGAGGCAAAGGTTCATGTCAGGTGCAATATCTTCCATGTTTTTACACCTATGAAAAAGGTTGTTAAAGGAAAAGATCTTCTCTAATCTACATATTACAATGGTGTGTCCGTAGAGATATTTCAAGTTAATCAGAGCGAGGCTATGGTGCTGTGTTAAAACTGTGATTTAAGTCATTACGTTATTGATACGCTCACTGTGTGTGAAAAATTAACCCATTCACAGAAACAAAAAAATATCCAAACTGGTGAAGTGGTACTGAGCGTCTCTTTTGTGAGCAGGGAGACTTCGGGGGTCCGATGGTGAGCAAGCAGGGCGTGCTCTGGGTCCAGTCGGGAGTCGTCAGCTTCGGAAAGGGCTGCGCACGTCCTAATTTTCCGGGGGTCTACGCCAGGGTGTCCCGCTATCAGGGCTGGATCAAGTCCACTATCACGACTGACACCCCGGGTTTCGTCAAATTCACACCCAGCGGGACGAACAGCGACAGCAGCGTCACATGCCCAGGCCTGCCTCCCATCGTACCCTCCACCTCCCAGCCTTCCATCACCACCCCCAAGCGTGAGTGTTAAGCTTTTACCTGCACCCTTATAGGCACGCAGCCATTTTGCCCATTCACTTACATTCATTTCTTTAAATTTTTTAACGTCACATTAAGCAAAAGGCAAACAGGTGCTAAACCTAGCTGGCTAGCCTGATCTTTTTATGGCAAACATGAAAATATCAACGATTCCTCCATTCACAAACATAATTTATGAAGGCACACAGAAAGAACAATGTAGATCATGTGCTGTGTGTTGAAGAGGTCAAGTGACAAACTTATTTAACCGATGGAAAAGCGTGTTTTAACTAAGCATGAGAGCTCAGTTAGAGTTGTTTTAAATCACTAATTGAGCATAACCTTACATTAATAAAACTAGAAGCTTTGCTCTGCACCCGCGCAAGCACTTCCGTGGCTGCTTTCCTGTGGTAAATACTGCATTGTCTTCTGTTCTATTACGTTGTGTGGTGTCATGGGCTCGTTATTTCTGTGATCATGTTCTGTCAGGCAGCGAGCTTCAAATTTGGCCAGAGCTCGTTGGGCTGGTTTGGGTTGAGCTTTGGCAGCCTCAGACCTCTAAAACGCACACTAGAACACACACACACGCATAGGTTGAGTTAGAATCCTGACTGATGCATTCTGGGTGTTGTAGTAACTCTTCCCTCTGTTCCTCAGCTGTGGTGTGCGGCATCGCTCCCTTCAACACCCGCGTTGTTGCGGGGAGTGGCCTGGCAGAGAGCGGGGTGTGGCCCTGGCAGGTCAGTCTGCAAAGGAACGGCTCCCACGTCTGCGGGGGCACCCTCATTTCTGTGGAGTTCGTCATGAGCGCCTCACACTGTTTCTCCAGGTAAAAACCCACGCGGACCCGTCGCATCACTGCCTAGACCTGGCAGGTAGACACCTGCACCAATGCATCCTCCGCAAAAAATATCTGTCTGAACAAATGTTTTAGGGCTGTAATGACACCTAAAACCTTTTTTTTTTTTAAATCTCCGGGAGAAAATGTTAGCTTGTTTTAACTATTTGCTTAACACTGTTTGCTTGTCAGTGAGTGTTTGAGTGGTGTCCTGTGATGGACTTGCGACCTGTCCAGGGTGTATTCCTGCCTCCCGCCCAATGCACACTGGGATAGGCTCCAGCACCCCCCAACGTGGATGGGTGGATGTTTGCTTGTCCTTTTTTAGCAAAAACGTAAGAGAAATAAGACAAAGACAAAATATGAAACTAAAATACTTGGTGAACTCCATTTCTATTCAGTTAGTTCAGAAAACGAATAGGAAATTCTTTTAATTCAATGTAAATACCACAGAGGTTACTGTGGCTGTCATCAGTTCGTGAACTGAATTTCAGTTCATTTCTGGAACTGTCTGAATTGAAAAATTAACTGACCCCTGTTTAGACGCGTCTTTTTACCCAACACAAATCTGGGACACGTCACATTCCGTGATCATGGTCCAAGCAGAAGATATCAGATATGGATTCGATCAGTATGATTCTGCTCTGAATTGTGTCTGGGAGTAGTCCAGGTCATATTTTTCCTGGTGTGGAATCTGTAAACACTCCTGCATGCATATTCTTCTGTCACCAACATTCTACTGACCATGAACCTCCCCCAATAAGCACGCGGGGGTCGTGAGACACTGGCGTAGAGCTGGCTGTCAGCTCGGACAAATCCATGAGCACAGCAACCAGGAGAAACGCAATTTCAGCCTTAAAGCACCAGGAGAAACGCGATTTCAGCCTTAAACCACCAGGAGAAACGCAATTTCAGCCTTCAAGCACCAGGAGAAATGCAATTTCAACCTATAAGCACAGAATTGAAAGCTGAGAACTCAAGTGTAAACACACAACAACATATCCTGGAATTAAACAACTTCAATTCATCAGCTATGTCAGGTTTGAGTGTAAACATGACCATTGATTTATTACCTGATTGAGAAATGGAATGCTGTGAATTTGGCAGTGAAAGAACTGAAACAGAAACAACATGAGATGACGCTTTGATGAACGTTTCTGTTTGCCAATGTGTTCTTGACTTTACTTGGCTTCTTGACGTTTTGTTTGGCTCTTTGTATATGGTATAACTATTGAAAATGATTTAGATTGCAGCCTTTAAATTTTTGGGACTCATTCTCGTCCGTAGCCCCAATCCCAATCCTGTGGAATGGACCGTGTTTTTGGGTCGTCTGAGCCAGAACGGATCCAACCCCTTCGAGATGGCCGTGAACGTGTCGAACATCACCCTGAGCAACCGGACCGGCACCAATGTAGCGCTGTTGAAGCTGGCCAGCAAGCCGATGCTCACCAACTACATCCGGCCGGTGTGCGTGGACCTCGTCGGCACGGGCTTCGGCGTAGGAACACAGTGCTGGGTGACCGGCTGGGGAGCCGGCCAGGGAGGAGGTGAGCGCACGCGCGAGAACGGCTTCCTGTTTCCTGTTTCCCCCGCGTGCAGTTACCGCTAACATTGCTGGTCCTACAATATGCAGAGACATATTGTATCTAACCTGGGGTTTGTAGTTGAACGCATGCTGGGAAACGTTTAGTGTTGCTCAGTGGCTTGAGCAGAGTGGATCAGTGTTGAGTATCTCAGTGGCCTGAGCAGAGTGGCTCAGTGTTGAGTATCTCAGTGGCCTGAGCAGAGTGGATCAGTGTTGAGTATCTCAGTTTCGTGAGCAGAGCAGATCAGTGTTGAGTATCTCAGTGGCCTGAGCAGAGTGGATCAGTGTTGAGTATCTCAGTGCTGTGAGCAGAGCAGATCAGTGTTGAGTATCTCTATGGCCTGAGCAGAGTGGATCAGTGTTGATCTATCTCAGTGGCCTGAGCAGAGTGGATCAGTGTTGAGTATCTCAGTTTTGTGTGCAGAGCAGATCAGTGTTGAGTATCTCAGTGCTGTGAGCAGAGTGGATCAGTGTTGAGTATCTCAGTGCTGTGAGCAGAGTGGATCAGTGTTGAGTATCTCAGTGCTGTGAGCAGAGTGGATCAGTGTTGAGTATCTCAGTGGCCTGAGCAGAGTGGATCAGTGTTGAGTGACACACACTTTCCCCTCTACAGAGCAGGAAATTCTGCAGGAGTTCCAGACCACCATAGCCAGCTGTGGGAACGGCTCCTCCTCCGACAACATCTGCACTCAACCTCTGCCACTGCAGCAGGTGACTACAGGGCACAGCGCTCCCTCAACCGCCCTTCTGTCCTCAGACACGATTCATTGCTTTGTTTGGTGTGACACCAGGTATATCATGTATAATTTCTCTTTCTCTCTCTCTCTCTCACTCTCTGCCCCGTGTGTGTGTGTGTGCGTGTGCGTGTGCATGTGCATGTTTCTGTGCGTGTGTGTGTGCGTTTGTGTGTGTGTGTGTGCGCGTGTGCGCATGTGTGTGTGTTTGTGTGCACGTGTTTGTGTGTGTGCTTGTGTGTGTGTGTGTGTGTGCATGCGTGTTTGTTTGTGTGTGTGTGTGTGTGCGTGCGTGCGTGCGTGCGTGCGTGCGTGCGTGCGTGCGTGCGTGCGTGCGTGTGTGTGTGTGTGCGTGTGCGTTTCCGTCTCCAGGGAGATGAGGGCGGGCCCTTGGTGTGTAAGCAAGGCAATTCCTGGGTCCAGGTGGCAGTGATCACAGTGGACGGCAGCAGGAATGCCACTCAGAACAGCAGCAGCAGCAGAATGGTTTTCACCAAAACCGCCACGTTTTCCAGGTTCCTCCTTGAGAACGTGGGCAGCCTCCGTCCTGCAACCCCCGCGGCCCCCCCGGCCACAGCGCCGTCCTCCAGCCCCCCCGTTTCCAAAACGACGAGCGAGGCCGCTCACCTTCTCCCTCTCTCCTCCATCCTCCTACTCCCCCTCTTCCTTGGCTTTCTGTCCAGTTGCTCAAGCTAGGACCATGCAGCTGTTTGTGCTGCGTACTGGCTGGCTAGGGTATCACTAACCTGTTACTGTTTTTCAAACTTTCCGAAATATACCAAGAATGCAGAAAATATATTAAACTCAGGAAGCTTTTACCCGGGTTATATCAGAGATGCTTACGGACAGGTTCCGTGGCAGATTTTTTGAATGTATTCTTCATATATTCATTATGGTTAAGCTCACAGGAAGCAAAAGCACTAGTCCTGGGGCAGTGCTGCACTCCACAGTTCAGAACTGGATCCTGACGCTGTCGGTGCCTGCTGTGGGCGGGGTTTCCTCAGGCCTATGCAGGGAAGGAGGGAGGGTTTGAGTCTCCAGGGCATCCTCACTGTGCAATAGTGACTCCTCATGGTGTTGCAGTGTGTGTTTTTAAGGATGAGTGTACTTGTATGTGTTTTTAAGGACGTGTGTATTTGTGTGTTTTTCAAATCTGCAGTAGTAAGTTGCGGCTGTGGGAACGGCTATGGGACTTTGTGATATAAAATGGAGGAACAAGTAAACACTAGATGACACAAAATATTTAGAACAGACTGTATTACTGTGTGTGTGTGTGTGTGTGTGTGTGAAGAATAGTGACACATTCACTCACCTTTGCTGTGTTTACAGCACTTCACCCTGTTGCACCAGAGATCATTTTATCTATAAATTCTGATGCTCTGTTGGTGAGTTGTCAATTTATGCTTTTGAAGTAAATTGGGTTTTTCATTGTGTTTATCGTGTATATAGATAATTTATGGACAGTGCAATATCTCAGGGAAGACAACGTAGCTGTCACTGTCAGATGGGAGACACTGAACAAACTTATCTGAATTACAGAATAAATTGCTTGCATAAACTAAGACCCCCCCAACCCCCACTGCACACCCCACCCCAGCTTCCAAAGGAATAAAGCTTAGCTGGTCTGAAGACGCTTTCTGGGTTGCTTGGCATCACTGGTCACGGTTTCTTTGGCGTTTTACCTTAGCTTTTCAGTACCCTGTCAGTAACAGGGCTCTCTTCTGTTCTACTGCGCATTTCCTTCCTTCTCCAGTAGGGGCCGCTCTGCCTCTTACTTGTGGTACCTGTTAGCAGGCAAATGGCATGCTGGGTATCTATGCAGAGCTCAATATTACACTCCATTAGGACAACACGGCTGACCAAGACAATACATGCACATGGTCATGTGTTTAAATGTTTACAACAATAAAACTCTATTTTTAATGACTCTAAAATGAGCTCTTGAGGAAAGCTTGCTTTCAGAAGCACATGCAGTACTCCTGGCTGGCCAGTGTGTGGCAGCATGGTGCAACCTGATGGACTGTAGATGGCTGTTGTGAAAAGACCACAAAATGTAATTTCCATAGTATGGCAAATTAACAGATCATCAAATCCCTGTAGTACTGTAACATTGCACATGGAATTCATACTTTTTTTATTAATACTGTATTATTTTCATAATTCACAATTAATTTTACTGCCTTGATTATTCTGTGCCTGGAATGGAAATATGCTCTACGCAATACACACTCTTCTGTATACCTATTAAAAATTTGGTAAATGGTAAATCATCTCTATGGAAATCATATCTGAAGCCTTTTAAGTACTCAGGTGTTGTATATATATATATATATATATATATATATATATATATATATATATATATATATTATATACATATATAATTGAATATAAATAAAAATATTATAAAAAGAGTCTAATTAAATGTGTTTCTTGATGTGCTTGATCATCCTAAGGTCCAAAGCATTCATTTATTTATTTATTATTTTGTACATCCACATGCTTAAAAGTGGATGTACGATATAATAAATAAATAAGTGAATCCAGCAAGATTCTAAGAAACATGTTTCTTGATGTTCTTGATCATACTAAGGTCCTAAGTGTTTGTTTATTTAATTTAACTATACATCCACATTTTGACATTTACCAGATGCTCTTATCCAGAGTGACTTATGTGAATGGACACGTACAGGTTTAGTCAAATGAACAGTGCCGATACTAAGTCATACAGACACAGGCAATAATATTGGTCAGTATATCTTACAATATGGCAGATGCCATAGCAGGTGCAACAGGTGAATGGACAATGCAGGTTCATTAGGAAGCAAATGGGTTAGGGGATATGATTTTAGATTTAGCATAGGTACCACTAGCAAACACAGGCAAAATGCTCAGCCAAGTTGCATTTCTGGTAGGCTAAGTGGTGGAAAATGGGTAGCAACTCTGCTGTTCTGACTGTAGTGGGAAGCTCATTCCACCACCACTGGGGGGCAGAGTTGAGAAAAGACCAGGAGGAGGGATTTTTAACAGAAAGGACAGTATAGCGGCCAGGGGATGCGGACTGGGGTGCAAGGTTTGATAATGGATCTCAGGTAAGGTTGCTGAACCACAGGCCAGGAGTTTACCGTTTAGACCAGGGTTGAATTAGTGTGATTAAGATGCATCTTCAGTTAGACTGAGTAAGTTGGAGAGATGTTCACTAGATCAGTGTGTCAAACATATTTTCTAGAACATGGTTATTATAATAAGAAAGTAGCCCTCGGAAGAGTGATGAGCTCTGAAATTTCAAGTTTTAGAGCTCTCTCAGTGCACCAGAAGGTATATCACAAGCCTTCCAATTATTCAGGCTTATTTATGTACTTTATACTTCTCTATGTGAAACAGCGTTATTGCCCATAACTACCTAATTGCACCTGGTTCACAAGTCTTAAAATGTGATTCTCTTTGTTTTGTTTTGCATAATGTTAATCTAGAACAATAATTTTTAATGGAGATTTTCTCAAAACGGATGGGAAATGGCAGACAGAATGTTCCAAATCCCTTTTTTCTGTAAACAATTATGTTCAATTATTATTGATAGAACACAACAGAAATATGACCATTTACCTCATTGCCAATATTTTTTTGTTCCAGGATATATTGCCAACATATATGTTTTCATTTCAAAATCAAAATTTAAAATGATCTTTCTTTCTTTCGAAAGCATTTATCAAAACTGTTCCCGGAAAGTTACCCTTTTAATTACACTCAGGGCACACAAATGTCAGGAGTCACTCGCACTCCCCCTGCTACCCCACCACAGGTGCAAGGATCCACCCACCACAAACAACCAGGGATACGGTAAGCAGACTCTTTATTAAATTTGCAATAAACAACAGTTCATGGACGGGCAACCGCCCCGCTGTGACCCCCCCCCCCCCCCCTTCTCTAACTCCCCCCCCGCTTGTACGGTGACCCCACCAACGGCCGACCCTGTGCCGCGCGAGCCGAGCCGAGCCCCAAGAGAGGGACACCCCGACACCGCACCACAAGCCGTCACACACAATGGTAAGTTCCCCCGTGCCCCAGACTCACTCCACACAGTTCTCATTCTCTGACCCTCTCCCGGGTCTGCCCCAGAGACTGTAAAAAATATGGACAAAGCTACTGTGACGTCACCCATTGACTCTCCGTCGGTCTCTAAAACACGTTTTGAAGCCCAATGGCGGGCGCGGCCGTTTTCTCGATTTGGAGCCAAAACCATAGAGTTAAGCGGCCTTGTGATTTTTATAGTTTGATTGACAGTCCGGTGCGGAAAAGCCCATCAACCTGAACGAACGATTGCAGAACGAACTTGAGGCTAGCTGACTGTCTGCCGTTATGTTTTAAAATATATTATCAGATGTTTACGGAGTTTAATTTCCATCCGTGACTGTACTGTGTCATGTAATCACGTTATATGTATGACATTAAAAATACAATTAGGCTATGTTCAGTTATCTTCAATTTATGTTTCTCAGCAAAACGAATATGCTTAGCTAGCAGCATATCAGCTTGCCAGTGAGCTAGGTAGGCTATCTGTGGTTAGCTCACGCAATAGCAATATGAACCACAGGGGAAGAACATTGACTACACTGATGGTCAATCAATCAGAGATGTGTAGGCTACTGGTGATTTGACTAGGCTAATTTTCGTATGACTGGTAGACCTGCTGTTAACCGAGCAAGTTATCGTCGTAGGTTTTCGCCACAGTCAGTTAATGAGCCAGTAACTGCTAGCTACTCCATCGCCGTTTGTGGTGTTCACTTGCTGGGTGACGCTAGCTGACCGATCGTTCGCAAATCACTTTCTACCGAATAAAAATTAACACTGTCAGCGGTGATTAACAAATCTACCAAGTATTTTAATAACTGATCTGCAGGCGTGTAAATATGACAACGCACTTTGTACAGCAAGTTTTCCACCTGGTGCATGAAGACAAAAATAATGTAGCCTACATTGAATTTCTAATTATTATCAGGCTATTATTTGTTTCTTGTAAATCATCAAAACCAATGGAGAAAAGCCAATATACGCAAGGAGCCCCCAGGACCGATTCTGAGAACCACTGTCTTAAATGCCTAGCTTGTCGGTCCCTAGTTAAATGCTAAAAACATGTTCCTTTCTAAATGCCAAGATGGTTAATTTCGTTAAATTATGTGTGTGTGATTTCATCGTGTGTTGTATGTTATTCGGCAAATGAACCTTGAGACTCTTAATTCGCTTCGTGAAACTGAAAAAGTGTTTATCCCAAAATCGGGATTATAGTAGCTTTGGCCCAGGTAGACATTTACGGAATGTACACGACTGACAAGCCGTCAAACACGTCTGACAGATTGAATGTTTGCCGGTTAAGGTTAGCTAGCTAGTCAAATGGCTTGGTAGCCGAAGTTGCGAACTGTTTTAGCATAGGCTACTACTGGACTACCAAATACAGCAAGCTGATTACGCTTTCTGCCAAGTAATTATTTGGTTAAGTAGGCTAAAGGAAATAGTAAAAATGACTCGGCTACCGAAAAACTTTAGAGGAAGGACTTATGGTCGTCTAGTGCAGCTGTAAATAGCACACGCCATAATGAAATCACCACGAAATGGGATGCCTGCATTTTCAGACTTAGCACAGGCGGACCGTGGCCGGAGCCGCAATGTCAAGGCCAAGAGGCGCCACCGCCCACCCCAGTGACCATAGACTGTAGCCCCTACTGTAGCTCAGTCCTCTGCAGTAATCCGGAAGTGACGCAAGCTCGACCCATGGACAGTCATAAGACTAAAATACAAAAAATACACCTATTAATAAAATACACCTATTATGACTATTTGTTCTTGTGAGAAAAAATTATTGACTTTGTATTTTGATCGCATTTGTACCGTAGACTTACATGGAAACCGGATATGAAAACACCTATACTGGAGCCATCCGTAGGGGCGCTAGTGAGCAACCAGGAACTACAACACCAGGAAATGAGCTTCAAAAACGAAGTCTGGTTTTGGCCGCTTGGTCTGCCCGTGCAGCACAGACTGGTCCCCACTTGACCGCCCCAGGGGGCGGTCACACACACACACACACACACTGACTGAACAAAAAGGGTGAGACGCGACTCGGCCCGTGCCAAGAAATGCTGGGCCTTCTCCACGTCCCAAAATGAAAAAACAAAACCCAAAGAAAAACAGTCAGGGACTGCTCCTTCTTCAGCTCCCTGGTACCGCTGTGGCCGGACGTTGTCGTTCTCCCGGGTTTCAGAATCATCCGGACGGGGGAACAGGGCTGTACTCACTCGGCCGGGGCTCCGCCCCCGCTCGCCTGCTGCTCAGCCCGGGGCTCACGGCTCCACTTCAGGTTGCCTTCTCCTCCCGCTCGTGTTTTTCCCTAGCCGCCATCACCGTTCCTCTCCTCACTCGGCCGCCAACACGGTTCCAGGTCCGCAGTCCCTGCTGCTGCGCACGCACCACACGCACCTAAAAAGAAACCCCCCCCATGGGATTTCTCCCAAAAGAAAATAACAAAAAAAAAAGAAAAACGAAAGTCAAAAAAAGCAAATCCAAAATCCTCCACGAAAAACCAGCCACGATAACTGAAGGAAAAAAAAAAAAAAAATCCAAACAACAAAAACAAAACGAAACGGAAAATCCAAAAAAAAAAAACCCAAGTTAAAAAGTCTATACAGAGCCTGTGCCTTCCTGGCCGCCCGAACACAAACCGCCACAATCCCTGCTCTCTTATCCCTCTCCCTGCGTCCGTGGAAACAATCGGCAGCTCTGTGAGCTTGTTTACTGGCGAAGCGGATGAAACCAATTTACCCCAGTCCACATACACGCGTACTCCCAATTACCAATTAAAGAAGTGCTCTTACCAAGCCGGCGGCTTGTCAGGCTCACCTCCTGACAAACTTCCCCTCGCTTTACCCGTAGTCATCCGAACTGCGCTTCCTCAATGTACCGGCGCGGGGGTTGCCCTCTCATATCACAAGTAGAGCAACGGAGGGGCACCACTTCTGGTTGCTCAGGAGGCTCTGCCGCCTCCTCCTGACGCTGTTCCCCCAGGGGAACAGCAAGCTCACGTACAGGACCCTGGGCTGGGACCCACACTGGGTTACAGCCCCAGGCCCACCTCTGCGGTCCTGGTCCCTGTTCCCGTTCGGCTTCCTCCTCGTCTGGGGGCTCCCTCCAGGCGTCGCCCCGGGCACGCAGGTTGTTCCGGTGTAGGGTCTGCTCCTCCCGACCTCCTTCGGGCCGGACCACATACACCGGCCGCTTCGGCTGCTGCTGGCGGACGATAACAGACAGGGAGACCACCTCGGGGCCAGCTTACCTCGTTCCCGGCACCTGAAGAGCCGCACCAGCACCTGGTCCCCCGGCAATAACGGTAAGGTCTTCAGCCGCCGATCGTACCTTGTCTTGTCCTGCTGTTGCTGGCACTGCACAGACTCCAGCACCTTGCAGTAACCAAACCACACCGACCCCACCACAGGGACTATACACCTAAATTTTGGGCGCCGTATATTTAGCTTCATCGGTGCTGTTAGTCAAGCCACGGAAACTTGGATATCAGTGCTGATCCTCATACCTTTTTTTACAGCTGACATTCAGATTAATTTGACTCACGTGTACCTGCCTTTCTAATTTGGATTTAGTTACATCAGAGTTTAAGTCCTTTTTCATGTGCTGTTTCCGTCTGTCCAGCCCCTTCTTCCCCCTGCACTAGGTCTGTGAAAGGGATTCTCTATCTCAATGGGAATGCCTGCTTAATTTATGGCTTAATAAAAGTTAATAAATGGCTTGTCATCGTTCACCTATAATGGGGAATGTTCAGGAAAATGAACTGCATCGGCTATGTTTACTTGCCGTGACAGCGATTGCTGATTGGCCGTTTCCTCACACAAGTTCCAGGTAGGCTTTGCGCAAGATGGCGATCCTGGAACAAAATTGATTTATTTTGCTTTCATCTGTATTAAAGAGAAATGTAAAATGAGGTTGTAATACCTTCTATGCAGGCATTAGCTTGAATGTCGTAAGCCCTAGTCAGCAAAGGAACTGTATTTAGGGCGTGTGAATACCATACGTGTGTGTGTGTGTGTGTGTGTGCAATACTTTATTGCCATTTCAACAGAAGCTGATTGATATATAATTAAATAATTAAATAAAAATAGCTGTAAAGTGCAGATACACAAAGTGCACAGTATAGTTAGACAGACTCACAGGGCTGCAGTTAGACAGGCTCACAGGGCTGCAGTTAGACAGACTCACAGGGCTACAGTTAGACAGACTCACAGGGCTGCAGTTAGACAGGCTCACAGGGCTGCAGTTAGAAAGGCTCACAGGGCTGCAGTAAGACAGACTCACAGGGCTGCAGTTAGACAGACTCACAGGGCTGCAGTTAGACAGGCTCACAGGGCTGCAGTTATACAGACTCACAGGGCTGTTAAGAGGTCAGTGTTGGGATTGCTACAGGCTCGCTGATATTTCTGAATGAATCTCCATCTCCCCCCAGGTGGGTGCAGGTCAAAGAAGCAGTTTTCGGGGTGAGAGGGGCCGGAGGACACTGAGGGAGTTGCTATGGATACGAGTAAGGGAAATCAAGGACGCAGAAGGCAAGTGGCTGGCAGTTAACCTGCCAGTTGTGTGTACTACTCTCTACAGCTGTTTCCTGTCTTGTGCTGATGTGTTTCCATACCAGACTGTGAATGAGTACATCAGTGCGTTCTTAACCGCTGCCCTATAAAATGACCTCATTTCCTCCTGACAAGCCCTGGACATCTTTAGCTGTAGAGTCTATGATGACATTTCTTCATTATAGTGATTGTATTGGCTTCCTGTGTAAGTGTGTTTGAGATTGCTGAACCTAAGAATTGTATACACCTGTGTATGAATCTGTGTGCTAGGGTGTGATCTACATGATCTACACTACCAGTATTCTATAAATACACAGAGAGTAATATGGAGTCCAATGGCAAACATTTATCATTATATCATTCAGAGAGTCTCAGTAATTGAGTTTCTGTTGCGATTCCATTTTAGATCAAAACAGCAGCATTATTTCTTGTGAAAAATGTATTTCAACTTTGAACTGGAAACTTATAGCTGACTGTATCGAACCATTTATAGATAATAAAACTACCGTGTTGGTCATTACCAGAATATTTAATTAATGAATATCCATAATTTATCTGAGCTGGCCCTATGGTTGGTCTCTCTGAGAAAAGAAAATCAGAGTTGATCAATAAATCCACTGATCAATTTTTGCTTGAGTCATAAAAAACAACAATCTGTTGGAGAAGAAGGTGTGGAAGGACATTAATGTTCGTGGAAAATGAGTAATGGATGTGATGTAATCACACTTAATGACTTGCATCTGTGGTTAAGAAAAATACTTGTGAAACCTGCTTGTCAAACACCTTCTCGATCATCTGACGAAGATAAACATACCGTTGGCTTGTAACAGTTATTTAGCAAAGAACTGTAACCACTTTAAAAAAATGAGTCCATTGTGTCCCAAAAGTGATACTGAACCAAGACGAAGTCTCGTAATGTTCATAGTGTCAGGAGTTTATTTTAATTCCTTTGGATTTAATGCCTGTGAAACGGATTATTATCCCGCTCTGTTTATGAATACTGGCTGCTTGTAGTTACCCTGCACTGTGTGTATGAATACTTCTAGTTTGTTAGTCTGTGCTCTGGACAGACTGTAGAATTTAATATTTAACTCAAATGCACTGCTGATTAACAGGAAGCAAAAGACGCAGGTGTAGATTGTTGTGTTAAATACAAATGAGTTCTAACAGACTGAAAGAGTGAATTACACTGAACATAAGTATAAGAAATGAAAGAAATGAACATAAGTATAAGAAATGAAAGAAATGTCAAAAGAATGGTTATGACAGAATGACTGGGAACAAATCCAACATTTAACAAATATGAACAGTGTATTTATGGATTGATCAGAATCAATACTAAACAATATAATTTCATTTCGACTACTATTTTAATTATTGATCGCTACTGTCAAATTAGCCAAACTTGTGTAACACCCCCTGGTGTAGGATTGTACTACGCCACCCTCTTTGTTTGAGCTAAAGGGGAACTCTAAGGCCCTTGGGATATCCCCCTTGCAGTTATCAAATAAATTATGGAAACAGAGTTAAGACAAGAAGTGCCAAAGTTTATTATAACAGCAGTATGCAATTCATAAGGCACCAGTATACTTGAGTGCCTATCCCTGGCTTTAAAGCTGGGCTGGACCTGTAGCTTGAGAACAATAGACTGGGTGGTTAACAGAGGAGAATTTTCTGGTAAGCATATTAAGCTTCATCATTAGAGTGCAAAGCACTCAGTAATATCACTACACTTAACACAAGTACTCACACGTTTCAGCCTAACACTTGAAATAAAGCACTCATGGAAAATTGCGCACTTGCTAGTTTCACGCTAGTGAGATAAAGAAATATAAGCACACGTGTTCATACCGTGACTCAGCTTACCAACCCGAGATACTACCCGTTCTCCACGCCTGCAGTCCACCCTAACTAGCCCTGGGGAAGTGGTGACTGAAGGAACAAACAAAAGAAAAAGAAACTAGTCCGCCCCAGGTGGCACTCCCAAATTCTTTTGCCTAACACCAGCTCATACACTGGGCAGACACATGGATAGACTTCACTGGTTGAGGTAATTGAAAGGGAATGGAATGCCGTCCCGCTGTATTTCTGGTTGACCTTCGAGGGCCTACCGCCCCAGATGCTTCTTCACACCCGAACTCAGAAGTACCATCTATGTTGGCCTCCAGTCCATCATTGATTTCTAGGTCTGGGGCTCCCTGCTCTGGTTCCACTGGGTTAAGGGCTTTGCCTTTGTCAAGGCCATCCTCACTATATCGCTCATAGATCCATACTCCTGTGGACATCAATTCCTAGTCCGATTCCAAATCCTCTTCGACCTCCTGATCCCCTGGTAACGACTCATCCAGCTCCCCACCATTTTGTAGAGCACTAGCAGGCACAATTCTTAGCTCTGTGCGATGGACCTGTTGCACTGGTCCCTCCTGGCCAACAGGAGTATTGGAATAGACCACACCATCTTCCCTGGCTGTCGCACCACCTGGTATAACGTGGGGTCCCAGGCATCTTGGCTCTTGTTACGGCCCTTCACGGAGTGGTTTCTGAACATGTTCTAAACTGTTAATGGTGTTGTAGTATTCAAAGTTATTTCAAAGTGACAAGTTAAGCCGAGAGGTATTTGTTAATACCCATTTCTTCTGCAATTCTGTCATTAATATGTTAAGTCTTTGTAGTTGTAGTTTAAAGGTTTGTTTGTAGTTTGTAATACAATACATAGGCAGTTCATGTAAACCTACTCATTCATTTACACACAAGTGTACAGCAGTGGAACAGTGGTGAGCTAAATGACTTCTATGGGATAAGAATGTTATTGCATGTGTATATTTTATGAGTAGGAGTGGGTCATGAGGTGAGACAAGGAATACTGGCTTTTTATTCAAACATGGGTGGCTCTTAAAAGAGCCTTTGTTTCTAAATTATGCTGTTGGTTGCCAAGGGACTGCACCCTCAGCACAGAAGTATGTGGCGAAGGTCTCCCTCACACGCATTGCCTCTCATGCAGCATGGCTGCTCCCTGCTCTTCTGATGTTATGTGTTATGCAGAGTAGCAGCTTCCACATCAGCAAGTTGGTCCTGCACAGCCCTGGAAGTTTAGCGGATGAAACTGTGCAGGACACAGGTGGCTTTCACACAGGCCTCCACATTGGCAGGACCAATGCCAATGACACAACGGTGCATGCGCCATTGGGCTGCAAGTATACCAAATGTGTTTTCAACACTTAGCCTTGCCCGCAAAAGCCTGTAGTTAAACACACTCTGCCTGCTAGGGAGGTTAGTGCCAGGAAAGGTCTCTTCGGAGAGGAAAGGCCTCATCGCCAACGAAGACATGAGGCTGGTGCCCAAGTTGCTCTGCTCCAGGCAGTGGTTTGTCCCCAGGTAAGTCAAGTGTGCCATCCCGCAGGGCCTGGCCGAAGACACTGTTGGCCAGAGTACCACCGTCACTGGTCCTCCCGTAACTGCCAGCATCTATGACACGAAAGCAGTACTGTGCATCTACAACTGCTAAGAGAACAATGGAATATGTGCCCCTGTAGTTGTAGTACAGTGACCCAGAATTGCTGGGGGCCTGGATTTGCACATGCTTTCTGTCAATTGACCCTAAGCAGTTGGGAAAGTTCCAACGATGAACTTTCCTCAATGGCTTTCCAGTCCTCTGTGCTGGGAACAGGCATGTAGTCACCCACCAGGGTGTCCCAGATGGCCCTGGCAACCTCTGCCACAATGTGCCCAACACTGTAGCTGAAGGCAATGCTGCGGTATGAGTCCCCTGTAGTGAGGTATCTGGGTATTAAAAATTTAACTTACATTAACGTTTGACTTTAAAAGGATCAGGCTGTATAGGAATGCACCACTGATAATAACATGCCTAGCTAGCTTACACAGTAGCCTACTTATATACTTATATAAATGTCAGCCAAGTAGAATTTCAGTTAATTCTTAAAATATATTTTTTTGAACTTATTGAAAGGAAATTAGACTTTAGGGCTAAATATGAGCGGTAAGGATGGGCACGGTTACACGGCTAAACGTGTACACGAAAAGAACAATTATCCGTTTAGGACGCAATACACCGGTTACACGGAATTAAAATTCATCGTCAATGATATATTGTAAAATATATATTGTAAAATATATGCATGGGATACATCAACTATAACTATTCCTTATTTTTTAAAATTACTTTTAAATTCAAATGCATTCTTTTTAAAACAAAAGATAACATTTAGTCTGCATCATTAAAAAAGGGGGGGGGGAAATCGGCACGCGGACAACTACAATGAATGAACGGAAGTTTTCAAAAGCAAAGACGACCGCGGGAAGAAAGTGGCGCTAAAGCCAGAGCCTGGACACAGGTGAGACATGACTGGCAGAACGTGCATGCCATAGCATGGTTCCTATATTAAAACCCTTCCAAATCGTAACAGTCATTGGAGCAAAACGCTTCCATCTCGTCTGTGCACCAACCATTGACGGCCTAATTTCAAATCACCTGTTAACAAGTGACAGTGAAGCAGCACCAGTTCGCAACTTCAAAGAAATCGTGCTTCGGGAGCTACATAGAAGATACAAGATCAACGGTGCCACGCCAGGAAATCCACTAATGATTGCAACAGCCTCGATCCAGGGCACAAGCATCTCTCCAACGTCAAGGATTTAATTAAAACCGTGTGAGGTGTGCTGATCTTGTCAACAGACCCCGGGTGCAATTCACCAGAAAAACTCCAAAGGAATGACCCACCTATTAGTCCTATTACTTAATCCGCCTATTAATATTCCTACTAGTAGCAGGGATGAACATTGGTTCGGCACAAAATCTTTCCTTTAAACAGATTATTGAACTACCTGTTTTCAGCCATTTTCCTTGATTTGCAATTGTGATTAAATCGCGAAATACTCAATAACATCAGATGTAGCAGCTCTCCTCAATTAGTCAATTTAGCGAATAATAGCCTGCAATTATTTTTATTTGTATTGAAAAATGGTGCACATTTTATCAACATTATTTGTGGATGCATGTAGACTTCTTTCTCCGCACATCTGCACACGCGGAGATCTGCAATGCACAGATTTTTCTTGAAGCGCAGATTTTGTTATTGTCGGTTATACTGACTGCGAACGCCGTAGTTCAGAGTGGTTAAGTGTACTTAGTGATTAAATGATAAATCCGTTTTAATCTCCCTAACACGATATTAAGAAGCTGCGTGTTATTTGCTTATTGATTAGTGATCGATGACACGCTTGTCAATCTAGGAAAATTAATAAACACAGGTTGGGATCAATTATCAATTTTAAGGAAAGTTATGTGCCTCACCAATTTTGGCTCACGAGCCGCCAGTGCCTACTAGCCTATTAGGATAAACGACAATTATGATGCTACTCGGTCTGTTGTGCTTTAAAAGTAAAATGGTAATGGATTTTTTTAAAAAATCATGATTTTTTAACTTTAATTTTGTAACAGTCATTATTATTATAATGCCGCGGTTAGGGTTAACCGTTTAACCGGTCTAAAATTCCAACGGGTACACGTGTACTAATTTGAGCCAAAACGCCCATCCCTAATGAGCGGAGGCATTGTTTACGACAGTGTAAAATAATAGTGATGCGGGGTCCCACCTTTGACGGGAGCTCGTCGAACTGGGCTTTGCTCAGCCTGAAATACTGCTGGAACCGATCCTCATCCAGTCGCAGCTCCTACACAAGCCGACTGTATTCTCCTTGCTGTCTGTGGGCCTGGAGAATCCTATGGACGCAGATGGAGCGGCGCCGCCGAAATTTTCGAAGCAAATAAGTTGCCGCAATAGCCAAGAGCAAACTTCTCCTATTCATTTTCCTAGTAAGTAGGCAATGATAGTTTTTCGAAAGAATACACTGCCTTTTTATTGATAGGATATTCACGCCCCAGAGTATACATTTTTAGCCAGAAAGCATCTGATTTATTGACGGCAGAGATTGTTTTCTATACTTTCCATCCTGCCATATTTACAACAAATGGGATTGAAAGACAAGTTCTGTTGTGGTGTCATTGGCAAATTTCCATAGAGCCTGTGACCATAGAGCCCATGATAGCTGACATTGGGATGGCAGGCATGCCATCCCGCCAAGTTACACCTTGGCGAGGGCATGCCCCATACCTATACAGCACCGACAGTTTGGCACTTTTCAGGGTTCCCCACAGAAATAACCACAACAGCCACAGACACTCAGCCCTTAAAAACATTAAATTCTGTACATTCTGACCCCATTTCAACAAACAGATTTCATAAACAACTTCACATGTCCACACAATAAAGCCCCAAACTAAGGGGATTTTGCATTTTCTCCTTCTTCTCTTGCTTCTTCTTATTTTTCCTGCCGCCTATACCACTGACAACATGTCTCCCCATTGGACATTTTACCGACACCAGCTTAATCTTCACCTACATGACCCAATCAAAAATTGCATATGAGAAAATAACAACAGTGTGGGAGAAATGATGAAATTGCGTAGTTGAAACAATATGTTTTTAGCAGAATGGGCATGTAGGTGAAGGTTGACATGATCACAGACTATAGTGCGAAGTAAATGTAGTGACCATGAGCGAGCTTAGTTTCCTTATCAAACGGTATATATAACAGTCGGTATAAAGCATTAATCATTAAAGCGGAGGGTTAAGTAACGTGTGAAATCTATTGCACTGATGTGCTTTTCTCATGTTCAGTACTAGTAGTTATAATTATGAGTGAGTCATGATTTTAAATTTAATGTTTTAATGGGGAGTTGCAGAACGTACATACGTAGTAATTGTATGTGGCTAGATAGAGAACAGGGCGAGGTGACATGAATGTAAAAACGTGGCGTTTGCTGACAAGAAGGTTTTGTACGGTAGCCAAGTGAAGAAATATAGTTACTAGAAATGGCACAGTGGTGAACTGATTGAAGTTTTTAATAAAAGGAATACATTTGCTGTCATGAAATGCATATGGGTGGCCGTGAGTGAGTTTTGGTAAAGCAAATATAAGCGTAAGAAAACGTTAGTGTAAAAGAGGAAATTTTCTGCCTGAGGGCGAGGCGGGATTCAATCCTTCAACTGGAGGTTTACCAGTCTGTGACTTTATTAGTGCAGCACCGTGACATAGCTATGCAATGCGTGAAATATCATTAGCAAACCTGTCCCTGGTTTTAAAGAAGAACACAGGCCAGTAAGCACAGAAGAGAGAATTCTTTAAACACCAAGGGGCCTGGGGGCCCTCACACTGTAAGCGCTGTGGGGCCCAGGGGCCCTCACACTGTAAGTGCTGAGGGGCCCAGGGGCCCTAGTGGTCAGCTTACGTTTCAAACACCAAGGAGTCTGGGGGCCCTCACATTGTAAGTGTGAGGGGTCTGGGGGGCAGTAGTGGTGAGCTCACATTTTAAACACCAAGGGGCCCAGGGGCCCTCACATTGTAAGCACTGAGGGGTCTGGGGGGCCCTAGTGGTTAGCTCACTCTATAAGCACCCAGGGGCCTAGTGGTCAGGTTACGTTTTAAACTCCAAGGGGCCCAGGGGCCCTCACACTGTAAGCGCTGAGGGGCCCAGGGGCCCTCACACTGTAAGCGCTGAGGGGCCCAGGGGCCCTCACACTGTAAGCTCACGCGGCCTGAGGCTTGGAGGCCGCCGCGCAAACGGAGGCCCCGGGGCACTGGCCCCACTGGCCCGGTCCATAATCCAGCCATGCGCAGCTAGTGATCTCTAACACCATCACAAAATTGGTCATGGAGGTCTTTCTGTGATTTAGCACTAGCCTGCTCACCAGTTTTAATAATTTGTTCCATTAAATCCATTAAAGCATGTGAGTAGTCAAGGGACTCCCCTTCTAATTGCTTACGGTTAAAGAACCTACATCGTAAAGATACATGAGGATGTAAACAGCCATACACTTCTCTCAATACTTCAAATGTTGCATTAACATTTTCCTTGGTCTCTGAAGGCAAAAACTTGACCTCAGTACGAGCTGCCCCTTCCAAATTACTGTACACCACCTTTTTCCTTTTCACTTATCGGTTTAGTGTGAACAAAATTGTCCATCTCATCAATCCATTCTTCAACTGTGAGAGAGTCTGGCCTGTCCAACCTTCCTGAAAATTTGGGTACCTTACAGTCCTGTTGGACATAAACCACCTCCTTTCTCTCCACTCCAGCTGCTGTGGACCTGACACGGTCTGCATTGGAGGGCCCTGATGAAGATGAAGGTGCAGATGAAGGTGTCAGTCTCTGTACTTGTTGCTCCAGGTCAAGGATGCGTTCCTTCGTCTCTTCAGGTGTTAGCTCCGCCATTATGTTCCGGTAGAGTAGGCTTGGGTACAAGAGGAGAAAAGGCACAAGCAGCTGCACTCGACCGCCGTCCCACTGGTCCCTCCACTGCTCAGTCCCTCTTACTGTCCCTTACTAACTTAATATATAGAAAAAAATAGAAATAGAACACAAATAAATATAGTCGACCACTTCCCACAGTATTATTGCTACACGCTTTGGCTCATAGAGATAAGGGGGGAAAAAATATCCTGCCGACTACGCCAAATGTAACACCCCCTGGTGTAGGATTGTACCACACCATCCTCTTTGTTTGCGCTAAAGGGGAACTCTAAGGCCCTTGGGATATCCCCCTTGCAGTTATCAAATAAATGATGGAAACAGAGTTAAGTCAAAAAGTGCCAAAGTTTATTACAACAACAGTATGCAATTCATAAGGCACATTATACTTGAGTGCCTATCCCTGGCTTTAAAGCTGGGCTGGACCTGTGGCTTGAGAACAACAGACTGGGTAGTTAACAGAGGAGAATTTTGTGGTAAGCATATTAAGCTTCATCATTAGAGTGCAAAGCACTCAGTAATATCACTACACTTAAGACAAGTACTCACACTTTTCAGCCTAACACTTGAAATAAAGCACTCATGGAAAATTGCGCACTTGCTAGTTTCACACTAGTGAGATAAAGAAATATAAGCACATGTTCACACCGAGACTCAGCTTACCAACCCGAGATACTACCCGTTCTCCACGCCT
This sequence comes from Anguilla pacifica, assembly GCA_039654925.1. Lineage (NCBI taxonomy): Eukaryota > Metazoa > Chordata > Actinopteri > Anguilliformes > Anguillidae > Anguilla > Anguilla pacifica. The sequence continues at coordinate 10,104,497 of CM077300.1, read as the reverse complement.
GCAGTCCACCCTAACTAGCCCTGGGGAAGTGGTGACCGAAGGAACAAACAAACAAAAGAAAAAGAAACGAACAAAAGAAAAAGAAACTAGTCCACCCATGGAGGCACTCCCAAATTCTTTTGCCTCACACCAGCTCATACAATGGGCGGACTAGAAACCGCATCTAAACCTGGTAATCAGAACCGACCGTAAGGGACTAATGAACAGTAAGAGCAGCAGAGGAAATCTGCAAAGCTCCCTGAAAAGAAATACAGACATTAATTTGGTCACCTTATTTAACGTGCACAATAGCAATCCACAAAACATTTCCTTTTAATTTACAAAATATTAAAATGCTCAAGCTTTATTAAATCCATCATTAAAAAGAGGCATACCTTATACGTGGGGACCAAACAAACACTCCCCGCATACACGGACACGCTTTGGCACCAGCGCTCTTACTAACAAGACCAGGTCAAAACCTAGTATATGGCTGGACCTAACGCACGTGATCCGGCCGACCAATGATGTAACTTCATCACTCAGTCACTCAGTCAGTCACAGATATTCGCTTTTGTAGGGCTGGCCCCACTATTGCGGTCCAGCCAAAAAATGGAGAATCAAGGCTTAACGATGTTTCTCCGTTCTCCAACAAACATTCACATCTTATACCCATTCCATCTTGAGATTAAAATTTTAAAAAAAAACTTGCTCACCTATTGTAGCACTGCAATCTTTCGGCTATTATAACAAGACCGGTGCTAGATAGTTTGCTCCCGCAATGAGCAAAACGGCAACAATTTCGGTTCACTACACCTTCTTCCAACGCCAACGAGAGTGTGTGCACCTGTCCTCTCGTCCCTGCTGGAACCAAAGTGCTTCCCCCAATGATTCCCCCATTCCAATTTATACCAGCCACGGGATCAGGTGCATCCAGGTACACTTGGTACACTTCTGTCCACATTGAAACAAAGAAGGTGAAATCATAGCATTTGGAATTTAATTCTTTTAGCAGACATTGCCAAACCAAAATAAATACATAAAACTTTTCAGGAACTGAAAGCAGACGTCAATCAGTGGACATGAGAGAAAACGCAAACAGTGGACATTCACAGTATTCAAGGTCTTCCATTTTATAATTTAAAACAAATGTATGAAAGGGTATCTATGCTTAAATTAATACAGGAATTTGTGTTGGTACCGGCTTCCCCGGTGGGGACCACATGGATTCTCGACACCCTCAAAAAAAGATTTTTTTAATCTCAAAGGAATAAGGATGAATGAAGGATAAATTAAATGAAAACGGGACAGTATTAAAAGGGTGGACATTGGTACAACGCAAATGAAAGAGGGGCAAGAACAGGAAGAGGCTAATGTTTTTTTTGTTGTTGACACAAGGAGGCGTGTTTAGGTTACAGCTATACATAGTGAGGGATGTGTGAACAGGTAGACAGAAAGAGGAGAGGCATTTAAAGAAAGACGCTGACTAAGAACTTCACTGAGCAAAATGGCAATTTGGAGAGGAATCTGTGTGGTGACTATTCTCATCCTTCTGGCAAAAGGTGAGTGTCAAATTTACATAAAAGCCTGTAAGGCTTTTTTTTGGAACAGAATTGTCTTTAATTGCAAGCATGCTTGAAAAACTTGCAGTTTAGGTGCACATTGTTTGCAACATTCAAACTATATAGATAAAGAGTATTGCTTCAAACAGCTGGGATAAAATATAGACATATTTTTATAATAGCAGTAGCTAATTATTCAGCACGGCACTAAAAGGACAACACTAAAACAAGCAATCTGCTTCAGGTTTAGTAGTTTTTGTTGGTTCTGTGTCAGGACATTTTGTAGAATTTCTCCCTCAGTTGGATCTGGTGTTTCTTGTGCCATCTTGGGACAAAATTGAGATTTTTTGACAATTCAGTAGTAAAGGTACATAGTAAAAAGAAATTGATCTCAAGCTCAAATCATGGATAGCTGTCGTGTCTGTCTGGTTAAGTCAGTGGTTTGTTAAAGAGTCCACACACTTTGTCTCAATTGGCTAAAAAGTCCACACACTTTGTTCCGATTGGCTAAAGAGTCCACACGCACATTTTCCTAAGGCCTAAATAGGAGGCTGATAGAAAAGAAGCCACATATTTGTGGGCACTGCTGCCCTCCAGGACTGGAATTTGAGATCCTCACTTTAAATGCAGCCTCACATAATCCTGATAATGTTTCACAGGGGATCTCAACGCGTGTCCTGGAACACCCTGCAGTACTGGTCGTGTTCCAACCTTAACTGAAATTTCTGAAGAATGATAAGCTGAACATTTGTTTGTAATGAGATATTTTAGCGTATGATGAGGGATTGTTTTTCCTCTTATGGGCACATTATGTCAGAAATGGATATTGATGATATTGCTGTTACAGTGAATGAATACCCCATATCAATTTCGACCAGTCAAATTAGTTCCCAGACAACTAATGATTTAATTTCCTTTAACGATTTTAACGTGCTGTGGGAAATAATTTTGAATGTTACATTTTGCATCAGTTAATTAATAGACTTACAGCTGAAATCAATGAACATAAAAATGCTAAAACTGAACCGTTGATCTTTGAATTTAAACCATTTGTGGAAAATGAAAGCTGTTCAATCAAAATTTTCCCTAAACTTTGAAAGAAAGAATTAGAAAGAAAGAATTATGAACAAGGCTCAGATAGTTATTACTAAAACTAACTTGACAAAATAAGTTTGCGAAAAAATGGAACATTTGCATTTTCTTGTAATATAACAATAAACATTATTTTTATAGCACCTTTCAGTAAAATAGCATAAAGTGTTATACAGAGGTAACAAAACAGATAAAATAAGAAAAGAAGAAAGGTAATAGTTGGAGGCAAGATATACAGTACCCCAGAGTTCAAATAAAAACAAAGCTGCAATTAAAAATATAAACTAACTTAGTCAAAGTTAAAAGCACCTAATACAGCTAGAAGAGTTTAAGGACAATGCAAACGATAATGAGCCAAGAATCTGTGTCAGAAAAAATTATGGAACTTAAATCCGTGTTTTCAGTAATCAGAATACACAAGGGTTCTCATGGACTGGGGCTGGAAATCATTCATTTCAAATGATGAAACTTCATTGACTATTAAATGTTAATTATTAAATATTAAACACAGCCTCGTTTAAGCATGAAAATAACCAAGATGATGGATTTGACTGTGGTTATTCAGGGTCCTGGTGGGGAAGCTGTTGCTTTTATCGAGGAACGTTTTGCTTTGATTTTCAACCATGCTTCAGTGTTATGTTCCTGAATATCCAGGACAACATTTTCCTCTGTGGGATTTGGGGTTGAATCAGTGTAGCATGCTAACTGAAACTCACCTATCAAAAAAAAATTTTTAAACTCCATGGTACCATAGAGCATTCCTCATGTCACTGAGCGCTGCTGAAGATACAGGGAATCTCCTGGCATTATTCTCTTCAAGAAAATCTGCTGTCTTTCTTGAAATACTTGAAATGTCCATTTGCCTTTATCGGTTGGTCTCTTGACATAGAACAAACAGCAAACGCGACAGGATATTTCTTTATAGTTACCGATCTGCCAAATGTCAAAAAATTTAGGGGAGAACATAGTATGGAATATGAAATTAATACATTTTCTTCACAGAGTGGGGTATTTACTATATGAATAAATATCCTCCTTGTTTCTATAGCACGGCTATTACCAGTAGCAGGTTTGAATTACACATTTTTTATAAGTAATTGCAAAGCAAACTGCCCTCCGGGAACAGTTTTCTGTAAACTGACTACTCACTACTAACGGGAATCAGCTAAGTTGTCCTCCTCTTGTCTTTCAGGATCTCACTCACAGCCGGATGGTAAGTTTGCTTCCATTTTGTCACAGAGTTCTGCATTGAATTCCTTGTGTGAAGTCCTTGTCCATGCACCTCTTTGTTCAAATTGTTTTTGAGATCAGAGAAAATATGCTGGAATGTCTGGGCTCCAGCTCAGTGGGGAATCAGAACCTGAGAACCTCGTCTCCACAGACCGCAAGCTCAGCCCACAGCCCGCTATCCGGCACACTTAGGCTGGTGCAGACATTGCACAGTACCTTCCTCAATGCATTAGCCAATAGCTGATTAGCCCATAGTGCTGTTCTGTGCTCTAAGGCAGAGAATATCAGCCACTGGTGCTGCTCTGGGCTCTAAGGCAGAGAATATCAGCCACTGGTACTGCTCTGGGCTCTAAGGAAGTGAAGGAGTACGAAGAATTTAAATTTAAATTTGAACGTAGTCTAGGACTATGCTTAAGCTGTGTCCACAAAACTGGCCCATAAAGTTCAGTTTGAAATCAGCCAATTCATATGAAGTTAAATTCTAGCTGCTGTGGAAGTGTGACTGTTGATCATTCAGCCTTCATGCTTCTCTGTCCTTTTGTCTGCAAGTGTGCGGAAAGCCGGCCCTCAACACCAGGATTGTGGGGGGTCAGAACGCCCCAGAGGGAATCTGGCCATGGCAAGCCAGTCTGCATCGGAACGGGAGTCATGCGTGTGGAGGGTCTCTCATCAACAACAAGTGGGTGCTGTCTGCTGCTAACTGCTTCAGGAGGTGAGGAATCATGGGTAATTTTTTCATATATATGAATTTGACCATTAAAGAAGCTTCAGTAATACGGTGATATTGCTGACGGCTGTCCATTTGTTAGGAAGCCATTCTGCGCGGAGGAATTGAGGGCTGCGGTGACAGTTTAACATCAGTTCTGAATTCTGTTTTACCGCCTTTTGCTCTCTCTGTCTCCTCAGCGACTCAAATCCGGCAAACTGGCTCGTTTATGTGGGTCGGCAGGTCCAGTCGGGCGCAAACCCACATGAACAGAGTAGAACGGTCACAAGGATCATCCGTCATCCCCATTACAACAGCACGACCAACGACAACGACATGGCCCTGCTGGAGTTGTCCTCCACCGTCGGCTTCAGCAACTACATTTTGTCCGTATGCCTGGCGGCGGACGGCAGTCCCTTCTTTACCGGCACCGACAGCTGGGTCACCGGCTTCGGCAGTCTCAAAGAAAACGGTAAGCGAGTCGATCGTAGCTCGTCGCCAATTGACCGATTTTAAGCCACCGTCGACCAATGAACGTTTTTGGATGGTGCCTGCTGAATTGATTTTTAATTTTTCACTCCCTTGCTCACTCTCTCTCTGGTTCTGTGACTGCGCCTGTCTGTGTCCTGCACTATGGGCAACATCAATAACTATCCATCTGGAATGTCTCTCCAATCAGCACACAAAAATTTAAGCCTCAAATTGAACATCTCATGGGCTTGTGTAGTTACTGCAGCACAGTATAGATGCTAACTCATTTCGTCTTGTTTTTTAAGCATCCATCCCAGTTTGATGACTTCAGGTCTCGCAAAGACACATTAATACAGGTTTCAATTTTAGTGACAGAAGCTTTGATGTGAGGTGGCTTGTTTCTTGGCTCTTATACAGACATACAGCATTGTCTCATAATGGCATTACTGCCACTCTGCACTTAAATTTATAATATCACTTGCGTGTAACTCGCTGTATTCTCTTCCCGTCTACAGCAGAACTCACTACTCCTTCATAGAGGCCTGTGTAAGTTTTGATCTTGTGTCTCTGCAGGGGCGCTGGCTAACATTCTGCAGGAGGTAGAAATTCCCGTGGTGGGGAACCGAAAGTGTAACTGCCTCTATGGAGTCGGTTCCATCACCAGCAACATGATCTGCGCTGGCCTACTGGAAGGAGGCAAAGGTTCATGTCAGGTGCAATATCGTCCGCGTTTTTACACCTATGAAAAAGGTTGTTAAAGGAAAAGATCTTCTCTAATCTACATATTACAATGGTGTGTCCGTAGAGATATTTCAAGTTAATCAGAGCGAGGCTATGGTGCTGTGTTAAAACTGTGATTTAAGTCATTACGTTATTGATATACTGTATGTGAAAAATTAACCCATTCACAGAAACAAAAAAATATCCAAACTGGTGAAGTGGTACTGAGGGTCTCTCTCTGTTGTGAGCAGGGAGACTTCGGGGGTCCGATGGTGAGCAAGCAGGGCTCGCTCTGGGTCCAGTCAGGAGTCGTCAGCTTCGGAAAGGGCTGCGCGCGTCCTAATTTTCCGGGGGTCTACGCCAGGGTGTCCCGCTATCAGGGCTGGATCAAGTCCACTATCACGACTGACACCCCGGGTTTCGTCAAATACACACCCAGCGGGGCGAACAGCGACAGCAGCGTCACATGCCCAGGCCTGCCTCCCATCGTACCCTCCACCTCCCAGCCTTCCATCACCGCCCCCAAATGTGAGTGTTAAGCTTTTATCTGCACCCTAATAGGCACGCAGCCATTTTGCCCATTCAGATTAAACACTTACATTCATTTCTTTAAACTTTTTAAGGTCGCGTTAAGCAAAAGGCAAACAGGCACTAAAGCTAGCTGGCTAGCCTGATCTTTTCATGGCGAACATGAAAATATCAACGATTCCTCCATTCACAAACATAATTTATGAAGACACACAGAAAGAACGATGTAGCTCATGTGCTGTGTGTTGAAGAGGTCAAGTGACAAACTTATTTAACCGATGGAAAAACGTGTTTTAACTAAGCGTGAGAGCTCAGTTACAGATGTTTTAATTTGCTAATTGAGTATAACCTTACACTAATAAAACTAGAAGCTTTGCTCTGCACCTGCACAAGCACTTCCCTGGCAGCTTTCCTGTGGTAAATACTGCATTGTCTTCTGTTCTATTACGTTGTATGGTTTCGTGGGCTGGTTATTTCTGTGATCATGTTCTGTCAGGCAGCGGGCTTCAAATTTGGCCAGAGCTTGTTGGGCTGGTTTGGGTTGAGCTTCGGCAGGCTCAGTCCTCATTTCTAGCACGACGCAGACCTTTGAAACGCACACTAAAACACACACACTCACTGGTTGAGTTAGAATCCTGACTGATGCATTCTGGGTGTTGTAGTAACTCTTCCCTCTGTTCCTCAGCTGTGGTGTGCGGCAGCGCTCCTTTCAACAGCCGCATTGGGGCGGGGAGTGGCCTGGCAGAGAGCGGGGTGTGGCCCTGGCAGGTCAGTCTGCAAAGGAACGGCTACCACGTCTGCGGGGGCACCCTCGTCTCTGTGGAGTTCGTCTTGAGCGCCTCACAGTGCTTCTCCAGGTAAAAACCCAAGCGGACCCGTCGCATCACTGCCTAGACCTGGCAGGTAGACACCTGCACCAATGCATCCTCCGCAAAGAATATCTGTCTGAACAAATGTTTTAGGGCTGTAATGACACCTAAAACCTTTTTTTTTTAAATCTCCGGGAGAAAATATTAGCTTGTTTTAACTATTTGCTTAACACTGTTTGCTTGTCAGTGAGTGTTTGAGCGGTGTGTGTGTCCTGTGATGGACTTGCGACCTGTCCAGGGTGTATTCCTGCCTCCTGCCCAATAGCCTTCAAGCACCAGGAGAAATGCGATTTCAACCTATAAGCACAGAATTGAAAGCTAAAAACTCAAGTGTAAACACACAACAACATATCCTGGAATTAAACAACTCCAATTCATCAACTGTATCAGGTTTGAGTGTAAACATGACCATTGATTTATTACCTGATTGAGATATGGAATGATGTGAATTTGGCAGTGAAAAACTGAAACAGAAACAACATGAGATGACGCTTTGATGAACGTTTCTGTTTACCATTGTGTTCTTGAGTTCACTTGGCTTTTTGACGTTTTGTCTCTTTGTATATGGTATAACTATTGAAAATGATATAGATTGCAGCCTTTAAATTTTTGGAACTCATTCTCGTCCGTAGCCCCAATCCCAACCCTGCGGAATGGACCGTGTTTTTGGGTCGTCTGAGCCAGAACGGATCCAACCCCTTCGAGATGGCCGTGAACGTGTCGAACATCACCCTGAGCAACCGGACCGGCACCAACGTAGCGCTGTTGAAGCTGGCCGGCAAGCCGACGCTCACCAATTACATCCGGCCGGTGTGCGTGGACCTCGTCGGCACGGGCTTCGGCGTAGGAACACAGTGCTGGGTGACCGGCTGGGGAGCCGGCCAGGGAGGAGGTAAGCGCACGCACGAGAACGGCTTCCTGTTTCCTGTTTCCCCCGCGTGCAGTTACCGCTAACATTGCTGGTCCTACAATATGCAGAGACATATTGTATCTAACCTGGGGTTTGTAGTTGAACGCATGCTGGGAAACGTTGGTCAGTGCTGTGAGCAGAGTGGATCAGTGTTGAGTATCTCAGTGGCCTGAGCAGAGTGGATCAGTGTTGAGTATCTCAGTGGCCTGAGCAGAGTGGATCAGTGTTGAGTATCTCAGTGGCCTGAGCAGAGTGGATCAGTGTTGAGTATCTCAGTGCTGTGAGCAGAGCGGATCAGTGTTGAGTATCTCAGTGCTGTGAGCCGAGTGGATCAGTGTTGAGTATCTCAGTGACCTGAGCAGAGTGGATCAGTGTTGAGTATCTCAGTGGCCTGAGCAGAGTGGATCCATGTTGAGTATCTCAGTGGCCTGAGCAGAGTGGATCAGTGTTGAGTATCTCAGTGGCCGAGCAGAGTGGATCAGTGTTGAGTATCTCAGTGCTGTGAACAGAGCAGATCAGTGTTGAGTATCTCAGTGCTGTGAGCAGAGTGGATCAGTGTTGAGTATCTCAGTGGCCTGAGCAGAGTGGATCAGTGTTGAGTATCTCAGTGGCCTGAGCAGAGTGGATCAGTGTTGAGTATCTCAGTTTCGTGAGCAGAGCAGATCAGTGTTGAGTATCTCAGTTTCGTGAGCAGAGCAGATCAGTGTTGAGTATCTCAGTGGCCTGAGCAGAGTGGATCAGTGTTGAGTATCTCAGTGGCCTGAGCAGAGTGGATCAGTGTTGAGTATCTCAGTGGCCTGAGCAGAGTGGATCAGTGTTGAGTATCTCAGTTTCGTGAGCAGAGCAGATCAGTGTTGAGTATCTCAGTGGCCTGAGCAGAGTGGATCAGTGTTGAGTATCTCAGTGGCCTGAGCAGAGCGGATCAGTGTTGAGTATCTCAGTGCTGTGAGCAGAGTGGATCAGTGTTGAGTATCTCAGTGCTGTGAGCAGAGCAGATCAGTGTTGAGTATCTCAGTGCTGTGAGCCGAGTGGATCAGTGTTGAGTATCTCAGTGGCCTGAGCAGAGTGGATCAGTGTTGAGTATCTCAGTGCTGTGAGCAGAGCGGATCAGTGTTGAGTATCTCAGTGCTGTGAGCCGAGTGGATCAGTGTTGAGTATCTCAGTGACCTGAGCAGAGTGGATCAGTGTTGAGTATCTCAGTGCTGTGAGCCAAGTGGATCAGTGTTGAGTATCTCAGTGACCTGAGCAGAGTGGATCAGTGTTGAGTATCTCAGTGCTGTGAGCAGAGTGGATCAGTGTTGAGTATCTCAGTGCTGTGAGCCGAGTGGATCAGTGTTGAGTATCTCAGTGACCTGAGCAGAGCGGATCAGTGTTGAGTATCTCAGTGCTGTGAGCAGAGTGGATCAGTGTTGAGTATCTCAGTGGCCTGAGCAGAGTGGATCAGTGTTGAGTATCTCAGTGCTGTGAGCAGAGTGGATCAGTGTTGAGTATCTCAGTGGCCTGAGCAGTGTGGATCAGTGTTGAGTATCTCAGTGCTGTGAGCAGAGTGGATCAGTGTTGAGTATCTCAGTGGCCTGAGCAGAGTGGATCAGTGTTGAGTGACACACACTTTCCCCTCTACAGAGCAGCAAATTCTGCAGGAGTTCCAGACCACCATAGCCAGCTGTGGGAACGGCTCCTCCTCCGAGAACATCTGCACTCAACCTCTGCCACTGCAGCAGGTGACTACAGGGCACAGCGCTCCCTCAACCGCCCTTCTGTCCTCAGACAAGATTCATTACTTTGTTTGGTGTGACACCTTGTATATCATGTGTAATTTCTCATTCTCTCTCTCTCACTCTCTGCCCCGTGTGTGTATGTGTGTGCGTGTGTGTGGGCGTGTGTGTGTTTGTGTGTGCTCGCGTGTGTGTTTGTATGTGTGCGTGTGTGTGTGTGTGTGTGCGTTTCCGTCTCCAGGGAGATGAGGGCGGGCCCTTGGTGTGTAAGCAGGGCAATTCCTGGGTCCAGGTGGCAGTGATCACAGTGGACGGCAGCAGGAATTCCACTCAGAACAGCAGCAGCAGCAGCAGCAGAATGGTTTTCACCAAAACCGCCACGTTTTCCAGGTTCCTCCCTGAGAACGTGGGCATCCGTCCTGCAACCCCCGCGGCCTCTGCAACCCCCTCGCCCCCCAAACCCCCCGCAGCCCCCCCGGCCTCCGCCGTCACCGCGGCATCGTCCTCCGGCCCCTCCAACACGACGAGCGAGGCCGCTCACCTTCTCCCTCTCTCCCCCGTCCTCCTACTCCCCCTCTTCCTTGGCTTTCTGTCCAGTTGCTCAAGTTAGAACCATGCAGCTGTTTGTGCTGCGTACTGGCTGGTTAGGGTACCACTAACCTGTTACTGTTTTTCAAACTTTCCGAAATATACCAAGAATGCAGAAAATATATTAAACTCAAGAAACTTTTACCCGGGTTATATCAGAGATTGGTTCAGTGGCAGATTTTTTGAATGTATTCTTCATATATTCATTATGGTTAAGCTCACAAGAAAGCAAAAGCACTAGTCCTGGGGCAGTGCTGCACTCCACAGTTCAGAACTGGATCCTGACGCTGTCGGTGCCTGCTGTGGGCGGGGTTTCCTCAGGCCTATGCAGGGAAGGAGGGAGGGTTTGAGTCTCCAGGGCATCCTCACTGTGCAATAGTGACTCCTCATGGTGTTGCAGTGTGTGTTTTTAAGGATGAGTGTACTTGTGTGCGTTTTTAAGGACGCGTGTATTTGTGTGTTTTTCAAATCTGCAGTAGTAAGTTGCGGCTATGGGACTGTGTGATATAAAATGGAGGAACAAGTAAACACTAGATGACACAAAATATGTCGAATAGACTGTATTACTTTGTATCATTTTATCTATAAATACTGATGCTCTGTTGGTGAGTTGTCAATTTATGCTTTTGAAGTAAATTGGGTTTTTCATTGTGTTTATCATGTATAGATAATTCATGGACAGTGCAATATCTCAGGGAAGACAATGTAGCTGTCACTGTCAGATGGGAGACACTGAACAAACTTATCTGAATTACAGAATAAATTGCTTGCATGAACTAAGACTTCCCCAACCCCCACTGCACACCCCACCCCAGCTTCCAAAGGAATAAAGCTTAGCTGGTCTGAAGACGCTTTCTGGGTTGCTTGGCATCACTGGTCACGGTTTCTTTGGCGTTTTACCTTAGCTTTTCAGTACGCTGTCAGTAACAGGACTCTCTTTTGTTCTACTGCGCATTTCCTTCCTTCTCCAGTAGGGGCCGCTCTGCCTCTTACTTGTGGTACCTGTTAGCAGGCAGAGGGCATGCTGGGTATCTATGCAGAGGTCAATATTACACTCCATTAGGACAACACGGCTGACCAAGACAATACATGAACATGGTCATGTGTTTAAATGTTTACAACAATAAAACTCTATTTTTAATGACTCTAAAATGAGCTCTTGAGGAAACCTTGCTTTCAGAAGCACATGCAGTACTCCTGGCTGGCCAGTATGTGGCAGCATGGCGCAACCTGATGGACTGTAGATGGCTGTTGTGAAAAGACCACAAAATGTAATTTCCATGGTATGGCAAATTAACAGATCACCAAATCCCTGTAGTACTGTACTAACATTGCACATGGAATTCATACTTTTTTATTAATACTGTATTATTTTCATAATTCACAATTAATTTTACTGCCTTGATTATTCTGCGCCTGGAATGGAAATATGCTCTACGCAATACACACTCTTCTGTATACCTATTAAAAATTTGGTAAATTGTAAATCATCTCCATGGAAATCATATATGAAGCCATTTCAGTACTCAGGTGTTGTGTGTGTGTATATATATATATATATATATATATATATATATATATATATATATATATAATTGAATAAAATAAAATATAAATAAAAATAATATAAAAAGAGTCTAATTAAATGTGTTTCTTGATGTTGATCATCCAATGGTCCAAAGCATTCATTCATTTATTTATTCATTATTTTGTACATCCACATGCCTAAAAGTGGATGTACAATATAATAAATAAATAAATAAATGAACCCAGCAAGATTCTAAGAAACATGTTTCTTGATGTTCTTGATCATACTAAGGTCCTAAGTGTTTGTTTATTTAATTTAACTATACATCCACATTTTGACATTTACCAGATGCTCTTATCCAGAGTTACTTATGTGAGTGGACACGTACAGGTTTAGTCAAATGAACAGTGCCAATACTAAGTCATACAGACACAGGCAATAGTTTTGGTCAGTATATCTTACAACATGGCAGATGCCATAGCAGGTGCAACAGGTGAATGGACAATGCAGGTTCATTAGGAAGCAAATGGGTTAGGGGATATGATTTTAGATTTAGCATAGGTGCCGCTAGCAAACACAGGCAAAATGCTCAGCCAAGTTGCATTTCTTGGTAGGCTAAGTAGTGGAAAATGGGTAGCAACTCTGCTGTTCTGACTGTAGTGGGAAGCTCATTCCACCACCACTAGGGGGCAGGGTTGAGAGAAGACCAGGAGGAGGGATTTTTAACAGAAAGGACAGTATAGCGGCCAGGGGATGCGGACTGGAGTGCAAGGTTTGATAATGGATCTCAGGTAAGGTTGCTGAACCACAGGCCAGGAGTTTACCGTTTAGACCAGGGTTAATTAGTGTGATTAAGATGCATCTTCAGTTAGACTGAGTAAGTTGGAGCGATGTTCACTAGATCAGTGTGTCAAACATATATTTCTAGAACATGGTTATTATAATAAGAAAATAGCCCTCGGAAGAGTGATGAGCTCTGAAATTTCTAGTTTTAGAGCTCTCTCAGTGCACCAGAAGGTATATCACAAGCCTTCCATTTATTCAGGCTTATTTATGTACTTTATACTTCTCTATATGAAACAGCGTTATTGCCCATAACTACCTAATTGCACCTGGTTCCCAAGTCTTAAAATGTGATTCTCTTTGTTTTGTTTTGCATAATGTTAATCTAGAACAATAATTTTTAATGGAGATTTACACAAAACGATGGGGAAATGGCAGACAGAACGTTCCAAATCTTTTTTCTGTAAACAATTCTTATTTTATGACAGAACACAACAGAAATATGACCATTTACCTCATTGCCAATATGTTTTTGTTTCAGGATATATTGTCTTCATATATGTTTTCATTTCAAAATCAAAATTTAAAATGATATTTCTTTCTTTCTGAAGCGTTTATCAAAACTGTTCCCCGGCAAGTTACCGTTTGAAGTACTCTCAGCGCACACAAACATTTTTGTCCAACTTAATGAGCGATAGTATGAATTCTAAATTTTTTTTTTGAACATCCCCTTCCCAATGTCCCCATATCTCTTTTTACCATAATTCGACCGGACCGGAACTCTTTAGTTTACCGATAACTCCACCACTACCGGAACTACCGAATTAAAAAAAAAGGGTTCCCTTTATGAATTAAGGATTTCCAACTGTCTTGTCTCTATGACAACATAGTTGTTTCTGCCACGAAACGGTAGCTAGCTGGTAATCAAACGATTTAACGTGCCAGTGATAGCGTCGAAATGGTATTATCTAGTCTACTACAATAAACAATTAATTTAGCTGAACAGCTTTAGCTAGCTTTTAGAGGTTCAGTTAGCATGGTAGCCCAATGGTAAACAGCAATTATTTGGTGAAATACTACTCGGCTGTTTTCGTCATGCTCTCCATGCGATAGCTAACATTAGCATCCGCTTGTTTAACAAGTACGTTACCCTGCTTTAGCTAACTTGAGCTTGTCATTCAGTAAATTTATCTTGTGTGATGTAAAATAGTGCCTGGTGTTACTAATGCTTTAACGCTAGCTATCTAGTTAGTCTGACTTAGTTGTGAAGCTTACCACAGCTAGCTAGGTAGCTAATTCATTCACCAAGCTAGCTGAAGGTTAATTAGTTAAATTCGTTATCTTACAGTTAGAAACAGATCATACAGCGTTAACATACATGACATACATCTGCGGAAACACGACGTTTTGGTTACTGGCTGACAACTAGCTAGCTTGTTAACTAATTGCCGTTCATATTTTATTTTCTACAGGATTCGTTGATCAACATGAATGAGCACACTGGTTAGCTAGCTAGCTAACTAACTTTGGTTGGTGGAAGAAGTGGCCATGACCGTAAGAATTTTAATATTGGTGTTTCTGTCTGATTTATGCCTGTCCTCTATTGTGATGGTTTTTGAAACGTTTCATAGCTGTGGAGTCCCCGTCTCAGATATTGTCTTTTCTTCATCCCTCAGGTACTGTCAGTGTGGTCTCTCTCCATCCCTCTACCAGCAGTGCTGATTATAGCAGTCAGTTTCTACTTGCTAATGCTGCTGGTGGCGCTTTGGTGTCGACATTGCCTTAAAGTAAGACGGATGACCACGAATTCAACCGTTGTAAATCGTAACAAAATGTTTTCATTGTTAACAAGCCAAACCATTCACCTCTAAAAAGCGTACACTGTCTACACATCTGTAACTTTTGCAAAAATGTGTTATCGTTGCAACATGTTTTGTGAAACCTAAACCGTATGTAACGTTCAAGCTGTACTTGAGAGGTGTTTTTAGCATGTGTGTTAGATAATGGAAACGGCAAAATGCATTTATGAAGCTAACCTGTACAGACATATATAGAATGAGCTTCATAATTTTTGGGACACAGATATTTGTAATTAAACAAATCACATGTGGTTAAAGTGTATATTTCCTGATTTTATTTAAAGGGTATTATTATACATTTTGTTTTCACCATGTAGAAATTACAGTACTTTTTCAGGGCACCATAATGTTTGACATAAAACACAACGTTACACAAGACAGTAGACGAATGAGTTACAAACATCAAATGGGGCATAAAAGCTGAGAATCTGCACTTTGACCACATGTGAGTTGCTTGATTACAAACTTAAAATTGTGGCGTACGGAGCAAAATGAAATAAATAAATAAATAGATAGTCTTTGTCCCAAACATTATGGAGCTCACTGTAGGTTCCTTACATATGCTTACAGCTCTGTTCAGGCATCACATGCTGCTTCTGTTGCAGAAGAGCACTGACTGTGCAATACCCCTAGCAAACGTGAGTTTGCTCAGTGCAGCTGTGTACTTTGGGGCATGAACAGAATAACTTTATAAGGCTATATGAGCAGATACATTCATAAAAAAGCTGGCTGCGCCTTTGTGTTTACACATGGAGCGTGTGACTTTTTAAATAGCAGGGCAGCAACCACAGATTTTCTGGCTTCCACAGCTGAGCATTAGCTTACCGAACCGAGTGTTGCTCCACACGCAGGTTACGAAAAGAGTGGAAAAGCCAATACTCGCTCTTTCATTTTTCTCAGACCACCGTGGACCATTATATGTGCACAAAGGGCGCTATGTTCGCGCGCTGCAGTCCACTGCGGTTTGAGAGGAATGGAAAAATAAAAAACCTTTTGCCACTCGAGAGGGCTGGCTATCGGTTATCTTTAACTTGCACCGCCGGTCAGAGAAACGGAGGAGCCCGTAAGTATGGTGGCGGAGTGTATCTTTTGGATTGTTGTCAGGTACTTCACAGACGTGCGAGGCTAACGTGCAGCTGAACGCGTTTTCCTGTCTCGGATGCTTATGTGAGGATGGCTGTCTCCCCCCATAGGCCCAGTGCTCCCCTCAGTGCTGTGACTGCTGTGCTGACGTCAGCCCCTGTGAATACTGCCTGGCGTGTGCGGAGTCATGTGACTGCCATCCGCCGTCCCTGCGCTCCTGTCTCAACCAGACCTGCCCCCCTCCCTCTGTGAGTGCCGCTCCCCCCACCCACCCCGCCCCCTGCAAGACCTGCCCCCTTCCTTCTGAGTGCTGCTCCCCACCTCCCCCCTCTCCCCCAAACTTGCCCCCCTCCCTCTGTGAGTGCCACTTCCCCCCCCCAAACCTGCCCCCCTCCCTCTGTGAATGCAATCTCATTTTTTCAGCCCCCCCCCCCCCCCGCCCACCTTTCCTGCACATGTATTCAGGATTTCTCCTGCCACGAACAGGCTCTTTGGCGTCCCCAACATTGGGCTAGCGCTCACGGTCACTCGTGATGGTCGTCTCGCATGATTAGCATTTCCCGTCTTCTTTTTTTCTGGCGCTTCCGCTTTGGTGCTCGGCCCTGCACGCCGAAGGTCTCTCTGTGCAAGAGGAACCCTGGTGTTCGTGACCAAGCTGAAGCTGTGGTAGAACAGGGCCGTCAGTCCTGGTGGGCCAATGTGTGAAGTTTCCTTTTCGGCCAACTGCACGTTTGGGCAACAAAAACAGGGTGTGCAATCTCTTTATACAATCATTCACATTCATGAATTGCTATTATTTGCTTTTTAAAGGAGCAAGTCACACAAAAATGAAAAGAATTAGTTTTTTTATTATATTATCTGCGGACGGTAATGCAAACACCCAGAGCACGGGTTGTGTAATGCCCTGCTGTATGAGCGCTCTCACAGGTTTGACATGTCACATCTGATGACAGGTGGAAAAAAACGCCGCTCTTTATTATGAAAGGGATGGACATCGGCATTCATGGCCTCGGGGAGGCGTCACCGGCTCGAAATAGACGCTCGCACGGGTAACTGTCGGTCGAGCGATTTGCCGCGTCTGTTGATCGTCCCCGTCTGTAAGTTTCACCTGAAAGACCGCGCGCGCGGCCTCTCCTGCGTTTCCCGTGGGTCATTGCACGGTCTCTGCCTGTCACTCGAAGGTTGTGGGTTCGATTCCGAGCTGGGGCACTGCCCCATAGCGAGGCACTGAAGTGCTTTGCGCCGTGCAAACAGGCTGCATGTAAATCGTGTGATCTGGAGAACATCTGCTACATGCCAGACTGGAAACAGAAGGCTGCTTTCGACAAGACAGACAGAACTGTAAAAAGGTGTGACCTAACGCGTGTAAAAATGAGCCAGGATTTGTAGTATAAACATCATAAAGAACGTACGCGTTCGGTGACGTGGGGTAATTTCTTTCCTTTTAAAGTGCGGAGACGCACCAAAAACCAGCAGACACTGTGGCCCCCCCAGGACTGAAGCGTGACGCCCCTGTAGAAAGTGTTTTTTGTGCTGTGTTGGCAGTTGTGAGTGAGAGTGCGTGTAGTTCTGCTCTGGTCTGCTCGCCACCGGCCCATAATCCCTTTCTTCTTCCTCCCGCAGTGCGCCATGTGGGACTGCGCGTGCACCTGCCAGCCCCCCGACTGCGAGTCTGTCAACTGCCTGTGCTTCGAGATCAAGTTCAGATAGCGGGAGCCTGGAGACCACGCAGAAGCACCTGAAACAGCACGTACAGACTGCCGCTAACTCTGCGCTTAAATGAGCTCTAGACTCCTGAAACAGCACCTACAGGCTGGCACATCTACACGTAAATAGCAACACTGATTGGTGACCCGAAAACATTTTCTTGATCCCTGTAATCAATATTTGCAGTAACACATTCGTCTCGTCTCGTCAAGCTGAAAATGTCACAGATGACTGCAGGATATGCTTCCTATCTATACAAGATCCACAACCTGCTTACTGCGTTATGTGGAAGTGTATCACGCACAAGCCAGACCAGCTGAACAAAAGTATATCATAGTTTCCCAAACATTAATGATGCTTTAATTCAGCGGTGTCAAACTTAAGTCCTGGAGGGCCGCCGGGTCTGCGGGTTTAACTCCAGTCCTGGTGGGCCGCGATGTCTGTAGATTTAACTCCAGTCCTGAAGGGCCGCAGTGTCTGTAGATTTAACTCCAGTCCTGGAGGGCCGCGATGTCTGTAGATTTAACTCCAGTCCTGAAGGGCCGCAGTGTCTGCGGGTTTAACTTCGGTCCTGGTGGGCTGCGATGTCTGTAGATTGAACTCCAGTCCTGGTGGGCCGCGGTGTCTGTAGATTTAACTCCAGTGCTGGTGGGTCGCGGTGTCTGTAAATGTAACTCCAGTGCTGGGGGGCTGCAGTGTCTGTAGATTTAACTCCAGTCCTAGAGGGCCGCAGCGCCTGCTGGCTTTTGGTGTGTTTCAGCACCAGTGATTCGTTTAAGTCACTGGTTGGCTAAACTGTTCACACACCTTGTTCTCAAGGTTTTAATTAGTTGCTGCACATGCAGACACTGCAGTCCTCTCCAGGACTGGCGTTTGAGACCCCTGCCTTAATTTGTCAGCATGAAATCTTAATCGTTTACTTTGAAATATTGCAGATGCTCTCAAAGCACACATTAATTAAACTTAACACGGCTTTGCCTTGTCAGTTGCAGTTTATGGTTCATCCTTCTGAAATGCACAGTTTATAGGCACATTTTCGTGAATCAACATGTCTGTTCACACAGTTCTGGCAGAATTAGACTTTTCTCTTTAACTTTAACTCATTCTGCAGGTAACTGTACATAAGTGCAGTTCAAAATGTACACCAGTGTCTCCCAGTGCTGTTTATTATTTTGTAAATATCTGCCGTTTTGACTATTCTAAGGCAGTTGTTTTGACTGACAAACCTTTTCTTATGAATTGTTTTTAAAATACTTGAACACATGAGCTCAACATCCCTATTAATGATAGAAATTACTGTACAACTGCTGGTCATTACCAGCTGCTGTCCATGGCCTTAATAATTGTTTGAGAGTAGCCATAACATTTCTACATAGTCAATAGTTCTAGCTTTTTCCAAGTATTTAGTTTAAATCCATTTTTATGTTTAAATTCGTGATCTATCTTTGAATACCTTGTACATATTTTTTATTCAAATTTAAAAAAAAATTTTTTAATACACACTGAGCATTTTTTTCTTTAGTTTGACACACCTCCTCTTGTCTTTTTCATTCCCAAACTAAGTCATTCCTTCCACAGTAAAGACACCTACTTTTAAAAATTAATTTACTGTCAGATCTCTGGTACAGGCAATGCTGGGTGTGTGCAGTTCTAAATGTAAACACCAGCCGGATAGTGGCCTCCCCTTAGTGCGATCAGGTCAGGGGTCGAGTGGTGGAGTTCAGGTCCAGACGCATGCTCGTACACAAATAGCTTTTCAGATTCTGTTGACCTTGAGCGATACCGTGGTGATATAACAAACACATTTAAAAGACTATTTTAATGTACATCAAGTTTGCTTTTAAGAGTTTGAGATCTTTGACCACTGAGATAGTCATACTTGAGTAATTTACTTTTTTTTTAAATAAAATAAAATAAACAATTCTGACATTAAATCACCTTTAAGCAAGGCGTTCATTGGGCTTTTAGAGATTAGAGGTTTTTAGAGAGGCAGGTAGGTCAGATTAACTAAAATGTTCGGATTTGCAAAAGTATGTAGTTCAGCTGAGAGTGAACCAGGCGTTGGCAGCCCCAGTCCTGGAGCCCCAGTGACGTTTCTGGTTTTAGTTCCATCGGAGTCCGATTCCCAGAGTGTGATGGATTATTAAGAGCAGGAGTGAACATTCTGACCCTGAATGTGAAGCACTGAGTACCTCCAGCACATGGTCACCTGTGTTGATTAAGCCTAATAATTAATCCAATTATGTGGTTATGGGTTTGGATGGAAAACCTCTGACAGTCAAGGAACACGGTTGCCTACCCTTATTCTAAACAAATACGAATCATTGCAAAGCACACATTCATTCAGTTACTGCATCAACTCTAGTTGGGAAATTGTGCTCTGTATAGAGAAGTGACAAGAACGTTTGGAACAGCTTTTGTGTTTGTGTGGAGAGGATAAAACTAATAAGACATTATTGGTATTATGAGAATATTGTTTGGAATACATAATGAGGCAGATATTGATGCATAAATGTTAGTAACGGGCAAAGTCGAGGTCCGAAACCTGGCGTGTGAAATTTCCCGGATGCATCCAGACTTCACGTTCCATCCCAACTCAAAGGATTTCTGGGCCATCGTCTACATGACATTGTGTTTGTGAACATGACTGAATTATTGGATAATTATTGGGGTGGCAGGGCAGTAGAGAGGTGAGCAACCAGCTTAGAAATAAAGGGTTCGTGGGTTCAAAGCTCAGGTGGGGCAAAGCTGTTGTACCCTTGAGCAAGGCACTTAGTGTGTATACTATATGACCAAAAGTGTTGGGACACCGCTTGGTCTGGGGCTGTTTTTCGTGGTTTCGGCTAGGCCCCTTAGTTCCAGTGAAGGAAAATCTTAATGCAAAAGCATACGATCACATTCTAGACGATTCTGTGCTTCCCCAACAGTTTGGGGAAGGCCGTTTCCTGTTTGAGCACACACCCCCGGACACACAGCAAGGTCCATATTGAAATGGCTTTGGCGAGAATGGTGTAGAAGAACTTTTTTGGTCTGCACAGAGCCTTGAACCTCAAGCCCATCCAGCACATTTGGGATCAATTGGAAAGGCAACTGCGAGCCAGGCCTAATCACCCAGTCAGTGCCCCACCTCACTAATGCTCTTCTGGCTGAGTGGAAGCAAATCCCTATAGCAATGCTCCAGCATATAGTTTAAAGCCTTCCCTAAGGAGTGGAGGTTATTATAGCAGCAAAGGGTGGACCGACTCCATATTAATGCCCATAATTTTGGATGAGATATTGGATGTCAGGTGTCCACATACGGCAATGCAGTGCATTAGGTAAATGTGTAAGTAGTTGCTCTGACTGAGGGCAGCTAAGCAAGTGGTTATAAATTGCATGACATCTCAGTGTTTATCAGAGCCTGTCAACCAAAACCTTTTTAGACATACAATCCACTTACACAGCTGGATAGATGTTGAAGCTGTTTGGGCAAATTAACCAGCTCGAGGCTACAACTGAGTCTCACCCACAACCTCTGGGCAACAAGCCCAGTTCCCTAACCACTGTACTGCACTGCCATTCCCAAGCTAGTTCATTGTTAAGTGCTCCATATTCCAGCGTGAGCATAAGACCATGAATAAAGTTCAGATGTGGCTTGACATCACGTGGATGTTTTTAGATCTGATGATTGCAGCGATGTTGCTACTGATGATGAATATCAGGCCGTGGTTGTGGCCATGAGGTCCATAATGCACAGGAGGAATACATATGGAGAAGAAGGCATCACTGCATGAAGACAAACAGAAAATATTTCAGCTGTGACCTTTGCGATCCAATCCCTCTGACCCCGCCCCATCTAGAAAAGGTCAATAAAAGGTCAGGATTCCTCTCAGAAACTTACAGTGCGCAGATTGTGTTACTCTGGTTGCGGTTAGTTATCTCAGGCAATGCCATTCCCAACGTGACAAGACCTGATGTGTGCTCAACTACGTGACCAGCACCTGTTTGCATCCAAACTCCTATTTAACGTTCAAAGAAAGCAGATGGCCTACCTTAAATATTTTTTTTTTTCCTTTTTTTAAATAAGGTATCAGGTATCCAGACAGCAAGTCTGGATGGATACAGTAAGCACTATTTTAATGGGTGCATTGAGACTCTTTGTTACAGTGCGTGAGAAACCACCCCCCCCCATTCCTGCCCCTCCCCATCCCCCTCCTGCTCCCCGCCCCTTCCCCTCACCCCTGGGGTTATATAAATTTTGAGGTTAAAAAAAAAATCTTTATTTTCAAAAATGAAAATGTAGTATGATGACATACTGTGCATTCCACGTTGGTCTATATGTACATTAGCTTACATAATCACCTTCAAACGGATATTGCAATTGTAGTACATATCTGTGCACAACCTACATCTTCCGTTTTAAGTTAGAAAATACTTTTCCAGTTATCTGAGAGATTAAATGATTTGAATGGATATTTTCTGGAAAATAACTTGACCCTTTTCCACAGTCCAGAGGCAGACAATAGAGCCAATCTGCATAATAAAATGTTCAGTGTTAAATCACCTCTGAAATAGAGCATTTCACCCCTATAGACTCTGGTAGGGTTGCATTAGCATTAAACAAGTTGCTGTGTCTGAGAAAACACAAAGCACAGTCATGTCCTGTTCCTTTCTTCCTCTGCCACTTTTCTTTCTGGAAACAAACCGTATTTCTGATTTTTACTTTCTGGTTGCATCCATTTTTATATAATCTGCCATTTTCTGTTCTTTCACCGACCACCATTTCGTTCCCATCCCAAAACCTTCCCTCTCTTTCGCCTCAGTCCTAATCTCTTTATGTTTCTCTTCTTTCTCCATGTGCCTTTTTCCTCTTCCCCACTCTGTCTTTTCAGCCGCCATCCATTCAGGCCTCCTCTTTCTCCACGTTTCTCTCCCTCTCTCCGCTTGACTCTTAACCTTTTAGTTTCGCACTGGACGCTTGTCCCCCCCTGTAGTTTTTTGGGAATGTCGCCACCCTTCTCCGATTGCCGCCCTGTGCTAAGATTAGCCAGAACACCGAAATGTGAAGGGTCATGGCGAGCGTATAAATGCCGGCCTCCCTGGACGGGGGGGTGTCGCGGATCTTTCTCCGGATCTTCACCTCTCTCTCTCTCTCGGACTCTACTGTCACACGAGTCAGTTCTCCCCTCCTTTCCTCTCCTCAGTAAAGGTAAGCAGCATCCAGTTCGTTCCGTCCCGGCATGAGACTCTAGGGGATTTAGTTTCGGGTGGTAATGGCGAGGCCACTCTCTATAGACAACAGCAGCACAGTGACTGTTTCCTTTTCGTAAGGCTACTGGTGCAACATTCTTTCAATGGTTTCAAGGTCAGATAAACAGACAGCAATTTCATTCAGGCTCAGTTTTCCATTACAGAGTGTTCTTACATTGCATCAGTCCCTCACGGCCAACACTTGCCCCACACCCACGCCCATTACACTCAACACTTATCAGAGCTTAAAATTTAAACTGAATCGATGCATGTGGAAATACTGCAAAAACAGCTGAACCAGCACGGCACGACTGATTTATAAAACTAAACGATGTACTGAGAAGCATCCTCGCAGCTGAAGCAGAGCGTCAGAGAGAGACAGAGGAGGCGTACGCTGCAGAAACAGTGGGTGTGAGCAGAGCGGGGTGCTCGGGGAACAGAAGGGCTGGTGCAGTCAGTCGTGCTGCTTGGCATGTTCACGTGGTCCCTCCCTCTGCTGAACGTGGACAACCACAGGTCCACTGCAAAAGAGAGGGTAGCCTAATGTGCCTATACTTAGATTGACCTTTTGATGTGGAGAGAAGGGGATAACGGGTAGCGGATTTGGGGGGGGGGGGGGGGGGCTGAAGAGTTTCAGCTCCTCTAGTTCTGGGGCCCAGTGAGGGATGGTAAGGAAAACCAAAAAAAAAAAAAAAACATGGAACAGGAACATGAGACATCGAGAGTTATAATACGAAATGGCAAAGGAAAACGTATCTGTTGCTTAAGATAATTCCACCAGCACCAGCCCTGCAAACACTGAACTTCATTATCCGAAGGCGGCTGTTTCACTATAAATAGAAGTCCTCTGCAGCAACAGGCGCGCCGAAGACTCGATGACATAACGTTACAGACAGTGCAGAGGTCAGTGACTGCAACCAGTGCTGCAGCGTTCCCCAGTATTTTTACGTGTCTCCACCCGAAAGCGATAAAAGAACGATAAAGAGATACGCAACGCGTAAATTAAGAGGAAACGTGCCATTCCGGCGATAGAGTAAAAGGACAAAATGAATATATTACATAAAGACTTAATTCAATAAAACCGAGAAAGGATGATAAAGAAAAATAACTGTTCAACAACCGACAGCTCGTGACTGCCTATTGCCGAACCTTGAATGATGCGCCTAGCAACTGTGCATTAGACCGTAATGTTGGTATTAGGCGCGCAACAGTCATTATGATGACATCCTAAAAGTGATGCTTTCAAACAAGACTGCAACACCCTCATACTGCCGTTTGCTGCTGCAAAAGGCACACGGGATGTGCGAACTGTCACGTATTGCGAATTCTTTTTCCCCGTTACTGAATGGGTACTCCCCGTTCCCTGTGCCTGTCTCAAGAACACGCCTTCGAATACAGATGCCCAGCCCCCCACTCTTTTAATTTCCATTTTGTAATACACGTCAATCATCAGAAAATTCGCCATTCAGTTGGATAAACCCTACCCACTGTGCTTTATGAGACCAATCTCGTCTGTCCACCGAACTCAAGCACCCGCCCCCTTTTCTGTCCAGTAGTCATTTACAGAAACGCGAATTCCTCCCACACTATCAGCTCTTATAAAACTCCATCTTACGCTTTCTCGTCTTCCACTTGAGGCACGGTTGGACTTCTCTACGCAGACGAATTGACTGGTGAGTTGTTTATTATAAGCCGCGTTTACTTGCAGCGCAACCGTTTCCGATTAACGTAACAATACTTTCCATTTTAAAATGCTCCCTGGAAATCCAATCTTTTTCCGGGTTTGAACTAGTGGTTTTGTAGCTTCGTGATTCCGGCAACTCCCAGAACAGCGAGAGACAAGGTCAAATAGATGCAGCGTCAAGGGCGAATGCAAAATCTATCTACCCGAATGAATGCTGGAACCAGTTTAATAACACACACACATTGTTTGAATAACCACATGCGTTGTGTTCTTAAAGTATCATTAATATCCGCGATGAAGCTGGTGGCAGAATATACCCACCCGTAAATGTCATTATATACGCTCAGGAACTCCCATCACGTCCTATAGGAGTAAATTCTGAGCGGATGCGCTGATCTCTCGCTGCTTTAGGCGACGCAGTGGCAAAATTCCATGCTCGGAGCTCAATGCTTAGCCTACAGCTATCAGTTTCACCATGGCATCCGCCTGCCGTGGTGCAGAATACTTCCGTCAGTTGAAGGTCATTGTAGCTGGTCCAGCCGGTCTCATGTTCTTTGTGTTGACAGCCCAGTAATTAATAGCTATACTGTTAATGTAAAATAATTAATTTGATCATTAAATTTAGAAATTCCGTCGGCTGTGTGAGCTATCCTCGACAATCTGCAGTCTGTTCTATCATTAATTTAGTTCTCTTTGGAATCTAAAAGTACTGTTCATTCGATATGTTTTTATTTTTTTCTGTTAAGATTTTGTGTTTTGACCAGCAGCTTGTCTCTCTGTATCATGTGGGCCGCAGTACAGTGCTGGCCCAGTCGCTGTGCGCTACGTGCGTAAGCGAGACTTAACTCGTGCCGCTGGCTTCTCTTCCCTTTCCTTCAGAGCCAGAATGCCACACGCTTACCCTTTCTTGACTCCTGAGCAGAAGAAGGAGCTCAGTGACATTGCTCAGAGGATTGTTGCTCCCGGCAAGGGCATCCTCGCTGCGGACGAGTCCACAGGTGAATACGCTAACAGCACGGGCATAGAGAACACTGACAAATCAATATTAGCTCCTCGGGTAATGGAGATTGTGTTACCCTAGAGATTACAACTTTAGATTTTTGTAGAGGTAATAAAGATATATCATTTCGCTGATTAAATGATAAGTAGACTGTTTAACTGGTTAGTGGAAAGATAAACTGTTTTACTGAGAAATCCGAAAACATAAACGGAAATAAAGCATCAAAATGGCACGTAACAAAAGCGTGTCTGTGTGTTGAGCTGACTGGAAACCCGCCTCCTTTCACTCCAGGCAGCGTTGCTAAGCGCTTCCAGAGCATCAATGCGGAGAACACCGAGGAGAACAGGAGGCTGTACAGGCAGCTGCTGTTCACCGCCGACGACCGCGTCAAGCCCTGCATCGGAGGCGTGATCTTCTTCCACGAGACCCTCTACCAGAAGGCCGACGATGGCAAGCTCTTCCCCCAGGTGATCAAGGAGAAAGGCATGGTGGTCGGCATCAAGGTCGATAAGGGTGTTGTCCCCCTGGCCGGCACCAACGGCGAGACCACCACCCAGGGTGAGACTCCTTCCCCTGCCCACACAGACAAATAAAAGCATCAAATACATATCTATAATACTTCCTGTTTTGAATATAGAATGTAAAACCACTGCAGATTACTGAGAGTTTTCTACAAAGCATATTGCTAGCCAGAGCATACAAGAATAGTGAAAAAATTGGAATTTTAAAATACACTTAAAAATGTATGCACAGGAATTTTACTGGCATCTAAAGGGTTGAAGTATTTCAACTGATGTTCTGACTGAGTCATGAATCCCTGGACCCTCCCACTTCACTTCCTGCCATGTATTGCGTCTTCCTGACTCTGTCTCTCTCTTCTCCCATGTTTCTCTCTCTCTCTGTCTCCCTCTCGCTTTCTCCACCTTGTCTCTCTCTCTCTCTCTCTTTCTTTCTCTCTCTCCCTCTTTTTCTCTTCCCCCATGTTTCTCTCTCTCTCTCTCTCTCGCTTTCTCCACCTTGTCTCTCTCTCTCTCTCTCTCTCTCTCTCTCTCTCTCTCTCTCTCTCTCTCTCTCTCCCTCCTTTCTCTCTCAGGTCTTGACGGACTGTACGAGCGCTGTGCTCAGTACAAGAAGGATGGCGCCGACTTTGCCAAGTGGCGCTGCGTGCTGAAGATCACCCCCACCACCCCCTCCCGCCTGGCCATCATTGAGAACGCCAACGTCCTGGCCAGATATGCCAGCATCTGCCAGATGGTAAGGTCCTGAGGAGGAAGACGAGGAGGTCTTGGTGGGGTTTGTGAGGCTGTGCCGTAGTGTCCAGTTCGACCAGTAAAACACACAGACCAGTAAAACACACAGAATCTTTATCTCATCAGCACGTTTGATTCTGGTCTTTTCTGGGGGCGCCTCTTTCACAGCAGCTCACAGCTCTTCAAACGAATTCCATCGATTGCATTTTCGGCTTGAGTTTAAGCGAGCAGCTGGCAGCTGGCATGTCTGAATGTGGGCCATAGAAACGTCCCTCAAGCCTTAATCCGCCGATGGCTTCCAGTCATGCGAGACCAAAGCTGGCCAGTTGGCATCGTGGGTTCCGTTCCGGTGATTTAATCTTGAATCCTGCCTACCTCCCTCGCCCCCCCCCCAGCATGGCATCGTGCCCATCGTGGAGCCCGAGATTCTCCCCGACGGCGACCACGACCTGAAGCGCTGCCAGTACGTGACCGAGAAGGTCCTGGCCGCCGTCTACAAGGCCCTGTCCGACCACCACGTCTACCTGGAGGGGACCCTGCTCAAGCCCAACATGGTCACCGCCGGACACTCCTGCTCCCACAAGTACACTCCCCAGGAGGTCGCCATGGCTACTGTTACCGCCCTGCGTCGTTCAGTGCCCCCTGCAGTTCCCGGTGAGAAGTGCACGTCAGCGCACACTCCTGTGGTTAATTCACTCTTTTCATAGAAAATACTAGAGTTTGCTTTGTTTATCTCTTTTATGAATAGAACTTCGCTCAAATCCTTCTGTTACATTTCAGTTATTTAATCATCACGTAGCAAACACTCTTATCAACAGCGACACAGAAAACATCAGTGTAACACTCAGGATTGCTTAAGTGCAATATCACCAAGAAGACAAAGAAGGCCTGTTTTTAAGCAATAGGTATAATGTTAGCCAAATAAAAAAACGATTACTATCATAATAAAAAGTAAATTCTACTATACAGATAATCTTTACACAGGCATACCTATAACATTCCTATCCCCAAAGGAAATTCGAAAAGAAAGAGGCTTAGTTCTTTGTGCTATATCAGATCTATAAGCATGCTCTGAAAATGGGTGCAGAATTTGGGGGGGGGGGGGGGGGGTGTCAGAAGGCTCACTCTTCGGCTCTTTCCCTCCCCCAGGAATCACCTTCCTGTCTGGTGGCCAGAGTGAGGAGGAGGCCTCCATCAACCTGAGCGCCATCAACCAGTGTCCTCTGCACAGGCCATGGGCCCTCACCTTCTCCTACGGCCGCGCCCTGCAGGCATCTGCCCTCAAGGCCTGGGGAGGCAAGAAGGAGAACGGCAAGGCCTGCCAGGAGGAGTACATCAAGAGAGCCCTGGTACGTATCCTAGCCTAGCCTAGCATAGCGTAGCCGCTCAGGTGTAGCGCAGTCAAGCAAGGCCTGCCAGGAGGAGTGAATGAATAAATGAACGAATGATCTTTATTACAACAAGAGAGCATCAAGAGAGCCCTGTTACGTAGCCTAGCCTACCCTAGTCTATCCTAGCAAAGCCGCTCTGGTGTAGTGCAGTCAGGGGCTTGTACTCTGTGCTAACCCCTCCCGTCTGTCTCTCTCCTGCCGCAGAACAACAGCCAGGCTGCCCTGGGCAAATACGTGTCCGCCGGGGACAAGGGCGCCGCCGCCGGGGAGTCCCTCTTCGTGGCCAACCACGCCTATTAGACGCCGATGCTTTTCTGCGCACCGCCCCCCCTCACCCCCCACACCCCAAGGAAGTGGAACCGCCAGGGCTCCCGTAACGTTCACTCTGCTAAGACTCCTCCCACCTCCCATTCTGTACTAGTGATGCCATTTCGATGTCTAGCGAGGGAGAGAGAAGCACGTCCCACAAACATGGCCGTTTGCTTTCCGACTCTGGTGCGGGAGATGGAAGATCCAGAAATCATCCGCCCCCATTCCTGTCTCTGCTCCGCCCCCCCCCCCGTCTCCAAGCACCTCTAAGGTGTGAGGATTCCATTTCCTTTGTGATGTAATTACATGATTCCACACATGAGCCTTTTCTTGCCTCTAACAGCTAAGGCAAGAAGATATTGAGCATATTGTAAACACTGGAAATAGAGAAATAAATTATCTTATCCACCATTGCTTGCTTTGTGACATCATTTTGTGTCAGTCACAGTTCATGTTGTCCATGTCTTAAGAATGTTACAATTAATAAGGGGAAGGGAAATGACAGTATATTTTACTTTAAAATGGAAGTGCTGCCCGCACACAAAAAATAACACACTGGGGTCCAGCAAATATTAATTATGTACTTGTGTAAGTACAAAAAAAAAGGAAAAAGCAAATGTTTCAACATTAGGCTATCATCAGAACCACAGCAACTTTAGTGTCATTTGTTTGGGAGTGTGTGGATCTTATTGTACAGTTACCTCCTGGCTCCACACACCTGCAATAAGCACTTTTACCTTTCACCTTTTCCCTGCAAATATATTGTGCTTTGAAACACAAAACAATTATAAAAGGAATGGGCTAATGTTAGCCGTGAAACATTTATCGAATGAATGGGAGCTGGAATTACATGGAACTGACCTTCCGCCAAAGTCCACGAAGACTATCATTTATGGGGGGGGGGGGGGGGGGGGGGGGAGTAGGGGGGTTACAACCCCCAGTATTACAAAACAGATGAAATAACCCCCTAATAATAATAATAGCATGATGATTAGAAAAATGATTTCATATAATAAAAGTGGGGATTTCACGCTGTGATTGGGCGATACTGATCAGTACTCTGAAGTATTTTTGAATTCATCAGAATTTATCATTTCACAGCTGTTCTTTTCAAAAATATCTCCCAGGATGGAGATATTTTTGAATATCCCCCCCCCTTCCTCCCCCAGGCAGTTTCAGTTCTCAAGGCCAATGCATTTCAACCCCCCAAAATTAAAACTAAACTTACACCCTTGCCCTCTACAAGTAGAAGGGGAATGCTTAACATTATGAAAATGCTTTCATAATATGCACATCTATTTGTCAGCTGTGGAATGGAACTTCAGTACAACCGGTAATAAATATATCTGACTATATGTTGGGACTTAAGTAAAGCGTGTAACTGATATATCTGACTGTATGTTGGAACTTCAGTAAAGCGTGTAACTGATATATCTGACTGTATGTTGGAACGTCAGTAAAGCATGTAACTGATATATCTGACTGTATGTTGGAACTTCAGTAAAGCATGTAACTGATATATCTGACTGTATGTTGGAACTTCAGTAAAGCATGTAACTGATATATCTGACTGTATGTTGGGACTTCATGCACCTGGAGTGCATTACCAATTAGTCCAGGCATTTAAAGTGTGCTCTCTTCCCAGTAGGCAGCTGTGACCGGGGAAGCCCCAAACCAAGAGAGCTGTACCGACCGCAAGGAGCTGAAAAGCTGTTGTTCAGCCTTATTCTGACAACAGCAACAATACAGAGTCCTTCTGCAGTGGTCATACAGCCCAGCGTGAAAGGGATTGGAAGTGAAACAGAACTTACTAGAAGAGTCACGGAAATGTGTGGACGTGTACAGATACGTCTTCATTCTCACCGTTGCCAGCATGAGGGACAACAAACTAAAAGACATCTGGATGGCATGGCAACACCGTAGATTTTTTTGGTGAAAAAAAGTCATGATGATCGCTCTGGGAAAGGGGCCAACAGACGAGTACAAGGACAATTTACACAAGATCAGCAAGTGCCTGAAAGGCGAAGTGGGGGTCCTGTTCTCTAATAAAACCAAGGAAGAGGTGCTAGATTATTTCAGTAACTTCGAGGAGATGGTTTTTGCTCGGGCAGGAAACAAGGCACCCATGGCCATAATTCTGGATTAAGGGCCCCTCACTCAGTTCCCCCGCTCTATGGAGCCTCCATTGAGGCACCTGCCCACAGCCCTCAAGAAAGGCCTGGTGACATTGCTGAAGGATCAGGTGGTGTGTAAAGATGGGGATGCACAGATACCAGAGCAGGCACGGATCTTGAAACTCTTCAGTGTTGAGATGGTGATGAATTCAAAGTGAAAATAAAGTGCATGTAGAACTCTGAGACTGGAGACTTCGAGAAACTGCAGGGGGAGGAAGAGGATGAAGAGGCCATGCAGGGTGAAGATGTTCATTTATTTCATTTTGTGTTTGTGTGGGTGCGTTCTCTCTCTCTCTCTCTCTCTCTCTCTCTCTCCATGTGGCAACCAATGGTGTTTCCCGGAACTGCTGCATCACCCTCCCAGGGGTGTCACGCTGGCGTGTGACAAGGAATATCTGACTGTATGTTCGAAGGTTCCTCCTAGGCAAACTGAAAATGTACAGAGGAGGTCTGTAGTGCACAACCGACCCTCTGTCTGCGTTTGTGCTAGAGTATAGACATTATGCACTAAAACACAGTTTCTGAATCTACCGTTAGTCCATTTCTCTACGGCAGGGGTGACCAATCTTATCCGAAAGTGGCCGGTGTGGGTGCAGTTTTTTGTTTTAGCCCAGCGCTAAGACACCTGATTCTACTCACTGAGGTCTTGATTGAAGACTGTGATTCATTAATTAGTAGAATCAGGTGTCATCGTGCTTGGCTAAAACAAAAACATGCACCGGCCCTTCTCGGATTGGATTGGACACCCCTGTTCCACAGACAGTACAAGCTGTAAACTTTTTCACTCTAACATAAAAAAAATATGTAAACTGTTCATTTGTATGATGTGGAGTTTATTCTGCTGTGCAGTGTGCCAGGTTGACCCTCTTTTTATGAGCATGTTGTAATTATCAGTCCCTGCAATTGTGTTGCTCAATTATGTTTCGCTTTGTTGTCTTTGATATGTGCTTCATAAAAGGCTGTAGATCTCCCCTGTCTTTCTTCCTCTTGCGGGTAGAATGCTGATGTTACAATGTGGTGTTGCCTTCCTGTGTGTGTGCGTGTATGCGCGCACGTGTGTGTGTGTGTGTGTGTGTGTGTGTGTGTGTGTGTGCGTGTATGCACGCACGTGTGTGTGAGCGTGTGTGCATGTGTGATTTCTCAAGTTGGATAACCAATTTGATTAATTTATCAAGTTCATCAATTATCCCCCATGTTTAAATAATCCTAATTTAAGCTCTGTTCTGCATTAAAGGAAAGCTGTAACAGAAGTAATTCAAGGTATTACAACCAACCACAGTGACTATGTCTACTTTACATATAATTTACCCTCTCTGAGAAATTCATCCTCTGGATGAATACAGACCAACAATTGTCAGTACAGTTACAGCAGCATGTCTAATTTTAGCTTCAAAGCAGACAAATGCCAGATCTGAAACAGATCAGCCCATAGCCTTGCATTACAGACAGTACATTTAACAAATGCACAGTTGCTTTTAGTCAATCATGCATGTCACATAGCGAGCAAACACAAAGACAACGTGGACAAATTAATTGTTGAGCGCTTGCAAATTTTGGTCAGGTTGAAACCCATCACTGTATTACTGGGTTCTCACTGCATTCGAGGTGATTGTAACAGCCGAGGCAAGAGGATATGATGCGTATCTTTAAATGCGGGGTGTGGACTAGTGAGGATTGGACGAGGTGGAGAAGGGAAGGGAGGAGAGATTTCAGGGCAGTTACCTGTAAGGATTTAGACATGGCCACAGGGAGGAAAAAAAGCATATCTGACTCCAACAACTTCAAATCCTGGCAGATGCCGGTAGTCCTGGCCGGACTACCGGCATCTGCCACCAGACCTCTGCAACTCATCCAGAATGCTGCAGCTCGTCTGGTCTTCAACCTCCCCAGACACTCCCACGTCACGCCCCTGCTCACTACCCTCCACTGGCTGCCTGTTATAGCTCGCATCAAATTTAAAACATTGGTCCTAGCATACCAGGCAGTCAAGGGATCAGCCCCAGCATACCTCCACAAGATTTTCAAACCCTACATGCCAGCCAGATCCCTCCGTTCTGCTACCTCAGGACGCCTGGCACCTCCCCCTCTTCGCACCTGCACCTCCAGATCACGTCTCCTGTCTGTTCTGGCCCCACGATGGTGGAATGACCTCCCCGTGGAGGTCAGAACAGCTGAGACACTGACCCGTTTCAAACGGCAACTGAAGACTCACCTCTTCAGGCTGCACCTCTCCCCTTCCCTCCCTACCCCCCTGTAAATGACTGTAAGTTTAGGGTTGTAACTAGGCAGCTGTTTTGTAGGTGACTTAGGCACATTGACTGTCTTAATGCAGTGGAGTGTATATATTTAAAAAAAAAAAAAAAAAAAAATTTACAAGCAGTAATTGTTGCCGTTCTCGTTGTATTAGTGTTAATCAGTTTAACCTTCAGGGTCCAAGTTGATCTATGCGGTTGTTCCCTGCACTTGGACCGGTACTTCTCTCTAGGGTTTTCGTCATACTTGTTCCTGGTTACGGTTATACACTTTGATGTACGTCGCTCTGGATAAGAGCGTCTGCCAAATGCCTGTAATGTAATGTAATGTAATGTAACGTGAATGTTTGTTTGAATATGCTTTTGCATATACGTGTGTTGACCGAGGTGTGCTGACACAATGGGCGGCAAGACTTTGTATTGCTGCCAGGCATTCATCTAATCGTTCTCTGACAGCAGGTAAAGGTGCTACTCATTTGGGAAACTTGCAAATAATGTTTCTGCACCATAACGAAGCGACTTCAACCTGAAAAAATGAGTATGTCCAGGTACCGAATATAACAGCTGAACCAGGGAACCCTAACTAAGGTTACTCCATCTGGTAAGTGAAGCTATCTAAATATCCTGGACTATGATCCCTCTATTATTTATATGAAATTACACTGGGATCCATCTGGACACTGGCTCGAACAGCTAGACCAGAGCAGCTGCATATGCGGTGACTGAACCTCTCACAGTATTACCCCAACCTGCATATAAGACCAGTGCTCTGATTGGTCCTCACAGAGATGCACGCCCCGGTCAGCGTATATGCTAACCACGTACTTTAGATGCACTGAAAAAGGGAAAACAGTTTATAATGGCACAATATGACAGTTGGCTATAACCAAAGATAGGCAGTTTCAACAATGCTGAAAGGTATACATTTTATCTACAAAGGAAGACAAATGAAGAACGCTATTCTATGAGAAGGGAAAAACGTACACTCTAACAAAATAAGACAGAGAAAAGAAACATAAAGAGAGGTTTGATGTATACCAAAAATGCTCGTAGGAGAGGACTATGGTACCAGGAGAACTGTTAAGCAGATTCCCCTCAAATGTTTATTTGGTCTTCCCTTAAATGCAATCCTGAGCAGGCCTTCCACCTTATACACTTCCCTTTGTATGTCCAAATAAGGTCTTGCCAGGAATCCCCACCACCAAGAGCCCCCCCCCCCCCCCCCCCCCCCCCCCCCCGCCCCCCGCCCCACTCTCTTCCAGGGAATATACTTCCTTGGACACTCCCTGTAGACACAGAGGAAGCATTAAAAGCTAGAGAGGTCCATCACAGGGGATCTCTAGAGGTCCATATGCGGGCTGATGGGAACTGGAGTTGAGCTGGATTTTAAGTGAGGACAAAGCCCAGCTAACACAAAATGTTGTCACAATGTTACCAGAATGTTTGTCAATGCTATAACATTGCCACAAAAAGCAGCAACATTGTGAGAAGGTTGTGTGTTAGCTGGGCGGTGAGCTCACACTTCCTTTTCCTGTTTTTATGGGTTACTTTGGCAGGTGGCCGAGACACTGTGGAGGCCCGGAGGTTATCCTTTTTGTGTTTCACCAGGCTTACGCAACACAGGTTAGGTTCAGTTTGAGGAAGGTTTGTGTACAGTCGCCATAACTTTCAGGGGAAGCTACACGTAATGCAGTCCTCTGTCAACCATGGAGTGCACTAGTAACAACAAACAGGACAACGCTTGAAGGTTATTGGTGGATAATTTCTGGCTGCACTTTGTATGCCTCTGTAGGATTTTCCAGATAGTTCTAGAACACATACATCAATCACCATCAGCACTGTTCCACTGGTTGTTATCAGTGTGCTACATTAGTTTAGTTATCTCAGAGTGAGGTTAAATTACAGCCATATAATTCATTGCACTATTCATGAGAGCGATGAGGAAGGAACACAGAAAAATGGCAGAGGGGGCCAGGGGTATGTTACTGCAAAAGAAGTACAGTATTGGAGTTCAGGAGTAAGTTACTGCAAAAGAACTACAGTCATGGAGGTCAGGACTTTCACTGTAAGCCTTCATGGGCCCACCCCTAGCCAGCAGAGGTAATCCATGTGGGACTTGAGCCCAGGGAGACAGGCAGGAAATGAGAAAGAAAGAAAGCCTTTGTCCTAGACGGCCAAAGCAGTGGAGGTGTGGTGAATTAGCCCATGAGCTGCCAGACATACTGCCTGAAAACAGAATTTGACAACAAGCCGTTGATTTCCAGCCTCACAGTGGTGCCCAGGCCTCAAAGCCCTGGGGAACATGTCAGTATTTTTAAAATCATAGTTCAGCACAAAACATTACTATTACTGTCATTTATCAACAATATAATTATAGGGGGACAACTGAATGATCAATTATTAAACCAATACATTAATTTATGATCAGGGAAGGACCAGAGAGTGGTTTGTACCACTTTTAACATTTTTGATTTGGATCACTAAACAATAAAAGAAAACTTTTCAAGGTTATCATGAAAATAGCCATTTCATGATCAACATGGTTGAGACACCACGGTGCTATGGTAGGGTTTGGTTATAAAGGGAATGTTGCAAAATTATGCTGGGGGATAAGGTCAGGCAGAATGAATGGAATAGAGACAGTAAAGGGTGACATTTGCCATTAATTCACTGGTTGGGAATATAAGGTCTGGTGGGGGAAACAGGAAAGAGGAGGATGTTATTACTAGATTATGGCTTGGTCACACAGGATTAAACTTTGTTTATCAAAAAGAAACATGAATCTGGCAGGTGTGATTAGGGTTGAGAGTAAGAAACAGTATTTCATGTCATTAATAAAATTATAGTAAATATAATAGTTAAAGAGGAATATGTAGGACTACTTTGCAAGAGATAGGAGGAGATTTTAATGTTAATAACATTCTGAAATAGGCTACAGGAGATAGATGAATTAAATTTTGGAATGCTGATTCAGAAATTTGAGGGTTTTTTTTTGTTGTTGATGAAATTCATGATTCATGTAGTCTGTAAATAGGCCTTAAGACTCCTCAGTCCACACTCCAGATCCACTAGATTGACAAACAATCCTAAAATGGTGAAAAGGTGTCATGAAATCCACTATTCATATGCTGACAATGGGTACCCATTGCACCTCACAATCGATCTGGATCTCCATAAAATCGTCATTTATAACCACACTGTGAACTGAACTGTAGGCCACACCTATTTTCAAACACACATGCGCGTATCACATAGACATGCATACTTCCTAGACTTCACCGACTGGCCCCTCCTACCCTCTCCGGTTCCTATGTACGGTCTATGGCCTATTCTCGTTGTTTATGGAAAGAACGATAGATAATGCCGTGATTATCCTTTTGGATCCTTCACGTGCGTCGTTCTCTACATAACATAGTTTCAAAATACCATCGGGGAAGTTATATTTTGCCTCCAAAATTGTGATATTCCCCATAATGCGAGCTCCAATGTTTAGCCCACAACCTGCGTATTTGAACATGCGCAGTAGAGGCTGCTCTTTCCCTTTACTTCCTAAGCGTCAACGTCTGGCTCCTCCTACCGTCGCCAGTTCCCATGTACGTTCTATGCGTAAAACAAAACGAGAAGGACGCGGCAATGAGCCACAGACAGTGTAGAAGTCCTAAACCAAAATGAAAGTAGTAACTGGTGCCCTGTTTGTCTACTGACCTAATTTGCGTTAAACTTCTCGTTCGCTATCGGATGTACAGCTTGATTACATAGATTACTTCCTTGCAAGCTTAGACGTATGACCTATTTTATAATCAGTAGTTGGCTAGTAGCTACACTACCGGTAGCTAAAAAAATAAACGTAGATACTTTAGCTAACTCGCTAAATAAAACTACCAGAATATTTAGATTTGGCAGATTTCCAGGTAGATTTTCAAAGGTAACTTAAGACAAATAATTTCTGTAATATCATCAGCGTAGGCGTGTGTTTATTTGTTTTCGCCATGGACCATACGGAAACCTTAAGTGGCGACCACGTACCTATTGTGACTTCCAATTCACGTGGTAATTATTCTTTTTTGCTTCCTGTTACATGCCACTACCGATTACCAAAATGACAGCCAAACTGACAGTTATCCCTGTTTTTGTTTTTCTGTGTTTTCATCGCTGGTATAGGTCGCGTGTCATTCTGGAGAAATGTGAGCGGTTTTTGGTGAGTTGTTAGATAATCTAAGATTTTCACATTGGAATTAAACGCATTTCTACTTCATGTCTCAACTTGGTGGTGGGGATTCCTGGCAAGACCTTATTTGGACATACAAAGGGAAGTGTATAAGGTGGAAGGCCTGCTCAGGATTGCATTTAAGGGAAGACCAAATAAACATTTGAGGGGAATCTGCTTAACAGTTCTCCTGGTACCATAGTCCTCTCCTACGAGCATTTTTGGTATACATCAAACCTCTCTATGTTTCTTTTCTCTGTCTTATTTTGTTAGAGTGTACGTTTTTCCCTTCTCATAGAATAGCGTTCTTCATTTGTCTTCCTTTGTAGATAAAATGTATACCTTTCAGCATTGTTGAAACTGCCTATCTTTGGTTATAGCCAAAGTCCATACTGTATGCTGTCTCCTCAAGCAATCTCATTGGAGGTATTTTCCACCTCTTTCTCCAGGTTGCTGGGACTGTGCAACAACTTTGCCTATGTAGTAATGTTGAGTGCGGCCCATGATATCCTAAAACAACAGGAGACGCACAACACCACTACCAACGTAAGACTATCCGCGTGACGGTGTCTGTCGCGTGGTACTGTCAGCAACCGCCCAGCCATTTACTACTCATTTTTTATGTATTGTATTAACTAACTCTCCATTGCCCACCGTCTGTAGACCCTATCTGCATCGCTCATTACACCCGAGGGAAGGAATAACAGCAACAGCACTCGCTATGACTGTAACCCAGTTTCTACTGCGGTAAAATACAACTCCTCCATTTTTTTAAATATTCATTTTATGGCAAATTTAATGGGCCGGCTTATTTTACCTCGCACTGCCTTGTAGGCTCAGTGAACTGTCAGCTTGTGCATGGTATGCCGAGGCCAGTGACACAGTTGGACGTTTAACTTTAATTTTAGGCTGTGCTCCTCGCCGATATTCTTCCGACTCTCCTCATCAAATTGGCTGCGCCTTTCTTCATCCACAAGTGTCCCTATGGGTAAAAGTTTACTTTACTACATTTAAATCTTTTCTGTTAACTGTCACTCAGAGGTGGGAGGTCCTGGGGTCGCAAAGTTAAAGTCCTGCCGTTTTTTCCGCCCATGACCTCAGCAAGATGATTTCACTAATTAGTTCTACCTCCTGGCTGGATTGTGCTAATTAGCAAACCCAGGTAATTTAAGCAAAATATTGAGGAGGACTTTTACTTTCTGAACCTGGATTTCCTACCACTGCCATCACAGAAGTAGTGTTGAAAATTTTTGTTGTATTAACTAACTGGGCTAATTTCGGGCAACAGGTTCCGCGTGTTGCTGTGTGTTGCTGCGGCAGCTTCCAGTTTCCTGTTGGTGTCCTTCTCTTCCACTGTGGGAATGAGCATTCTGGGTACTGCTTCAAATTATTAACATGATCACTGTTAGTTGTGAACAGAATATAAGTATGTGAGTATGAAGTATTAGATTGGACAGTTCTGTTTTTGTGTCCCATTCTAGGTCTGTTTTTGAGCAAAGTTTTGCATGAGCGTGGTGAAGTAAGTTTATTGCAGCTAGTGGGGAGGGCAGTGGACATGTACCCCACAGGTTGCCTAGGCAGTGCAGGACAGGTTATTGCGTAACAATAAATGTCCTGTTCACACCCACCTGTCTCACTGCAGGAGTCATCTTTGCCAGTGTTAGTTCTGGACTGGGGGAGCTGTCATTCCTCTCTCTCACTGTGTTTTTTGACAGGTAACTACGCTCATACGCACGCACACAAATTCAAGCACACACGCATGCATACGCACGCGCTCACGTGCATACATACACACCCATGCATGCACACACAGTGTGTGTGTGTGCGCACACTACAGTTTTTTGGTACCATGCATGAGTGTGCTAGAGCGCATTGTTCAGGCCTGTGTGATTGATTCCGCCCCTGTGCCTCCATCAGGACGGTGTTGGGGGGCTGGGGGTCCGGGACTGGTGGAGCAGGAGCGTGGTAGAGTGCATTGTTCAGCCCTGTGTCATTGACTCCGCCCCCTTGTCTTCATCAGGACGGTGTTGGGGGGCTGGGGGTCTGGGACTGGTGGTGCAGGGGTGGCAGGAGCATTACTGTACTCCGCTCTCACACAAGTGGGTCTGTCGCCCCGGGCAACACTACTCATTATGCTGGTGGTCCCGGCCATCATGGCTGCCAGGTGAGTGACAGCTGGCTCATTTGACCGTTCTGAGCGTTGTTGGAATGTTGCAGTGTGGGCGGCAGTGTAGTATAATGGGTAAGGAGCAGGGTCTTGTAACCTAAAGGTTGCAGGTTCGAGTCCCGTTGTACCCTTGAGCAAGGTACTTAACCTGCATTGCTTCAGTATATATATCCAGCTGTATAAGTGGATGCAATGTAAATGCTATGTAAAAAAAATTGTGTAAGTCGCTCTGGATAAGAACTTCTGCTAAATGGCTATATTGTAAATGAGTTGTTGGAGTGTATCTGGCATGTCGGTGGAGTGCCGGAGTTTTGTTGAGATGATGGTAGCGTGCAGCGTGGCACGTGAGCGTATCAGTGCGGAACCTCTCTCCATTTGCTCCCCGCAGCTATTTTTTCCTCCTGGAGTTCCCGCCCTCTTTTCCTCAGTGGCGGAGCAGAAAGGGGGAGGGGCTTCTGCGTGAGCCCAGCGCTCAGGAGAGACGGCCCCTGATGACGGAGGTCCCTGACAACGCGGAGCGAGAGCAGGAGGAAGAGGAGGGTGAGCGCGACAGGGTCCCGAGTGCCGAGGGAAACCAGGAATGGGAAGAGACAGGAAGGAGAGGGAAAATATGAATGACATGGAGATGATCAATGGGATTGAAGAGAAGAGATTTGAATGGGAATTCCAATGCATGTGTCGACACTACACCAGAGTTGGGGTTACACACGTTTTTTCAGTCACTTCAGAAAACGAATTGAAATATCCTTGTTGAACACAAGGCCTTTCTTCAGTTCCTGAATGGAATAACAGTTGATGAAGTGAATTTTAGTTCATGAATTGAATTTTAGTTCCTTTCTTGAACTGACTGAATTGACATGGAATTCACTCCAATCCTGTGTTGCATGTGGCCCCGTATTCAGAGTTTATTCCTCTTCAGTTTCAGCCTCAGGAGATCCAGGCGATGCGGGAGATCTGACTTGCGCAGAAAGACTTGTTGCCCTCAGAGTGAGTCTCTGCACTGTCCTGTGCGCTCATGTGTTGCTCTACCCAACAAACATTCCTGTTCCCACATTACTGACAAATCTGACCCTTAAGCATCGTGTGGCCCATTTATATTTCTATATAAAGTCATAAATGTGCGCTTTTTAAAGGCTTAAAGGCTCTACAAGTAGTGCATGAACCTGACCGTGTGCGTATTTCAGTGCTGGTGTTTGTTTGTCCTCTATATGTGTGTGTGTGTGTGTGTGTGTGTGTTCTTTAGGGCTGGTGTTTGTCCTCTATATGTGGGTGTGTTCTTTAGGGCTGGTGTATGTTTGGCCTATATGTGGGTGTGTTCTTTAGGGTTGGTGTATGTTTGACCTCTATATGTGTGTGTGTTCTTTAGGGCTGGTGTATGTTTGGCCTATATGTGGGTGTGTTCTTTAGGGCTGGTGTTTGTTTGTCCTCTATATGTGGGTGTGTTCTTTAGGGCTGGTGTTTGTCCTCTATATGTGGGTGTGTTCTTTAGGGCTGGTGTTTGTCCTCTATATGTGGGTGTGTTCTTTAGGGCTGGTGTTTGTTTGACCTCTATATGTGTGTGTGTTCTTTAGGGCTGGTGTTTGTTTGTCCTCTATATGTGGGTGTGTTCTTTAGGGCTGGTGTTTGTTTGTCCTCTATATATGTGTGTGTTCTTTAGGGCTGGTGTTTGTCCTCTATATGTGGGTGTGTTCTTTAGGGCTGGTGTTTGTTTGACCTCTATATGTGTGTGTGTTCTTTAGGGCTGGTGTTTGTCCTCTATATGTGGGTGTGTTCTTTAGGGCTGGTGTTTGTTTGACCTCTATATGTGTGTGTGTTCTTTAGGGCTGGTGTTTGTTTGTCCTCTATATGTGTGTGTGTTCTTTAGGGCTGGTGTATGTTTGTCCTCTATATGTGTGTGTGTTCTTTAGGGCTGGTGTATGTTTGGCCTATATGTGTGTGTGTTCTTTAGGGCTGGTGTATGTTTGTCCTCTATATGTGTGTGTGTTCTTTAGGGCTGGTGTATGTTTGGCCTATATGTGTGTGTGTTCTTTAGGGCTGGTGTTTGTTTGTCCTCTATATGTGTGTGTGTTCTTTAGGGCTGGTGTATGTTTGTCCTCTATATGTGGGTGTGTTCTTTAGGGCTGGTGTATGTTTGACCTCTATATGTGTGTGTGTTCTTTAGGGCTGGTGTATGTTTGACCTCTATATGTGTGTGTGTTCTTTAGGGCTGGTGTATGTTTGTCCTCTATATGTGGGTGTGTTCTTTAGGGCTGGTGTATGTTTGACCTCTATATGTGTGTGTTCTTTAGGGCTGGTGTTTGTTTGTCCTCTATATGTGTGTGTGTTCTTTAGGGCTGGTGTATGTTTGGCCTCTATATGTGTGTGTGTTCTTTAGGGCTGGTGTTTGTTTGTCCTCTATATGTGTGTGTGTTCTTTAGGGCTGGTGTATGTTTGGCCTCTATATGCGTGTATGTTCTTTAGGGCTGGTATTTGTTTGTCCTGTATATAAGGGTGTGTTTGCTCCATTCCTTCTCTCAGGGTCTGCTGAAGTTCATCATTCCTCTGAGCGTTGTGTATTTTGCTGAGTATTTCATCAACCAGGGCCTGGTGAGTCCCTCTCATCTCAGACCACACCCACAATGGCCCCACTCACACTGGCCACACCCACAATGTCCCCACTCCCACTGGCTACGCTCACAATGTCCCCACTCACAAAGTCCCCACCCACAATGGCCCCACTCACACTGGGCACACCGACACTGGCCGCACCTACACTGGCCACACCCACACACCCTAACCCTAACCCTAACTTTTAAAAAAGTTTTAAGATAAATAAGAAATTTATAATCACGTGTTTGGAAAACCCTCTAAAATGCTTATAAGTTGACCACCTTAGACAAAGGTAGGACATAGAAACAGCAAGAACACTGTGATGTACTGCTTGGGAAAAAGCTGAAAACATAATGAATATAGAAACTAAACAAAAGGGTATTGCATTAGAATTGTGAATTTGTTAAAGATAATGGGGAAACACGACTTGGAATAGACAATCTGTGTATAAAAAGTTAATGAGAAGCTCATTTACACACATTTCTTCCCTCTTTCTTTCCTCTAGTTGGAGCTGCTGTTTTTCCCCGGATATTACCTGTCCCATGCAGAGCAGTATCGCTGGTCAGAGTCCCTCCCTCATTACTGTTACATTACAGTTACATTACAGTCACATAGCAACCAGTCACTCTACAGCATTACTGCTACATTACCTTACAGTCACTCAGCAACCAGTCACTCTGCAGGATAAACTCTCATTACGGTTACATTAAATTACAGTCACTTAGCAACCAGTCACTCTGCAGGATCACCCTCATTACTGTTACATTATAGTACAGCTACTTAGCAACCAGTCACTCTGCAGGATAAACTCTCATTACAATTACATTACAGTCACTGACCAACCAGTCGCTTTACAGGATAAACTCTCATTACAATGACATTACCTTACAGTCACTCAGCAACCAGTCACTCTGCAGGATAAACTCTCATTACGGTTACATTAAATTACAGTCACTTAGCAACCAGTCACTCTGCAGGATCACCCTCATTACTGTTACATTATAGTACAGCTACTTAGCAACCAGTCACTCTGCAGGATAAACTCTCATTACAATTACATTACAGTCACTGACCAACCAGTCGCTTTACAGGATAAACTCTCATTACAATGACATTACATTACAGTCACTTGGCAGCCAGTCAATCTGCTGGATAAACACTCATTACAGTTACATTACATTACAGTCACATAGTAACCAGTTGCTCTGTTGGATAAACTCATTACCTACTTAGTTCAAATGAAAGAAGGGTGTGCTTATTTAGTGTCTGGGCTCTAACAGTAACTGTAAAATCAGGAGTTGAGCATTCATAACCAAAATTCAATTGAAACTCATCTGTCACGAGACTGAGTAATTGCAAAGTTAAAAGCCGCTTATTTGGCTTCAAGTGCATCATGGGAGCTTAATTACAGTCACAGTTACACTCATCCTTCTCTCTGTGGTTACAGGTATCAGACTCTGTACCAGATCGGAGTGTTCTTCTCCCGCTCGTCTCTCTTCTGCGTGAAACTCAGGAGAGTTTGGGTCCTGTCTGTACTGCAGGTGAGAGCGGGAGGAGTGGAGAGGTGGAAGGAAGGAGGGAGGAAGGGAGAGAAGAATAAGAGAAAAGTGGTGAAAGTGAAATGTAGTGAACAGTCTGTTTTCCTGTCTTTTACTGTCTATGTGTCACTTTTGTTTTTAGAGATTACAATGGAGTCAAACTGCTCGGTGCTTCACGAATGGCCGCATTTCTGTTATTCAGTATTGAAGGACTGTATGGGCCAGTTTGTTTTATGAACTCTCTCTCTTTCCCTCTTTTGCAGTGTGTGAATGCTGGGCTCCTGACAGTGGCTGTGTACTATCAGTTTCTCCCCAGTGCACCTGTGGTGTTTGCCATAGTTCTTTATGAGGGTCTGCTTGGAGGTGCAGCCTATGTCAACACCTTCTATTTCATCAGCAAGGAGGCGAGTCCATCTCCTTCTTTTCCTCCTTTCTCTCTGTCTCTCTGTGTGTCTCTCTGTGGCCGTCTGTGTGTGTGTGTGTGTGTGTGTGTGTGTGTGTGTGTCTATGCGCATGCGTGTGTGTG
The DNA here is from genome assembly GCA_039654925.1 of Anguilla pacifica. NCBI lineage: Eukaryota > Metazoa > Chordata > Actinopteri > Anguilliformes > Anguillidae > Anguilla > Anguilla pacifica. The sequence continues at coordinate 10,060,851 of CM077300.1, read as the reverse complement.
TGCGTGTGTGTTTGTATGTGTGTCTATGCATATGCGTGCGTGTGTGTGTGTGTCTATCTATGCATATGCGTGAGTGTGTGTGTTTGCCCATTTCACCCCCCACTCCTCTCCCTATCTAAGCGCCCTGTGTGACTGTGTCCCTGCAGACTGGAAGCAGAGAGCGGGAGTTCGCCATGTCAGCCGCCAGCGTGGGAGACAGCTTCGGCATCGCCGTCTCCGGCGTCACGGCCATCCCGCTGCACAACTACTTCTGCTCTCTGTGACGGAGGCGGAGACACCGAGGCTTTCCTTGCACAGGCTCCGCCTCCTTGCACAGGCTCCGCCTCCTCTGCAGCTGTTACAATGCCGTGCCTTTTGTCAAGGTGCACTTTAATTGGACAGTGTGTCTGCTTTAACTCTGACAGTTACAGGGGTTGTACAAAATAACAGAAACACCACACTTGAGAAGTCTGAAGGTCCGAAGTCAAAAGCGGCCAGGAATGCAGATTAATCACGTTATTTTGAATGCCAATTATCAGTATGTTTCAGTTAGAAAAGAGGTCTGACAATCAACATTTTGATAAGTGTACGTTGACCAATACATTGCTAATGTTGATAGCTGATGGCTGATTCGTGAAATCGACTGCTCCAAATGATTCTGATTCATTTTTCTTCCGGTATGTCTGTGATTTTGTCCAACCCCTGTGCTTTTCTTTTGTGGGTCTGCTACAACCTGTGTGTTGACACCTACGATTTAATTCTGTTGCTGATAATCAGCTGTGGATGAATTTTCACTAACAAGTGCTGGACTGTGTTTGCTTTTGTATCTAATGATTTTAAATTGTTTACATTGGTTGCCGTTTTGATTTTTGTAATGATTGATTTTTGTCTTTTATGTACAGCTCTTGGTATTGAATGTTTTCCCTGTGAAGGTACTAATTTGACTTGATATTTAACTCCTTAGAAAGGAACATTTCGCTTTCATGTATTTACAATTAAAAGACCAAATAGGGAATGCACATAAATGAAATGGGTTAATATACTGTAAACTGACTTATGTATAACTGACTCAGTGACAGAAAAGAGGATTTACACTGTGAAAATTATTCATTTTTTTTTTTTACCTCCACTAAGTAATGGTCCTGTCCTATTTACTGACTATGCGTTGTATTATTAAATAGTGTATTAGAGTCCCATGGTCTCAGGTTGAATCTGGACTGTGTCAGTGCTGACTGTGGCCGGTAGCTCCGGAGGGTGACTTGCAATTTGCCGATTGCCTCACCCAGGGTATGGGAGGGGACAGTCAGGTATTTAGCGACCCCCACTGGTCGATCGGGCGCCTGTGGGCTGCGTGCCGCAGCCTCATACAGAAAGGTCTTCCTGTGACTCTGCACTGTGCGTGCTCAGCTGTGGTCTGCGGTGTTAAAAGAAGCAGGCTGGTGACACCTGGTGTTTTGGAAGGGAACTGCGGATGTCTACACTCTCCCAGTTGGGGAGTTGGGACCACAGTTGCACATAGCAAATTGGACATTCCAAATTAGGGTGGGATTTGGACATGTACAGCCCCACGTTGGACACCAATATATATTTTTCTAAAGTATCTGCATAACAAACATTTTTTTATTTAAAAGAAGTGTAAACAGGCCTGCCCTCCCTTCTATTTTTATTTATTTGCTTTTATTCGGACAGGTAGAAAACGGAGAGGATAAAAAATAAAGAAGGAATGGCAGCTCAGAAGGTGCCGTGGCAGGGATTGAATTTTTAACCTGTGTTTAGACCAACACGGTGAACAGCTGTTACTGAAGTCTTTTTAATTTTGCCTTTTAATAAGTTGATTGTGGTACTTGCCACAGATCAAACAAAAATGTTCTGACATGAATAAATCCATAAAAAGGCGCTTTAATGTCCATTAAAGGTGACTTAAAAGGCATTAGCTGACTGTGACCACACTACCACTGCAGCAGGACACAGTTGTCATCAGAGGTGGTTGTCAATCAAGTCTGCGCTTCTTACTCTTGCTGTCTGTCTTAGGACTAAACTTTCCCCCTTTGGTTATTTAAATCCCTGATCTTTGCACATTTCCAGGAAAGTGATGTTTATATATTGCTGGACTTGTGTGGCCTACAGTAAATTGGCCCAAGCTTTTTTTAACAGGTTACCAGTTAGAAGGTAGAGGTGGGTGTCGGTCAGTGCTATCCCCTGTGGTACAAGTTGCAGTTTGTTGTGTGGAAAGTAGTGCCTGGCTCACTAGAGAATGTACCTGAAAAGTGGATGCACCTGAGCTCCAGGCCTGTCTGGGTGGATGCAGTAGGTTAGTCGTGATCTTAGGTGCTTCCAAATAGGACAGATAATGCTTGGGAGTTTTTTTTTGTCTGTGGCTCTCCATGCTTCCATACCAGACTGTGATTTATGAAGTAGGAAGGATCTCTACGATGGATGTGTATAACCAAACCAGTTGTTTGACACTTAACTTCCTTGACTATCTGAAGAAATACTGTATTTGCTGCTTTGCTGATGATGTCAGTGTCCATATAGCATTTCAGGGAGCTACTGATGTGGGTTCTAATAAATTTAAATGATTTTTTAATGGCTATTTGTTGTCCGACCCACGTCGATAACATCCGCCGTCGCATAATTACGTAGCCTAGTGTAAGTGCAGTCGGATTCTCTCAGCACCGCGGTTGTCTTTTTCCTGACAGCACAACGCGTCATAATCTGAAAACCACGCCCACCGGAGGGGAAAACAATCGGCGTCACAATATGCAACCAAGGGATGAAACGCTAACAAAATGCCTGTAGCTAGCTAAAAACATTAGATCTAAGCATGTCAAAGGATTATTTTAGCACCCTATGTCTACCTGCGTTAGTCTAGCTCTAGCTTGCTACTTCAGTGTAGCGACAACGTTATAACGGTATTTGCCTTTGGCTCGGGGGGCTTCTGGTCAAAATGATGCAGAAATTAACCGTAGTTTAAACATGGCAGCTAGAACTTAGCTAACGTTAGCTACTTATTACCTGCAGTTTTATTAACGCTAGCTAAGTAGCTACCATTTTAGCTGCCCCTTCTTAGCCATCTACAAGCTTGTTGAAACAACGTCGCTAGCCAGCTCCAACTTATTTCGAATGACAGTAACGTACTGTAGCCAAAGAGATTCGAATACCTCTCTTTGCTGTAGCTATCTTGCTAGCTGACACGCCACTAGACTCCAATGTTAGGACAGGTTTAAATAATTACGAATAATACCGAGGCAAGCTATTAACCGGGTCTGGGATCTCAACCAGACCTCCGTCTCGCGGCTACGCCATGGTTGTATAAAGAGAAGGGCTACGCGAGATCACAAAACAAAAAGTTTAAAGTGGCTTTAGTTCATGTAGCTATGCAAAAGAAGACAAAAAGGCGAAGAAGATGGTGCGTTCGCCCTCTAAATCAGAGTAGGACGGAGAATGGAGAGTTTTGTCTGTACATTCGGCAAATACGAGTTTAGACGAGGGGGTCCACTTTCTCTTATTTCCGAATGTGTGCTAGGCGTTTTGATGACTTTCTGAAACGAGTAGCACCATTCATCAAACATGCGGGAACTCACAGAGTTCCCATCCCTACAGAAGAGAGATTGGCGTTGATCTCCGTACATTAGCATGTGAATTCAGCCCTCTGAACTCAACCTTGACGTAACCAACTATGTGATATTTGGGCCAATAGCTGAGAGGGAGAGGTCGGAGAACTGTACGGGAGGGGAGGGGCGGAGGGGAGGGGCGGGGCGGGGCGGGGGGGCGGGGGGGTCTAGCGTTATAGTCTAGCGTTGTAGCTATCGATAGCTAATGGCTTCGTGAGGGGAGAGGTAAGTGTCTCATCAGTGCTATCTCCTGTGGTACAAGTTGCAGTTTATTGTGTGGAAAGTAGTGCCTGGCTCACTAGAGAATGTACTGGAGAAGTGGACCCACCTGAGCTCCAGGACCATCTGGGTGGATGCAGTAGGTTGGTGGTGATCTAAGGTGCTTCCAAATAGGACTGATAATGCTTGGGAGTTTTTTCTGTCTGTGGCTGTTCATGCTTCCATTCCATATCGTGATTGATAAAGTAGGAATGCTCTCTATGATGGATGCTTATAACCAAACCAGTTGTTGTCTGACACTTAAATTTTTTCACTATCTGAAGAAATATAGTATTTTCTGCTTTACTGATGATGTCAGTGTCCATATAGCATTTCAGGGAGATACTGATGTGGGTTCTAATAAATTAAAATTATTTTTTAATGGCTATTTGTTGTCTTTTAATGGGGAGTCAGTGTTCTGCCTATGCCTTAAAACAATGGTGATCTCCTAGTTTGGACGTGTTAAGTTGGAAGTTGGTTGCTCACACTGAGTGACCACTGTTTCGACTTCTAAACAGTACTGTGTTTGGTTGTCTGTGATGAGGCCTGTTAATGTAATGGTGTTGTCCGCATATTTGAATGCTTTAGCACAGTGGTCTCCAACCCTGGTCCTGGAGAGCTACAGGGTCTGCTGGTTTTTGGTTTCACCTCACACAGTTCCCATCTCTCCAGAAGAGATTGGCGTTGACTCTCCGTACATTAGCATGTGAATTCAGCCCTCTGAACTCAACCTTGACGTAACCAACTATGTGATATTTGGGCCAATAGCTGAGAGGGAGAGGTCGGAGAACTGTACGAAAACGCGGGGGGGGGGGGGGGGTTAAGAGAAGTGGCACACTGAGACAGTTCCATTAACCAATAGGGAAGCTGCAAAGTCAAAAACAACGGATGAGGCTCCTGGCTTCCGCCCCTGAAAGTTCGCCTAGTTCGCCCAGTAGCTAGCTGAGAAGAGCTGATTTGCGACCCGCCATTACATTTAGAGAACAAGAAGAACTGCTGAGAAAATGAAAATACTTTTCGAAGCGAGATTTCCCAGCGATCTAGAGAAAATGGTCACAGAGTCAACAAAACTACTGAAGCTGGTCCTGACAATTCCAGCCACTACTGCGTCGGTAGAACGAACCTTTTCGGCTTTGAAACGGATAAAAACGTATAGTCGGAATAGGGCTCGTCAAGGACGGCTTTCAGACGTGGCAGTAATTTCTTTCGAGTCTCAGAGACTGAAAGAACTGAAGGCCAAGAATGAAGAGTTTTACAATGCAGTGATAGAAGTTTTTACAAAGAAAGATCGGCGCATGGATTTCAATTACAAGTAGACCTACATATACGTAAGTGCAAGTCTTTTAAAAAAATTCTTATTTGTTTTTTAATTTGTTTTTTACTGAAATTACGTCGGTATGCTACTCGCGTATTATGCGCATACGCGTGTGTGAGTGTGGTCACCAGCAAGTTCTGTTCTAGTCAGTAAGATAGGATAAGCACTGTAACGGTAGTGAAAATTGGCGTGTACGCACCGTTATAGTCTAGCGTTGTAGCTATCGATAGCTAATGGCTTCGTACATACAGACTTTCATAAACCGTAGCTAGCTAGATAGTAGGGATGTATCCGAATACTGTATTTGGGAAAGCACGAATAATGCGATGGAAACAGATATTTCTGCTATCCGAAGTTGCTCGTTATTATTCGGATTCGGGGGGAAAAGTCAGCTCTATGTCCAGTTCTCATAGCCTCCATCGAGAGGGAGAGAGAGGATTGCCACTAGATAAAAATGCCACTTCTGTTTGCAACATAGGACTGTGATTTCACTAACTAGTCGTTTCATTTACTACACATTATTGAAAAGTGACTGAAATGTTTTTTTTTTTGTTTGTTTTTTTTGCCTTATAAGTTGAGTGTGGTGAGTACATTTATTGCAGATTGTTATGAGGGGAGAAGTGAGTGTCTTAAGCCGCGTTTCCACCAAATTACCCGGAACTTTTAGTCCCAGGAACTACTTTTCCAGGAACTAAAAGGTTCCTTCAAACAATGGTTGCCTGCGTTTCCACCGCGGTCTAAAGTTCCGCGAAGATTAGGCAAATTAGCCCACTGACGTATGAAAAAGCGAAGTTGTCGTCGGCCCATCTGTCCTATGATTTCTTCTGTAACCCCATACTACCACCGAAGTAGCCTACATTATTTTCTAATAACCGGGACAGCCCGGAGGGGTTTATTCCACTTATATACAACGGGTTACCAACAATGACTATATATGGTTACTTTTGTATTTATTGATTTTTATCGATTTAATCACCTGGAATTGAAATATTCTTCTGCAGCCGTTTGGGCATATTTTACCGTTGTCAAGCAAAACTGTCGTTGGTAGTTGAACTTGGACCGTTGTTATGCAACAAACAGGATATAACAGGCCGATAGTCAGATTGTAACTGTTTTATATATCCTCTCAAACACATTCATTATGTTTTTATGCGAACATTCACTTTCATGTCTTGACATCCGAGGCGACAGAATGCATTCACATTTCCAGTATAACTGGCAACAACAGCAGAAAACATGCACACGTTGTAAACAATTTGCTGTTTTATTACTTTCTCATCGTCAATTCCATATAGGCTAATCGCAAAATGACAAGAATAGAACGAAAACTCGGACTTGCGTGAAAATTTTAATTAGCAGTGGTACAACCACCGTTTGCTTTCCTTCGAAGTTACTGGTAGCCGAGCAGCGAAGTGTGCCCTCCAGATGCGAACCATGCACCATAAATTAGCCCATAGTCTTCCTGGTCTTTTTGTGGAATTGAAGGATGGCAGAGTAAAATCAAACGGTGGCTGTACCACTGCTAATTAAAATTTTCAGGCAAGTCCGAGTTTTCGTTCTATTCTTGTCATTTTGCCATTAGCCTATATGGAATTGACGATGAGAAAGTAATAAAACAGCAAATTGTTTACAACGTGTGCATGTTTTCTGCTGTTGTTGCCAGTTATACTGGAAATGTGAATGCATTCTGTCGCCTCGGATGTCAAGACATGAAAGTGAATGTTCGCATAAAAACATCATGAATGTGTTTGAGAGGATATATAAAACAGTTACAATCTGACTATCGGCCTGTTATATCCTATTTGTTGCATAACAACGGTCCAAGTTCAACTACCAACGACAGTTTTGCTTGACAACGGTAAAATATGCCCAAACGGCTGCAGAAGAATATTTCAATTTCAGGTGATTAAATCGATAAAAATCAATAAATACAAAAGTAACCATATATAGTCATTGTTGGTAACCCGTTGTATATAAGTGGAATAAACCCCTCTGGGCTGTCCCGGTTATTAGAAAATAATGTAGGCTACTTCGGTGGTAGTATGGTTAGTATGGTTCTGTAAGGTTACAGAAGAAATCATAGGACAGATGGGCCGACGACAACTTCGCTTTTTCATACGTCAGTGGGCTAATTTGCCTAATCTTCGCGGAACTTTAGACCGCGGTGGAAACGCAGGCAACCATTGTTTGAAGGAACCTTTTAGTTCCTGGAAAAGTAGTTCCTGGGACTAAAAGTTCCGGGTAATTTGGTGGAAACGCGGCTTTAGTCTATTGGAACAGTGAGTGGGTTGATGGTATTGAAGGCTGAATTGAGATCTGCAGAAAAGGATGTGTTAGCTGACTGCACATGTAGCCATATGTGATGGAAGGCTAAGTTAATGTCATCTTCCAGAGACCTATTGGCTCAGTAGGCAAGTGAGAATGAGTCTACCAGCGAGGAAGTGCAAGTGTTTAGATGGGCGAGGATAAGACGCTCAAATACCATCATTGCCAGCAATGTTGGAATAACCAGTCCAGAATAAGGAAGCCAGCTGGTAATGATGTATAGGATTCTTCGGTGCACTGTAGGACATTACATTGGCTGAGAGAATTGGTGAAGAATGCAGTGAACACTGGAACACTGCATTGGCCAGCACAGAGACAGAACCCAGCAGGGCTGAGCTGATCTGGCCTTTCTTCTTTTTTTATTTCTTTTTTTTTTATAAGGTAGGTCCAAAGTGGAGAAGGGGGGGGGGGGTGGAATGGGGGGAGGAGTGTATCATCATTTGGTTAAAGATTTTTGTAATTGGTCATCTTATGCAGGTTTTTTTCCCGTACTTCTATGGAGTCGACTGTGAATTGCTGCTCCATGTGTTTACATTTTCTTGATTCCCCACAGCAGACAGAAAACAGTATTTCTAGATAATCCTCCTTCCTCATGATGCCATCTATTTTCTGAAGTGCACCAGTCTCTTTTCCAGCAAAACAACCCCACAACATGATGCTGCCACCCCCATGCTTCATAGCTGGGATGGTGTTCTTCGGATTAAAAGCTTCACCCTTTTTAGCTGACCACATACGGAGACAGCCGCTTTCAGCTCGCTTAGCTTGTGGCTAGTATTCCAGCAAAGCTTGCTACCAAACAAGATGCCTGCGAATCTCACACTGACGGGCGGCCACTGCCGTCGTCAGCTGGTATCGCACTAGTTAACAGACAAAGAGATTCTTGCAGTATTATGTATCTCATGAAAAATAAGCTTTTCAACATACAAGAATTGTAAGTTAGTCACACACAAGGTAGCTAACATTAAACACGACAGCAGAAAAGTCAATGAGACAATGGGGACATTTATTCCAGTAAATCGCTGCTCAAGAAGTCAAGTTTAATTCTTAACTTTCTTGACAATTTCCTTCAAAGATTGTTTGATATTAACTGCTTGTTTCTTTGACAGAATGTTCTCAAACATGTGGAGTCAAGGCATATTTCTAATTGGAATGTTTTGGCTTGTCTTCGTTCAGACATATCGATATGACGGTGAGTACGCTATGAGTTTCTGGTTTTTAATTCCTACTGGGTGCTAGACATGGCACCTGAAACTAAAAAGCAAACTTCATTTGAAAATAGATTATTATTATTATTATTATTATTATTATTATTATTATTATTAATAATAATAATAATAATAATAATAATAATAATAATAATAATAATAATAATAATAATAATAAATAATAATAATAATAATATCCAATTGTAGATAGATTGAACTGGAGTTATGATTAGTCAAAACTAAAGTGGAGATATCTCGAATTTGAGTTATTACTAGTCACAAATCCTTTTAAGATATCTACAAGGAAGTTATGAATATCGTCAAAGGAGACCAATCTTATTTTGGAGATATTTTCAATTATCATTCTGACTAGTCTGAATACATTTGTAGATATCTTCAATTATCATTTTGACTAGTCAAATATATGTAATTTTTTTAATACAGTTTCAGATATCAAAAAAGAGCATTTCGATATCTTAAATCGCGAGGAAATAAGGATATCTTTAATTGGGCCGTCTGGGTTGTGTAGAGGTGTAAGCAAGAGGTATAAGCAAGGCTTGGTCAGACATTCCTACGAACACAATTGGCGGTGTTCCCGGGTGGGAAGCCGGTGAGGGTATGAGTCCTGATCGTTGCATTAGCGACTCATACTGGTTGTTTGGGGCGCCTGTTCAGCAGGTAGTGGATCTGGGGGAGATAGCGTGAACCTCCACACGTGTTCGCTCTCCCAGTGAAACTCCTCACTGTCAGGTGAAAAGAAGCAGCTGGCGACTCCACATGTATCGGAGGAGGCATGTGGTAGTCTACACCCTCCCCAGACCAACAGAGGATAGCACATCGACCAGGACTGTGATTCACACAGGGAATTGGTATAACGACTAAATTGGGAAGAAAGTGGGAGAAAAATGGAAAAAATAGATAGCTTTAATTGAAATTATGGCTAGTCAGAACGAATGTGGAGATATCTAACCAACATACGCAAAAGTGGTAGCAGAAACGTAATATGGAATATGCTATGCTCATTCCAGGAATGGAGGTTTCCAACACTTCATTAAGGCTGATCACAGTCCTACATACACCTCATTTGTTTTGTCTTGGGTGTCCTGTCATGACGCCTGGGAACCCTGCTCTTTTCTCTTTCATCTATGCACAAACCCCGTCCTGGGAAAGTAAATATTCCCGTTTCCATGTCACAGGACAGTGCTCGGTTTGCTTGGAAAAGGGCTGCAAAACTGGCGTGAGGAGAATCATACCGGCCAACCTTCACGGCAAGCCCTGGAAGAAAGAAAATGAAGAAATCCCCAAATGCTTTGTGGGCAACCTAAAGCCAGATGCGCCCTGTGCGCTGAGTAATGGGAGCCTTGTCCTATGGACTGAGCAGCCCCTTCATTTCGAAGGGAAGGACAACTCTTCAGACAAATGGAAGGTATTCCTCTCTAACAACATGCGTGAGTATTCCTGCCCTGGCTCCAGTTTGAGTACAGTTGTTGTGGTGAAGAGTAGTGGGAACGAAGGTTCTGGAAACCTTACAGATGATTACATTGTAAAAATTAAAACCTAAAATGCCGGACTATTTTTAGATTGTTGGTTATTCGAAATGTCCAAGGCAGCTAAAATTGAATGGATTTATTTTTGATTAGTGCATTTGTATATATATATTTTTTTTTTTTTTGCAATAACTGCGGTATGATGCGTTAAGGGAGGCTTGACCCAAGCAAAAACCTGCTTGAAATTCCTTCATTTCACCTACAATGTAGGTGTCTAGGACTGGACACAATAGAAATGCAGTTTGCACAGCTATCAGACTTCCCTGTGTGTAGTTTTGTGATCATTTGCAATCATATGTACGTTGTGTGTCCTCTTTCTGCAGCCTGCGCTGATCTAGATCTGAGATCTAGACTCACCACTCCCTCTGGTAAGTTCTTTTTTGTGAGCTGGAATGAAGCAATGACCCCAAACACGTGTCCGACAGATCAGTAACACTCTTCAGGAGGCAGGTGTGGATACTGTGCCTACTGTCTGCAAAAGACTTAAAGCACAGAACTACAGAGGCTACTCTGCAAGATGCAAACCACTAGTTAGTTAGCAAAAATAGGATGGCCAGGCTACAGTTTGCTAAGGAGTTCTGGAAAATGATTCTGTGGACAAATGAGACCAATATTTACTTGTATCAGAGTGATGGCTCCAGCAAAGTGTGGAGGCCAAAAGGAACTGCCCAAGATACAAAGCCCCCCCCCACCCCATCTGTGTGGGGGTTGTAGTGACTGCGTAGTTCTCTTAAGTCACCGCTAGACTAGGAGGGTTCTCCACAGGCATTTCGAGCAAATCTGCAGGCTGCGTTAGATGTAAATGCAATTTATTTTCTCAAAAATGATAAACCAAAACCAGGTGTCCTATGGGTTCAATGCCGAAATGCTGTTTTGGACAACGGGTTTAAAATGCATAACAATAAAAACCTGAGAATCTGCACTTTAACCCCTTGTGTATTGTTTGATTACAAATCTAAAATTGTGGTGTATCAAGGCAAATCAAGACAAAAAATACAGCTTTGTCTCAAACATTCTGGAGCTCACTATATATTTGTGTGTGTTTGAGAAGGCATGTTCTGAGTATCAGAATGTGAAGCCATGGAACTTTTTTGGATTTTACCTTCTTGGCTGCACAGGAACACAGCACATGGACCAGACTAATGCTACCGCCAACACCACGACCACGCCCGCACCCACCATGCCACCCTGGAGTGAGTTCTGAGAAAAGGAATAGGCACTAGTAAAAAACTGCCTGCTGATCTCCTTCAGAACTCAAAGATTTCATCCATTCTTCTGTTTTTTTTTTTCTTCCAGAAATTGCTGTGGTTGCGTGCGGTTCAGGTAAGTTTCCTACAGCTACTGCATATCCAGCATTCAAACTTGCAACCTCTATATCTCTAGCAGGCTGTGAAGGAGAAATTTGCAAAGGGAACATGCCTTTGTGCACTTATCAATAAATAATAAGAATCATAACCATGGGTTTACATTACAGTACATGTTGATTGTACCAAAGAGATTGGAGGCAAGTGCCACTGGAATCGGCCATAAAAATTAATTCTCGGTGCACCCCTAATAAGAGCATCTACTAAGAGACTGTAATGTAATACTGCTGTACAGTGCCTGCATATTCACTCAGCAGGTCTGTGGCCTGACAGAGTATACACTGCCTGGCCAAAAAAAAAATTCTCTGTTTGGATTTTTTTGGACAGTGCCCACTGTACAAGCCTCTGGAGGCAGTGTTATGATTTTGGGTTGCTTCAATTGGTCAGGTCTAGGCTTAGCAACATTATGTGGCAATAAAATGAAGTCAGTTGAGTGCCTGAATGTACTGAATGACCAGGTTATCCCAATGGATTTTTCCTGACCTTAACCCCATTGAAAGTCTTTGGGATGTGCTGGAGAAGACTTTACAGAGTGGTTTGACTCTCCCGTCGTCAATACAAGATAATGCAGTTCTGGACGGAAATAAATGTTGTGACGCTGCCCAAGGTTGTCGAAACAGTGCCACGACGAAAGCGCGCCGTAATCAAAGCTAAAGGCGGTCCAACGAAATATTAGTGTGTGCAGCTTTTTTTTTTGCCAGGCAGTGTACAATGATATCAGTGTGCTGTCTTTGAAGTCTAGTTTAACATCCAAGGTGTCCATTAATTGATTGTTCTTCTTCTCATACAGTAGTTGCTGTCATTGTCATCACTGGTGTCTTTGCCATCGTTATTTATCGAAACTGGTAAGTTGTTTCCAAAAAGAACATTTTCACAGGCTATGCAGAATTCATAGATTCCTGCCTATTCCTCTTAGTTTTGACTTCTTAGGTTGTTTATTTATTTATTTATTTTTTGTAAAACGCCCTGGGATGTACACATGAAGAGTGCTATATAACATCTTATTATATTGTATTGTATTGTATTGATGGTGTGTAACCAATGCTGTATATGAATCCAGGGTGGGCAAGGAGGGAAATCTGTATCTAGATTTTATGTCAAATCCAGCTCAGTAGCTGAATTGGCCCCTTGCATGTGATGACTGCATGTTCTGATAAGCTTGCGCACAGCTGAAAACTGAGAGACAGGCTACTGCGGTTTCCTCTGCAAGCGAAACTGCATTGGTTTAAAGCAGGGGTGCACAACAAGGGCCGATCTGTTTCAAGATTTCGTACCAACTTTTGCTCTTAATTATTTGATTCGCTCACTCATATCTTGATCTGGGACGGCATGGTGGTGCAGTGGGTAGCACTGTCGCAAGAAGTTCCTGGGTTTGAGTTCTGGGCCTTTCTGTGTGGAGTTTGCATGTTCTCCGCGTGGGTTTCCTCCGGGTACTCCGGTTTCCTCCCACAGTCAAACACATGCAGGTAGGCTAATTGGAGGCTCTAAATTGCCCATAGGTTTGAGTGTGTGAGTGAATGTTGAGTGAATAGTGTGTGTGCCCTGTGATAGATTGGCAGCCTGTCTGTATTCCTGCCTCTCGCCCAATGCATGCTGGGATAGACTCCAGCACCTCCCGTAACCCTGACCTGGATAAGTGGGTATAGATAGTGGATGGATGGATATCTTGACCTGACATTTGTATAAGCACCAGCTACAGTCACAGAGTGCACAAAGTGCATCCTAAAGATTTTACTGTGCTCAAGTACGGCAGTTTATCCAGTGATCCAAGAACTAAAACTGAGGGAATTGGTTTGAATCAGCACACAGACCGACCCTCCAGGACCAGAGATGTGCACACCTGGTGTAACGGCTAATTAAAGCAGGGTAAATGGTGGAAGAGAGAGCCTGGAGCAGAACTACTCTACTTCACACAGACCAGCACAACTGGATCATTAGTTTTCCACCTGTGAAGAGGTTTACACATAACGGTGAAGCCACACTATACGCGGCGATGGCCGCCTGTCGCCGCGCCGCGTCCCCACAGTCGGCTGTTTGTGGGCGTGTCACCTATATTTGACAGACAGTTGTGTTCGTTAAATGTTGACCGGGTTTAATATCGTGTTTCATATTCATTGTCCTGTCTGAATAAAAATCATTTTTGCAGTAACCTAGATCTGAAAGATGTTGGTCAGCTGCCTAGCTGGGCTGTTTAATGTCTAGCTAGTGAGTAACAACCACCAACAAAAACATTGTCTGGCTAGCTAGCCAGATAATGCCTTCAAAGTTATATCTGGCTAGCTAGCTAGGTGGCTGGTAGAAACGAACAACTAGCAACTAATACATTAGGAAGATTTTTTTTTGTTTGTTATTGTTTGTTGTTACTCACTATAGCTACACATTAGTTAGCCTAGCTAGGCAGCTTATCAACATTTTTCAGCACTAGGTTACTGCAAAAAATTTTTATTCAGACTGGACAGTGATAGTAGCTAACGGTAATAACTGCATTGCAGAGCCACCGACAAGACTTTTCTCCGCGCTGCGTTCCTCTTATCAATGTCTCTGTAGGAGATTTTATTAAGTTGGGAAACCCGATATGGAAATTACGAGTTAGGTCCTCCATTGTGGAACGATAGAATGTGGAACTAAAATTAGAAAAAAATAGGGACAATTTACTTGACGGATCATTAGATCAAATCAGATTGGTTAGCGCGATGCGGCGAGGGGGTCAAAGTTGAATTTTTGCCATCTCTACTGCGGCCTCGCCGCCTCCCGCCGCGCCGCCGGCAATCCCAACATGCCTTGCGGGGTCTGGCCACCACCTCTCATTCAAAATGAATGGAGGCGGCGGGGCCGCGTAGTGTGCCTTCACCGTAAAGGTGACCTCTTGTTGACAGTCAACAGGAAATGTAATTTTCCTCCACAGGTATGAGAACCATCGGTAAGGACAGGACGGGGAGCGTCCCCCGACAAATACTTAATGGAGACGCTGAACACAGTTGAATGTTCCTAACGTAGTCCACATATTTTGCGGTTGTCATTAGCCAGTGCACCTATGACTTGAAATAACTAACGATGACCTCCCTAATTTTAAGTGCTTTTACTGGCCAGCACATCTAATACTTGATCTTTTCACAGGAATTCTCAATTCTCAACAACCCTGTATGAACCAGTTCGTCGCTTCACATCTTCCGCCAAGGCCTGAAGACACATCTCTGGGCTAACTGTCACCACTCTGCAGGGCACTACCAACCTAGGATCACTCTTATCCCTTATCCTTCTGCTTTATTCCTATGGCACATTACACATGCACCTCCTGTGCCGCCGTCATGTTGCATGTACCTCTATCCAGCACTTATATTATGCTTGTGTCATGATCTTGATGTTGTAGCTTGTTGTCATGCCATGCATAATGAGTATGGTACCTTATTGGACCTGTGTTTTGTAGTTGTTCCAATGACCTTTGATATGCACTTATTTTGTTTTGCTTGCTTTAGATAAAAGCGTCTGCCAAATTAATGTAATGAGCTGTAATGATGAAAGTCCAGCCTCTTAAATGTCTCAGGACTTCCAGTAAATGAACCTGGGCAAAAGGTAGAACTAACTTAGACTGATCCTGGCACTTAATCCTTTTGCAGTACTCACAATAACTTTGCAATAATACTTCTGCAATTATGTTTTCATTGTGAGACTAGGTTGATATTAATTTATTAATTAGGCATTCTTTTATCTTGGGTCTGATATTTCATGTGGTTTATTATGTTAATATTTTATTTTGTGTTATTCATTCAGTCGGTATTGATTTATTGAGTTCTTCCTCGTCAGTAGGGCCCAGCAGAGCATTGCAGCACTGGGACGGTCATGACTCAGTGGTTGCTGCTCTTTGTTATACGTGCAGTATGTAAGTTTGTTGTAGAACACTTTTGTTCATACTTGGTAAGACTTCCTTCACATCCCGACAGATATCAGTAAAGTAAAACGTTAAAGAAAAAATCTGATCTCTTCGACTGTCCCAGGCTCTGAAAGCCACTTCACTGCGCCTGAATCTTAACAGCCAATCAGGACAGTTCTCTGCCCTGTCAGTCAATCCTGTCGCGCGTTCACACAGCATTGCCTGAGCAGGCAGGGCTAGCGCGCATGTTCTGAGGGTGGGGCTTTGGAGAGACAGCTGAGGGGAGGAGGTGGAAGGTTTTTTTTTTTTTTTTCCCCCAAGATCTAGCTCTCTCTTTCTCGTTTCTGCAAACTTATGTACTGCACCTTTAAATTTTGCTGAGAGTGACCTGCTGAACTGCCGCAGTTGTTTCTGTCTATTTCCCGTCTTCCAGGTCAGTTCTGTGCATAAACACACTTTATGAATGTGAATCGTAATGCTGTACACTAAATACTGTGTTAATAATGCCTAACAGTGCCTTACATTGATTTTATTTGGGCCACCCACCCAAATAGATTTTTTGTATGTAGATTCATGATATTCCGATTTCCAAACACAAAGTTTGTGGTTTGAGATATGGTATTCCGAACACAGGGAAGTAGTGGAGTTGATACATTCTTTTTTCAGTAATTATTCTAATCGAATTCACATCAGTCAAAGTGTTTTAGTGTCTCTGAGAGCCAAAAATCAATCCCAATCGATCATTGTTCTTCAGGAGAAAAACTGCCATTGAAGGGACGTCGACTTCTGCAAAGTCTATTTCTGTAAGCAACACACTGTATTTTGTATATAATTAAAAATATGTTTTCAACGCACAAAAATGCCAAGTTACTCTCACTTACAAAGCACTGTCTGTAAGTCATTCATTCAAACTGGGTAAATCTAGGCCTGCCATTAAAAGTATTGATCAAAATGACGCCGAGTTACTGCACTACAAACAATATACACTATCGTGCCTCACAGAAATTAAATAAGCTGTATTTAGTAACTTGGCATTTTTCTATGTTGAAAATGTGTTTTTAATTAGATATTTCTTTTGCACTGTGTTTGTCACGAGTAAGTGATAAGAATTCATGCACATGTTGCACTAGCAGAATGACGAGCCAAGTCTTTGGTGCCACATTTTAATGAAAAGAAGCTGTTCTTTTTCACTGCAAATAATAAATAATTAATTATCAATTTTGCCAAGTCCACTTTTAATAAGCCGCTTCGGTCTTTTTTTTTTTTTTTTTTTAAAGTGGCTATTAAATTTGAAGGGTAGACCCCATGCACCAGATATTATAAGAAAAAATGAAATACACCAGCCAAGAGGAAGAAGTTTGCTAGGACCTTCACACATAGCTAGGACCTTTAGACATTTTTATGGACTGTGGAACATGTTTATTTTGAATTTTTGTATGCAAGAAAACCGAAACATTCCAAACTACCTTAAGATGTGGCAATAAAGGACTGGACTGAATTGATGTCTACTGCTCTGATCATTTTTATATTTCAAAACGTTAATGTCTTAAATCATGTATGGCATTATTTAGACTACTCTAATACAAGGGTGAACCAAATTCAATATTGGGGAATTCATGTAAAATGTCATCTGCATTTATCAAAATTTTGTATTTTCTTATTGTCAACCTCCTATTAAAAGACCAAAACCTACAATAGCTACTTGTGTTTGACTCTCAACAGCCTACTGTCTGGCATTCTTCTTTCCCATTTAGCACTCAGCCTGAAGCCATTCATTCAAATTATGTGCTAAAATTATTAAATGTAGCTGAGATATTTTTCTTTTCAGGAAACACATCCTATTATCAGAAAAAACATGGCCAGTGTAGTTTTTACCAATTTTACTGCAAAACAGCAAATTATTTATTTATATTATCACTATGTCTGCCAAAACTGAACCACTGTCCACATATTGAAAAAGAAATCGCTGTAACTTCATAAAGTTTTTGTTAGTAAAAAGTACAAAAGCCAGGTTCAACGTAGCGATGAAGTATAGGCCCCTTTGCTGACCAAAGCAACCGCATGAGTTGTTTTGATAGTTTTTTTGACTACAATGGATTTCTTTGACTACTGAGATTTTGGCTATATCTAGCATTAGCGAGATGGACAATAGGCCTTATTGGTAGGATAAATTCATTGTAGGTCTTTTCATAGCATATGTTAATCTTAATAAAAATATAAAAATATACCAGAATTACAAATCTCACAGCTTTGTGGCTACAATGATTTGTATTTAAAGTAGGCTATCAGAAATAGGCTTAATATTTCTAAGGATCAAAAATTAACAGCCTTGAATGATGACGGGTGAATTTCAACACAATTTCCTGACTTCTGTTAGCAAAGGGTTAAATATTAGTCTATAGGAAGAAACCAAATTTCTATTTCACCATTTGCAGAGAGACATGAGAAAATTTAACTTATTTCATGGGCCATTATTACATTTCCTTTGTTGGGCAGACCTTAAAGGCATACTATAAAGGATTTTTATCTAGAAAATTATATAAAATAGTGGGGATTTTTTTTTTTTTTTTTTTTAGGGATTAGGTTTGTTCCTAGCTAGCCATCAAAATGGCCTAGATACAGCAATGCAAAAAGACAAGCCAACAGGGCTTGTTCAATATAGTGTTAACTTTGGAGTTGCTTTTGCTCTGTGGCATCCACTGACATTTGCCAAGGGGGTGGAAAGTGATGCAGGTTTGGCTTGTTTTCAGTTGGAACTTGGACCTGTGAGGAACATTACAGAATGTTCGGATTTCAAATTATTATATACATGTTTGTGGTCCCAACTAGACAATGTTGGTAGTGTCGGTCGGAGTAACTGATGGGAGAAATTTACCGGTAGTGTCTAATGAATGTGCATGTCAGTGACTAGGCCGGGTACTTGGGTGGTGAGTAGGCAGGGTTGAAGACTGAGGAGGAGGCTTCTTTGATAGTAAACACGGGCTAGAAAATCCTGTGCAGTATGCCTTTAAGGTCACTTGATAGTGTATCTGGTTTAACCTCAATTTAGTTGTGGTTGAGCTGAATCCACACTTATTTTTACAGAAATCATGTCAAACGTAACGCAACTGTGTGCTAAACCCCTGAAAGCACCGGTTTTACTGCAGCCATCCTAAACTGCAGCAAAGCTAGCCAAATGCTAACTGACAGAGCAACAGCCCCTTTGAGCGCTTCCTCCTCCTCCTCCTCCTCCTCTTCTTCTCCTTCTCCTCTGATTTTAATGGCGGTTGGCAAACTAAAATTAGTGCATTATTAGTGCACACCTGTGGAGGGAGTTTTCGGGGCAAGGCGAATTAAAAGTTATAGGGAGGGTAATGAGCAAGAAAGTGGTTCAGTACAACTAGAATTTGAGGGAGAACTACCAGAGAGGATTTATTTAGATTACGTTAGTTACAGGGTGAGGGCATATGAGAGGGTTCCACTGAGGTGTTATTGGTGTCAGGATTATGGACACGTGGCAGCAGTTTGTAGCAAAAAGGATCACAGGTGTAGAAGGTGTGGGAAAGATGGATGTTCAGATGAGGATTGCACGAAGTCTAAAGACCAGGCAATATGTTTTCACTGTGGGGGAAATCATGAAGTGGGAGCAAAGCAGTGTGAAAGAAGGAAGAGGGAAAGTGAAGTGGAAAGAACACGAGTGCAGAATAAAATAACATATGCAGATGCAACAAAGAGAGTAAGGGCAGAAACGGGAACTGAGAGGAAGGAACAGAATAGAACTAGAATAAAGGGAAAAGATCAAGGGAGATGTGACTAAGAAATCATGCATTTGGATAGAGGAAGGTTTCTGGCATTTATTGCGATGGTGATTAACTGTGCTAGTGAGATAGAAACAAAATCAGAGAGGATCAGGATGGTGGTGGATGCAGCAAAAGAGATTTTGGGAATAACGGATGTGAAGGGGGACGAAATACGGGGAATTTTGGTGAAAGGGTTTGGAGGGAGTCAGACGCCAGGGATATAGGCTAGGGAAATAGTGAAGAATCGTGGATCAGGTAAGGGAGGGTGGGGCTGTTGTTTTATTTAATTTGTTTTTCTTTTTTTTGAGAGAACTAAATCAGATGGCAATGCATACAGTAGGTGGCGGTAATGCAGTAATTTTAGTTTACCAACTGCCATTAAAATCAAAGAATAAGAAGATACCAGAAGGGTATTGTGCATACTTACGGTAATAATAGATGCGATTGTAAATGAATGTTTGTTGAGAGAAGCTGGTTTGGAGTGTTTGCGGTAGCTAGGAGTAGGTAGCTGACTACTGCGGCCACTGATTGTCGGGTAAAAGCGGATTTTCTGAAACGGGAAACAGTGGTTTGGAAGTGGGGCGCGGCGCGAAGTTTTGAATTTGTTTGCTGCTTACTGTTTCGCTGGATTAAATTGATTGTTGGATTTGGTAATCGGTAGTCAGTCGAGTGAGGAGTAAAGGGTGGGAGTGTCGGCCGATGGCCTGTATAGGTCCGGTAGCGAGACTCTCACGCTGCTTCTCGTTGACTGTGATACCATGGCGGGGAAGGAGGTAGATGAAGACAGCTATAACAGCATGGAGTTGAATGAGGAGGAGGGGTATGGGGGTGAATGGGAACAGGTGGGGAAGGGAGGTGGGCGTCGGACGGCTAAGAGGAAAAAAAAGAGTGACGGTAACCTAGGAGAAACAGAGAGTGAGGGAGGGGAGGATGAGGCAAGGAGTTCAAAGACAGGATCCCTTAATGTTGTGGTGAGGTTTGAGGGAGAAGGTGGAGTGAAGAAAACTGACCCGCTTAGACTCACATATTTAATCAGAGCGCAAGTAGGTGAAGTCAAGTATGCGAGGGTGCTAGGGGATGGTACCTTGCTAATTGGATGTAACTCTGAGAACCAAGTAGAAAAGGCGAGAAAGATACTGTGTATCGGAAAAGTTAAAGTCGCAAAAACAGTGAAAGTTGGAGAGCCGAGTCTCAATGGGTGTAAGGGGGTGATAACAGGGATCCCCCTTAGTGTAGGTATGAAGGAGTTAGCGGAAAACTTGAAAGTGCATAACAGTAAAGTTAAAAATGTTAAAAGAATGACAAGAGGAGCTGAGAAAAAAGATACAGAAACAGTGCTGATTGAGTTTGTTGCCAAAGATATCCCAAAATAATTTTTTTTTGGATTTATTAAATATAATGTGAGGGAATTTGTCCCAAAACCAATGAGATGTTTCAATTGCCAGGAGTTTGGGCACATAGCTAAGGTGTGCAAGGGCAAGAGAAGATGTGCAAGGTGCAGTGGTGATCATGAATATGGAAAGTGTGGATCAGGTATAAAACCGAAATGCTGTAACTGTGGAGGCGAACATAGTGTTGCGTACTGGGGATGTGAAGCAATGAAGCGTGAGGTTGCAGTACAGAAGGTTAGAACAGAAGAGAAAGTATCTTATGCTGAGGCAGCTAAGATGGCTGGACAGGAGAAACTGAATGACAAGCAGGGGGGAGGGAAAGAGCAAACGGCGGCAAGTATAATACAAGAGGTGGAAAAGAAGTTGTTGATAGAGAAAAAGAAACTGGTGACAGTTATAGCGGGAGTTATAAATGCAACTGCGGATGTAAATTCAAAAACGGAAAGAATCCAGGTTATTGTTAAAGCAGCTGTGCATCACCTGGGTATAAGAGGGTTAAAATGGGAGGAAGTCAGGGAGGAGTTAAGTGCTCAGGCAAGTCAAGAAACACAATGTGTTGGGTTATAGTAGTAGCAATGTTAATTCTCCAATGGAACGCAAGAAGCTTGATTGCTAATGGCCAGGATTTTAAAAAGTTCATTTATAGTCAGAAGGAAAAACCAGACCTGCTGTGTATCCAGGAGTCATGGTTAAAACCAAGTTTAGATTTTAGAATAAATGGATACGTGGCAATCAGGCGGGACAGGAAGGATGGGGCATGAGGGGGTTGTGTCACCTTTGTGAAGGAGGGCATTCCTTATAGAAATATTTATATTGGAAATGAGTTGGAGTGTGTGGTTATTGAAGTGTGGGCAGAAAGGAAGAACCTGGTGGTTATAAATTTCTATAATCCATGCAGGAAATTAGAACTCAGCAGACTGGAAGACATAGAAGGATTAAATAGAGGAAGCATTGTGTGGTGTGGAGACTTCAATGCACATAATACGTTATGGGGGAATGATAAAACAGATTACAATGGACAGGTAGTGGAAGAGTTGTTGGATGGAAAACACCTTGTCTGTATTAATGATGGCAGAAACACAAGGATAGATGTGAACACTGGAAAGGAGTAGTCTGTAATAGATCTGACGTTAGCAACCAATACCTTAGCGCCATTGTGCAAATGGGATGTGTATCAGGAAGGGACCATAGGCAGTGACCATTATCCAATATACAGTAAAATAAATATAGTAATGGTACATAATACAGAGAACACAGGTGGTAAATGGATTTTTGGAAAAGCTAACTGGGGAAATTTCATGACTGAAAGTGGTAAACATCTACAACAGATTAACGACAATATGAGTATAGAAATGAGTAACTGCAAAATATTGTAGGGTATAATGGCAGCTGCAATAAGTTGTATTCCTAAAAGTACAGGTAGGACAAAGAGGAAATTAGTACCTTGATGGGATGATAAGTGCAAACAAGCAATAAAGAGCAGGAACAAGGCATTTAAACTGGTCAAAAGATCCCATAATTTTCAGCATTTGGTCCAGTACAAAAAAGCCCAATTATATTGATATTCAATAAAGTGTGGAAGGAGGGGCGAGTCCCTGTGAGCTGGAAGGAAGCAATTATAATTCCAATCAGAAAGCCTGGGAAAGATCCTAGTAAGCCAGGAAACTACAGACCCATTGCTTTAACGTCACATATATGTAAACTAATGGAACAGATGGTTAATGAGAGGCTCATGCACTTTCTGCACTTTTCCGGCATTCAACTTTCAAAATCAGAGGGGAAAAGCATAGTTTGGAGGGGAGTAATCAAACAATGGCAACAGCATTGGGATAGTGAAACAAAAGGAAGGCATTTATATAAAATACAAAATAAAGTAGGAATGGCAAGAAACAGTGGAACCGAAGAGAGCAAGTAATCATAAGTAGATTAAGAATTGGTCACAGCAACTTGAATAGCACACTATTTATTATAGGAAAACATCCAACTGGCTATTGCGATCAGTGCCAGGAATTAGAAACAGTGGAGCATGTCCTGATTGAATGCAGGAAGTATGAGCAAGAAAGAAGGGTAATGTTTACAGGATTACAGAGACTAGGAGTGGAGGCAAGGTTTACAGATCTGCTTGAGTGTGGGGGCACGGTGGAGGGAAAGGAGGAGATATTTAGTTTTTTGAGGGCAATTGGAATAAGTAAAAGGATATGAGAGATCCAGACAGCAATACATGGTTAGATCCAGAAGGAGGCGGTAATGCAATTAAAAAGGATGGTAACTGCCGTAAAACACCAAAGAAGAAGAAGAAGAAGAAGACGATACCGGAAACTAGTTGCAGATCGTGAGAGGGGCAGAACTGGAATAGTAAGGCAGCTGAGAGAAGCAGCCACAGAGAAGTTACCAACGAATTTGAGTAATCGGCATAAAGAACGGAATACAAAGAACTAAAAATTTTCTCGCCTAACACTGGAAATTTAAGGTAAATCGGTGTGACAAAATAATAAGGCATAGTTTTCTGATAAAAACTAAATCATGAGTTCACTGACGTTCGGTAGAGTTTTGTAGTGAATGGCAAAGGTTAGCTTAGCAGCTAGCTCGCCGGCATTTGACTGAATGTAACCGAGCTAGTCTATGTAGTTAGCGTAGGCCTTTGGACTACCGGGGTCGAATTCTAATAGCAGGTGTGAGGAGCTAACGTTACCTAGCCAGTCAGTAAGATAGAATAAGCACTGAAACGGTAGTGAAAATTAGTGTGTACTCACCGTTATAGTCTAGCGTTGTGGCTATCGGCTTCGTACAGACTCAGGCTTTCATAAACCGCAGCTAGCTGTGTTTGTACGAAGCCAATAGGATCCTTTAACATCCAAATTCCTCTCAGCATGAGCTAGCTATGGCCGGTCGTCCAAATGTATTGTTGATCCAGGAGGCATTTTCAAGTTGCGTAATGTTAGCTAGTTATTGTTTTACTGTGAAGTTACTGTGGTCAGAACTATGGTGATATGATACCGTCGGGAAGAAGCAAGATAAAAACGTGAACTTAAACTTGGCTAGCTACCCAGTTATATTCACGTATGTATCTTATTTCATGTGCTCTAACTTGGAGTCTAACTTAGTTATGTCAAATTAACTGTTTTCGTGCCTTTGAATATGAATTAATCTGGGACAGAGACATATTTCTTGATTTGGTTTTGTACTCCAATTTTAGATTTGTAATCAAACAGTTTACATGTTATTACATATTTAAAAATTGCACATTCTCAGTTTTTACGCTCTTTGGTTTCACCTTGTAGAAATTACCCCCCCCCCATCCCATTTCAGGACACCTTCACATATCCTTTGCATGCAATGACTGCTTCAAGTCTGTGATCACCAGGTGCTGAGTGTCTTTTCTGGTAATGCTCTGCCTGGATCTTTGGATCTTGGGCAGTTCCTTTTGGCCTCCACACTTTTCTCTTGCCATTGCTCTAATACAAGTCAGTCTTGGTCTTTTCTGTCCATAAGACCTTTTTACAGAACTCCACAGGCTCTTTTAGGTACTTCTTAGACTAACTGTTACTAACTGTTACATGGCCATCCTGTTTTTGTGGCTAACTAGTGGTTTGCGTCTTGCTGTGTAGCCTGTGTAGTTCTGTTGCTGAAGTCGTCTGTGGACAGTAGTCACTGACACATCCATGCCTGACTCCTGAAGAGTGTTTCTGATCTGTCAGACAGGTGTTTGGAGGTTTTTCTTAATTATGATGAGAATTCTTCGGGCATCCCCTGCAGAGGTCTTACTTTGCCTACCTGGCCCTTTGTGATTACCAAGCTCACTAGTGCTATCTTTCTTCTTAATGCTGTTCCAGACAGTTGGGGTTGGTTAGCCTAAGGCTTGGCCTATGTCTCTGACTTTTTTTTTCTCGTATTCCCCAGCCTTATAATGGCTTCCTTGTCTTTCGCTGGCACAACTCTGGTCCTCGTGTTGACAAATGCCAGCAACAGACAAATGCCAAAACAAACAAAAGCCTGGAATTAAGACTAGATACCGAAAGCTCATTTATACCCGCACTAGGGAAATAATTGAACACGCCTGTCTAATCAAAAACACACGTGACGCCGTTTGTCCCAAACATTATGACGACCTGAAATGGGGGGACTATGTATAGAAAGTGTTGTAATTTCTACATGAGGAAACCAAAGTGAAATACACAGAAATGCCCTTTAATAAAAGCTGAGATTCTGCAGTTTAACTTTGATTACAAATCTATAAATTCAGGAGTAGGGAGCCAAATCAAGAAGGGAAAAAAAAACACCTGTGTTTGTCCCAAACATTATGGAGTTGTGTGCATATATATATATACACACACACACACACACACACACACACACACATATATAGGTGTGTGTGTGTGTGTGTGTAAAATAAGTTTTTATACACACATGTATGTCTTCATAAATGCATACATATGTATGTACACGTGTCTGTTTTTAAACAACTTTTATAAGTACATTGATTAGTGTCTCCCACCTTGCGTGACCCCGCAGTTTTACTGTCCCCCCCCCCCCCCCCCCCCCCCCCCCCATGCAGGTCCTCTCGCCTCTGTGCTCCGGCCCACTTCTCTCCCCCTGTCCTCTCCCCATTTTCACTTTGTTTGAGTGAGTGAGGCACAGTGTAACTGGTTGTGTGTGTGTGCGTGTGTACGTCTGTGTGTCTGTGTGTGTGTGAGAGTGTATCTGTTTGAAAGCTTGTGTGTGTGTGAGTGTGCGCACATCTGTCTGTCCTGGTGAGAGCTACGGTGTCTGGAAGTTGAATTGTGTACCGTGATCATGGGAGATATCAGCGACCTGGACCGACAGATTGACCAGTTGCGAAGGTGTGAGCTCATCAAAGAAAATGAGGTCAAAGCTCTGTGTGCCAAAGCCAGGTGAGGCCTGCTTTCAGTCCCATTATTATCAGATTAATCAGGTAAGGCCTGCTTTCAGTCCCATTATTATCAGATTAATCAGGTAAGGCCTGCTTTAAGTTCCATTATTAACAAATTAATCAGGTAAGGCCTGTTTTCAGTCCCATTATTATCAGATTAATCAGGTAAGGCCTGCTTTCAGTCCCATTATTATCAGATTAATCAGGTAATGCCTGCTTTAAGTCCCATTATTATCAAATTAATTAGGTAAGGCCCTTTTCAGTCCCATTATCAAATGAGCCACTGTAATTGAAATTAAATTACTAGTATTTAAATAAATTTAACAGGATGAAAATCACTGTGTCTGATTATTGGTGTTTTGAATGAGAATAACTTTATTTGTGAAGCGCTTTCTTACATTGCACACAGCGAGCTTTGCAAATTGAAAGCACAGATAAATTCACGAAATAAAAAGGAATTGATAAGATAAGCAGTGAATTAAATGGCACTGCCAGTGAAATGAGTACATAAGGTTGAAATGGCGGTTTATGGTTGTTTTCAGGGAGATTCTGGTGGAGGAGAGCAATGTCCAGCGCGTTGATTCTCCAGTCACGGTGAGTAGCTGCCGCCGCCAGCCCACTCATTTTGATTTTGCGAACCGTTTTCTTTATGCGCAAGATGCTGACTTCTCTCTCTGCGTTTCTGCCCCCCAGGTCTGTGGAGATATCCACGGGCAGTTTTACGACCTGAAGGAATTATTCAGAGTAAGTCTCTTCTGATTTTACCAGATTCTGCCTTCAAAATGCTCTTACAAACTGGACAAAAGTATTGCTAAGATATGAGTGATTACACACATACGTGATTATATCATATAAAGAGATGACATATATAGTGACTTTAACCAATCGTCCTCCAGAATTCTGACTGGAGAGCTATTCTATGGATGCATATATTTCGTTTGACCCATTTATTAAAATGTAGCCTGACGTATTTTAATATATGGAAATACAGTGAGCTAACTGCACGTTCACTCGAGCTAGCGCTGTGAACGCAGCCACTTAATTTGACTGCTCTGAAGTGGAAAATTCCATGACCCATCCAAATCTGGACCTGGCCTACAGTTTGGGAACTTCTGAATGTGAATACCCCTGCTATGTCATATTACACATTGTTTAAATGAGAATGTGAATACCCCAGCTATGTCATATTACACAGTGTTTAAATGAGAATGTGAATACCCCAGCTATGTCATATTACACAGTGTTTAAATGAGAATGTGAATACCCCAGCTATGTCATATTACACAGTGTTTAAATGAGACTGTGAATATTCCAGCTATTATGTGGTGTCTGAATGAGAATGCGGCCTGCACAACAGGTTATAAGTTATTGAACAATTATAGTATATATGCTTTTGTTTTTAAGGGAGAGTGAACTCTCTTCTGTTCGTAGTAGTTTTTGCTTTATTCAGACGGGAGGAAAGCAGAGAGTGTAACTGATAGAGGTGGAATTACAGCATTGAAGGTGCCCTGGCAGGGGACCGAACCCTCTTACTCCACCGGGGGGGGGGGGGTTCAGTGTTTGCTGTGGCTTGAGAGTCTGATATCGCCCCATGGGTTGGGGCCTCGCCAACTCGGATATATTTGTATACCGCTCTAAACGGATGTTGAAATATTGCTTGCTATTTCGGATGGTTTGTTGGAATTTTAGTTTTTTTTTCCCACTGTGGAATGGCTGATTGTACACATTGCAACACCGATGTCAGCTTCCACTATGGGTTATGACATCATTTGCTCCTAAGTGTGTGACGTTTAGTCGCTGCTTCTTATAACACTGCAGCTCACAGGTCAGGCTCACACAGACACGAGTCTGAGGAAGACTCTTTGCGGACAGCTCGATAGGTGAACTGCGAGCACCCGAACGACCAGCAGGGGTCGCTGGTGAATGCTGAGACACTTTCCCCCTGGCTGCCCGGAACCCGCCCATCCATCCTTGAGTGACAGTACAGACTACCGTGTGCTGCTCTGTGGGGCTGCGGAACGTAGTCAGCACTGACACAGTCCGCGTTCCGTGGACGCCCGTCTATGCACTAGAACAGTGACTTTTCCTTGTGTTCCAATTACACTCCAGTGTACAGTTTTGGTGTTCCAGTCCATTTAAAACATTTCAGGTCCGCTTGAACCTGTTGAACTATAGCTAATTTTCATTTGCGGTGAAAAGCTCTTGCCTCTTGTAATTGCAGGTAGGGGGCGATGTTCCTGAGACAAACTACCTTTTCATGGGTGACTTTGTGGACCGAGGGTTCTACAGCGTGGAGACTTTCCTGCTGCTTCTTGCCTTGAAGGTACATTTCAAATTCTACGTCGATGCTGCCGATCACTTTGCCACGCTGTCTGAAAGTAGGCAGCGTGCTCCAGATGAAGTGCAACCTTTTCGTAAACCAATGGCGAACACGTCGACGAATACCGCGGTCAGTATAGTCAAAACGAACCCTGTGTACTTCATTTTATGTCACTGCCAAGCCGCTTATTTCCTAGCATCACAGCATCGAGTTATGCACCCACAGCGACCTAATTTCATAAATATCAGGTCACCGTGGGTGTGAAACATTGGCATTCTGCCGAAAACAAAAACATTTAAAAAACTACCATTTAAAGAGTGACATTCTTATGTTACACTAACAGCTTTACATGTATTTGTTGAAGTTGTGCATTTTGTTGGTTAATGTGGTTTGCAATGGTTTTAATTCTAATATCTTTTGTGACACAGTTCATTTTTTTACCACGTTCCTACTCAATACATACACAATGTCTAAGTTTGTTTTGCCTGAACTCATCTAATATTTCAAAAAAATCAAATTTGAAAATGGAATTAAGTAAAGTAGAATTATGTCATGTGAGCATTTTGTAAATATATTTGGAAATATCTGCCCTTTATAAAAATTCTGTGAGCTGACGTACTGTGGTTGCACAACTAAAATACCTTAGTGCATATGCAAATCGTAATCATCTTTTTCAACCTTGGTGATGTCATTTCACTGCCTACCCTGTGTTGACACAGTGTCTGATTAGCAAGCTGGCTTGGCCGGTTATTCTGACTCAGTAATGATGCCTTCACTGCACAGTTATATTTGACTATTGCATTACCCTTTAATTTGTGTATGTAAAGCTGTTAGTGTGACGTGAGAGTGTCACTCTTTAAAGGGAAGTCGTTCATTGCTGTTTTTAGTGTTGTTTTTGTTTGTGTTTCAGCAGAATGCCAGCGCGCTGTAGTTCTGAAAGTTCCGTAGCTATGGACATTGCTTATTTCTTCTGTGACCATTTTATTGACAAATTATGATGCCGTTCTGTAATTTCCTCATATGTCATTCTGGCTGACTGCACTTGTGAAATACATAAATGAAGTAAACGAAGAGTCAGAATTTGTTCTCAAGCGTTATTATCCGCAGTGCCTGGGCGCAGCATTGCACCTTACGAAGTTCCCTTTATGTCCGTGGTATTGTTGGATGTGACAGTGCTGTTTGTGCAGTATAATGGGTAAGGAGCTGGTCTTGTAACGTAAAGGTCGCGGGTTCGATTCCCAGGTTGGACACTGCCGGTTGTACATTTGAACAAGGTGCTTAACCTGCACTGCGTCAGTATATATCCAGCTGTGTAAATGGATGCAATGTAAGTGCTGTGTAAAACTTGTGTAAGGCTGTAATGTAATGTTTGAATGTTTCTGTGTTTCTCTCCCCTCCTCCCTCCCGCCAGGTGCGCTACCCTGACAGAATTACACTGATCCGGGGGAACCACGAGTCCCGGCAGATCACGCAGGTGTACGGCTTTTACGACGAGTGCCTGAGGAAGTACGGCTCGGTGACGGTGTGGAGATACTGCACCGAGATCTTCGACTACCTGTCCCTCTCCGCCATCATCGATGGGAAGGTCTGTCTGGCTGTGTCTGCCTCTCTGTCTGTCTGCCTGTGTCTGCCTCTCTGTCTGTCTGGCTGTGTCTGCCTCTCTCTGTCTGCCTGTGTCTGCCTATCTGTCTGTCTTTCTGTCTGTCTGTCTCTCTGTCCGTCTGTCTGTCTGCCTGTGTCTGCCTCTCTGTCTGTCTGGCTGTGTCTGCCTCTCTGTCTGTCTGCCTGTGTCTGCCTATCTGTCTGTCTTTCTGTCTGTCTGCCTGCCTCTCTGTCTGTCTGTCTCTCTGTCCGTCTGTCTGTCTGCCTGTGTCTGCCTCTCTGTCCGTCTGTCTGTCTGTGTCTGCCTCTCTGTCTGTCTGTCTGTCTGTCTGCCTGTGTCTGCCTCTCTGTCTGTCTGTCTGTCTGCCTGCCTCTCTGTCTGTCTGTCTGTCTGTCTTTGAGGTTCTATGTTATTTCTAGATTATTCTTTTCTGCATAAAGCAAAATGTTTCTGCGTTGGCCTTTTTCCACGTTTTTGTTTGTTGATTTATTTCATGTCTGCTCCTCTGCTTTGTGGAAGAGGACTGTGTTTGATGCAGTTATGAATAGTTCTGAATAAATTAATACATTTGTCGTTTTTCTATCGTCAGTCCATATGTCTGTCCATTGCTCTGTCATGCATCCATCATTCCTTGCAGGACCAGGTTTAAATCTCTCGTTGCCGTAGTTGCCATAGTTGCCTCCTATCTTCTCCCGCAGATCTTCTGCGTTCACGGCGGCCTGTCCCCCTCCATCCAAACCCTGGACCAGATCCGGACCATCGACCGGAAGCAGGAGGTCCCGCACGACGGGCCCATGTGTGACCTGCTGTGGTCGGACCCCGAGGGTGAGCCGCCCTGCCTGGGCTGCGTCCGTCCGTCCGTCCATCCGTCCGTCCCACGCGTTTGTCTGTCCGTCCCGCTCGCTCACCGCCTCCTCCTCTCTCTCTCTCCCAGACACCACGGGGTGGGGGGTGAGCCCCCGGGGCGCGGGGTACCTGTTCGGCAGCGACGTGGTGGCCCAGTTCAACGCGGCCAACGACATCGACATGATCTGCCGGGCCCACCAGCTGGTCATGGAAGGCTACAAGTGGCACTTCAACGAGACCGTGCTGACCGTGTGGTCGGCCCCCAACTACTGCTACAGGTAACGCACCCAAACAACGAGCGCACTGTGCAGACCATAGACCGTAGGAAAAATGCGGACTAAGTCACTGTGACGTCACCCATTCACTCTCCATGGGCTTGGCTAAAGGCGGTTTCATGCCTGGGAAGTGCAGTTTGTGGGCACCGCCATGTTGTACAAATTTGAACCAGAGATTGTGCAGTAGGGTCATGAAGTATAGTCGTCTACTAAGCGCGTGAAATACAGCGACTTGGGGAGACATTAGACATAAAAACGCCTATCAGGTGGCTGAAACTCCTATGCTAGAGCCAGCTGTACTGGCGCTAGCGAGCTACGTCTCTCAACGAGACCAGGAAGTGAGCTTCAAAAACCCTCCCGCAGGTTCAGTGCCAGCGGGTTCGTTGGGAAAGTGTGTAATCCTATCCTCTCGCCCCCCCCCCCTCCCTCAGGTGTGGAAACGTGGCGGCCATCTTGGAGCTGGACGAACACCTCCAGAAAGAGTTCATCATATTCGAAGCAGCTCCACAGGAAACGAGGGGCATCCCCTCCAAAAAGCCAGTGGCCGACTACTTCCTGTGACACCCCTCTTCCCCACACCATCCCACCACTGTGTCTACTCTAACTGTACTGGACTGCACTCTGATTGGTTACTCTGGAGACCATCTTTTACACCCTACCACGTCCCCATCAACTAAAACAGGGATTCCCTCTTCCTCTTCTCTTTTTCCTTTTTGTTTCCTTCTACATATCATTCTTTCTCCTACTTTTTCTTTTCTCTTTCCTGCTGTTGTAAAGTCATGCTGGCAGTATGCCCCCTGTGTGTGTGTGTACTCCCTACCACTGGCAGTATACCCCTGTGTGTGTGTGTACTGCCTACCACTGGCAGTATACCCCTGTGTGTGTGTGTACTCCCTACCACTGGCAGTATACCCCTGTGTGTGTGTGTGTACTGCCTACCACTGGCAGTATACCCCTGTGTGTGTGTGTACTCCCTACCACTGGCAGTATACCCCTGTGTGTGTGTATTCCCTACCACTGGCAGTATACCCCTGTGTGTGTGTATTCCCTACCACTGGCAGTATACCCCTGTGTGTGTGTACTCCCTACCACTGGCAGTATACCCCTGTGTGTGTGTATTCCCTACCACTGGCAGTATACCCCTGTGTGTGTGTACTCCCTACCACTGGCAGTATAACCCTGTGTGTACTTTCTATCGCTGGGCAGTATTTCCCGTGTGTGTGTGTAGTCCCTGCGACTGGGCAGGATAACCCTGGTGTGTGTGAGTGCGCGTGCGTGCGTGCGCGTGCATAGTAGGCAGGATAACCCTGGTGTGTGTGCGTGTATGTACTCCCTGCGACTGGGCAGTGTACCCCCTGTGTGTATGTGCTCCCTACCACTGATTCTGTTAAATAGAACCGGTCATTTTGTAGGTTGAGCACAGGCTGTGGGGGTTTTATGGAATTAGGACCTGGGTCCACATTTGAGCAACGTCCGAGTTGCGCCCTGGAAAGGAAGCCGTTTCTGTATGCATTATGAATTTTTCCCCAAACAGAACGTGCTTTTTCCATGATCTGTATTTTTTATAAATCTGTGAAGGAAACTATGGACAATACTTTGTTTGGCGGGTTTCTGTTTCTGTCCTTTATGACTGTACTTGACCTGTTGCTCAACGTGTGTTAATGGGGCTGATCCGCTGCTCAACACGCACATTAATGGGGCTGATCCACTGGTCAACGCATTCGTTATTAGGACTGATCCGCTGCTGAGTGCACGCGTGTTAATCGGACTGATCCGTGGCAGTGGAACTGCTGTAGAGCTGCAGAGTATCGCTGTTCAGAGGACTGGAGTTCGGTGGGTACAGACCAAGCTGATCCTTTCTTTTAGTGCAGTCTGTATGACCAATCTCTCTGTAGGATTTACTGTTGAATTTTATTACTGATCTGTGAAAATAAAACTTTTGTATCAAGCCATATTTTAAACATTTTTTCCCATTTATTGAGGAAGATGTTAACAAAAACAAAATATATCATACTGTACTGTACGCACGTATATAGGGTAGCATCATTTTAAGCAAATCAATTTTTTCTGGGATAATACATGCAAATAAATTATAGTTCATTGTTAATTACCATTGTAAATTATATATTTGCAATAGGCCTACTGTCTGGGCTATGTTTGTAATATATATGTTTCCAAAAATCTTATGTGTAAGTGTTACTTGAATTTGAAAATGTTTTTTTTTATACTTCCTCTGTTAAAGAAGAACAGGGACTCACTGTTCCTCCTGCTATGTTTAATAGTAAGATTGGGTCATTTTTCATGGATTCTGGGTGGTGTAAAAACGGGAGTCAAACTGAATCCCAAGGGGGCTGCAGTGTCTGCAGGTTTTTATGGCTTCCTTTCAATCAGCTGCCAGTCAAGGCAGTGAGTACAAGGTGTGTGCCAATCAGTGATTTGAATGAAACGCTTGTGCCTCTGCCTTGTGTCGCCAGCTACGACACTAGTGTATAGGCAGGTGACTACTGGGTGCAGATATCCTGAGTTCTATGTGTATGTTAGGACCATAAAACGTCTAGGTGTGCAGCGTTGAGTCAACAAGGAATGTCAGGTTAAAATGAATGCAATTTATTGTTCAGTGTGTTCTGTAATAATGACAGTATGGTGCGAAATGTGAGTGGTGAAATGGCTATATGCGTGAATGATGCACAGGAGACAGTTGACGAGTCTCCCTGAACCATTGCACTTCTTGCATACAAGGAAAAACCCCAAGTCATCCAATATGCACACAATCATGACAAAACAGTACAACAATTAATCCTGCTTGCGCCATCTCTAAGCATATCACACTGGGTTAACCTTTGTAGCTGAGGCACCAACTTGTTCCCCATGACATCGGCTTTCTAACAGTACAAAACATGATTACACTGTATTATGGAGAACCTAAGTTTTACATAATGCTGATCCAATCGGATGTTTTGCGACTGAGCAGTGTTTCGTTATCACACTTGCTGACTCCCCGTCAGCACAGTATACAGTGTTTTCCTTTTGGAGTCTGATAAGGAGGACACTTCTGTAAACCGCCTACAGTTTCCTCACACGAAGATTGAATATCATCAACATCATTGTATTGCGGGCATGCAAGAG
This sequence comes from Anguilla pacifica, assembly GCA_039654925.1. NCBI lineage: Eukaryota > Metazoa > Chordata > Actinopteri > Anguilliformes > Anguillidae > Anguilla > Anguilla pacifica. The sequence continues at coordinate 10,027,142 of CM077300.1, read as the reverse complement.
AGTTACGATGAGAGGAATGGACTATCTTTGGCTGCGGTATTTGAGATTGGTATTGGAAGAATTAATGGAAATGATGTTTAGAAGCATTTTCCGATAAGGTACAAATGGCTACCGACTTTTTGTCGAATAAAGTTGCACAATTTACTTGCGGTAGTATTTTCTGACTGGATAGTAAAGTTCGATAGATATAACCATCGTAGGACATTTCGACAAGGTAGGACAAATCGACAGAACACTGGCAAACGCCCAAGCCGTGCCAATATTCACGATATTCCACAAGTTAAAAGTGCCATATCGCTTTTATAAAACGATGTCTCAAATATATCTTAGATAGCACTTCACCAAAGAAATACAACACAACAACCTTAATTATCCTAATGTTTGAATAGGATGCGCGGTGTGTCCTTCCGCTGAATGACTTTGGTTACTAAGCATTACATTACATTAGCCTACATTACATTACAGGCATTTGGCAGACGCTCTTATCCAGAGCAACGTACAACAAGTGTGTAGAAAACTCTTGAGGGAAGTACAGTTCCAAGTGCAGGGAATGACCGCGTGTAACTTGGACCCTGGTTAATCTGATCAGCACAAACAAAAACGGCAACAAAGCAGTCATGCAAATAAAACAAGCAATAGTTGAGTAGGCACAAGTGCAATAACTAAGTCTGCTAAGATAAACAGCTACAAACAGTACCTAGCTACAACCTTAAGATTACATAGTCAATTAGAGACTACAGGGAGGTAGGGAGGGATAAGCTACATTGGCTAACGCTAACTCTTTAGACGTGGGTGGTGATGCGGCCAAGGCGAAGCGGAGGGTCGCTTAACCAGCCCCGAAGTAGCCTACATTATTTTTCAATAACGGGACAGGCCGGAGGGGTTTATTCCACTTGTGCAACGGGTTACCAACAATGACTATATGGTTACTTTTATATTTATCGATTTTTATCGATTTAATCAGCTGAAAGGGAAATATTTTTCTGCGGGCGTATGGGCATTATTTTACCGTTGTCAAGCAAAGCTCTGGTTGGTAGCCTAGTTCTATTTGCACCGTCGTTAAGCAAAAACCTCTAGCCATTAATTCTATAAATGATTCTATCAAGAAAAAATAGTTCCTTCTCGTTTTATGCCATACAATTAGTTTATACCACGTATACCATACATTTTTTTGTCATTACATTATTTAATGAAACTGTATGAAACCATATGTCAATCAAATTAATCTCCCTAGCACTGTCTTGCTTTTTAAATGGTGTGGTCGCGCAGTGTAGACATAACATCTTTCTAAGACCCTCTGAAACGGGGTTTGAATGCCAGCTAGCTTTATGACAGGTTCGCCATCACTTGTCTCCTAGCCAAGCAATATTAAAATTCTTGGTTTTAGGTCAGAATGGTCTCACGGCATGCTTGTTATCCCGGCTAGCTAGCTAACTATTGAATTGTAGGCTACTTAAACAGCGGTTACTATAAACGCAATCGTTCACAAACAAACGGATGAAAATGCATCACGTAGCCATGAGTTAAATGCGGAACGCCTACTCTACTGTCCAAATAAGGGACTGAACTGATTTTTTAAAAATGTGATCAATAACTCAATAGTTATGACTTAAGCCAGTCCAGTTTTTTTTTCTTCCAGTCCAGGTTTTTTTCCTACCAGTCCAATCCATTTTTTTCTTCCAGTCCAGGTTTTTTTTTCTACCAGTCCAATCCAGTTTTTTTCTTCCAGTCCAGGTTTTTTTCTTCCTGTCCAATCCAGTTTTTTTTTTCTTCCAGTCCAATCCAGTTTTATTTTCTTCCAGTCCAGGTTTTCTTTTTCTACCAGTCCAGTCCAGCCTCCGACAGCCCCTAATATTGAGGTATTGATCACATTTAAAAAAAAACAGTTCAGATTTTATCTATTGAGCTTAAATATTGAATGATTACATGCAAATTAGCGCATATTTAATGAGCTAATAGCTCATTTTCATATTTTAAAAATAAACAAATGTGTCTTTATTCAACTGGTAAAATTTCATTTTGATATGAGTAAAGGAATTTTTTTTCCTATTAAAGGGTGGTCAGAGGTTTTTTGTCAGTGTGTAAAATTATGTAGCTGTATTTATTGTTAAAGTTGAGATAAATAGAATACCCTATAGGCAATATACAGTTTTGAGAAAATGGCTGTTAGAGACTTTAAACGCTAGTAGCCAATGAATTCGAAGAGTTCTGCTTGTCTTTCGTCCATCCTCACAGTGACAGCAAAGGAAATAGCCACATATGGTCATTCTAGCAGTACGCTCCAGGAAACAAGCTTTTTAACGATATATGATTCAACCAGGTCAGTTTTAAAACCGCAGAGGCATTTAATCATAAGTGATGCTATCATAAGCTCATTTTATGCTTTGTGTACTTGACAATGGTGTTATAGGCCTATTATCATCTAAATTAACTATTTATAATGATTATTTACCTTTAGTTTGTTCATTTTATGAAACTATAGAAAAAAAATCATCAAAATCATCGTTTTTGACGGTGGTACCTCCCCTTAAACTGCTTTAGAATGCTGGATTTTGTAGCGCATTGATTTTAGAACTGTTAAAAGGCCGAGGTGTCCCTTTACTGAGAAATAACTTGTTGCACGGTAAAAATAAATTTAAAAAACCTGGACTGGAAGAGAAAAAAAAACCTGGACTGGAAAAAAACTGGACTGGAAGAAAAACAAACCTGGACTGGAAAAAAACTGGACTGGAAGAAAAACAAACCTGGACTGGAAGAAAAAAAAAACTGGACTGGAAGAAAAAAAAACCTGGACTGTAAGGAAATAAAAAACCTGGACTGGAAAAAAAACTGGACTGGAAGAAAAAAAAAACTGGACTGGATGAATTGTTTACATTGGAGTGTGTCTATTACTTTCATATTGCCATACTTGGTGACCGTTTTATAAAAGCAATAGCTCACTTCAGGCCGTGGTATATGGTTATTATATCACAGCTAAGGGGCTGTCGGCCTGTCGTGATCGATTGCTTAATTATACAAAACGGCTTGGCTGAATACTCGATTCTGATTGGTCCAAGGGTGGGCATTACTTAAGCAATAGCTCACTTCAGGCCGTGGTATATGGTTATTATATCACAGCTGAGGGGCTGTTAGCCGAACAATGCCCCTTAGCTGTGATATAATAACCACATACCACGGCCTGTCTTAATTGCTTAAATATACCACGGCTATGAACCAATCCGATTGCTCGATTTGAGCTTCCCATTTTATAATTCTCAGTAGGGAGATATGTTACTTTTCCTTACTTTTCTTATTGTACACGTTGATTTGGACACTAATTTGGATATAATTTTACGTAGAAAAATAACGGACAAAGAAATACATGTTCAAGATGATTATAGCACCTATTTCCAGCAGCACGATTGGACTTAATTACACTAAGAAAGTGTAATGATTATTACTTGTTTGACACAAATGCTATTTATTTCTTCATTTGTTTTGTTGATATTACATCTATTATATTTACACTCTGTCAAAGAGAAATTGTTGCAAAATTTTCCATTGTCAAAATCTGATTTTAAATGCAGTGTTTCCATAATTTGTGCCACACACACATACTGCTGACAGTTGTCTGTCTCGGGCGAGGTGTTGCGAGTACTTACGTCACTGCACAATAGCGACCCCCCCTGGCTGATCACCAAACTGAATTACTTATATTTTCAATTGGATGGAGTAATGTTTAGGCAACTACTGTGGTAACTAAAATGTATAAACTACGAGCAGCAAAGAGACACGCCAATATGTTCAGATTTGAGTATAGTCAATGTTTATTATTGTAAATCTAACTTGCACACCGTCTTTGATAATTCTCTCACCACCCCACTCAGTTTTCACCAGGTTAAATTTATAAATGCATTTTCATGACATTAGTAATGCTGAGTGATATTAAATATTCTGCAACCAAATGGTGCAGGAGGCAATACCACTTCCATCTGCAGTTTTGCATGTTCCTGAAGATTACAAAATGTCCATTTCATTTTAAAATGCGTTTTTCAACTTAACTGCATTAACCTTAAACCACCAAACAAAATTTTGAAATACCATAATTATTTTTTAAAATATGGAGCAAGTATTTTAGTAGCAGTAAATTACACTGAACAAAAGAAATCTGCTTTCAGATGCACCACGTCTTTCTCTTTTACCCTTAGACTGGGTTTAGAGTTACTTGTGCACTAAAGTACAGTCATAATTGATAAAATAACAAAAAGGGATAATTATAAAAAGATAAAGTTGGAATTACTTAATGTATTTTGAGTTCAGCAAAATCCTAAGATTTTGACTTGTTTTAACAAACTGACAAAAACACAAAGAGACACAGTCACACAAAAACATGGTCATTTCCTGACAACTGCCTGTTTTGGAGGGCTTGGTGATGTGGCACGTTCTGATTGGCTGCAGGAGTAAGGGCAGTATGCGGGACTTGGGGAGGTAAATAATGGTTGATCAAACAGTCCCATTTCCCCTCAACATCTAGTCTTCTCCTGCTTTCATCCCTCGAACAGATCCCTGATTCCGCATCTGAGGGAGGAAATGACGGTTAATCACAAGAGGAACACCATGGAAACAAGCCAGCTGCATCGAAGACATTTTCTATGCTTCTTCATTTTCTCCCCTATCTGGAATGACTTATAAACGTATCAGCGCTCATTGGGGCAGTGTCTACTATTGATTCAGTACAGCGCAGACAAGCACGTGTTCTGCTCTGAAGCACCTGATTGATGCCAGTCCCTGCTTCTTACCACACACAGCTCCCAGGTCAGGCTCACACAGACATGATTCTGAGGAAGACTCGTCACTTGTGGGTGCCTGGCTGACTAATAGAGGGTCGTGGGCCGGCCTACTGAATCGCTCCCATCCCTGGGTGACGTTAGAGCCAACTGTGCGCTGTAATGTGGGGCTGCTGGCCAGAGTTGGTACTGACTTAATCTTAATCACTGCTGCGCTAATGGCTTGTAGACAAGCACTGAAAACCCACAGAAATGTAAGCAGTAGGAATCGCAGAAGGTCTCTACTGCCAATCACGCTGCTTGGAAGCATGTGGCATGAATAGTGCATAGTTGACTGGCTGATGTAGCAGTGAATGGTGCTGAAGAAAGGCAATATCGGAGTCCCACACCTGGTCCAGCTCTTTCTGCGTCTCCTCCTCCATTCTCCGGATGTCCTCCATAGTGAGGTCCACCCAGCGGTCCAGCCAGCAGAACAGCTGCCTGTGGAAGTTGGTGAAGAGCCTCTTCTCCTGCTGCTCGAACCCGGGACCAGGGAAGAGAAAGGAGGCGTTACTGCAGCACTAAAGGACCAGACCGTCAGGAAACAAAGACTCTGCAGACCCTACCAGACACTCGATCCTACAATCCTCCTGACCTTTCCTACCTCTTAGCAATGGAAGCTCCAGTTGCTATATTATGGGACAGGGCTGCCCAGCCCTGTTCCTTAAGATCTACTGTCCTGTAGGTTTTCATTCCAACTCTAACAAAGCGCACCTCATTCAACAGCGAGAGATCTCGTCGAACCGTGAATTAGTAGAATCAAGTGTTCCAAGTTATGGTTGAAATGAAAACCTACAGGATGTTAGGTCTCCAGGAACAGGACTGGGCAGCCCTGTTCTAGAACATAACGTCCATTCCACAATACTGTCCTTTGCCTTGCCTCTCACTGAATTTATACAAGAGGCATCAAAGTGGGATACTTATGAAATGTCAGAGTTCAGACTACAGAGCAGAGTATCTGGATAACCTAAAGAATCTCAAGACGCTCGACAACTGAGGAATCAAACGGGGACAGGAGCGTGAGGGGCTTTTAACGCACAAACACCCAAAAAACAAGTCATATCTGCTGCTCATTCTAAACACTTCCCCTCAAATCTTATGACTTTTAACCCCTATTGATTATGCGATGACGCACACAGCATTATGATAATCTCTATTGATCTAAGATGCATGCTTTCACGTTAAATCCTGATGATGTCATTCTGCTCAACGCTGAAACCTTTGCAAGCGGCACTAATAAGTATTCATCTCAGGGGTTCAGTCTTTTTTGTTTTAGCTCCTAGCAGAACTGATTTTTTTTCAAAACCAACTTTGGGTACACAAGCTACTTAATCCTAGTACAGGTTTTATGACAAACTATTTTTTTGTTTTTGTCAGTTCTTAGCCTTCACCTTGTGAATGAATTTCTCCACCCTTCCTTGAAGGCCCCACCAGCGGAAATGAACCGTTACCAGCTTATAGGCCGTCATGTAGGGACAGTTACCGCTGTGGAGCTCCTTCTGTATGGACAGAGAGAATAGGGAAAGATAATTCACACACAGTCACAGTGGAGTTCCTTCTACATGTAAAGAGAGAATAAAGATAATTCACACACAGTCACAGTGGAGTTCCTTCTACATGGAAAGAGAGAATAAAGATAATTCCCACACAGTCACAGTGGAGTTCCTTCTACATGGAAAGAGAGAATAAAGATAATTCACACACTGCCAATGTGGAGTTCCTCCTACATGTACAGAGAGAATAAAGATAATTCACTCAGTCTTCACACTAAACAGTTTCCATTCTGCAGAATGACTGCAAAAGGTTGTACAGGGCTGTGCCAAGCCCTGCTGCATTTCATCATTATCAGTAAGAGCGGTTAAGGGGTGATTTTGGAATGCAACAGCACTTGACTACACGCGGTCTGATTTAGGAGGGGTGTGAAGCAAACCTTCCAGCCGGGTCCCAAGGGTCCCCTCCCCGTCTTTTCGGAGTGAAAGATAGCCGGGTCTTCCTCTGGCTTGTAGTCCTGGTGTAGACAGAGATCACCGATTGGAGACAGATCACCAGTCAAAGGGCTGCCTTTACATCTACTAAAATCTAGTTCCCTGACAGAGACTTAAGTGTAGTTGATGAACGGGTTATTGTAGAAGTGTTGTGTGAACTTACAACATCATCAACTTGCGATCGATCGGCAATATCTATGGGCACCACCTCTGCTTCCTCCCACTCTTCAGGAGGTAAACCATGGGGCTGGAGAGAGGAGGAAGGGATTATTCCAGAGCAGAATCCACAGCATATGCAGAACGTGAGCACGACAGCCAATCACACTCCGCCATATCTGCTCTTATGAAATTAGCCCTAAAAGAGACTCAGAAATGAAATATTTCTACCAAGCGAACAAACACACATCACCTAACCCACATCTACACACACACACACGTGCATAGAGGCAGGCGCACACACACACACACACACATGCATGCACAGAGGCACACACACAATCTCATTGCCAACACTCACATTGTTAGTTGTTCCAATGTCCGGCTTGTGCCAAGTTTCAATCTTAATGAAAAAGTCATCCTTCATGTACTCATTCTGCAAAGAGCAAAAACACTGACATTATCAACCTTGCTCAGGTACAGGAGGGCCAGCATCAGTTCAGAAGGCATAAATGTGACAGAAACAGTGTTAAAGTGACACTTACCGTCACAACTGTGCGTTCACCAATGTCAGCGAAGGTCCAAGGAGGCGCGCGAGAGAGAAAGAGAACAGACACTATTCACCATACTGTAATACCTGTACAAAACCGCAAATCCCATAATACATCGCGGCCGACAGTCAGCAGGGAACATTCAATCAGTACAGTAGGTTGCAGGCAGATGCTGAATACTGTGGTCATAAAACAAGTAATCGGTTGATTTCTACACTATACTATCAAGAAATATTTATTGAAACATATATTACAGCATGGGAAATTTCAAAACTAAAAATGGGGGAGAAAAAATTCACAGAACAGAGAATATACTGTTAAATATATGCATAAATGTAGCAGTACAATGCCTAGCGCAACAGTAATTACAGACATAAATACCGCAAGATACTGACTCGTGCGGCAATATGGATATGCATTCCAAGCCTTCTCGTGGAAGACCAACGCTCCTTCTGGTGCAAACATCTGGATGAAACTGGGCACCTTACTGCAAAAAGAACGAAAGAGAAAAGCTGTAACACATGAATCACACATATTTAAAATAAGAATAACCCACCAATAAGCAAATGAGCTGTAGTAATAACTGTTAATTATGGTAGGCCATACAGTAAGCAGGGTAAAATGTAGGCAAAATATTATGTATATGGTAGATGTAATGTAATGTACAACCAATTAATAATAAACACTGTAAAAAAGCACTTAACAAAACTGATACATTTTTTAAAGCTTACACTTCATATTATACTAGCAGGCAGGCAATTTGATAGGCAGGTATTCATACACAGCAATTATATATAGTACATGTGACCTGCATATATGGTAGATGTTGTGGGAGCAGGATGAACTGTGTATATGGTAGATGTTGTGGGAGCAGGCTGAACTGTGTATATGATCGATCTTGTGGGAGCAGGCTGACCTGTGTATATGTTATATGTTGTGGGAGCAGGATGAACTGTGTATATGGTAGATCTTGTGGGAGCAGGCTGACCTGTGTACATGGTAGATCTTGTGGGAGCAGGCTGACCTGTGTATATGGTAGATCTTGTGGGAGCAGGCTGACCTGTGTATATGGTAGATCTTGTGGGAGCAGGCTGACCTGTGTATATGATCGATCTTGTGGGAGCAGGCGGACCTGTGTATATGTTAGATGTTGCGGGAGCAGGATGAACGGTGTACATGATAGATTTTGTGGGAGCAGGCTGACCTGTGTATATGGTAGATGTTGTGGGAGCAGGCTGACCTGTGTATATGATAGATGTTGTGGGAGCAGGCTGATCTGTGTATATGATAGATCTTGTGGAAGCAGGCTGACCTGTGTATATGATAGATTTTGTGGGAGCAGGCTGACCTGTGTATGTGACCGATGTTGGGGGAGCAGGCTGACCTGTGTATGTGACAGATGCTGAGGCAGATCTTATGGGAGCAAGCTAACCTGTGTATGTGGTAGATCTTGTGGGTGTACTGGCCCTTCTCGCCCTCCTTCTCATAAGGCTCATTGCGAAGCACCTCTATTCCCTCCCCACCTCCTGTGTTGTTCTTACTGGCTTCTGCCACCGAGAACAGCTGGCCAACCTGGTACTGGGGAAAAATGAGGTTACCTGGTAGAGTCATGGCTCTCAGTGTACACACATTATCAATGCACTCACAAAACAGCTCAGTGCTGTAACACAAACGTTAGCCAGCTACATCTTACTTAAGAGAGTGCTGTGTGAACGAAACATTTCTGTTATGTAACCTATCAGGTAACCGGCATTTTACTGGTCGTTACCCAGTCATTTAGAAACTAAAATGCGACCAAAGAAACGCAATGAATAGCTACTTACCTCTTCTACAGAACATGGTAACAGCACTTGACTACGAGAGAGAAAAAGCAGGTGTTGACACAACAACGACTTAACAGCTTGCACAATCGCTTTACAGCACGAAAAAATACAATGTGCTCCAAATGCATGAACAACCCTAGGCTAATGCCACAGCTAGCCGGGTAGCAACAAAGATAACGTCAAACGTTTTTGAAATCATTACAAATATATAACATCGCAGTATTACTGAGGGAAAACAAACAGCAGCAGCACAGGATGTCAATGTTAACACAGTAAGCATACAATCCAAATAACACGAGACATACTGTACTAGAAGGCTGGGTAGCTTGCCGCTACCCGGGACTGCATAGCTAGCTCGCTATATGACTGCTCGTATTCCATCCTTTGATTATGTAATCTTCACGAGAGCTTCTATTTTCGCATCAAATGTACGTTTATAAAGAGAGCAATATGAAAAATGAATCTGTAATGTTAATAACGACATGCACTTACTATTCTTTAATGAGTACCATCCCGAATCTGGACAGAACGGTACATCCAACAACAGAATCCTCTCACCGGAAATATGAGCAACACGTTCCTTCGCGTCATTGAGCATGAGAGGGCAGCGCTACTGGGCGCTCAGAGTAACCATCTTGGGGAGGAGGGAAGCGTGATCTCAGCCCACCGCCATCGAAAAACAAACCTATTTTATCAGGTCGAGTACTGCGGTAAAGTTTCTTTTATTTTGGATATTGCGTAATAAGCTGATATTCTGTTAGAAAGCTTTACATGGGATGCCCAGGCACCGTCATAAAAGTGCCCGGTACAACTATTTCTAATGAATATCACAACAAATATTTGTCAGCAACATCCTACCCACATGGCACGTAGATGTACGACCAAGTGTAGAATTTAGCTTTCTGATGAAAGAAATGGAGAGTATTTGTTGTGGAGAAAGCACACTTTTAACATTTATTTATTTATTTATTTATTTATTTATTTATTTATTTATTTAACCAATGATTATTTTTAGATACTATGATTTCTTTTCTTTTTTTTTTTTGGAAAAAAAATCAAGATTTTTTTCTAGAACAAAGATTGTCTTTGGAAACAAGGACTTCAACTCATAAACAAGAATTTATGTTTAGAAATAAGTGTTCCTTTTAAGAAAAATGATGGATTTTAACTCAGGATTAAAAAGCGTACCCGGTAAAAAAATAATTAAATACCATTCTCACATCCAAAAACCGAAAAAAAGCAAAAATCTGTGGGTTTTCCATTCAAATGAATGAACAATATCTTCATTCAATAACTATGATGAAATAAACACATGAAAATGTATTTGAAGACACTGGAAAAACAACAAGATGAACAAGATTATAGCCTTATGTCCAAAAAGTGAAAAATGTTCAAAAGTCAAAATATGTGCGATTTCTGTTCAGATAGATGAAAAATCAGTGTTATCCAGCAACCACAGTGAAAAAAATGAATTAAATATACTTGGAAGACATCTATGAAGAAAAAACAATTTCACTGGAAAATAACAAAATATGACAATAGGTGTATATCCAAAAAGTATTTTAAAAATTCCAAAATTATGAATGTCATATCAACAGATGGATGTGCTATAATGTTCAAATCTACAGTGAAATGAACGAGTGAAAATGTCCCTGAAGACATCTGTAATAAAAAATCTGTTTCAGAGGATACATTAAAATACATTATTATAGTCTTATATCCCAAAAGTGAAAAAATACAAATGTTCTAAATATGTCAGTTTTGTCATTCATATGGAGGCAGAATCATGTTTATTCAACAACCACAGTGAATTACATGAATGAAAGTGCTCTTGAAGACCTATGATGAAAAATCTTTTTTAGTGGAAAAAACAGCAAAATATATAAAACTTGACCAAAAATTTTAAAAATATGAAAGTTCCAAATATGTCAGTTTTCATTCAGAGGGATGTCAAATCATGTTTATTCGACAACCAGGGTGAAATTAATTAATACAAATATGTTTGAAGACATTTATGATGAAAAATGTGTTTCAGTGGAAAATCAGAAAAATACATAAGACTTATGCCTAAAAAGTGAAAAGGTTAAATTATAAATATGTCATTTTTCATTCTGAGGGATGCAAGATCATGCTTATTTACCACCATGGTGAAATTAATGAATGAAAATGTTCTTTTTTTATTTATGATAAAAAAATCTGTTTGTCAACAACAACAAAAAAACCAGCTAAATACGCATTTTGTTAAAAAAAAAATTGAAAAATTCGAAATATATCTTATTTTTCATTTGGATGGTTTCAATAACATATTTATTCAACAACTATGGTAAAATAAATTAATTAAAAATGTCTAGAAGACATTTGTGTGGAAAAATCTGTTTCAGTGGAAAACAGTATACATAAGATGCATACTGTATTATGAAGTATTAAGTTCAAAAAACTGAAAAATGCAAGAAAATCTAAATGTAATTTTTTCATTCAGATGGATGACATCATGTTTAGTCAACAACCACAGTTTTAAAAAAAATGAATAGAAAAATTCAAGACATTTATGATGAAAAATCTTTCATTGGAAAAACACCAAAATACATATAGACTTTAACAAAAAAAAAAGGAAAAGTTCTAAATATATAATTTTTCACATTCAGATGGTGCAGTTATTGCACCATGCTCTTTTAAGATGGTCCCATCCCTTTGAAAGTTTTGGAATTGATTGTCTGTTGAATATCCAATAACCAAATTGAAAGTCAGGCATTCAAATTAACAATTGAGTATAATTAACATTGGTATTAGTGTTTTAGAACACAGTTACTGTCCAAATATCCTCATACCCCAATTTTAGGACACAAACATTCACATAGACCACAGTAGTTTGGGCCGTGACTGTGCTAGCCAGTGTTTCACAAAAGGTAGTAATCACATATCAGTAAAATATGCAATGTCGCCACAATGCACTTTGTCAACTTTGTAGAAGTTAACATACAAAACTGGGTTCATGAACATGACAGTGACTTTGGTTTACTCTAATGGCCTACACAGTCCCCAGATCTCTCCAATAGAACAGCTTTGGGATGAGCTGGAAAGGGCAGTTTGTAGCATGAATGTGTGGCTGAAAAAACTTCAGTCACTGCGTTAATGCTGCCAAGTCAGCGTGGACCAAAATCCCGAAGGAATGTTTTCAGCAGCTTGTTGAATCCACGTCACAAAGAATCCAAGAAATTCTGGAGGCAAAAGGGGCTCCTCGGCACTAGATAAGTGTGCCTAATGAAGTGGCCACTGAGTGTATGTGTGTATGTATGCATATGCATGTCAATGTGTAATCACATAATTTAAACCATTTTTGAAACTTAAAAATGTATTGTTTAGAAGCTGTCAAGAGGAGTCCTTGTACCTTTTGATAACAGCTGTGTTTCCATGATGTCAATCATTATGGCACCTCTTGAAAACCACAAGCTTGCCATCCCACGATGTGAATACGAAAGGAAAAGTAGGACCTATGTGGACTGAATCCCTGCTTGCGAGAGGAGCCAGCGGATGGATATACAGCTTGCCTCCTCTTGAGTGTATACACTGCTTTTCGTGAACGGCGTGTCCTTAGTCAACACTGACCCCTTCTGTCTACATTCTGTCATGACACACCATTACCAGCATTTTTTAACCATTCTGTTAGTTAACATCCCAGTATTAGACTGCTGAAATGAATGTCATACTACTAAATAAACTAATGCCAAATAAATGTAAATGTACTACTGTTCTGTAAAGCAGCCCTGTGTCAAATCCCAGAAAAAAGGAGTATGTAATGTAAGGGAGTATATAGATGGAGGGAAACTGTGAAACTGGCAATCTAAGTAAAAAGGACCTTGAGAAACCTGTAGGAAAATTGTTCATATGACCTTTATTAAATGAATATATATTAGAAGATACTAATACTAAATTATTATTATCATTACCCAAAGAGGGCAAACATCATTGTTTGATAAAAGTAGACCTATGCTAAGGTGAAGGATTAGCTTGTTTGGTACATGACTCCCACCTAGCTGCAGTTGATTAAAAATTCAGAAATTATGTTTGTTTGTTTTTTTTTGCGATGAAATCAGTCACCAAAAAATACAAAAATATAACCACAAGTGGTAAATATAAACGTATGACCACAACAAATTTTTAAGGTGTAAGGACACACCTTAAATGGTGAATGGCTTTCACATGGCAGTGCCTAGCTGAGAGGACACCATTCAAGCTTCATGATGATCAGCCATTGCTAAGCCTGTGACAACTGCCTACTTAAAACTCATTGGCTGAGAGAGGCCACTTTTTCCAGATATGACTTTATAATTATACAACCAGAAATAGCCTTGTGGAAAGTTATAGCATGTAAAATTTTAATTTGATTGGCAAAGAAATTGAGGAGTTATCGGAAGTTTTTCCCCCTCTTACAGCACCACCGATTATTGAATGGCTGCTAAATTTAGCATGTTGCGTCAGAGTGAAATATTGCACATATATTTTGTGCTGATCAGACAAAGCATTCAAAAGTTCAACATTTCTTTTTTTGATAATTATGGAGTTACAGACTCCTCAGATTCTCAGAATGATCACATTCTCTTCTGATGGTAAGATGAAAAAACACCAAATTTTGATATCAACACTTTTAATGGCAAGCCTAGATTATGCCATTTTTAATTAATGAACAATTTCATTAATGAACAATTAATGTTTTTGTTGAGATATTTACATATCCATGATACATTCTTTGAAAACCTGCATTGTTGTTATAGTACCCCCTAATGGCCGACAGATCTCCAATTTTACATGATAGTACAAAAGGTCAAAAGGTCAACATACTCACCATGGGTTCATTCCAATCGCTTATTTTCTCCGTCCTTAGCTCCTCCGTCGTCAGGTGACCCAGAAATCAATCAGGGACTTTATTTGTATTGTGCCTTTTGTATATGGGATGCATCACAAAATATATGCATACCAATAACAGTCAAACAATGACACAGTAAAAGAAGGTAAAATATAAGAAAAATAAAAATTATTTTAAAAATTGTTTAATTTGGGAACCAAAAAAATAATATAAAGGGTTAAATATGTTTTAAATGACTGAAAAATGGAAATAAAACATAAATAGTCAAACAACTATACAATTAAATAAATACAACGGTCAACAATTAGATATTAAAAAGGAATGTCTTAAACTGTGATTAAAAACTACTCAAGGACTGACAGCCTGTTCTGTACTGTAGTAATTGAGTTGCGCCATTTTGGTGCATAAAAACAGAAAGCAGCCTCCTCTGTGTCTGGGTTTAACAGCAGGAGAAACTAACAGGGCGGAATTTGCAGGGCAGAGTGGTCGCTGAGGCAGATACACAGTCAAACAGTCACTGATGCGTTCACGTGCTAAACCATTTAAACGCTTTAAACACTAATTAAACCTTAAAATCAATACTAAAAGACACAAAGCAAGAACAGGGGTGGTATGAACGCATTTCTTGGTACCTTTTAATAGGCGAGTTCTGAATCAGTTGAAGCCACTCTATTGATTTTTATGAAGACCAATGAAGGGTGCATTACAGTAATCTAGTTTGCTAGTAACAATGCATGCGCTTCCTTTTCCACATCAGGAGCACACAATAGTGGTCTGATTTCCGCTGTGTTCCTCAGATGATAAAAAAAACAACCTTATTAACATTGTTAAAATGTGATGCAAAGTTCATATCTGTCAAAAATCACCCCTAAATTTGTTACCTGTGATTTGCTTTGTAGACCTAATAGGGTTAACTTATTCTCAATATCCACTCTCTGAACTCTGGAGCCAAATGGCTGCTGTTATCTGATTGGCTGAGGCCAGTCATGTTTTTTAAAGATCACCTGTAAAGATGTCACTGAGGACACACTCTTTCAAGGGCTCGTCCGGGATTTGAACCCGGGACCTCTCGCACCCGAAGCGAGAATCATACCCCTAGACCAACGAGCCACTTGGACGGAGTGTAGCACAGTGGGTAAGGAACTGGGCTTGTAACCGAAAGGTCGCAGGTTCGATTCCCAGGTAGGACACTGCCGTTGTACCCTTGAGCAAGGTACTTAACCAAAATTGCTTCAGTATATATCCAGCTGTATAAATGGATACAATGTAAAAATGCTATGTAAAAGTTGTGTAAGTCGCTCTGGATAAGAGCGTCTGCTAAATGCCTGTAATGTAATGTAATGTTTTTTAAAGATATTTGCACAAAGTTGCAGGATGCAAAATTTCAACCTGATTGGTCAAATGTTTGAAAAGTATAGCCATTTAAACTTATGTTTCTTATAGTGCCACCTATTGGCAAAGATCCGTCAACTCTAGCGTACTGCCTCTGAAAACATTATTGCACTTGAAAGCTTGTGAGGAATGGGCATTGCATCATGAGCTACAGCTGTCAAAACCTTACACGCCCATAAAATTTGACATGCGGCAGCCATATTGTTTTGAAACATTTTTAAATTATTGAGATTCAGGCTCCAGAGCCTGATGTGTTGTTGCTGGGCCAAATGGGTCCAGATTAAGTTCACTGAAGTAGGTTTTGCAAACAAAATTCAAAATGGTGTAAAATTCAATTTTGTGGAAATGAAATCAGGAAGATATGTTTTGCTCAGAATAAGCCAAGGAATCTGGGAAAAAATATTTCAATTACTGAGCACACAGTTCAGGAGTTATGGCCATAATGGTTGCGTTACAGCGCCACCATCTGGTGCCTAACTCATATAGTGTGAGGGGGGACACATATGGTTGCCAAGTACAACAGTGCCCCCTGCAGGACCAAGTTCCACATGTGCACCATTTCCTTGGGTGAAGTGGCATTAGCAAAGGGTTCACGGCTGTAGAGGAAAATGCAAGAGCCGCACGGCAGCACTAAAGGAAGGGCCTAATAGAAGCGCGCTGAGATGCTCTGTTTGCTCCCTAAAACGTATCTGAAGTTTTACTCCAATCAGGAAGAACATGAAGGAGTGTGGACGGAGTGTGGCACAGTGGGTAAGGAACTGGGCTTGTAACCGAAAGGTCGCAGGTTCGATTCCCGGGTTGGGCACTGCCGCTGTACCCTTGAGCAAGGTACTTAACCGAAATTGCTTCAGTATATATCCAGCTGTATAAAATGGATACAATGTAAAATGCTATGTAAGTCGCTCTGGATCGCTAAATGCCTGTAATGTAATGTAATGAAGGAAATCTGCTTACTTCCTGTTCAGGCAGGAAGTTGCAAAAAAAGGGAAGGCCAGTCATTCTTGAGAAGTGTTCTGGACCGTGCGTCAACATTGCACAAAATCAGACACTGCACTGAGGAGATACGGTTATTTTTTCTGCTGTCCTCGTCTCCATTTGCGAATATGGAAGGTGGAACGGATGAAAAATACATGAAATTGACTTCTGGAATCACATTGTCAACGTCGGCTCATTCCATTTTCTAATTTCACCTCCTAGCTTCTTTTCCTTGCTCCTAACTCCACCCATCAGAGGACACAAGGAAAGGACACTGGGACAGTGAAATGTGTACAAGGCAATTGGAACGTCAAATTCGCCTTTGCTTTTTCTAGCGTCAGTTTGAAGCCATGCCAAATACAGACGTGGCCAATGAGGAGAGGTGGATCCACAGTTCGATCATTCGATCATCTGAAAGTAAAAACTTCCACAAAGGATGCTCTCGTGTACCCTCACTGAAGCATCCTCTGGGAGCCTCCTAGCTCCTCGAAGGAGCACTTCACGCATTGGAATCTCCTTAAAGATGCTGGGCCTTGATCGATTTCCAGGTCACGCAAGGACCAAAGGGAGAAGGACAGGTAAAATACGTGATTTGAATGAGCCCTATGAGTCGATCACTTTGGGAGAGACACATTATATGGTTCCAGTTTGATGAAATACATCACAATACATCACATTACAGGCATTTAGCAGACGCTCTTATCCAGAGCGACTTACACAATCGTTTACATTGTATCCATTTATACAGCTGGATATATACTGAAGTATTGCAGGTTAAGTACCTTGCTCAAGGGTACAACGGCAGTGTCCTACCTGAGAATCGAACCTGTGACCTGTAGGTTACATGACCATCTCCTTACCCATTATACTGCACTGAAATGTCAAAGGAACACTACCCTTGCCCTCTATCAGTATGCCAAGCTTCAAAAAAGTGACAGAGCTAAAACTGGCACTGCTGTAGACACCCACTGCAGAAGAATAATAATGATGCAACATACAAAAACAACAGGATGCCTCATGCCTTTGGTGCTTGGCACGCTAATAATAATAAGCAGAATAAAAACAATAGGGTTCCAGCAGCTTTGCTGATTGGACCCCTAATTATTCAGCAAACCAGCTGGTGTACAGAAAACAAACCACCATAGATATTTTTATCACATACTTTAATACAGTTGTTCAGACTGAAATAATATACTTTAATCAACAACCCCGCATAAATTATTTGTTACAATTAATACACTTGTGATTTTAATATTAGACATTAGAATATATGATCACATATATTTTTCTGTACATGCCAAAAAATAATAGCCACTATTTACATCAAATTTATTTCAAAAATAAAATATTAAAATGAACAGCCCAATGATGTTTTAGAATTGGCAATTTACCTACAACTGAAAATGTTGGGACAGAAATTTTCTATTAAATACCAACCCCAGGTACTGCATTTACCACTTCATTGCATCTTTCTCTTACGCAGGCGTGCGCACACACACACACACACACACACACACATACATTCTCTAGTTCTCTCTGACACACACTCTCGCTCGCTCTCTCTCACTCACTCACTCTCTCACACACACATACTCTCTAGTTCTCTCTGACATGCACTCTTGCTCGCTCTCTCTCTCTCACACACACACACACTGTGCAAAATACACACAATTTACATATATACATACTCTGTACTTGCACTCTCTCTCTCACTCACACACACACACACACATTCTGTACACTAAAACACAAGTAGAGACCAACACCCTGGCACATCTGGTCTACGCAGGCTGCCTACACCCTCTCTACACAATGCATCACACACTTAACACACACTCCACATCCTCAATGTTCACCAGCCTATTGTGGGCTGAGATACCTGCCACTCCCATATGTACCTGCTCACTGCACATGCTCAGAAACAGTCACTCCCCTATGTACATGCTCACTGCACATGCTCACATAGACAGTCACTCCCATATGTACCTGCTTACTGCACATGCTCAGAAACAGTCACTCCCATATGTACCTGCTCACTGCACATGCTCAGAAACAGTAACACCCATATGTACACGCTCATTGCACATGCTCAGTCACTCCCATGTGTACCTGCTTACTGCACATGCTCAGAAACAGTCACTACCATACGTGTCTGATCACTGCACATGCTCAGAAACAGTCACTCCCATACGTACACGCTTACTGCACATGCTCAGAAACAGTCACTCCCATGTGTACCTGCTTACTGCACATGCTCAGAAACAGTCACTCCCATACGTACACGCTTACTGCACATGCTCAGAAACAGTCACTCCCATACGTGCCTGCTCACTGCACATGCTCAGAAACAGTCACTCCCATACGTGCCTGCGCACTGCACATGCTCAGAAACAGTCACTCCCATACGTGCCTGCTCACTGCACATGCTCAGAAACAGTCACTCCCATACATACCTGCTCGCTGTACATGCTCAGAAACAGGCAGTCTTTCTCCCACACAGCCCAACACCCTCACAAAATCCATCTAAAATATAAAAAAAGGGCGACTGAATTCATTGGGATATAACATTAATCATCGTCTCGGACTTTGCTCTAAATAAACAGTTTTAGGATTCAATTACAACTGAACAGGAGATGACAGACTGTGTGAATTTACAGAAATGTGGGAATAAGACTGAAATCTGTAGGAGAATAATAAAAGATCTTGACTATTTCATACAAACACGCGAACCCCTGATTTTTTTTGTGATAAAAGGAGAGCTTGAGATGCCAATCGTAATGAGACACTCGGTACACTGTTCTTTGTAAAGCTGCATACAGGTGACTGGTTGACATGGCGATAGCCTCTTCACCACGATGTGAGAGAGAGAGAGCGCAAAGCGGCTTCAGTCCCAGCCATTGTCCTTGATCATGTGCGACAATTCAATGATGAACTTTCCCTCCTTGTACTTCTGACTCAACTCAAAAGCCTGTTCCTGCAAGGACAGAGAGAGACAAATAGAGGGAGAGAGGGGAGGGGGAAAGGAAAGGGAGAGAGACATAGGAAGAAAGGGAGAAAGAAAGAGAGAGAGGGGTGCAGAGAGAGAGAGAGAAACAGAGGCAGAGAGTAGTAGGAGAGGTTTGTGTAGTTAATAAACGATAGCTGAAACACACGGTAAACTGTGATGTAAAGCACGATAGCTGAAACACACGGTAAACTGTGATGTAAAGCACGATAGCTGAAACACACGTAAAGTGTGATGTAAAGCACGATAGCTGGAACACACGATAAAGCGTGATGCAATGCGCGAGCCCAGTCTTACGTATTTCCAGCCCAGGGTGGTGTGGCAGCTCTCGCAGTAGATGTCCGCCACAGCGTGAAGCCCCGTCAGCAGCACTCTCTCCTCCGCCGGGCCACACCCCACGTTCACCCTGAGGGGAGCACAGGCCGATCAGAGGCCGCGCCAGCAAACCCCGGAAACACCTCCGGGCCTGAAACCCCTTCCACACACTCAACCGCACAGCTATTGTCTCGAGACCGATGCAGGAGTGCGAGCACATTCAGAACTCAAGTGAATGCACACTGTACGAGGACAGATAAGGGAGAGGAACTCACACTGAGTTGAAGAGGTAGGCCCTTCCTTGGCTTCCCTGGAAAGACTGGGACACACACAGTGTGGTAAGCCCACCAGTAACCAAAAGATCTCTCCTCACTGTCAAGTCTCACCAAAGTCAAACAGAGGCAATTTTCTGTGCCTGAACTATACAGCCATGAAGTGCAATACTGATGCTTTTCAGTACTCAATAAGCACATACTGGTTATGCAAACGTGGAGATGGAGCCTTCATTTAACACATGCAGATAACAGACATCAAAATCAATGGCATGTCTGGAACTTGGTCACAATTAGTTTAATCGCACATAGTAATACACAGAATCCAGTTTCTGATATCGCGATAAAATGCTACAGTCTGCGTTTGAATTTTCGATTTTTAACCATTTTATCGCAAACATTTAATTGCGGCCTTATCAAAACGTTCACTTGAACACTGTTGATATTGACTGGCAGGACAGATACACCATATATAAACTGGGATTCTGTAGGTGAAATTTGGCTTGAGTGTGTTCAGTTTTTCTGACTAGTATACAAGTCAATTCTCCAGGCCGACACCTCCACCAAGACTTTAAAAGACAGCATATTCTCATTCCCATAAAACACCGATCAAACATTGCGCAATTTTTCTAGTCAAATTTAGCAAACATTGTAATGTTTTCATAGCGTAAGAGAAAAAACAGATACCATATTTCTTTATCAACAGGCATTGGATTTTTTTTTTTTTTTTAAAGATAGGGCTCTTTGGTCGTGTGTGAAACACTTACTTTGGAGATAAGATCGTCATGGTTGGCCAGGTGAGCCCGGCAGTGCACGCAGCTGTACCTGCGATGACAGGTGTCCAGGTAGGCCTGAAAGGTTTTCGCCTTGGTCAGCTTCACCATGTCTGAGAGAGAGAGAAACGGATATTAGAAACGTGTTTACCGCGGTGTGTAACCGTTCATGCTTGTCCTCGCACAAGCAGAACAAGAAAAATTAAGAGAACAAAAACATAGCGAAATTTCTAAATAATTTTATTATTAACACAGACATTTTAAACCACGTTATATCTCTACACGTATACGATCAAATCTAAATTTAACTTCCTTTGTAATTAGCCGGGAAAACGAACAACATACTGACCTACTTACAAGATAGCTTTGTAGCCCGCTTGCAGCCAAAACAAACGCAGCATGAATGTTGATAATAAAATCTATTTTAGCAACCACTGTAATTCCCTACTAGGTTATCTCTAAGTGACTTGGCGTAAGATTAGTAGGCCACTAGTTAGCTATGCTAGCTGTTCTAACTTTGTTTCGTGCTGCAGGGTGTGGACACCCATCTGTAACTCAGCTATTTGCATGCAAACACAAATTACTTCAGCTTTAAAATAAAATATATTTTAAAAAATGTAAAAAAAAAAAATAGCCATCGACCTTTACACAGCATTTTCGCATTTGATTTAGCGGCTCTGTGTTGCTGTGTAGCTGTAGCTAACAGCAAACTCAGCCCGTTGGTATTATTGCAATACAGCTAACGATGTTAGCTTTGGCTACGCAACATTCGCGGTGAATACTCACCTCAAACGTGTCGCTTTGCTAATGCTTCGCGGGATGTGGACCGATTTCTGGAGTATTAGCTTGCACGTTAGATAATTAATCAAGAACAAATAAAATAAACAACTGTCGATGAACTGGTAAGCACGCGCACGGTAAAAACAAAACTGAGCTAACTGGCGCTAACGTTAACCACGAAGTCTCTTGGCTAATGGAGCAAATTGATTCCTCTTCTGGCCAGTTAGCGTTCAGGCGACGCGAAATAAGCTTGCTTCAGGGTTCAGCTGAGGAAAACTGTGTATTTTAAATTACAAGGCAAATATGTCCGAGCCCGATAGCAGCTACATAAGTTATTTTCGTCTTTCAAACGCCTTTTAATGCTGGCGGAAATGTGTGTCGTTGTTTGTTTACAGTGGGTTAACAATTTAGCATTGCTCGAACTCGTCACAGTAACACTCGCAATAACAAACCTCCGCCGACCAATCAGAATTGTCCGAAGGGCTGCGTGAATGTAGGTCAGCCAATCAGCTTAGCTGCGGAACCCTGAACGTGCAGGGTGCCGATCACGGACTCTTCTGTCAGACGGAAACACGCCCCACACAACTTCAAAACAGATGCGAGATATACATTTTTATTCGATACGATTCCTTGTGCAGCCATTAGCCATTAGCATTAGATATATAAATTAAGAAGTGCTGCTTATGTAAGTGCCTTAATTATGAACACAAACACAAATCCTAATCTGTAACTGGAAAAGAAAAACACTTAGCCATCCGAGCAAGGGCAGTCGGGCAATTAATCATGCATGCAGATTTACACTTAATTTAGTAATGCTACAATATAAATAAAAAGTCCAAAGTTCAAAGGATAGGGTTAAACTTTTATTGTGTGCGCTCACTTATTCAGTGTTGAGAAAACGCTGGAAGCAACTATTGCAATCATTCCCCCTAAAAGCCACACAAAGAGGGATCAATTTGGAGCTTACAGAAAATCAATAGCCACGCAGTCCTGACATAACCAGTCACTGTGCAAGTCTGGGCTTGTGCCTGTTTTCACCTATGTTCTCGTTTTCCTCACTTTAAATTCATAACCAGTTTCTTTAATTTGAAGTATATTACCCACTGCCCTACTTTTCACACTTTTCACACGACAAAGCACTACAAAGCAGGGTAGTAAAATATTGACTTTCTAGTACAACCAGTCTGACAAGGTAGTGTTTCAGCTGACTTGAACAAAGAAATAAGGAGAGAGAGAGAGAGGGAGAGAGAGAGAGAGAGAGAGAATGAAAAATATGCATTATGCATATGCCTTCCATAAAGCCTTAAAGGACTATTGCTGATAGCTATTATTATGTGTGGGTGTTGTATGTGTTTATATGTGGCAGTGAGTATAAGAACAAACCATTCAATACCACACATGAATTCAATACATTCTACATTTTATTAAACCATGAGGCGTTACAAGTGGCATAGAATAACTTCACAATCTCATGTTTATCAATATCTGTATTGGTTCCCATATGGTCGTCAAGAATATGATTTTATAGCAGTGAGCAAGCAGGGTATTCAACCAGGATAGAAAAAAACGTGATCACGCAAAAGCACATTTAGAGCTTTCCGATACGAGAGGATGCTTCAGGGTGAGCAGCGGTAATCTCCATTTCGCATTTTGCAGATACAGAAAGCACTGGTGAGCTGTTACTGTGGGGAAATAAAGCTAAGCTGGGCCCTCAAAAATCCTGCAGCAGCTTTTCTATTGGCCAACAAAGCTGGGCAAATCTTGGCAAAAAGAGAGGAGAAGGGTCTACTGCTTGCAAGGGGGAGCAGTGGGAGGGTTTGCACTAAGGTACTTAGAGAGCAGGGCGGGGTAATCAGTCATGACTCCGGTGGCCCCCAGAGCAAATGCTCCCTCCATGTCTCTCTCCTCGTTACAAACAAAGAGGTGCACCTGGAGGAAACGGAGGAAAGAGCGTGAGGGAGGGACCGGGAGGTGCAGCATACATGCACAGAATGGGCCAGGTGACTGACCGGAGTAGGTTTTACATGCAGTTCCATCCTCCAACACCAAGGGGGCGATAGAGGACCTTATGAAGCCACTAATTAAGCAAACCGTACACTGCGGTATCTTAAACACAGCGCAAGCTTTCGTTCTGACACATCACTACAACGCCAGATTTAACTAATCACAGGCCGTGTCCGAATCAGCGCATTCGCCTACTATTGAGTATGCAAGTTGCATACAAGTTGTACACTCAATAGCTGGCAAGTGTGGTGATTTGGACATTGCCCTGGTCTTCAAAGTCATGACTGTGATTGGTTGAATCAGGCCTTTTAGTGCACCCGCACCAGCCCATTTCAGATAATAGCTCTGATGAAATAAATCAAACACTGCAGTAGCTGCAGACAGCATTTCAGTAATGAAAATGTGGGTCAGGCTGAAGTTAAACCAGGGATATACCTGGATGAAGCGGAATAGACTTCACTCACCCCACAAAAAGGCATTCCACATTTTTTTTGCCATGGTTTTTGGGCAATGTACAGTACCAGATATAAGGTAAAGGGTGATAGGTAATGTGTAAGGACATAGGTGGCGGGAGCACACGGTTTTTACCCTAATTAGGTTTATCACAATATATAAAATAAATTGTGTTTCTTTATAATCAACTGTACTTCACCTAATTACAATGGCTAATTGCTTTTTCATTGTAAATATCCTACATATCAAGCAGCAATAAACGAGAACTTCACCCAAAAAGGATTCATCAATCCGACTGGACAATAAATAATTTGGATATGCGTCAAGAATACTCATTCCACCTATCACTGTGTAATCCAGAACATTTGATTTAAGTTTGAAAGTGACTATATATTAAAACTGAAAGGCTGAAAAATAATAGCGTGTACCATGATATTTCGGAACACTCATACCAAAACCGGCAAAATTATTATAGCGATTATTATGATGAAAATTATCATTACCTGAATACCTCGGTCAGTCAAGTGTTTAAACAGACCTTTCCTCATAGTTACTCTGAAACAAGAAAATATGACTTACATTTGTTTAATTGTAGGTTTCACTACAATAAAATAAAATTTTTATAAAGAACGTTTAAAAAAGAAAATGTTCCATTTTATACTGTAAACAACAAGAAGACATGAAATACTACTCACTTATCAAGGATAAAAATAATCATCTTGTTCCTCAGTAGAGTAGATGGGGGTATAAATGTTCTAAAAAACATGGTGACAGGGGTTACATAAATACAAAGATTTCTGATACATTTAATAACCGAACAGGCACATCGTTATTGGAGCACATCTTATTGCACATACTGCATGCATACAAGCAAACCAAATCACAAATCACCCTGATAATGAAACAGAGCTGTCTGAGCTTTACTAAATATATCTCCGTCCGCTCACCTGTGTGAATCGGACATGATGTTTCTTCTATGCCAAACGCTGCAGTCCTGCATGCATGCTGTCTGTCTCATGCATGCACAGACACTCTGCAGTCTCACGCATGCACAGACGTGCTGCAGTCTCACGCATGCACAGACACGCTCCCTGTCTCACGCATGCACAGACATGCTGCAGTCTCACGCATGGATGCACACATGCGTAGATGTGCTGGAAGCAGGCTTGGCGTACCGGTTGATGATGGGGATGTAGTAAAACTGGAGGAAGCTCTCTCTGAGGGGCACGAAAGGCAGCAGGCCAGTATAGTAGAGCAGGAGCAGCTGCAGACCCCGGGACTTTGAGAACATGTAGGGCATGGATGGGTTCTGAAGGACAGACAGACAGATGGACGGACGAAGTGTTGGATGGACAGGATGCAGAGCCCCGGTAAAGAGCAGAGTACAAGGAGGTGCTGGACACAATTTTGCACGCACGCACACACGCACACACACATGCACGCACACACACACGCACGCGCACGCACGCACGCACACACCTCACACACGCAGGCACGCACGCGCGCACACACGCACGCACACACGCACGCACGCACGCACGTGCACACGCATGCGCACACACATGTGCACACACACGCGCACACACATGCACACACACTCTCACACACACACACACACACACATACACACATGCACACATGCACGCACACACGCACACACGCACACACAGACACACACACACGCATACACACACACTCTCACACGCACACACACACACCTCTCTCCGGCATTTCCTCATGATGTCAGACTGGACGCTGGCCCAAACAGTGATGTCATCTCTGCCGTACTGCTTCACAAGTGCAGACACCTGTGGGTGAGACAGGCAGCGGGTCAACAGCCGGTCAACAGCCGCGCGCCAGAGCTTCACAAGCCCCGCCTACTTCAGAAGCCCTACCTATTTACCCCAGCACCTCAGGCTTTACCTTTTTGATGAGCGTGCAGTTGTCCTCTTTGATCTCGATGTTGATCGGCACCCTGGGGAACTTCTTGAAAACGTCCTCCAGCAAGGCAAACTTCCGGTCCTGTCCGGTGCTGTAGTGGCCTGCGTGGGAGGAAGAGGAGGGCTCATCAACACGGTGAAGGGCCACGTTTTACCCCAAAACAGGAAGAAAGGCCTGCACACTCCAACCTCACATCTCCTATAAACATATATATACATCTTTAGTCATTTAAGAGCTTTTGACCAATGTTGAGTCAGGTAAAGGTGTGACAACCGTAGCAAACCCATATATAACACAACCCGTTCGGCCATTTTATCACCACTTGGCCCCAGAAGAGTACGGACACACGTTTCACCTTCCCTGTGTCCCCTGTATAGGGTGATGGAGACTGTTACATACCTTCATAGAATGTGACCTCCAGTCTTTCTTTATAGAGTGGTAATTCCTGAAAGCACATAATAGCACATTAGCAGAGGCTAACGGTCACTTATAAAAATGTATTGACGATGCTACCCACCATTCAAAATGGTGGTAGTGATAACAGTAATAACAGCAGATCATGAACCGGCACTGTGGATGTGACCCCTGACCTCTAGGTTTACGGATGAGATTGTGACGTCGTGTCCAGTCTGTCGCAAAAGGTTCTCATCATGTGACACGATCACATGACCGTCCCGGGTCAAGTGGCAGTCGAGCTCGAGCATATCTGTGCCTTCCTCTATGGCACTGAAAAACAGAGGAAAAAAATAAATAAAGAACAAAATAAATAAAATAAACATTTCTTCTGAGGTGCGAGATGTTACCCACTGTGTAAAAGCCTCCATTGTGCTTTCTATCTTCTCCCCAGATCCTGAAAAACAGGAAACAAACCTGAAATGTTCTGCTCGTTAAAATTATGAATCACTCACCCAGGCGAACTGTCTGTCACCAAAGCTCTCAATTAAACATCACTATCACGTCTAACCACAGCCCTAACCACAAACCCGTAAAACAGCGGTAACCAACCCTGTTCCTGGAGATCTACCATCCTGCAGGTTTTTATTTCAACCCTAATTTGGCACGCCAGGCTGTATTAATTAGAAGCTCAATGAGATCTCAATCCATTAGATGAGGTGTGTTTTGTTAGGGTTGGAGTGAAAACCTACAGGACGGTAGATCTCCAGAAACAGGGTTGGTTACCACTGACTTCAAAAAACCCCAATCATTTTCCCATGAAGTTCCACTGTTATTGTGATATTCCAGTGTCCCCTCCCACCCCCTCCCCGTGAGAGAAGTGCCTGCCAGTGTTTATCTTACCCCCTCTGTGGGAGATGTGTCGGCAGTAGAAGGCTGTGCATTTCCTCTTGTGCAAGATGTGCGGGTTCTTCAGCAGGTAGATGGAGGTAAGTGCATAGCCACCCAGGGCAGGGAGGACGTAGTACAGGAAACTAGCCATGAACCCTACAACGTGAGACCAGCCTCAATTTGAACTAAAATACAAAACAAGATATATACATGTATATAGTGCTGTGTAACCAAGCAGCTCAATCTAATTCAGTACTGTACCGAGCAACCCTCATTCATTGAGTATTAATACAATTAACTAATGACCAAAAAAACAGCTGTAATTATCCACTAAAAATTAAACAGTAAGCAGTGCACTGCACTAATAGTGAGAAAAACTGTTATTACAATTCTAGGTTCTTGTACTTAAACCATAAAGGTCAGAGAAAAGTAGTTTTTAAAAAGCCTTCAAATCTCCTCCAGCTTCTGTCAGATTTGAATCAGTCGTTCTCTCCCACAGTCAGTTCGCTCGTCCGTTTCTGTGCATTCTTTTCTCCGCCACTCCCATCTCCTCCTCCAGAGTCTCCTCTTTCCCTCCCCTTTCGCTTGTCACCTGTCAGAGAGCCTTCTGGGAAACCGGCGCAGAGACGGTTCGCAAAGTTCAAGAGGGGGGGAGAAATACCTGTCGGCCGACAGGTCTGCAAATGAGTCAATAGGCGCTCAGAAAAAAAGACGCCCCGATCGGTAACCAGGCAGCGAAGCGTTTAACCGTCCCAGAAGCCCCCAGGCGTTCCAGCCGCTCTTCTGTCGTCGGTGTTCGACGGGTGCTGTCCCTCCCACTGAGAGCTGCAGCGCACAACCAGCTCAACCCGTGTGCGAAACGGCTCTGGCCTCAACACAGCGCCGCACTCCAATGGCTTAGCTCACTGGACACAGCGCTGTCTCACACACTGCCTACTGTCCGACTGATGGATTACACACATACGCACACACGCGCGCGCACGCAAACGCACTTGCGCACAAACGCACACACACATACGCACACGCACACACTCATACACACACGCACACAAGAAAACACACGCGCACACACACATGCTCACACACTCTCTCATATATACACATGCACACACACACACAGACAGACACACACATGCACACACACACACACAGACACGCACATTCAGACACACCTCTCGAGTGTGTGTGAAAGCAGCCGTTACCATTGACGCTGATCCGAACAACGGCTCCTTTTTTCATGGAAACACCATCTAATTTGCCGTATCAACAGTTAATCAAACAGTGTATTGTGTAATCAGTAAATAATATTTTTGAAATGCAATCACAACCAGCCACCTGTGGTAAAACGTGACTCAGTTCTGCCGCACATTGCAAAAAATAATAGTGCGGAAATGTCCCCTGGTGCAGCAAATGATTTCTTAATCAAGAATGTAAACATTATGACAAAGACAACCCATTTTCTGCTGCAAAAACGGGTGAGGGACGTGATTTTCTAACCGACATATACTCAAACAAGTACGGCAGGACTAGACTTCACGCCTCCCTGCGGCCTGTGCACCTATGGTGTGAAGCTTCTGTGTATGTGACAAAGGCCTGGAGCTGAGGATCGCGTGCCTGCACACTCCACAGCAGCCACAGTCAGCAGAATCACATGGCATTGTCCAGCTCCGCAGAACTGCTGAGAGACAGAATGTGGAGAGAGGGAGGGAGGGGGAGAGAGGGAGAGAGAGAGAGAGAAAGGGAGGGAGGGAGGGAGAGAGGGGGAGAGAGAGAGAGAAAGGGAGAGAGGGAGGGAGAGAGGGGGAGAGGGGGAGAGGGGGAGAGAGAGACAGAGGGAGGGAGGGACAGAGAGGGAGAGAGAAAGGAACAGAGACAGAGGGAGGGAGAGGGAGAGAGAGGGGGGAGAGAGAGAGAGAAAGGGGGAGGGAGGGAAAGACAGAGAGAACAGGCGGCGTTCCCTGTTGACCCTACCGTATGCGGCCCCGGTTTTTCGCCGTCAGACGCGTGCGGTACCAGCGCGTTCACGCGTACGCAGTAAGAGCCACTGCAACGCCAAGGGGACGGGAGCACCGCACACCACGCCCAGCCGGCTCTGGCGTGGGAGACCGGAGCAGAACATCGCTCTCTCTCCCTGGCCGACTCGCACAACTACGCAGAAAATTGTGGAGATGTGCGAAGCTCTGGTACTTGCATGGGGCCAGGCGTTTATTAAAGACCCTGTGGTCGTCCAGCCTCGAGTGGACGGTGCCAGAAGTCCAGTGGAAGACAATGAGCTGACAGCTCTGCTTGTGTGGCCAACGCGTGACCCGGCCCATGTAAAACCAAACCTGCTCATTTTAAAAACAAATTAGTGACAAAGATGGAAGATTTGAATATGGCAAGGTTGCATCAGACTGACTCAACTGTTGCCAATCCAAAAAACATTCTTATACATATTAAAACTAATTACTAAATTAATTCCAACGTTGACATTCAATGGAATTATTATTATTGGACAGGTTTACCTAACTGTGATCTATTAATATACTGTTCCGTCCATTTTGAAATAAACCATGAAATATACTGTTAGGTATAATCAACATTAAGCAACGCATGATAACCCCACTCGTGAAATTTAGCCTATTCCTGGAGGGCTGGTGTGTATGCAGGTATTTGTTTCCACCAATTACCCTGGCTAAATAAGCTAACAGGCTGGCCCCAACACTGGCCTTCGTTGCCCTACTGTTCTACAATGAGAAATGCACCTGGACCATTAACATCATCTCAACAGCTTGTTGATTCATAATGAATAAGATTTCCAAGATTATAATACAATTTGACAGGTTAGCATATAAATACAGGGATAAACCAGATGAGCCACATACACTACAAGGCCAAAAGTGTTTGGACACCCAAACATCACACCCATATGTTCTTGTCGAACATCTCATTTCAAAATTATGGGCATTAATATGGAGTTGGTCCCCCCTTTGCTGATATAACAGCCTCCACTCTTCTGGGAAGGCTTTCCACTGGACTTTGGAACATGGCTGCAGGGATTCACTTCCATATAGCCACAAGTGAGCATTAGTGAGGTCAGGCACTGATGTTGGGCGTAAGGCCTGGCTCACAGTTTGTGTTCCAATTCATCCCATAAGTGCTCGATGGGGTTGAGGTCAAGGCTCTGTGCAGGCCAGTCAAGTTCTTCCACACCAAACTCAGAAAAACCATTTCTTTATGGACCTCGCTTTGTGCACAGGGGCACTGTCATGCTGAAACAGGAAAGGGCCTTTTTCCCAAATTGTTGCCAAAGTTGGAAGTGCTCAATTCTCTAGAATGTCATCGTATGCCATAGCATTAAGACTTCCCTTGACTGGAACAAAGGGGCCTAGCCTAAACCATGAAAAACAGCCTGAAACCATTATTCCTCCTCCATCACCTTAAAGATGGCACTGTGCATTGGGGTAGGTGGCATTCTCCTGGCATTCACCAAACCCAGATCCGTCCGTCACGACTGCCAGATAGTAAAGTGTGATAAATCACTGCAGAGAATGTGTCTCCACTGCTCCAGAGTCCAACGGCTGTGTGCCTTGCACCACTCCAGCCAACACTTGGCATTGCGCATGGTGATCTTGGGCTTGTGTACGGTTGCTTGGAAACCCACTTAATGAAGCTCTTGATGAACAGTTCTGATGCTGCTTCCAGAGGCAGTCTGGAACTCTGCATGCATGGCTGTATGCTAGATTTTATGCACCTGTTAGCACTGGGTGTGGCCGAACCCACTAATTATTAGGTATCCACATACTTTAGGATATGCAGATAGTTGAGAGTCTTCAAATACGGCAAACAGGGCTGGTCTGCAAGGTTGAAGGTCAAATAAAAAATAATGAACAGCACTTTCAAACTCAAAGCACCTGGTGATTTTTTCTGCGCCAAAACTGGGCAAAAAACTATGGAAGAGCAGGACACATAGGAAACAAATAATGACAATCTCAGTTTTGTTTCACAGTAACAGGAATTTTATTTAATATTTGTATATAATTCTGTTTCTTTGTTAAATGTTTAATTCATAATACCCCTATACTGTATACAGACCATTACCATTCATATCTCTTAAATTTGACAATATTCTCATTTCATAATATCTCTTAAAATAATTCATTATAATATTTAGGGAAAAAAATAGATTTCAGAAATAATGATCTTGGCTTTTTCCACACCCAAAAGTATCCAGAAATAAAAGAAGAAAAAAAAACTAACATTAAGCTCCCTTTTCTGTAAAAAACAAACAAAAAAAACCACCAATATAACAACCACAATAATAATAATAATAATAATAGCAACAAAACTGGGACAAGATTTACAATGACATTTTTCAGTTCCTAAGCATGTACCATCTGGCGTACAGCACAGTCATCCAGACTGAAGATCATGGTCCCGGTCACTCAGAATGTGGTTCTCCTCTCGTGCTGTTAAACCGTGTTCACCGTTACACTTCCCTGTCAGAGGAACTCGCTCATCCATAGGCCTGCTGGAAGCAAAGCAGCTGGCACTAAACAAGCCCCCCCCCCCCCCCCAGCTAACTGCCGAAAGCTCAGCCAGACCAAATCTCTCCCTCGGAACCCGAACCGGGGCCCGCGTCCCGCTTTGACCGAATAGCTGCGGCCGCTAAAAAGCTAGAGGCGGGAAAAGTTACCCGCCGGGAGCCCGCCCGCCATTTTAGGCGGGCTTTGAAAGCCGACCCGACGGAAAACCGCGCCGCGTCAGTAAACGAGCGGTTCCCTCGGAAACGGAGAGGCAGAGAGCGGCGTGCCGACCGGGCGGTTTTTGCGGCCGCGCTGAAGCCCCCAGCCTGACGCGCGGGCGCGGGACGCCAGAGCTGACGGGGCGGGGCCATCGAAGCGAAGCCAGGGCAGCGACGGACGAGGTCTCGCCCGCCGGAAAACGGAAAACCCGCCCGGCCGTTTAAACGGAGCGATCCGATTGGTAGGCCGGGCGGTCGGTGGAGTGTTAGGAGCCCAGCGATTGGTCAGGGGGCAGGCTAACCGCGAGAGGCGAGGCTTTCTCCCCTGCAGGAACTGTGCGAGCCCTTTCGGAAACGACATCAAACGAGGAAACACAGCAGTGAAGGACTCTGCCGCAGACGGAAGGTTCTCACGCGTTCCGTATCAGCACTGAAGGTAGAACAACACCATGGCTCTCTATTCATTTGCTTAGCAGACCTTTTTCAATATATATATAACATTTTTATTTATTTATTTTTTTGCTTAGCATAGTGCACTTTCCCCAGGTAACTGAGTGAGTAGATGCAGAACAGATTTGTGCGGGAGGAGAGAAGGACGGAAGGAGAGAAAGATGAAAGATGGAGAGATGAGACTGACGGGCACTGAGCAGGGAGAGGTACGTAGATACGGAGGAGAGAAACAGATATAGACAGTGAAATGGGCGTGGGGGGGGGGTTAAATCGCCTAAAACCTTTACAATAAATTTCCTCAATCTAAAAATCAGCATCATAATTTTTTTTGCACAAATTGTTGTCAAAAAGACACACTCACAAACAGAAAAAAACAACAAAAAAAGTTTACAGTGAACCGATAAAAGCAAATTTAACCATAAACGTGGCAGCCATTATCATAACAAGCACAAATCGAAAATCTTGATTTTGTTCTGAACGAACTTAAGATGTATAAAGAATATTTACAGAAAAAAACACACAACTCCCAGAAAAGGAATAACAGAAGAAGACAAAGAAAGGCTAGGAAAAAAGTGAGGAAGGAAGGGAGGGAGAGAGGGGGGGAGAGAGAGAGAGAGAGAGCAGGGAATGTAAGATCAGAGAGGCAGATAAGGGAGAGAGAGAAACTTAGTTCATTAGCAGCAGGCAGCTCATTGGGATCAGCATAAAACACAAAGCTCCTCTGCTGACAAGCGAATTCAAAAAGGACGAACGCTATTATTACAGCAGCACTGAACCAGCGCTGAACACGATGCACTCCCGCTCCGAGCCCCTCTCCTAAGCTCCTTCTGCAAATCAACTGCCAACAACACGCACTTTCAAAATGAACAGCGCTAATTTATAAAGCCCGTAAAATATCAAGTTTGCGCTCTTCGAAGAATAAAAACAACCGTCGAAATGAAAGCGTTCAATAGCTGATGTAAATTCTTCAGTACTGACTCGTAATTGTTCGTAATTCGTGGTTTAACACACACCTCTTAAAGACACGCTCGCGCGGAACCGATAATGATTTATATACAGAGCGAAAAAAGCCCCTTCCCCTCGGCTCTCGCCCGCTCAAACAACGAGGGAAGGGGGGGGGGGGGGGGTTGTTAATACAGTAATATACACGTTTGTGTGGCAGACGCGACAGTACATTAACACCTCGCTCGGCGCGAGGTAGCGACAGAGACGGAAATGAAGGAGAGCCAAGCCGGGCGGCTGCAGGAGGGGGGTGGGCCTGCCGTCCAAAAAGAAACGACCCCGCTCGTGAAGAAAGAGAGAAAGAGAGAGATAAAAAAAAAGAAGAAAAAAAACCCCATTCCAAGCAAGGACTAAAACCGGCTCTGATACCAATAGCGATCAGCTTACTGTGGAACTCTTAAAGCTGCGACACGGACAGAAACTCAGAGGAACGCGCAGGTTCCCCTCGTAAGAAACGAAAAGTAAACTTTTTTTTTTTTTTTTTTTTTTTTTTAATGTACATTTCTCGATTTTTTTGTATACTGTAAATTTACTGTACTTGTGAATATAGTTCGGAGTCTTCTTGTTCGGATAGTTTAGCGGCTTTATCGTCAGTCTTCATAGCTGGAAAACATTTAAAAATGAAAAAGTAAATAGTTAAAACTTTACCATCACAAAACTGTTTTGCAATAGGTGAGTGAGGTGATGTTGAGGTTGTGTGAGGCAGGTCGTCTTGAGGTTGTGTGAGGCAGATGGTGTTGAGGTTGTGTTGAGGTTGTGTGAGGCAGGTTGTGTTGAGGTTGCGTGAGGCTGGTGGTGTTGAGGTTGCGTTGAGGTTGTGTGAGGCAGATGGTGTTGAGGTTGTGTGAGGCAGGTTGTGTTGAGGTTGCGTGAGGCTGGTGGTGAGGTTGTGTGAGGCAGGTTGTGTTGAGGTTAAGGTTGTGTGAGCAGGTTGTGTTGAGGTTGCGTGAGGCTGGTGGTGTTGAGGTTGCGTTGAGGTTGTGTGAGGCAGATGGTGTTGAGGTTGTGTGAGGCAGGTTGTGTTGAGGTTGCGTGAGGCTGGTGGTGAGGTTGTGTGAGGCAGGTTGTGTTGAGGTTAAGGTTGTGTGAGCAGGTTGTGTTGAGGTTGCGTGAGGCTGGTGGTGTTGAGGTGGTGTGAGCAGGTTGTGTTGAGGTGGTGTGAGCAGGTTGTGTTGAGGTTGCGTGAGGCTGGTGGTGTTGAGGTCCCTCACCTCTCTCCCTGCGGGGGCCAGTGACTCAGGAGCCCTGGTAGTTGGCCTGGAATCGGGCCGTTTCCTCATAGATCAGCTCCTTTAGCTTCTCCTTGGGCAGGTCGTCCAGCTCCATGTCAAAGGTGAAGGGCTCCTCTGCAACTGGCTACACACCCACCCACCCACGCACGCACACATGCACACGCACACACACACAGACACACCCACACACACATGCACATGCACGCACGCACACACGCACACACACAGACACACGCACACATGCACGCACGCACACACATGCACACACACACACACACACAGACACACGCACACATGCACGCACGCACACACATACAGACACATAGACACGCACACACACACACACGCACACACTGGATTATTGCAGTGTACTGACAGACAGGAAGCTGAATAAGGCGCTTCCCCTGAGCGCTGACAGAAGGGCCTGAGAACAGCAGCAGGTGAGCGTGCCCAGACAGGCGGGTTACTGCGACGCCCGCTCCACCCCAGCCCCGTCCCGTTCCAGCCCCGTCCCGTCCCAGCCCCGCAGGTCAAACTGCCCCTCGCATGACTGCCTGAATGAGCCTGCATTCTGCTGGGGGAAAAAAAGACCCAGAGAGCAGTCAGCAGGAACGCTGGGATCACGCGAAGAGGAAGGGAGGGAGGAGCTCCAGGAGGAACGCTACTTCCTGGCTCTCCGCGAGGCCGAC
The DNA here is from genome assembly GCA_039654925.1 of Anguilla pacifica. Lineage (NCBI taxonomy): Eukaryota > Metazoa > Chordata > Actinopteri > Anguilliformes > Anguillidae > Anguilla > Anguilla pacifica. The sequence goes on along the minus strand of CM077300.1, from coordinate 9,991,669 downwards.
ACCTCCACACCTCAGGGTGTGTGCGGCCCCTACTCTTTACCCTGCACGAGAGCCGAAGCACAGGGCTGCATTTCAGCTGGCCAAAAAATGAAAAATTAAGAAATAAAAACCAAATGGCATCAAAGGCGCCATTAAAAAGCCTTGTGAGCACGAACACAGGGCAGCGTCCTGCACAGACACGCACGAGCGTCACGTCTGATTAGCGCTTCGCAGACACGCAGGGGCCTGCTCACGCGCTACCTGCACAGGTACGAGAGCTACCTGCACAGGTACGAGTGCAACCTCCGAACAGCAGGAGTCGAGCCAGAGGCGAAGCTCCATGCTGGGTTCTTATTTCAGCGTTTATTACAGTTTATCAGAGTTAGCTATAAGCTAATCCATACCTGTAGCTATAAGCTAACACATACCTGTAGTCTTTGCGCTAGCTATAAGCTAACCCATACCTGTAGCTATAAGCTAACCCATAACTGTCGTCTTTGTTTTAGCTATAAGATAATACATACCTGTAGACTTTGTGTTAGCTATAAGCTAATACATACCTGTAGTCTTTGTGTTAGCTATAAGCTAACCCATACCTTTAGTCTTTGTGTTAGCTATAAGCTAATCCATACCTGTAGTCTTTGTGTTAGCTATAAACTAATCTATACCTGTAGTCTTTGTGTTAGCTATAAACTAATCTATACCTGTAGTCTTTGTGTTAGCTATAAACTAATCCATACCTGTAGCCATTGTGTTAGCTAAAAGCTAGTCCTTACCTGCAGCCTTTGTGTAGCTGTAAGCTACTTCATACCTGTAGTTTACATTCAATCTCTTGTCTTAATTGAGCAAAAAACTAAATTATATATATATAGAAATAGGGCACTACAGTAAGGGACATGCCTACAGTTACTGGTGAGAGTGCAATAGAGAGAATGAGTGAGATGGAGAAAGAGGGAGAGAGAGAGAGGGGGGGGGGGTACTGTATAAAGACATAGGAGCACGTACCTCATCAGTGGGGTCATAGTACTGTTCCAGGTAAGTATGCGCTAGAGCCTCCTCCACTGTGATGCGCTTGATGGGGTTAAAGGTCAGCATACGGTCCAGTAGATCCAAAGCTGTGAGGAAGAACAATTACAACACAGCGAGTTAGTATTCTATGGCAAAATACCAAATTATACGACAAAACACTAACAAACTAGTGGCTAAATTCTACAGCAAAACACTAAGAAACTAGTGGCTAAATTATACAGCAAAACGAGAACAAACACATGGCTAAATTCTACAACAAAAACAAACTGGCAGCCATTTTCATGTTCTGCCCAATCAATCACCATGTGAGTAAAGTAACTTGCGACACTTAGGGGCAGCCGCCGTAACTGAACCACACAAATACTCAACATACAGGCCATGAATGAATAGCACAGTTCAATCATACAAAAATATAACAGATTTTTATATGGTGTACATTTTCACTTTTCTACAGCAACAGCAAGTGTGTTGGTTCGACTGGTCTAGATTGTGAAGTTAGAAACACATTCATTTCTGTTGCGTGCAATCGAGGTGTAAACTGCGTCAGTGGAAGTACTGTAAGCCCTGGACGATATGGAGGGAAACGTATATATGCTCCAAAATCCACTGGAAAGCCTTCCCAGAATAACGGAGGCTGTTTCAGCAGCAAAGGGGGAGGTCCAACTCCATATTAATGCCCATAGTTTTTAATGAGATGTTCAACAAGTACATAAGGGTGTGATGTTCAAGAGTCCACATACTTTTGGAAATGTAGTGTATCAAGAACACACATCTAAAAATCCCTTTGGCACCAAGCAGCTCACCTAAGTCTCAAGAAGCTAAATCATGACCTGGCTACCTTTTTTTGTAATCTACTGTACCTACCGTTAGTGCTGACAGATGGCAAGCAAGCTTTGTGATGCGTTACGATTCAACAACACCGGGATCACTTATGACTGTACGTCTCCAGTTTCTACCGGTTTTGAGACAGGAGATGTTTATCGTCAGACATGAGGCGTGGAGTTGATTTTTCACAGGATGTGGCTGTGAAGCCACCGCAGTACAGATACTCGATCTGAATCGCATTTTTCCATACGCAAGCAAATATGCCGTGTGAAGTACGCATACAAAGCAGTGTGAAACTAAAACACAGTTACATCCTGCGAATTAAATTTTTTTTTATTTTTGTAGTGAGTCACAAATATGTAGATGGTTTCACAAATCCGTAAATGGGGATTCACAAATATGTAAACAGTTTCACAAATATGTAAATGATTTCACAAATATGCAGAATGCGAGTCGCAATTATGTAGACTGAGGTTGCAAATATGTTGAATGGAATACGTCATCCTGAGTGCGGTTGTCTAACTGGTTGGAAGAATGTCCCCACCAAAGCGTTAGCATGAGCCCATTAGCACAACTGCGACTTGGATCTTTGCTGCTCCATTCTACATACTTGTGACTCGCATTTGACATATCTGTGAATCCATTCGTCGTATTTGTTAAACAGTATACATATTTGTGAAACCCCATTTACAGATTTGTGAAACAATTTACATATTTGTGACTTTTGCCAGAAAAATACCTCCATATTTAAGGACTTAATTTCAACTTACATGTCAAACACACAGATACTACAATTGCATTTTACTGTCCGTTCTCATCATCATTATAGAACGTTCTGTGCACAACATGAGTTATCAGTGGGCTGCTTATCACGAGCACCACCATTGTTTATGCGCCACCCCACAATGCACCGCACCATTTCAATGCCTCATCGTCTGCGGTTGGGATATTAGGACGTGCTAGTAAAACAGCCGTGTGTTGCTGTGGTAACTGGACAGAGGTGTGGACACTGAGTCATTCAAATATTGAGACGTGATTAAGGATATAAAAAAGTGAGCCATTATGCAGAGAATAAAGGGAGAGAACAGAGCGTGTCCTGTGCTTTTGTAGGGCTCTCACTGGCAGTGTTTGTTTCAGGACACATTGCGTCTGATTGCCTGATGTGCAATCTACAGCGGAACTGAGGAGAGAAGCCAGTAAGCGCATTTCCGATATGAGGTTTTTACAGCGCACTGTATATAGGCAGCCAACCCTTATCTTTGTGTTACCAATGCATTTGTGAATGTCTATACATGCAGTTACACGCTGTATGACTGCCTCTGTCTGTAGTTACACTGTGTGTGCGTGTGTGTGTGGGTATATATGTGTCTGTATGTGTATGTGTGTGGGTGTATGTGTGCGTTTGGGTGTGCATATACTGTATGCACTCCAGATGCAGTAGCAGTGTACACACCCTTGCTGTATGCTCTGTAGATATACTCACACACACACACACACACACACACACACACACACACACACACACACACACACACATTAGCAGAGTACACACCCTTGTTGTCGGCCTTGGGGAACAGCTTGCTCCAGGGGATCTTGGGCTTCTGAGGCAGGGACTGCAGGTAGTTCCTGGCCTTCAGGTTGATGATGCAGTTCAGGTCTTCCTGAGAGGGGGAGCCCAGGATGCCTGCGGGGAGCAAAGCCATTCCCACGTCACACAATGATGACACCATCAGGAGGAGCCGGCAAGCAGCGATACAGGCGGCGGCGGCGCTAGGCCTGCGGCTAACGCTCACCCAGGATGAGGTTGAGCTGGTCCAGGTAGTGCTTCCCAGGGAAGATGGGCCTGTTGGACAGCATCTCCGCCAGAATACAGCCCACTGACCAGATATCGATAGACTTGGTGTAGCCCTGAGACAAAGAGGGTTAGGGTTAGGAGAGGGCCGATTCAGTCCCCACACAAACCATAAGGCATCCATCCATACACGGCTATTCACAGATAATTTTAACTGGAAATTTTCCTGGATAATAATTTTATTTATTAATTTTTTTTTACAAAATATATAATTACATGCTTTTGCATCCAAACGTACTCCCAAAATCTCCTATGGAGAAAAAAACACAAATTTTTCTCTCACTATTATTTAAATAACATTCCCTGAGTGTTTTACACACAGTAAAGAAAGGCCTCTCCATGGAAGCCAGGAGCTGTGTGAGAGAGAGAGGCCATCTGTACACTTCTCTCAGGCCTCCCTCTACTGGAACACCGCAGGACCCACAGGCTTTCTCAGAGCGGATTGGCTACACGTTTTCATTGTCCGGGCTGCACCAGCCAATGAAAGAGGAGCTTTATGCCCTTTCGACAACATGCAGAACCAGCACAAAATGCAGTTTTTTTCTCTGATTTCGATACCTCGTGTGTTTTAAATGGAGTTTCCCCAGTTCTGCCAGTTTCAGGATGAATAATTATTTGGCAATAATTCTCAATAATTTATCAGATGATGTGATCTGAAAATGGTGGAGGTAACGCGCAGTGCACATCATAGACGCTAGAAGGCCAGATCTGAGAGCATCGCTGCTGTACATAATATACAGGGCAACACTGAAGCCCTGTTCACACCAGCGTCCAGTACGTACCTGAACAATCACAAACTAAATCACATATTCTTCTCTAATTATTGGTGAAAACAGAGGCCTCTTAATAAATGTCAGTAATGTGCAGTATTTCCTTCGGTTGTCTAAAATCTATAAGTAATTCAAAGGATTGTGTGATCCTGACATAAATATCCTAATGCAGACAGGTTAAATATCCCCATATATACAGGCTGACTATCTGCACATATACAGGTTAAATATCCCCATATATACAGGCTGACTATCTGCACATATACAGGTTAAATATCCCCATATATACAGGTTAAATATCCCCATATATACAGGTTAAATATCCCCATATATACAGGGTAAATATCTCCATATATACAGGTTAAATATCCCCATATATACAGGCTGACTATCTGCACATATACAGGTTAAATATCCCCATATATACAGGCTGACTATCTGCACGTATACAGGTTAAATATCCCCATATAAACAGGTTAAATATGCCCACATATACAGGTTAAATATGCCCACATATACAGGTTAAATATCCCCGTATGACAGGTTAAATATGCCCACATATACAGGTTAAATATCCCCGTATGACAGGTTAAATATGCCCACATATACAGGTTAAATATCCCCATATGACAGGTTAAATATGCCCACATATACAGGTTAAATATCCCCGTATGACAGGTTAAATATGCCCACATATACAGGTTAAATATCCCCGTATGACAGGTTAAATATGCCCACATATACAGGTTAAATATCCCCATATGACAGGTTAAATATGCCCACATATACAGGTTAAATATCCCCGTATGACAGGTTAAATATGCCCCCATATACAGGTTAAATATGCCCACATATACAGGTTAAATATCCCCGTATGACAGGTTAAATATGCCCACATATACAGGTTAATTATCCAGGTCTGACGGGTACCTTGGAGTTGAGCATGATCTCAGGAGCGCGGTACCAGCGTGTGGCCACGTACTCCGTGAGAAAGCCTGTGTGGTCGTGCTCTGGGTCCGCTATCCGCGCCAAGCCAAAATCACAGATCTGAGGAGGAAAGAACCAGAGTCAATGCAAAAACTCAAACACGCCCCAGAATCCTCACACACACCACTGCCCTAACCCAAAAACTCAAACACCCACAATCCTCACATACACACACACACACACACGACTGCCCTAACCCAAAAACTCAAACAACCACAATCCTGACACACAGAGCTAGGATGAGGTCTCATGGCACACCAGTGACCCCCACTGATTGATCAGGCATGCACCGTATGCCTGTTAAGGTGCATATAAATAAATTTCCTTCGACTCAGGGCAAGCCTGATTTGTAGACTGCGGCGTATATAAGACATGCCCACGGACATGGTGCGGTTAACATGTGTTAAAATTTATATGCTAACATGTGCATACTAACATGTGCATACTAACTAATGTGCATGCTAACAGCGCATGCTAACATGTGCATGCTAGCCTGCGCATGCTAACGTGTTCATGCTAGCCTGCGCATGTTAACATGTGCATGCTAGCCTGCGCATGCTAACATGTGCATGCTAGCCTGCGCATGCTAACATGTGCATGCTAGTCTGTGCATGCTAACATGTGCATGCTAACTGGCACCCTTCCCAACCAACAGTGGAGTTTGCAGAACAGAGTGCTGAGGATAAATATGATTGGCTGCTCCAAATTGGGAGAAAAGGGGAAAAAGTATTTTAAAAATTCAGAATACATACATTTTTCATTCAAATAACACTGCAGATTGTGCGATAAGATTCGTCAGCATGCCTGAAAAAGTGACATCACGTCGTCAGCTGAAAATTAAGATCTTAAGATCCAGACAACTCATCTTCCATGCCCCAAGAGAGAGCCATTTTAAAAGTAGCGTGGGTTCACTAAATTAAAACAACTTTTTGGTCTTGCCAATTTAAACAAATTATTCTCAAAGGACTCCAAAGCGATTCGGAAATTACAACTGATGGCCGAATCTGCAGCACTGAAGAGCAAAGGACTCCCAAAAGTCTGTTGCGTGGAATCTTGCATCAATGTGTCAAGTGTACAGAAGCCAACAATAAAGCCAGTCATTCGGTGAAACCCGGCCTTCACAGCGGTCAGTTAGTGTGCAATGGAAATCACACAAGAAATAGCCATTTCTTTTCCATATTTGCAAAACCAAGCCAAACTGCATTCAAATATACCTTCACAATTTCACCACTTATGTGGGGGCAGGGGGGCATTACTGTGCCAGACCAGGACACACCAGTAGGACTCCTGTTGGAACCCACCTCTTAAATGACATTATTTTAAATGATGTATTTTTCCTGTTTTGAGGCAATGTATTTCTACCTTGTGTTATCTGACCGGTGGCTTTGGAAGGTACTCACTGGGAATTGTACCTCATTGTGTCTGGTCACTCTCTTCACCAATCAAAACTGCAGAAGCAGTCAGCATAACCCAGACACAGCACTACCCACCTAGCCTTTAACATCCTACATTACCCATAAAACCCATAAATGTAACGCCATTGTTATGAACAGCGGTGGCCGACCCGGGCACCAGAGTCGCGAGGCCTTCCGACTCTCGTTTAACCCTAAAATCGGCAACGGGTTCGAACCCCCAAAACCGCATGAGTCGCCCCTATCTGCGTAATCAGTCGCTACCGGGACCGATTCAGTTTTGAGCGGGGCCAGAAGTCGGCTGACCCCGCGGCTCTCCGGACGCCGGCGTTGCCGCGGCGACGGGGGCTCACTTTGAGGTCGCAGGTGGTGTTGATGAGCAGGTTGGAGGGCTTGAGGTCTCTGTGCAGCACGTTGGCAGAGTGGATGTACTTGAGGCCTCTCAGGATCTGGTACAGGAAGTAGCAGATGTGGTCGTTGCTCAGCTGCTGAGTCTTCAGCAGCTTGTACAGATCCGTCTCCATCAGGTCCTGCACGATGTAGCTGGGGGGAGGGGGGTGCAGTCAAGGTCACAGACGGCATTGTGGTGCATGAAAGGCGCGTCATAGGGACCCTATGCGGGGCCATGCTACGGCTAAAGGCTACCGCCACAAACAGACTAAGTGTAAAACCACGAGTGATGAGAACACCGTATTAGCCGGTATCCAGGATGCTAATGCGAGCGGTGGAAAAAGACTGCTGAGCTGAAGAAACACAATACGCTGCTGGTCAATACTCACTGCAGCCTGCTGTGCAGGGCTCTACTGCAGAGAAAGGGCCTTAAACTCCTAGCAATGGTCTCTAGTGATGCACACCAGTCAGATATGTCTGTTCTCACTAATATACACACGTACACACACCTACACGCACACACACAAGCAAACACACACGCGCGCACACATGCACACACACAAGCAAACACACACGCGCGCGCGTGCACGCGCACAGACAGGCAGGCACGCACGCACACACACTCCTGGAGTACCTTACACCCCATTAGACCCCTGCAGCCTGGCTTGGTGCAGAGAGGGATCTGCACTCCACTTCAGTACGCACTAAACGCAGCTGAGCACAAGCACCATTTGAAAGACGGAAAGCCGACACTCACATTAACGACCACAAAAAGCTCACATTACAAACCGAAACCGAATCTCTCGCGATACAATAGTGCCACAGGCAGTGAGCGCTGGAACGCATCTGTACAGTCCTGTCCGTGTTCAGAACAGTTCTCGACAACCCAACCCAAGAAACACGTCTGCCAATACGCTCAGCCCTTTTTACATCTAACAGCAAGCAAAAACGCACACCTCGAATCGTGCAGTTCTGAACAGCGGACCTGTCCACGGTCACCAAAAACCACACAAGCACCCGCGTTAAGGGTGCGGTCAGCGCTGTACCGCTAAGACGGGGTCACCCAGCGCGGACGCAAGCTTTAGTTCCAGCCCGGCGCGAAACCACTGACACTCCCCAGCACAGACACCCAATTCAACAAATGATCCAATCACGTCCTCCATGGAGACCTTGATCAGTCAAAATACATGTTGCCCTGGGCCAGAACAAAAACCTGCCCCCACGCCGGGCCTTCTTGGGCGATGCCGGACACCCCTCGCACTAGACCTTCGCAATCGGTGTCACTCCGAGCAACGGCTATTTTTCTGAGCGGCCAGAGCCCCCCACGAGCCCCCACCCCACCCCCGGTGTAAAAAGGATACACGTCCCTCATGTTGTCGATGTGCCGGGCTCTCAGGATGTCGTTGATGCCGATGATGTTCTCATGGCGGAACCGCAGAAGGATCTTGATCTCGCGCAGCGTGCGCTGGCAGTACGTCTGGTGCTCAAACGGGCTGATCTTCTTGATGGCCACTCGCACCTTGTTCACGTTATCGAAGGCCGAGCTGGAGGCGGAGGGGCGGGGCAGATAAGGTCACGACTGAGCACACAACGCTGACAACACTTTATTACATACAATTCAAACTGACAGATTTTTTAAAAAGAAAATAACAATATAATAATAGCAAGCGATAATAATTTAAAACCAGACATAACTGCTGTGCATATTGGTCTATGAAGACAGACATTTTGACTAATATTCCTGAAACGTCAGTCACCTTCTGAGATAAGTACATAGCCCTTATCAATCTTGTGACATATGTTGACAGGTTAGTGAGATTCACCTTGTGGTATGCGTTAAGTGTTCTCCGTACAGTTTAAAACACTACAGACGTGTGTGGATTGGACAGAACGGCATCAGTCTCAGTAACCAATCATTTTTATTTTTTATTTAAGTGATGTCGTCCACGTCACTGGACACTGTACATGTCACAGACTAGATCATTTCATTGAGACTAAACTGGCATAGATAGTTAAAATGCTGAGTTTACAGCGATGTGGCTGACCGACGGTTCAAGCACATCAGTGCACGTCAAGCACATCTAGCCGGCGGATAATGTGGAGCGATGCTGTAGGACGCTATATTGTCCATTACGCACAGGTTACCGCGGCAGTAGAGTTTTGTTAGAGATGGTCTCTTAGCACACAACCAACACAAGCCCTGCGGCGTACCTAGTCACTGCAACAGAAGACAATAACCTGCTCTAGGTAAGCTAGAATAAACTACCCAATAACTACAAACCATGACGTTAGCAAGCTAGCCACCAAACACACATTATAACTGGCTAAGGACATAACCTGTGTTATTTTTTCATAACTGCAGAGGACAGTACAGCTGTTGTCTCGACTCATCTACTGTAGAACAGCTAGCCAACTCGACAGGCCGGCTAGCAAGCTAGCCTGCCTAATTCGGAAACAGAAAGACCACGCCTAAAGCTAGCTTCCCAACTAGCTAGTGAGCCAACCGCTTTAGCCTCGCTAATATAGTATGCCAACATTGCTAGCAATATAATCTTACTGTGTTGTTGCAGTTGCTAACATAAGATTGTTAACAAGTCATAAATTACGAAATCCACAAACACGAGAACGGAGTGAAAACCAAAACAAGACCACGCAGCTTGCCTACTTAGAGGGTATAGCCAACTGCCTTGCAACGGTGCTGTACATGTATGCATAAATTCATCAAATAGATACTTTCCTGTCCCACGAACAAGTTATCTATTGCTGGATTGCAGTTAAATCGCTAAAGTCGTATCATCTTCTCTTAGAAATAGGACATCGTTACCTAGTTGGCTGTACCGAAGTAATCAGAAAGCTGGCTGACATTCATCACAGTCATAGTGTTAATCAGATTTACTCTTACCACACCATTCCGTAGGCCCCCTCCCCGATATACAAAAGGTCGGTGTAGCGCGGACCGACGTCAAAATTTTGCCCCTTCACCGACTCCAGGCCGGGCTTGGATCCCGCCGCTTCGGTGGCTCCTCCGGGCGCCGCGGCGTTGCCAGGCTCCGTGGCGCCGCTATTTGAGCCTGCGGCTCCGGCGGCTGCTGCGCTGCTGCTGGAATCTGCCATGGCTGTGTCGTGTAAAACGGCTGCTTCGGTCACTTTTCGGGGAGGGGGCCAGACGCTCACCTAAAATAGTTGGAAATCAATTTTTTCTTACAGAAATGTTTTCTTTTATTCGGCTTATCTGCCTGAAAAACTCACTGGGACACAGCAAGGCCGCTGCGCTGTGTAAATGTAAACCAAACGGATTCACTGCGTGAACGCGCCTCTGTCGCGCTCTCGCCGCAATACCAAGCGCGCGCGCCCGTCAACATCCAGAGCGCGGCCCTCGGTATTATCTTTAGTGAGACTCAATTCTGCGTTACATTCGCGTAGATCCACTCCTTCGTTTTTGATGTACTGAAAGATATGATTGGAGGAGCTGCGCAGAACTGACTTCCAAAAGAATTACTGCAATGTGGCCTTTGTCAAAATATGGGTGGAGGCTTGACAACTCACGTCATAATAGCAGTTTCCCAGCAATGTCGAGTACGGAAATAATAATAATTGCAGATGACAGTAATTCGCATGTAAACATGAGTCGTGCAAGTACCCCTTTCATCTACAAACCTATGTTCTCATGTACCCAGGCCATGGCACCATCACAGTGCCCACGTTCCCGATACCAGGTATTTCCTCATTACGTGCAGATTATGTGCACACGAGCTTGTGCCCATGCACGCCAGAAATACATGTAGAAGGCAAGTCTCGGCAGCTGAACTACAGTCTGGAATGTGATGTGCACAGACAACAGCACAAAACAAAAGCTTGTGTTCAGTTGTTCACAGATCATTGATCATTCCAATTGCATGAGGCATGTTGGGTTGCCTCTGTTGCACTGTACCATACCTGGGCACTTGGGATATGTATGTTTTTTAATGTATTTGAAATACTTTTAACTCTTTAGCTGCAGGTAAAACACAAAAACGCTTCTGCAAATCCCTGAAACCTTTCAATGAAGCAATGTTACTAGCCAAAATATACAATTACATGATAGAAGATTTTTTTTCTGAATAATGGTGAAAATAAATATGCCTTAAAGTTGGTAGTAATATGTAGGATGTCTCTTAGTGTCTTAAAATCTTTAAAATAAGTATTTTACCCAGGTTATTGCACTCAAAAACTATTAGTAAATGTATCAGTAAACATATCTCAGCTTCAAATTATTTAACATTGTTTATGTACTGACCTGTGACACCCTTAGTTTTGATAATAGACTTAGATTGTGCTATTGTTTATTTTGTTCCTTTTTGCTTCCTTTCCAGCTCACAGTATAGCCGCTTGTTTTATTGCTGCCCAAAATGGCGTAAATATAACCAGTGTTGTGAAGGGTCTGCTGACAGGGCTCCTTTCTACACAAATGGCTTCTTATCAGTTAGCAGGACAGAGCAAGGTGCAGTGGTTCGTTATCTGGTTAGTTGCCTTGGTGCACAGTGCCTGTTGTAATGATCCGATGTGTTGCTAGGGGCCTCAGACAGCATCAGAGGATGTAAGACACAAAGTGCTCTCATACGGTGGTGAACTAAGGCAATTACGCTTTGGAGTATTGATGGGGATCATCAGTCTGAGTGGGTGGAGAGGTCAGCATCGAGGTCAGTGCCTACAGTAAGAATTAGACAAGAGGCAGACAGTGTATGGAGGTGTTTGAAAGGGACTGTATTAAGAGATTCCCTCTTACAGCGTACAGCATCAGAATAGAATTACGTACTGTAGACAGTATTCTCCACCTAACCGTATCCAAGCAACTAAACTGCAGAAACAAGAACATGTTTAGAAATCAGTCTATGTGTACAGGAGCTTTGTGCTGTCACACTGAACTGAAAATGAAACGGTTTGCTGTTATTTTTTCTGCTGCAAAAATGACATTAATGTGTAGTGGATGATGCTATTTTTGAAGAGAAAAACGCTAACTAAATGTTAAAATGCAGTAAATGTATGATTGTGAAGCCATTATGATGCTAAAATAACACTCTTAGCTATGGGAAGCGTATTCAGACGCTGCAAAAATATGCCGCTGGACACAGGAAAACTGTCTGCGCGAATCAAGCTATTTCTACCCACTCAAGTCAATCAGGTAGGTCTTTGCTTGATGAACACGTGGTGTCATGTCAGATTTCACTTGAATAACCTCAATAACAGGCTAAAGTAGCCTAACGTATTAATACAAATATAATGTACTTTAACAGTGTTGCATGTTAACTGAATTTGTAACTAACTATAACTTAATCTTTCCCCTACCATTCCACATTTCTACGCTCAGTCTCAAGTTAATTTAAATATAAAATTGAATAAAGTGCGGAGCATTTGACAGTCATGTCATGCACACTCCCAAACGAGTGCAGGGTGGAGCTTGTGTGACGCCTAGAACTGCGCTATTGCGTCTGTCTGCTGTAGTCTACTTCCTAGTTACAGCCAGTTGTGGGAGTGTATGTATTGATTGGGGATGGTAAAATTGCGGAACTGGGTTGGGCCGATTCGGATAGCTTTAACTCTGTTAGGATTCCGACACTCCGTCTGTACTTTCGGAACCAGGTAACGTTACACTCAGAATTATTTTTTACGCAATGCATTCTTTCGTATTGTATAGTTTGCTCGATAGCAAGCTAGCTAACGTTAGCCATTCACAGTCTACCATGCTAACTGACATTAGCTATCTTACTAAACGTGATTCAGATGTGGACGTTACCAGTGAAGTTAACGACATAATTATAGACCCACACGTTACAACTTTATCCAACGTTAGATACCAGCGATGGCGATTATTATGTTTCTTTAAAAAGGCAATCAACATCGCTGGCTAACGAGTTAAGTTCATCTAACAAATACTTCTTTTTGAATTTAATACCTTGGACAGCGAAATATAGCCTAATCAGCTGGAGTTCGCTGCATTTTTAAAACATTTGACTTGCTATGACTTATTTTACAGCAGTCATGCTGCATGGCATGCTCTTGCAGTGTCGATGGAAATTAGGAACACGATAACCTAAGGCAAGGCAAGTTCTGGGGTCCAGTTTCTGACCAAGACCTCATACGAGAGTAGCCTAGTTAATGTTATGTTTCAGGACTGGGAAGCGGTGAGTCTGCAAGATACCGCATGGGTAGAGGATGTACGAAACGATTTATTTGGTAATTTTTTCCTCTTTTTCTGTTAGTCATCATTTTTCATGCCCGCTGACCCAGTGCACCTCTGCCACAAGAACCAGTGAAATCGTCGGGCGCGCTCACAGCCACTGCACGTCGATATCCAGCCTATGCACCATGCCTTCTGTCGCGCATGTCAAAGCCCGATGCCCGCTGTATCCCGGCTCGGACACCCGCAGGTTCCCGGTTCCGGACGACAAGGTGAAGTGGGAGACGACATGGACGGAGTATAAACCCGTGAACTACACAGCTCCCTCTGTGCTGAAGAACCCGCCCTGGGCAGACCCAGACATAGGGTGAGTTAGATAGCGGGAGACTTCTCACACAGCGAAATGCACGATGCCTTATCCCGGTGGAACGCGTGTCCGAGGACTGAACCCCCTCTTCTTTCACACAGATCCTTTTCCACAAAGTTCAACTCTCTAGACGGGTCTGTGGACAGGACAAGTCACGTGGGAACATACAAAGTCGAGCAGGGAAGGCCGCTGTAAGTCTGTACCAAACTCTTAATTCTAAATCACTGTTGAAAGTTGAATATTGGTGCGTTTTTAACACACTGAAATGGGTAAACATAGTGGGAGTTGAACATCTTTATTCCATTATTTTTAGGAATCCTTGTGGCCGCACTGGTTTGGCTGGAAGAGGCTTACTTGGCCGGTGGGGTCCAAATCATGCAGCAGACCCTATTGTGACCAGGTAATTATGGACAAGGTAAAATCTACTGTAGAGTAGCGTTAGCGTGTGCGCATGCTTGCTGTAGCAGGCTGTGTCTGCAGGGAAGCTGTACTGTAGAGTAGCGTTAGCATGTGCACATGCTTGCTGTAGCAGGCAGTCTCTGCAGGGAAGCCCTACTGTACAGTAGCGTTAGCGTGTGCACATGCTTGCTGTAGCAGGCAGTCTCTGCAGGGAAGCCCTACTGTACAGTAGCGTTAGCGTGTGCGCATGCTTGCTGTAGCAGGCTGTCTCCATTCAGCTGTGATGAATATGGCTCTGTGTGGAGTCAGTCTCCTCCTCTGTTTTTGAAGGTGGAAACGAGATTCGGCTGGTCAGCGCGTCTTAAATGCACTCTCCATGCTCCCGGTCCTCCAGTTCATCTCCATCAAGAGGAAGGACTGTGGGGAGTGGGCAATACCAGGGGTCAGTCTCTTTCTGTTCCTCTCTCCCTCTCTGTCTCTCCTTCTCTCTCTGTTCCTCTCTCCCTCTCTGTCTCTCCTTCTCAAATTTCAAATTCAAAATGCTTTATTGGCATGAAATACACTTGTACCTATTGCCAAAGCGTACACAGAAACAGGAATAGGAAACATGAAATACAAACAACATTGTGGTAACAACAATGCAATCAACAGTGTGGCAATGGCCACAGCGAGTAGGCTATACAACAACAACAATAACAATAACAATTTAAAAAAATAATAATAATAAATAAATAAATAAATAAATAAATAAATAATAATAATAATAGTAATAATAATAATAATGTAGAAAAAAGAAAATGGGAAAAAGAAGAAAAGAAAAAAAAAAAAAAGATAGAAATTAATTAATAATTAAAATAAATATATTTGTAGTGGTCAACCAGTGTCCCTCAGATTATGGCAGGCCGAGATGTATTTTGCTGCTAGTGGAGCTGTTGGCCTTTCTCCTAGCAGGATTTGCATTTTTCCCGAATTTGTTTGGGAATGGAAGTCCTTTATAATTAGAGAAAATTTCTTGAAGTAATGTGTCCTAATTTCTGAATATTTTTCACAATGTAGGAGAAAGTGCATCTCTGTTTCCACCTCTCCTGTCTTACAGTGACCACATATACGTTGTTCTTTTGGTAACCATGTATTCCGGTGTCTGCCTTTTTCAATTGCAAGTGTGTGGTCACTGAGCCTGTACTTGGTCAGGATCTGCCTCTGCTTTGTATCTCTGACAGAGAAGAGATACTCAGCCAATTTGTAGTCTCTTTTAAGGGTCCGATAGCAATCTAGTTTGTTTTGGTTACATTATCCCAATATTTCAGATAAGAGATTTTGGTCTGTTTCATTACTTGGTTTACTATGATTTGTTGGTAAGCAGTACTGGTATGAAGCTGGTCTGTGATTTGTGTTAGTTGGGTTAATGGGTTAGTCAGCTTCATTACCAGCTGACTGAGGGGACTCTTTTCATGACTGAGCTCTTGGGCTTTCATTGCCTTAAATTGCAATGTGTCTTGAGGACTTGAATTGAGGTGCATCCAGAATTTTAATGCTCTTTTTTGGATGTGAATCATTAATGGATAATGGCCTAATTCTGCCCTGCATGCATTATTTGGTGTTTTCCTTTGTACTTGTAGGATGTTTCTACAAAATTCTACATGCAGGGTCTCTATTGGATGCTTGTCCCATTTGGAATAGTTCTGCTGGCTGAGTGGACCCCATACCTCACTTCCGTACAGTGCAATGGGCTGAATAACACTATCAAATATTTTTAACCAGATTTTAATTGGTATAACAATTTTTTGAAGTTTTCTTTTTATAGCATAGAGTGCTCTGCAAGCTTTTTCTTTTAAAGCATTCACTGCCATGTTAAAGCTCCCTGATGCTGTAATTGTCAGACCAAGGTAAGTATAATTTAGAGTGTGATCTAGGGCGGTGTTGCCTAGAAAAAACTGGAACCTGTTTTCCTGACATCTGGCTTTTTTCTGGAAGATCATTATTTTTGTCTTTTTTAAGTTTACTGTCAGTGCCCAGTTCTGACAGAAATCCTCCACCAGAGCTAGGTTCTGCTGTAACCCTTCTTCAGTGGGAGAGAGCAGGACCAGGTCATCTGCGTAGAGTAAGAATTTTACTTCCGTGTCATGTAGGAGGAGGCCCGGGGCTGTAGACTGTTCCAACTGCACCGCTAACTCATTGATGTAAATATTGAACAGTGTTGGACTCAGGCTACAGCCCTGCCTTACTCCCTGTTTTGGTGTGAAGAACTCTGTTCTTTGGTCGCCAATTTTCACTCCACATTTATTTTCTGAGTACATTGATTTAATTATATCATAAACTTTACCCCCTACACCACTTTGGAGAATTTTGTAGTATAATCCGTCATGCCAAATCGAGTCAAATGCTTTCTTGAAATCAATAAAGCATGCAAAGATTTTTCCATTTTTTGTTTTGTGGACGTGTTTATTTATTAGGGTGTGTAGGGTGTAAATATGATCAGTGGTACGATGATTTGGGAGAAATCCAATTTGACTTTTACTCAGGACATTGTGTTCGTTAAGGAAGGTTACAATTCTTGAATTGATGATACTACAAAATACCTTCCCCAGATTACTGCTTACACAAATGCCTCTGTAATTATTGGGGTCTAATTTGTCTCCACTTTTATAAATTGGGGATATAAGCCCCCGGTTCCAAATGTCAGGAAAGCATCCTGAACTCAGTACTTGGTTGAACAATTTAAGCAGAGCTTCATGCATTTCTGGGGTACTATTTTTGAGCATTTCATTTCTAATTCCATCAAGACCACATGATTTTCTTGATTTTAGAGACTGGAGCTTTTCGATCAGTTCTTTGTGGGAAATTGGTTTATCCAGTGGATTTTGATTATCCTTGATGGTTGATTCCAATTTGTTTAGTTGTTCATTAATCATAGTATGGTGTGTTTTTTGACTGATTTCACAGTATAGATTTTCAAAATATTGTTTCCAAATGGCTCCATCACTAATGGCTAATTTGTGTTGCTTTGCTGTGCTTAAATTGTTCCACAAATCCCAAAACTGGTTTTGATTAACTGATTCTTCAATATCATTCAGAGTTTTATTTATGTATTTTTGTTTTTTCTGTTTTAGGGTGTTTTTATATTCTTTAAGAGTTTGACAATACCTGAGGCGTAAATCAGAGTTGTATGGTTGGTTATGTTTTTGGTTTGATAATTTTCTTAGGTTTTTTCGAATATTTTTGCATTCAATATCAAACCAATTTTCATTTTTGTCCAGCTTCCTTTTATTATGGACTTTTAGTTTAGCTTTATTTGCTGTTTTCTGGAAAATATAATTAATATTAGTAACAGCCAGATTTAAGCCTTCTCTGTTATTTTGGTAAGGAGTATTGATGAACGTGTTAATAGAGTTAGTTAATTCAGCTGATCTCATTGCTTTTGTGAATTCATCTGTGCTTGTTTCAGCCCATCTGTACGATTGATTAAGTTTATACAGCTTACAGGGCTGTGTGTATGAGTTTCTGGATTGTCCAAATCTTTTCAGAAACACACTGATTTGATTATGGTCTGAAAGGGGGTTTGTTGCCTGACAGTGAATGCACTAAAGGAGGAAGGGTCCATGTCAGTGACAGCATAGTCCACAACACTAGTCCCAAGAGCTGAGCAGTATGTGAACCTTCCTAAAGAGTCCCCTCTGATCCTGCCATTAAGGATGTACAGGCTTAAGGCTTGACAGAGATGCACTAACTCCCTACCATTCTTATTTATTATATTGTCTGGGTTATTTCTTTTTGTAGTGGTTGGTATAATGTACATAGGGGTGTTTCCAAATACATGATTGTTTCCTTGGGGATCGATACAGTCGGGTTCTGTTCCTGTTCTGGCGTTAAGGTCGCCACACAGTAGCACATTTCCCTGGGCCTGGAAATGGCATATTTCTGTATGCAGAGCGTTGAAGAATTCCTCATTATAGTAGGGGGATTCATGTGGGGCAGCGTAAGCTGCACACAGGAATATATCTTTTTCCCAATCTGCAATTTCTTTGTTCAATTTTAACCATAAGTGGGATTGTTCTTTTTTGGTTACTGTGATGTATCTAGCCAGTTCCTCTTTGTACCACACCAGTATCCCTCCGGAGTCTCTGCCATGTCGCACTGTTTTTAATTTTATAGAGGGCACTATAATTTCGCCATAACCTGAGGGGCGGTGGGTGACGGTATCTTCTCGGCACCAAGTTTCAACAAAAATTAAAATGTCAGCATTAGAAATGTTTTTGAGGAATTCAGGGTCTGTGCTTTTCAGCCCAAACACAGAAGACCACAGACCCTGTATGTTCCAACAGCTTACACAGAATGAACTCATTTTAATCATTCACAGCATTTCGAGTGAAACAAAATACATAGTTGATAATAAGCTACTGTCTTTTTTTTTTTTTTTATTTATTTATTTAAACTTAGTATTTGTATAGTACACAATATAACTGGTTTATACTGTATACTCACATATTACATTATATATATTCACAGCACATATATATTCACAGATATGAATTAATATTAGTTTAGCAACCTATCACACAGCACACTGAGCAGGTGTTTGATCTCACCTAGCTCAGAAGGAGGGGCAGGTGGGACAGGGGCCATTGTGAGGGCTGCAGCGTAGCTGGGCTGGTGGTGGGGGTGCGCCCTGGGGGGCGGGGGCCTTATAGGGGGCTGCGGGGTGCTGGGTGGGCGCAGGGTTTTGGAGTGATGACCGCTGCTGTCAGGCCGATGTGGGGCCCGAGGACGGTGACCGATGGCGTGGGGGGGCTGATGTCTGAGATGGGGCCTGTTGATGTCTCCTTCTCTCTCTCTGTTCCTCTCTCCCTCTCTGTCCCTCTTTATCTCTTTCTTTTTCTCTCCCTCCTTCTCTCTCTGTCCCTCTCTCTCACTCTTTCTGTCCTTCTCTCACTCTCTCTTTCTCTGTTCGAATCTCGGCTTGGGGCCTTTCTGTTTGGAGTGTGCATGTTCTCCCCGTGTACGCATGAGTTTCCTCCGGGTACTCCGGATCCCTCCCATAGTCCAAAGATATGCAGGCAGGCTAATTAGAGACCTTAAATTTCCCATAGACATGAGTGTGAGAGTGAATGGTGAGTGAATGGTCTGTGTGCCCTGCGATAGATTGGCTGCCTGTCCAGGGTGTATTCCTGCCTCTTGCCCAATGCACGCTGGGATAGGCTCCAGCACCCACCGCAACCCTGCCCTGGATAAGCGGGTGTAGATGATAAATGGATGGATGAATATTATCACATGACCCTTAATGCAACACCATGTGGCCAGTGAACACTATATTTGTTCAGTGGTCAGAAATGAGCTCCTTAGCACCCCCATTTTGTTCGATTGGGCCAATCTGATGTCTGCTGATTGGCACGCAAAGTTTCTTGGTGTTACCTGAATCCGTTTGTTTGTGAAAAGACACGCCCACCCCCTTTGGCTCGTCAGTGTCGTCAGACAGAATGGGGTGAAGGTACAACCCTGTCATCTCTGTTGGTGGAGGTAGTAATACTTGATGCCAAATAGAACCAAAAGCTTTTTTAAAATCAATAAATGAAAAAGCTCTCTGTTTCTCCCTCCCTCCATCTCCATCCCTCTCTCTCTCTCTCTCTCACTCCCTCCCTCCCTCTCTCTCTCTCCCTCCCTCCCTCATCTCCATCCCTCTCTCTCTCCCTCTCTCACTCTATCTCTCTCCTTCCCTCTCTCTCTCTCTGTCTTTTTCTCGCTCTCATTGTGCATTATTGCACTCTGCCCTGTAAGTGATGGTAATGTAAAGTCATGATGATGATGATGATGATGTGTGTGTGTGTGAGTGCTGCTGTGCCCAAGGGTGTATTGGTAGGACAGCTCAGTACATTCTGTACCACAATATAGTTTGCACCATAAAATATGTGTTTATCCTTTAGTGTGCTCAGTGGCAGCCAGTGCCATGTTTTCTGTTAACTGAGTGGCTGGCTTGCTCTGCTGTTTGGATAGTGTACCTGTGAGCACTGCATTGTGCTTTCTGTAGAAATGTTTTACTTGCAATATGATAGTTGTCTCACACCACACTGTTCTCTCTCTGTCTGTTTCCCTGTCTGCTCTCTCTCTCCCTCTCTCTCTACCCCTCTCTACCCCCCTCTCTCTCCCACCCTCTCTCTCTGTCTGTCCCTGTCTGCTCTCTCTCTCCTTCTCTTCCCCCTCCCCCTACTCTCTCTCACTCTCCCCCTCTCTCTCTCCCCCTTTGCTCACCCTCTCTCTTTCTCTCTCTCCCCCCTCCTCCTTTATCTCTTTCTCTCTCACTCTCCCTCTGTCTCTCCCCCCCTCGCTCTCTCTCTCTCCTTTCCCCCCTCTCCTCCCCCCTCTTTCAGGGTATGGTGGACCCAGGGGAGGTGGTGACCCTCACCCTGCAGCGGGAGTTCTCAGAGGAGGCGCTGGACTCCCTAAAAGCCTCCCCCAAGGAGAAGGAGAAACTTCAGGAGCGCATCACCCGGCTCTTCAGCTCGCCAGGCCTGCAGGTCTCTGTGCTCGGCTTGTCATGTCTGTCTGTGGGCGAGGCTTGGCTGCATTCATGCATGTCCTGTAAGGCTGTCCAAAGTGCCATGAAATTGAGTTTGAATATTAGCTTTTGTAATTATTTAGAGTTAGAATATATTCGACTATCATTTGCATATAATTCACAAAAATAAGCTGCTTATTGTCGGGCGCAATATGCACGTGACGCTCTCTCTAAACTGGCCTGCACGTTATTTTCCACAAGCGGGCAGTAGAATAGAGGACATCGGTGAACTTTCATTACTACATTTGGGGCCTCATTTATAAAACGTATTTTAGATCAACTGTGTGGCGCGTATGTAGAAAATCACGTCAAAGTAGTGATTTATAAAATTTCAACATGACTCGATTTGACCATGGAAATGGTTGTGGCTCTACGTCAGGTCTTCACTTGACGTATGCACACTCAAGTTCATTTTATAAATGAGCCCCCTGCAGTTTCTAATGCGCAAATGAATAAAGTACTTTCTCGTGGATGTAATTTGCCACAACTCGTGATTTATTAATCACAATAATAGGGGAATAATTGTTTATATGAAATCCCTGTTTATTTGTTAACACAAAAACTATTCAAACGGCTAATACTTGTAGCTTAAAACAACATAAATTTCTTACTCTGTTTAGTTTGTTTAACTTCTTTCATCATCCAATTTTATCAAAATCTTCAGAACAGAAAGGAAACATAGCCTGCCATGGGAACATTATTTAGCCTAAATTGTTAGCTGACCAGATTTGTTGAACGAAGTGAAAAAAAGAGACTGGCTCGCGAGGCGAGCTGACCAGTGACGGTGTCCATGAAGCTGAAAGTATCACCGGAGGTTATTGGCAAGGAAAACCAGAGGATCCACTTGCTCTGGGTCCAGGGCAGAACGTTTTTTGTTGGCAGAGGAAGTTAGCACAGGAAATTAACTTTGCATGCATGAACCTGGCGTGAACATGATTCGCCGCATGACATTAAAGCCTGTATATTCACGTTAATTACAAAACGCGGGGTCCAAAACTAATATTCGAATGCTCAAATTTAGGTTCGAACTTTTTAAAAAAAGATTTTCGAATATTTTTCAAACTTCGAATATTTTTTGACAGCCCTAATGTCCTGTCTGTGTGTGGGCATGGCTTGGCTGTGTTCATGTGTAGTAAATTCTCTCTCTCTCTCTCTCTCCCAGGTGTACAAAGGTTATGTTGATGACCCCCGAAACACAGATAATTCCTGGATGGAAACAGTTGCCGTTAACTTCCACGATGAGACAGGTCGCTATCTGTTGCTAATAATGCTAACTTTAACATAACTGACCGTGCGTTTAAATGGCTTCCAGCGTTACTGACGTGGCTGTGCCCGTTCTTGCTCAGGGGACAGCGTGAGTGAGCTTCCTCTGCAGGCGGGCGATGACGCGGGTCAGGTGGCCTGGGTGGACGTCGACTCGGCGGTCCCGCTGTACGCCAGCCACTCGCAGTTCCTCGAGACCGCCGCCCAGGGGAGACACGCCCACTGGTAGTCCGCCGCCCGGGCGTGGAGAAAGAGCTGCACGGATTCGAAATTCGGCGCGGCGTTCCGCTGTCGTTAATCAAAATGAACACGTCGTCACGATCACGTGACGTCGCTGGTAATTACGTTTTCATCAGTAGGGGAGAGTAGGTACAAATGTAACAGTTTTTGGATTTTGCTCATTTGCTCAGAAAATATTTAGCCTAGCACTTTTTTACTTCAAATTTTACTTCAAACAGCTTTGACATGTCAGTAGTCATTACCCATTTCAGTTACGTTTATAACTTGATCGAGTCGGATATAATTTAAACCAATGCACAAGCAGTCCGATGTTACACTGTTACACTCATACGACCTATTCGGTGTAATTGTTACAGTGGGGAGGAATAATTGTAACAGTAAATGATAAAGCCCTATAATGCGCATATGGAGGTTTTCTCCACACATACTAATGTTAATCAAGGAAACACATTTCCACTGGTAATGTGAGACCAGCCACATCCTCAGAAACCACACGGACTTTTCAAGGACAGATGGCTGCTTAGAATGATGTATGATTTAATTATTGTATTAAAAAAAGCCTTGTATCCAAAAATTACTTCCGGGACAGATTTTTATCAAAATTTTTTAAAAAATATTTCCTGAGAAGACTGTCAAATTACTCTTTAGGCAATTGTCGAGGACTGAATTGTGTGTGTAGAAACCTGAAATGGCTGCTGTAGCATCAGTGTACAAAAGGTCCAAAGGTGTTACATTTATGGTGCGTTATTTTTATACCGACTCTCCCCTACACTCAGGAGCAGGCTGTACTCATTCGATCCTGAAGAGCCGGCAGGGGTAGCACACTTTCTTTAAACCCCTGGGGGCCGAACTACACCGGTCTGTCTGGCAGAAAAAAAAATCTGCAGGTTATAAACACGTGCTCATGCCACCCTGATCTGATTGGCTGGTCGTGAGCTTGTGCCGTGTGAACGTGTTCTCTTTTTGACTGATCTGCCGCTTTATTGGCCTCGTTCTTCACTTCCTGTCTCCTGCTGTGTACAATAAAAGGCCTTCAGCTTTAACAGTCACTGAAAAATGGGCAACACTTTACACTGAGCTGCAGCTATATCTGTGTGGTTAAATTGTAACTGATTTGGTAACGAGAGTTGCCTTACGGTATTCTTAATTACACAGGTGAAACGAGGCCAGCCCTGCTACATGTCTGCTGCTAAAGTGAAGTAATTCCGTATCATGAAGAAATGTCGTGAAATTAACAGGCAAGGTTTTTTTTTGTGTATAATGAATATATGGCTTATGAGTGTAAATACAATATTTAAAAATATTTACCAGTGCAGTTAATAATACCGCTAACTGTTGTTTTGCGATACTTATGTTGGAGTTACTCAGTAATAACCTTTCGTTACCAAATTAGTTAGTTTAACTACACAGGTATAGCTGCAGCTCAATGTAAAGTGTTACCAAAACATGAATAGTAGACACACCCTGCAGGTACTGCTTAGCAGTTCCACAAGATCTCTAGCTGTTAGATGAGGTGCGCTTTGTTAGGGGTGGAATTAAAACCTACAGGATGGTAGATCTCCAGGAACTGGGTTGGTTACCACTGACGTAAAAGAGATTGCCTGCATTCTTAAGCAAACATCTACAGTCGGTTGACTGAAGTCCTGCGTAAAATACTTTATCTGACACATCTTGAACCCTTTGGACGCCAGTGAGATTCTTGCAGATTTCTGACAGTTTTAAAAGCAGGATCCATTTTCACCTGTGTTGAGAACGAAAGCCTTCTTTCATGCTATTGTACTGATTTGGGATCTGCTGGTGTGTCCTGCATCTAAAGGGTTAAAGTTGTGTAGATGCGCGTGTGACCCCTGGCGTGTTTGAAGCTCGTTATTTGTGTTAAATGAGATGGATCAGGGAAGCAGAATGATTCGATTAGTCTTGCCGGTCTGTGAATGCCGCAGCTGCAGCGTCTGTTCGTCTCTCTCAGTCCTGCCTCTGCAAATGGCCACCGTCAGGAGCTGAGCTGGGCATCCCTGCTGCATAGCAACAGAGACACTGCACACTGCTGCCTTAACATTACAGATACACAGAGGCTTACTGATCATCACTGCTACACACAGGCTCACTGAACATCACAGCTGCACACAGCCTCACTGAACATCGCCACTACACGCAGCCTCACTGAACATCACCACTACACACAGCCTCACTGAACATTACAGCTACACTTTGGGTCACTGAACATCACCACTACATACAGTTAATATCACACATTCTCACAGTCATCTGTCTACATACGGGCAGTCATTTTATGTACATATAATCATATGCACAGCCATTCCATCCAAATGCATGCACAGTACTCGCATGTGTGCAG
Organism: Anguilla pacifica; assembly: GCA_039654925.1. Classification (NCBI taxonomy): domain Eukaryota; kingdom Metazoa; phylum Chordata; class Actinopteri; order Anguilliformes; family Anguillidae; genus Anguilla; species Anguilla pacifica. The sequence goes on along the minus strand of CM077300.1, from coordinate 9,967,093 downwards.
ACGTTATTAAGTGTAATGGCAGGTAGCCATGTAATGCATCTGATGATAGATGCTAGCGTTACCTGCCTGTGTTTGTGCTGAGGACCACAGAGGCCTGTAGGGCAGGCACATCTGAAAGACACCCTATTTCTGATGTCATCAATGTGAGACAGGCAGGCTTACATCTGTGGCCTCCTGTACCCTGAAGTGTCACACTTCCTTCTGATGGATGCTCTCAGTACTTCTGTGGACCAGCTTCTGTGTATTGTGATCAAAATATAGACGTGCACTGAGAATACCGCAGTAATTGTACTTTATTTCCCCTTTCTCCATATAATTATTTCGGGGCTGCCGAGTGGCTCATTCGGTTAAGGCACCACGCTCTGGTGCGTGGATGAGCATGAGCCGCAAGATCCTGGATTGAATCCAGCCCGCGCCAGATGACGACCCGTAGCTCCATAGGGCGACGCACAGTTAGCGATTGTGTCGCCCAGGGTGCGGGAGGGTTCGGCCGGATAGGGACCCGCGCTTGTCAAGTCGGGCGCCCCCGGACTGCGTGTTAAAAACCACGTATGAAAGGTCTTCCTCTGACTCTACTCTATGCGAGATCATCTATCTGCAGCATGAAATGGGCTGTTTCACCATGTTTTGGGGGAGGACCCCGGATGTCTACTGCCACCCGAATAGGCAGTGGGGTTCGAGCGTGAACACGACTGCTGATTTGCAGGTAGTTGCGCATTCCATATTATGGCGGAACCTGGACCTGCTCAGCCTCATGTTATTTAAAAAATAGAGTGATGAACAAATAACTAAATAAAAATGTATTATTTGGGTAATTTTTAATTGATTATTTTTTCAAATTTTGTTCATATATATTTTTTAACTAATTATTTTTGGATAACGCACGAAGGGTTAAGTAGCAGTATATACCCATAAGGAAGTTCCCTTATTGTTTACAAAAACAGTGTAGATTATTAATTCATAATAAGAATATTATTAATGATAATGATTAATTAATTATTGTTATTGTTGTTATTTTTGCACTCTTTCTCTGTACAACCCAAACGGCTTTAAAGTGTTTGAATGTGTCTGTGTCGCTGTCATACTGTCCTGCAGCTACAGTGCCGTGGTGTCTTTTCTCCAGCGCAGCCAAATAAACACGTGTGATCTCACACTCAACCTGCCTCACTGTGTGTTTTGGCTCTGTACTCCAGCGCATTGAATGTGAGGTTAAAGTGCAGACTGTCAGCTTTAATGTGAGGGTATTGTGTTGTACCGTGTTGTCTGAGCCTATATTGTCTGTACTGTGTTGTTTGTGGATGGCGTTGTGTGACTGCTTTTTTTGTTCCACCAAAATTATCGACCTGCCTGCCTACCTGCCTGCCTGCATACCTACCGACCTGCTCACCCACATTTCTTTGGTGAAGAATAATGACAGATAACATATTATAACCAAACCAGTTCGTAAGATTAACCTATAAATAAGTGTTGCTATAATAGATAAATCTGCAAACCAGGGGTATGCAGTTAGGGTAGGCGGGTTAGACTACATACCTTGTAGAAATCAGTACAGAACAGCAAAAAATACTGAATTGGTACCACTGGAAATGATTAAAGTGCGCTTGATTGTCTGTTCACCTGTGGCTTCCCAGCACATGTTAATGCGTAGTGTAAAGGTATGTGGGGAACGCACTGGGCCAGACACGCCCCTAAATGCAAGGTTCTGTGCTTTTCCATCCACCTGTACACACCTGTTAATATTCTCTGTGCGCTTTAGTGAATTAGTGTGACCCAGTGATGGAACTAATGACCACGTTGCCTACCCTGACCACACATCCCTGCTGTAAGCAGTTTTGGTTAGCAAGTGCTGTTACGGATTATGGACAACTGTTCTTTTGACTCAAGCTCAACCTCTAGTGGGAAAATGTTGTTACTACACCCATTAAATAATAAATAGAGACTGAAGACACACTGTGTAGGCCAAATGCAGTACCTTTTGTGAGGGGAGCGTAAAAACATAATTTTCTTTGTTTTGCTCAATAAAATTGCATTTGTAGGCCCTAGCTTGTGACTGTGGGGACACAGTCTGTGCCTGTGGGACCCAATTTGTGAGTGTGGGGCCAAGTTTGTGACTGTGGGGCCCAGTTTGTGACTATAGGGCCCAGCTTGTCACTGTGGGGCCCGGTTTGTCACTGTGGGGCCCAGTTTGTGTCTGAGGGACCCAGTTTGCACCTGTGGGGCCCAATTTGCGCCTGTGGGACCCAGTTTGTGAGTGCGGGGCCCAGTTTGTGACTGTGGGACCCAGTTTGTGAGTGTGGGGCCCAGTTTGCGCCTGTGGAGACCAGTGTGTGAATGTGGGGCCCAGTTTGTGTCTGAGGGACCCAGTTTGCACCTGTGGGGCCCAATTTGCGCCTGTGGGACCCAGTTTGTGAGTGTGGGGCCCAGTTTGCACCCGTGGGGCCCATTTTGCACTTGTGGGACCCAGTTTGTGAGTGTGGGGCCCAGTTTGCACCCGTGGGTGGCTCAGCCATCACTGACTGAAGCAGTCTGGAGCAGGCAGAACATTCACAGGAGGGGTGGATCAGCATCACCCCGTTTGAAGGAAGAAAAGAAAGAGACAGGCTCAAACGGAGAGAAGAGCGTGTTTCATTCAGGGAAAGAGGGATAAACGGGATGACGGAGAAGAAAAAGCAGAGCCAGAGAGAGAGAGGGAGAGAGAGAGAAAGCGGACGGAGGTGGATGGGGGGTGAGAAGATTGCTGGGGATAGGTCTTAAAAGTACCAACCTTGCGGGAGAGCACTGGGGAAGCTAAGAGAACAGATAAGCTGGCAAAGTGACACTTCATCCCCAAAGAGTGGAAGAAAAGCACACTGGCCAGAACTGACAAGGAAATAAACAAAAGGAATATTACAGAAAAGGGGGATGCCTGAGAATGAGAGATAAAAAAAAGGAGATGCTCTGGGAATGCATGGGGTGGGGGGGGGTAGGGGGTGGGGGGTGGGGGTTTGACGGTTGAAGTGCAGAATAAAAAACAGCTGTTACCAGAATCCCTGTTTCTCTTAATTGGACAGAAAAGTCTGCTGTTCCTCCCCATCTGCTGGTTGAGCTGAAATGAAGGCCAGCTTGTTTACTGTGGCCTCAGAGCCAGGCCAGGGGAATCATGACATCACGTTCACCTAGCAGACATTGTTATCTGGAACGACTTAGTGAGGAGTGGAGAACATCAGCATTCCCCCGGTTACCCTCAGAACCATTCCTATTGCATAAGTACAGGCGTACTTTCTGTCGTGAAAACAAACGCATTCGCTTCTCGTGTGTTCTGCCATTATGAGTGTCCTTCTCACCACAGTTTCAGAGCAGGGTGAGCACACATTGTGCTCCTTGTTGGCTGGAAACACATGAATAATGTACAGAATCATTAGTAGGCATAACTCATGAATAATGTACAGAATCATTAGTAGGCATAACTCATGAATAATGTACAGAATCATTAATGAGGCATACTGTAACTCTATTGGTGAATGCATTTGTTTCTAGTTTTCAGTGACGCTAATCCAGCATAGTGGCGCTTCATGGCCATTAGAGTTTTTAAGGGGTCTGTGTTTGGAAATATTATAGGAATTAAAAGCAGAAGCAAACACAAACTCAAACACACACACTCTCTCTCTCTCTCTCTCTCACACACACACACTCACAGACATGGACACACAGACACGCCCACTCAGACGCATAAACACACAGGCACACACAAGCAATGATGCATGAAATGAAATGTAACTTTGTCTTGATGTTTTACTTTGATTACTTTTTTTTCAAAATTGTCACATTCATTGTAGTGGTTGTGGTTGATGCTGTTTTTAAAGTCGCTCATAATGAAGTAGAGATATATGACTGCAATCAAGGATATTTATTCATTTATTAATTAAGGAGAGTGGACAATCCACCCTGCTTTAGTATTTTAAAAAAAAATTCCTACAGGTACAAAGCAGATAGATGGATGGATGGATGGATGGATTGATACAGAGATGGGATTGTCACTCAGAAGGTGCCTTGGCAAGGAATCAAACCAAATTCTTTGAAGACACCGTCACCGCTCACACCGTGCGATCACATCTGTCGGCGAGCATCTGTGTTTGTGGGGTATAAATAGACACTGAAGATTGAAGTGCTCAGGAATTCTTTGGAGAGAAAAAAAATAATACACATTACGTAATGAATTAGTGGGAAAGCTGAGAAATGGTCCAGGCAGGAGGCAGGAGAGCGACTCGTAAAGCGCAGCTGAACACAGCCACGCGGGGCGGTGCGAGAGAGAGAGGGAGAGAGAGAGGAGAGAGAGAGGGGGAGCGAGGGAGAGGTTAATCGGAAGTAAACGCTCTGCTGGACAAATGGAGGATCAGGAGTAATTATTTCACTCATCTGACCTCTTCTGTCTCTGTGCTGTATGTTGGGTCAACAGATTATTCATACACTTACGTAATTCAAACACATGTATCAATACACACTAAGGTATAAGCAAGCATGTACATCCCTATGTGTGTGTGTGTGTATATATATATATATATATATATATATATATATATATACACATACACACATTTTATTTATATGCACATAAAAAAAATGTGTTTCATCTATCTAATTTCCAATTCAATTTCATTTCCAATTTCATTGAATTAAGTTTATTTCAAACCTGTTATAAATTATTCAATAGGGGGAGCTTCAAAAGTTAAAATTCCTGAAGTGAAAATGCATGAAAAATCTGCTGTGAAAGCTCCTCAGTCCAGCAGAGAGTCGAGCTCATCCCTACTGACTACTGAGGGATTTAAATGTGGGTTTGTTTGGATGTCAGGGGCCCGAGGTGAGTTTACTGCTCGGTCAGATGTTCGGAGAGTTATTAGGGTGAACATCTATTTTGGAAATTGCCGTTATAAACCCTGGGTTGTTCCAGCTGTCAGAGGGCTGAGAGCACATCTGTACGTGTGATTTCGGGTCCTAAATCATCAAAGCTTGCGCCGATGGGTCGCAAAGTTGATCCCTTTCTGGGTACAATGTGTGCAAATATTCAGACGAGGTCAGTGAGCAAGGTTGCTGGGCACACACCTCCATGGAACAGACAGACAGCACTGCTACTCTTACAAAATTTCACCTGGACTTAAAGAGCATTTTAATGTGTTTATGTGTGTGTGTGTGTGTGTGTGTGTGTGTGTGTGTGAGGGAGTGGGTGTACACACACATCTATATAGCACATAATATGAGAAATATGACTTTTTTTCTTTTTGAACAAAATACTACAGAATTAATAAATCTGATTCTTACAGTTGATCAGTCACTCTAGTGAATATACAGTATGCATTATTGCTGACCATTTAAAATATATGTATATATAATCTTGAAAAAACTATTCTGTACACTCATGAAGAGTCAAACTCCTAACCTCCTGTCCAGTAAGCATGTGTGGCCTAGTTATTCACAAGCAGCTCTCTAAAAGCGTTTCTCAACATCACTAAAGAAACTTAAGAAATCGAACTTGCTCAAGTTTTGTTGTCTAATTTTGTTCACTTCACCCTAATATTTCGTAAGATTGATGTTGGTCAGGTATTGTGCATGTGCAAACCTTTAATTAATGCTCAGATTTCTCCACACTGCCTAACCAGTTAGTTCATTTTGATTAAGAAATGCTTTACTTAAGCAGTCGTGAGCAAATTGGGCGATATCCTAATGCTGGCTGTGAATGCGTTTAGCAAACAGCTTTAGTGGCCTTTGACTGTGGGATTCAGTGAATCAGAGACCAGCTTTAGTGGCCTTTGACTGTGGGATTCAGTGAATCAGAGACCAGCTTTAATGGCTTTTGACTGTGGGATTCAGTGAATCAGAGACCAGCTTTAATGGCCCCTTTGACTGTAGGATTCAGTGAATCAGAGACCAGCTTTAGTGTCCCCTTTGACTGAGGGATTCAGTGAATCAGAGACCAGCTTTAGTGTCCCCTTTGACTGAGGGATTCAGTGAATCAGAGACCAGCTTTAGTGTCCCCTTTGACTGAGGGATTCAGTGAATCAGAGACCAGCTTTAGTGGCTTTTGACTGTGGGATTCAGTGAATCAGAGACCAGTCTCTTCCTTAGGAGGTGTTAAACAGATTAATAAAGTTTAGTGGAGATTATGACTGAGTGCAAAAGCCAAGTGATCGCCTTTGTTCTGATAGCAGGCGTTAAAAAAATATAAAAATACTAAAAACAACCTCACACTCACCCCCCCCCCCCCACCCCATCCCCATCTCCCCAGATTTAGGTGGCTTACAATGTCATTTAAATTAGCTAATCTAAATTAGTAAGTAACGGAAATTGTGTAACAGTTGCCAAATTTATAAAAAATGTGCAAATGTCCATGAACATTTCTCCCCCTTTCTTTTTTCTGTCTGTCTCTCTCTCCGTCACTCCCCCCCTCCCTCTCTCTCTCTCCCTCTCTCTCCCCCCCTCCCTCTCTCTCTCCCTCTCTTTCTCTGCTGTCCTTCCGAGTATTTCGGTTCTGAGAGTTTTCCCTCTTTAATCCCAAAATGAGAGATATTCCGCAAGGAGGATTTTTTTTTATCCTCCATCTGCTCCTTTAAAACTCTCATGCTGGGGATTTCAGGGAATTGCATTAATCGCCGTGGAGATACGGATCAGCGGCCATGTTGTTTGTTTTGAGCATTTTACATGTTTTTTTTTAAATTCCATTCATAAATCTCTGTGTGTTTGTGTTTATTCCCTCGTCTGTCAGATCCCCATGTCCGTAAATCCCCCCCGCCCTCGTTCTCCCGAGCCGCGATCTCCCTTCTCTCATTCTGAGGTGATCTTCACACCATCTCTCCTTCAGCCCCGCCCCCATCCCTCTTCTTCCTCAGCATTCAACTTCTCCAGTGACCTGCTAATCACACGGTCTATAACTCCTTGACTTGGCATGCTTTACCTGAGTTTAATGCTCAATATTGGCCAAATGACTGTAAATTCTGAGCTAAATGAGCTACTTAACTGCATTGAATGAATCCACATATGAGTATTTACACATTGTATTCCGTATCTATAAAAACATTGGTCAGTGTTCTTGGGTCTGTATTGTTTTAATAATTAGAAATACCCGTATCACCAATTTCAAGTATAGGTCAGTCATAAAATAATCATTTTTGTATTATACAAGTCAAATGTAGATATTTCAGAACAATATACAAATATATAACAGTCTGGGTTTATGCTGCAGGCAGTCTTCTCTCTTTCTTTCCACTGTTCTTGCATCTCTTCTTTCGACGTGGTCTTCCTCTCTTCCTCCGTCACTGGCTCGACATCATTTTGACAAACTCTGTAAGATAGAGGAGAAACAGAGGGATTAACTCTGCGATATGTAAGATGAAAGAGAAACAAAGGGATGAACTCTGCAGTCTGTAATATAGAGGACAAACAAAAGGATTTACTGCAGTCTGTAAGATGAAGGAGAAAAAAAGGGATGAATTCTGCAGTCTGTAAGATAGAGGAGAAAAAAACCGATGAACTCTGCACTTTGTAAGATAGAGAAGGAACAGAGGGATGAACTCTGCAGTCTGTAAGATAGAGGAGAAACAGACGGATCAATGCTGCACTTCGTAAGATGAAGGAGAAGCAAAGGGATGAACTCCACATTCTGTAAGATAGAGGAGAAACACAGGGATGAACTCTGCAGTGGAAAAAGGAGGAGTGAGGTGGCTTGTGGCTCAGGTGTCCTGGCGGCTGGGGTGTCTCTGGGCCCCCCCGGGGGGGGGGGGGGGTCTGGAAACGAGGCGACGGTGTCCTGTAATTAAGAGATGGCCGTGTGTCAGGGGGTGACCTCGGCCTGGTTCCTCGGGGTCAGCACAGTCACAGGGCCCTCAGTGTAACAGTATCCCCCCTAGAGGGAAACAATCACTTCTTTAGCAGGGCACGCCAGACCCCTGTTTCTGCCTCTCGTGCTGTACAGCGGGAGAGAGATAGAGAGACAGAGAGAGAGAGAGAGAGAGAGAGGGAGAGAGAGAGAGACAGAAAAAGAGAGAGAGAGAGAGAGAGAGAGAGAGGGAGAGAGAGAGAGACAGAAAGAGAGAGAGAGAGGGAGAGAGAGAGAGAGAGAGAGAGGGAGAGAGAGAGAGACAGAAAGAGAGAGAGAGAGAGAGAGAGAGAGAGAGAGAGAGTCACACCCCAGTCAGCTCAGCCCTTGAAACCTGAGTCTAGGGTTACAGGAAACTCAGTAAATGTTCATAAGTTCAAATATCTGAGTAGGTTCCAATGTCCCCTTCAGTCCACAAAGGGTCCCGTGCGGGTAAGGGGGTCCCGCTGGGAGGAGGGTGTATCGCGGGGAGGAGGGGGTGCCATGGGGATAGGCGGGCATCTCCGGCCTCACCTTCAAAATCCACCGTGCCGTCGCCGTTGTTGTCGGCCTCCCGGATGACGTCGTCGATCTCGCCGTGGTTCATCTGCTCGCCGAGGAGCTTGCTCATGGCGCTCCTCAGCTCCTCCGTGGTGATGGCGCCATCGCCGTCCACATCGAACTGACCGGGGTGGGGGGCGTGGGGGGGCGGGGGCGGGGGGGGGGGGCAAGGTGGAACAGGCAAGGAAGACAGATCACTTTCAGAGACGCTGAGACTTCTGGGAAGAAGGTGTGTGTTTCTATGAGATCTACAGAGAACCTCCAGATTAAAAAAGATTAAGTTTAGCTTTTGAAAACTTAAATTTAATTCCTTTTCTTCACATCTGTCTTCCAGCGCCTGCATTTGCTGTTGTCCTGTACTTGTATTCCACACTTTGAATTTACACCTTTATTATTATTATTATTATTATTATTATTATTATTATTATTATTATTATACTTTTTATAAAGTGTCAGTTTACTAATGCACTGTACATGTGTATATAGCCAAAGCTCTCACATCAGTCCTTTGATTGGCTGAGAGCTAATGGTGGTTTCCATGGCACTCACCTCTTTGAAGGCGTCTTTCAGCTCTTTGAGTCCGATCATGCCAGCGGTCTCGGCCAGGAGCTTGGGCGTCATCAGCTCCACAAAGTCCTCAAAGTCCACCCTGCCCCCCACTGCAGAGAAGACAGAACAGACTAAAGATCACCCCACTGCAGAGAAGACAGAACAGACTAAAGATCACCCAACTGCAGAGAAGACAGAACAGACTAAAGATCACCCCACTGCAGAGAGGACAGAACAGACTAAAGATCACCCCACTGCAGAGAAGACAGAACAGACTAAAGATCACCCCACTGCAGAGAAGACAGAACAGACTAAAGATCACCCCACTGCAGAGAGGACAGAATAGACTAAAGTTCACCCCACTGCAGAGAGGACAAAACAGACTAAAGTCCACCACACTGCAGAGAGGACAGAATAGACTAAAGTTCACCCCACTGCAGAGAGGACGAAACAGACTAAAGTCCACCACACTGCAGAGAGGACGGAATAGACTAAAGTTCACCACACTGTAGAGAAGACGGAACAGACTAAAGTCCACTCTGCCCTGCACTACGGATAGGATGGAATAGACTAAATTCCACTCTGCCCCCCACTGCAGAAAGGACGGAACAGCCTAAAGTCCACTCTGCCCCCCACTGCGGAAAGGACGGAACAGACTAAATTCCACTCTGCCCCCCACTGCAGAAAGGACAGAACAGCCTAAAGTCCACTCTGCCCTCCACTGTGGAAAGGATGGAACAGACTAAATTCTACTCTGCCCCCACTGTGGAAAGGATGGAATAGACTAAAGTCCACTCTGCCTGCCACTGCAGAGAGGAAGGAAGTTCACCCCACTGCTGACTCTCCATTTGCGGACCTCCATGGGAGCTGAATTTCCTCCCAGTGGGGAAAATTTTACAGAATGATCAGAAACTGATGACAAACTGCAGTATAAATACGCTACACAACTACACTGAACCTCCAATTTTATTGGCGTTCTTGCAAATGATATTCAGGTACTTCTGTAAAGGGGAAACATCTGATTTCCTTCCTCTGATAATATGCTTAACACTCTGATCCAAAATCCCGCCGGCTAAGCCCGTCATCAGTCCGCGTGCCTCGCTGCCAGTGTCTGTTGGCTTTCGCCCAGAACCGTTTATCCAGATTTGCACACGGTCGCTGGGCAGCAGCGAGTGTTCTTCAAAGGCAGCGTTCCTTTGCAAGCCAGCAAACTCTGGTAATAATAATGAATAATAAATGATTTTATATTACATCTTGTTCCCTCCTTTACCAGGTATTAAGCGCGGCACCTGGTCCTTTGCAGACGGTGTTTAGCGCAGATGGCCGGATTCTCCGCTGCGAGACCGTGACCGCGGCTGGAGGGATTAATTTCGGCCTTGATTTTAGCCGTACCGTCCGGGATAAAATACTTGCGCAAGAAACAGATTGCATTTCAGTGCCTTGGGCATGTGGCGGGATTATTTGTTGGTGTAAGGATACGAGAGGCCGAGGGGATGCAGTCGGCCAGGGTTTTTATGGCGAAGGCAGAAGAAAAGGGTGATCAACTTTCTGGCCGGCAGAAAAGCGTTTCTGCAACTAGCGCAGCGTGTCCTGCACAACCACGTAGACCAACTCGGCACGACCAGACAGTGAAATCTTTTAACACGTTGTTGTTTGTTGTTTGGAGGGAGGGGCAAACGTGCCTTGCAGCAGTGTGTGTTCTAAGGACAACACTGCAACAGCACCGACAGGTCGTGAAACGCGGTAAAGAGGTTATACATGTGTAAGATACATGTGAAAAACTGAGCATCATGCAGTTTCAACCAAAATTCACACCAGCCAAACCGCACTTTGGGGTCACAGAAAATGTACATGCTTGCAGTTTATACTGACGGAGGTTTGGGGGTGAAATAAGCTTGCGGTTCACATTGAGGAAGGTTTGGGAGTGACGGTAAGACGCTCACAGTTCACATTGATGAAGGTTTGGGTGTGACGGTAAGACGCTAACGGTTCACATTGATGAAGGTTTGGGTGTGACGGTAAGACGCTCACAGTTCACATTGATGGAGGTTTGGGTGTTACGGTAAGACGCTCACAGTTCACATTGATGAAGGTTTGGGTGTGACGGTAAGACGCTAACGGTTCGCGCTGATGAAGGTTTGGGGTCAGACACTCACGGTTCACGCTGATGAAGGTTTGGAGGTGACGGTCGGACACTCACGGTTCATGTTGATGTTCTGACCCAGCTCGATCAGCTCCATCTCAGTGGGCATGTACCCCATGGTTCTCATCAGATTGCCCAGGTCCTTGCAGCTGATCAGCCCATCCTTGTCCTTATCGAATTCCTGAAAGGCCTCTCGCAACTCTACGGGACGGGCCAGTTAAGGAGAGGTCAGTACCACCCATTCCAAAAAACAATGACATTTCCAATGTTACAAATGTTTTAAAAGTTTGAAAAGAAAATGCACCTATATTACATCCTGTTTCATAATATGTCCTGAAAACATACATATGTATAGTTGTTAGTCATTCATAAGTGTATGTGACACATAGAAATCGTTCAGCCCTATATGTAATACAATATATTTACCATAGATTTTGTAATAGTAAGCAGTGACTGACCAAGAGGATTTGCAGCTGGTAGCCTACATAATGTGCAATTGAGATGCAATGTAAAAACACGAAGAGATCGATGAGAAACAGGCAAAAGACGCTGATCCTCTGATGTTAATCCGTGAATCGTAAAAAGTGATCGCCGCTCATAAATATAACAGCTGCACGCGAGTTCGCAGAAAGAATAAATGTCGAATTCGGTGAACAACAGATCGGAGTGAATTACCTTCTATTTCGTCAGGTGTCAGCGATCGCACCTGCAAAACAGTTTACAGAAAATCATTTCGCTGTGTATGTTTAACTCCACGGAGTACTTTAGAGTATTTAAACTCGACATTTGTTTAATATTTTTAATATTATTATTATTATTTTTATAATTCTTTTACTCCGTCCAACCACATTTTTCTCATGTTTTTTAAACGTTCTCTCACAGCCGTTCTAATCCCGACCTGCACTACATTTCAGTCGAATTACATAAAAAGATAATTAAATAAACCTGTCGTTAAGGGTCAAGACACAAAAAGAGATTAGGCTACGCGCTGTGTCGAAATGAAAACAGAATATTTGCACCGTCTGGCTGGCAGCTACCTGCAGCACCTGGAGTAGTGGAGTGACGTCACTCATATTTTATCTCCGTGTCAGTCTCCTGGGGGGTAGTGTTGCTGTGTGCAACTCTCTGTGCTCACAGCAACTGCCCTCCAATATGACTTATTTCACAATTTCCACTAATTAGCTTTGTACGCACGTGTATACAGTATGCACAACATAGATTTTGGGGAAAAAAATATATACAAGATCTTGTAATCTAAAATATTGCAAATGACTGTACATTTTCAACTAGTATTCACTCTACAGTTTCGATTGTTTAAATCCTCCTTCTCTACAAAATGCACTGCACAGCTGTAATGCTGTTTATATTCTGCCCTGATATAGACAGACATTCAGAGTGAGATGATACACTGTAGAGAAACTGAACAATCCAGCCCGTACAGTCCAGCTCTAAAGTTCGGTCTGGGACTTTAACGTCCACCCTACAGACCAGCACTGACAGCCAGAGGAGTGGTCTGTGATCCTGCTCCTGGAGAGTAGTATGGTTTGTTATTTCTTTTCTTTTTCATCTCAAATTAAAAACGAATTCAGATCCCAGCGACCAGGTGCGGGGAGTTAACTGTGGAGAGCAACACACCGGCTTTAATTGCTCATTCACATGCAGAGTAACAAGGAAAACCAGTAGACCCTGAGACTCCAGGACCAGGTCAGTAGCTGCCTGGTCCGGTACACTACGGTATGGCACAGACACAGACACAGACATAGACACTAACAGGAGCAGCACAGACACGGACAGGAACAGCACAGACAGACTGGAGCAGCACAGACACTGACAAGAACAGTACAGACACTGACAGCAGCAGCACAGACAGACAGGAGGAGCACAGACACACAAATGAGCAGCACGGACACAGACCGGAGCAGTACAGACCAGTGAAGCACAGACAAAGGCACTTACTATATTCTTGCCCCCTCTGAGAAAGATGCAAGCTGCTCCAAAGCTCATGGCTGGCAATAGGAAAAAAGGGCTGTGTGTGTGCGTGTGTGTGTGTGTGCGTGTGTGTGCGTTTGTGTGTGTGTGTGCGTTTGTGTTTGTGTGCGTGTGTGTGCGTGTGTATGTCGGCGTGTTCTGTGTCCCCCTGTTGTACCTTGGCTGTGTGTCTTTCACTGGAGTCTGATTATATTAGGCCCCTCCCTCTGAAAAAAAAAAAGAGAATAGTTTAGGTTTCATCCTGCTCTCACCTCTGTGGTGAATATCTTTGTCCAACATGCTGTACAGTTCAGAATTTTGTTGTATACAAAATTAAAACATATATTTAAACATTTTAAAGAAAATATTTTTTATTTATAGTATGTTGTAACATCACTTGTTTTTTATCACTGTACTTAGGGTAATGATTGTAATCTGTTTTAAATTATGCATTTGTACTCATTTTAATTATTTATTTTAGTTAGTTGTTATTTATATATTTATATTCCCTTTGAAGTTGTTGTAAAATAATAAGACAGTTGTCAATAAGGCAATCATAATCATGGTAAGCAATAGTACTCATTATTCTTATTCTTAAATTGCCAGTCGGCACTACCACATTAGTCAATGTATGCTCATGTAATTATGATAACTGATTGCATTTAAATGATTGCAATAAGGTCCATAAGTAAGCAGTTTCTCTGTCACTCCTACCTTAACCCTGTGTTGCGGTGAATTAAAAACTCCCCTCGTGAAAAGTGTGAAGCCTTCTCTTCCCTCTTCCCAATGCTTTTTCCCTCTTTCTTGTGTTGTTCCAGTCTTGAATTATATTTCTTTCTTGTTTGGAAAAGTAGTGACTGTCTTTCTTTTTCTTTCTCTCTCTTTCTCTCTCTCTCTCTCACTCTCTTTTTCACTCTCTGTCTGTATGTTGAGAACTGTGGCCGAAAGGAGGAGGAGGGTATAGAAAAAGAGAGAGAGGGAGGAGTCAAAGGAGGGGTGTAAACAGAGATGGGATGTGCCCTAGAGGGCAGGGCAGCCTTGCAAGTACAGACGTCAGCTGACACTGTCCGACACTTACCGTTATAAACTGGCACACATTTCCTATTGAAACAACGCTATATCGATCATTTAAGTTGACGGGTTAATGGAGAATTTTGTTCAGTTTAATACACTAGCACAGGAAAAGCATTTTTCAAATAGTGATGAAAGAAAAAAGTATCGCGATTCCTGTTTTTCTTCCTGACAGACGCTTCGTCACATTAGAAAGAGATCGATCACGTTTTAAACCTCAGCGTAGACTATTTAGCAGAATGATTATGATGGTTATGTGCAACGTAAGACACTGTCTGCACGTGGGTCGGTACAGAGTGAATTGGGACGTGGATGAGCATTACGTGGGTGAGCATTACGTGGATGAGCATTACGTGGATGAGCATTACGTGGGTGAGCATTACGTGGGTGAGCATTATGACAGTACAGTATTACCCCCCTCTGCGTCAGCTTTGATGCGCTGGGCTTCCCTGGACGGAAGGTGCCTGCTATATAACCCCCTCCCTCCTTCTCCTCTCACAGCTACGTACATTTTTAATGACCCCTCCCTCTTTGGAGATCTCAAATCTGTTTGCGTAAGGGATTTAATGCACAGTTTTAGATCTGAAGGAATTAATATGGATTTCATGGTGAGTGTTTGTGTGGGGTGGTGGAGGAGCAGATTGAGGTGGTGGGGGGGGGGGGGTTGTAAAAAATGTATGCAGAGTAAGGAGGAGAGCCAGAGAGAAGAGGTGGATTAAGGGGGGAAAGAAAAGTACGTAGAGCAGGGAATGGGAATTGAAAAGAAGAGAGGAGGAAGAGGAGGACTGAAATAGAGGAAGGGCAGTAGAGGAGGTAAAGGATAAAGATGAAGGAAAGGAGAGGGGGATGGAAGGAAGGTGAGGAGAGGAGAAACGGATAAAGAGGTGCAGATGTGCCGACAGCAGAAAGGAAAGGGGAGGGAGTCATGGCGCGGGGGGGAGAGAATGAAACAAGGTGATTACGGAACGGGTGGAGGGGACAGTGAAACAATGCTCAGGCGGGACGGGTGGAGGAGGCAGTGAAGTGAGCAGTGGGAGATGGGAACAGAGCAGAGGACCAGACAGATGTGAGAAGGATTACAGGGAGTACTGCACTGGGATGGGGCGCAGCATGTATTGGCAAAGTACAACTTCATAATCTTCATCTTCATAATAAAAAGATTTATTTCTGCCCACTGAGTTTCATACTGCACAACAGCTGGTAGGAGAACAGAGAGAGAGAGAGGGAAGGAAAGATGACAGGGAGTCAGGGAGAAGAATGGGGAATGGACAGATGTGTTGAAAAAAAGAAAGATCATCGAGTGACAGAGAGAAGGGAGGCGATAGTGGTTAATTGTCTCAGTGATTTCCTCCCTCTGGATCCCAGCTGTGGTAAACTGAGTGTTCTGGCACAAAATGGCTGCCATGCGTCACCCAGATAGGGGATATGCACTTCTGGTGGGAGCAGTAAGTTTCCCCCTTCATTGTGAACCGCTCGGAGATTCTGATAGGGATATGTAAATGTGATCCATTAACATTACTTTTAATTTCTACTTTGGGCCTTCACCCCCTCTTCCAGCCAACTTTGGAATTCCCTCTTTGAGAACGACCAGCAGGTGCCCTCCTCTGGCCCACTGGAACCCACCCATCCCTGGGCCACACTAAGGCCACCCGTGCATTAGCCTGTCAGACTGCTGGCCACGGACAGCACTGGCACCGTCTAAATGCTACAACAGAGATAGATAAGAATAAGAATAAGAATGACTATTATTATTATAATTATAATTATTACTATAGTAATAATAATAATAATAATAATAATTATTATTATTATTATTACACACGCAGGGACGTGCGCACACAAAGACATACACATGCACGCACGCACATATGCACGCTCAGGCATGCACACACACACGCAAGCACACAACACACACACACGCATATGCACACTCAGGCACAAAAAGCTGTATTTTGCCTTAAATAGCTTCTTGATTAATCAGAGATCTGTGTTACCACCATGGTTACCACGCATTTTGAACTACAGCGCCATCTGCTGGTGCGGCCCAGCCCCACAGGTCCCCAATGTAAAATTGCCACTGCCTTCTTATAATTGATCTGTGCAAAGCTTAAAATGATCAGAATTACATAAGCAATGACCTTTTTTGCAAACGTTTTTTGTACTTCTGTACATTTCTTCACAGAATGTAGACATGCTGCTGTCTCTAGACCAGTGGTATTCACCTCCCCTTGGAGAGACACAGGGGGCTGCTGGGTTTGTTTCTGCCCTAAAAC
Source organism: Anguilla pacifica (assembly GCA_039654925.1). Classification (NCBI taxonomy): domain Eukaryota; kingdom Metazoa; phylum Chordata; class Actinopteri; order Anguilliformes; family Anguillidae; genus Anguilla; species Anguilla pacifica. The sequence goes on along the minus strand of CM077300.1, from coordinate 9,950,703 downwards.
CAGAAACCGGGCGAGTCAGCCGTTTAACCATCTGCATTAGTTAATGAGCTGAGTGGTCACTAAGCGAATAATCCTGCTCTAGAACATATGAATAGGACGCTTGGGCTTTCTGTCGTCTGATTTCTTTTAGCTGTTGTTATGTTATCTGTCGGTGCTTTGAACTGGCTTGATTGGCCACCTACAAATGGAGCCCCACCCACCCCCTGACTGTAATTTTTCAGAAGTTGCTGCCTATTGGCTTACTAACACAAAATGGACGCTGGGTGAACTTTAGAGTCTGATTGATAAAGGTAATAGCACTGAGAGGTAAGACCCTGAAGGGAGGGGCTAAACTGGGCAGTTCAGACTGCACCCTATCACAGCAGAGAGATTGGCTACAGTCCATTCACATAAAGGGTGGGTGGATATTTCATCACTGTCTTTGAAATTTGGACTTCATTAGGCAGGTTGTACACAGCTGCCAGAGAGAGAGTGAGAGAGAGCCAAAGATCACAGCGAGTGTGTGTGTGTGTGTGTGTGTGTGTGTGTGTGTGTGTGTCCATTTCCTTTAAACTGTCTTAAATTCCAGCAGGGGCGATGATGTTGTACCTTTGAGCAGGATGCTTACCCTAAAGTGCTTCTGTAAATACGCAGCTATATAAATGGATTACATTCATACAAGCGTCAGTGGGCAAACTCGGCTGATCCCTCGGGGGGGAAAACATTTTGTTGTGCATTATGCATTATTTTTCCCTGTATTGTGTGTGTCAGTAAAAGCTCATAGGTGTGTGTTCATGCTGTTGGTTTTCACCCACATGAAGGGGAAAGATTTTTCACTATCACGACAAAGTAATTTACCCACATGGACAGGTCAGCTATTATTTCAGTAGATCAGTAATAAACTGTACGCTGCATCTTACATTTAGCACATCTTACAATATACAGTATTCACAAAACAAAAGCACTGGCCTTGTTTTCTAAAAGAATTATGTTCTTTTATCTCTCCTGAATTCACATTTAAAAAAACCTCAAATAAATCTACAGCTTTCTCAGTATTGCAGTTGTAATCATTGTACACCAACTAGGGACACAGGGAAACAGAGATATGTTTATTAACGGTGCATTTACATTCAATCACATATGCATGCATTCTTTCATTTATCTTCATAATGTGGCTTCCGTGATTATGTGCTTCATAAGCTATTAAAATAGATTAAATTAAATAGTTTTTCATTTGACAGGCATCACATTGAGCACAGTCAGTTGATATTCTGAATAAAGACTCAGACGAGCAATTACACAGCGACAAGTTACACAGCCGGTCACATCACAGTATAAGTCAGAAGTTTGTTCATAGAGAAAAATAAAACATTTCAGGCACAAAATGAGAGAAATTCACAAAACCGATGTTCAGTCACGGATGAACATCTTTCTTCTTCACAGTTTTAAGGAAGCACTGGGACTTCAACATGATTTTATATCAAGTTGAAAGCAACAAATCCTGAATATCTATAAGGATATTTTTTGTGTTCTGAGTGTTAAGTATCACCATTGGCAACATATCCAACTCCAAATTTGTCCTTTTGTTTTAAACGCTTCGGCTCCAGGCTAGAAAACGCCCTTTAGTTCAGTCTTTAATTTGGTTTAAGAACACATCATATAGCGTGGAACTGTAAGGATTTACAGGCAGTAAAACCAGTGCACAGTGGGAGTTGTAGTTCTATTGCTCTGGAGAGAAGATGTAGTCCAGGGCCTGTCTCTCTGCAGCAGCCACATTGGGGTGCCAGAGGTCGACGCTGAAGATCACTCTTGGGCCGTCCTCTGCTACACCTGCATAAGCAAGCAAATGGCAGGAGATTTGGTCAGCTTAGTAAACAATTAAACTACAATTTTCTCTCTAAAATTCTCCTCTTCGTCTGTACATATATATTTTATTCTTTGAGTTGGGTTATCTTGGGCTTCATACTTCTCCTGCACTATCCCTTTAACGTATTGTATGTTTTACTTTTTTCAAATCTTATGTGCAAATAAATTTAAAAAATAAATTTGAAACACAACTGAAATTTGAGCACCTAGACATGATGTAGCAGCCCAAGGATAGTGGGTCACCGTGGAAAAGTAATTGTCTGCCCATTGTGTTCGATCTGAATGTACATTACAAGACACCAATTTAGCACAGCAACTTAACAATGCAAGATGAATAACATTAGGGCACCTTTATGAGTTCTATGGGTTACAGTGATCTAAACCAGGCTAACAATATTCTTGCCCTAAAGGCAGTGTAAAGTACTAATGTAGGTTACCGATCCCAGCCCAAAACCATAACATAGCCACTGTTGCTAAATGCGGTACCCTAAGTGTAGTGAAATGTAGTACGTTCATCTGCCACACAGTGAAAGGTCCAGTGTTCATTCAACTCGATAACAGATGGTCCCACATTCCAGAGTGGGACCAAATGCTATCTGATAAAAGTTGAATTAACACTGTTAGTGTTGAATTAACACTGAGTATTTAGCTGCGATTTCTCACAGAACACCCATCCGGGTCTCACCACACTGGCTTCCAGGCTCTTATCGCTAAAGGCAAGGCTCGGTCATCAGAACACATTACTGACCGCTTGAAGGCACAAACCCCACCTGCTCCCATTGGTCCTGAACAAAAGACCCCCTCCTCACTGTCCCACTCTCCCAGCCACACATTTCAAAATAAGAGCAGCTAGGGCTCAGATTTGATGTAGTACTGTAATGTGATGTAATGATGTTTTTTTTTAAAAATCCATATTTCAATGGTGTGAAGCACTTATGTGTCATGCAAGTAACACACTTCAAACATTATATAAAAGCACAATGGTTTTTTGATGAAGATAAGATGGTGAGGATGATTATGCTGATGATGATGATGACAATTATTATTCTTATTAGTGTACTGACCATTGTGTGAGACAGTGTGTAATGATGATGATTATTATTATTATTGTTATTATTATTAGTGTACTGGCCGTTGTGTGAGACAGTGTGGAGGAAAGAATCGTCCACCAGGAGGCAGTGTCCTTCTGACCAGCACTGGGGCTCCCCTCCCACCACCAGCTCACACTGCGGGGGGGTCTGCAGTCCTGGGGCACAGAGAGGGGGAAGGAGTGCAGTTATTAGAGAAATACAGCAGTGAGCATGTGCAGTGAAATATTAAATACAGCAGTGAGCATGTGCAGTGAAATATTAAATACAGCAGTATGCATGTGCAGCGAAATATTAAACACAGCAGTGAGCATGTGCAGTGAAATATTAAATACAGCAGTGAGCATGTGCAGTGAAATATTAAACACAGCAGTGAGCATGTGCAGTGAAATATTAAATACAGCAGTATGCATGTGCAGTGAAATATTAAACACAGCAGTGAGCATGTGCAGTGAAATATTAAACACAGCAGTGAGCATGTGCAGTGAAATATTAAATACAGCAGTGAGCATGTGCAGTGAAATATTAAATACAGCAGTGAGCATGTGCAGTGAAATATTAAATACGGCAGTATGCATGTGCAGTGAAATATTAAACACAGCAGTGAGCATGTGCAGTGAAATATTAAACACAGCAGTGAGCATGTGCAGTGAAATATTAAATACAGCAGTGAGCATGTGCAGTGAAATATTAAATACAGCAGTATGCATGTGCAGTGAAATATTAAACACAGCAGTGAGCATGTGCAGTGAAATATTAAATACGGCAGTATGCATGTGCAGTGAAATATTAAATACAGCAGTGAGCATTTCAGGCAGGACAGAGCTATTAGCCATCTAAAAGGGGCAAGCAGCCTATACTGCATATGAAATGCGTGCACGCAAATGCACATTTAAACAGACGTATTGTACACTCTGCAGACCCCGTGCAGACCCTCACCTAAGTGGCAGCGCAGCCTAGTGTTGGTGGGGCCGTACCCCCCGCCCAGCGCCGTCCCGGGGCCCAGGAGCCAGAAGCCGGCGGCCCCCAGGGAGTTGCTGCTGATGAAGGTGCGGAGGGAGAGGAGGGTGCGGTACGTGCAGGGGCAGGCCCGGCAGTTTCCCGCCACGCACACCCCCGCGTTGTACAGCGGGAACACTGCCTGGCCCTGGGGGGGGGACGGAACACAGGATATGACATCACACTCCTGCGACAAGGTTATGATAAATCATTACATCAAATGTCTGCGACGAGGGTAGGATCAAACATTACCTCATACGTATGTGATAAGGTTACAATTAAACATTACCTCACACATATGTGACAAGGTTACAATTAAACATTACCTCACACATATGTGATAAGATTGCATCATGAAACATGTAGAAATGTGCACTTCTTTCCCAGGCCACAGTTTGGAAAGGCAGTTTGCAATGTTTGGCTCATTCTCTGACTGCAACGTCCCTGCACCAAATTCGAGGAGGGTCACATGACAGGACGTGCACAGGCTGGGGTCCGTGGTATAAATTGCAGTCAATTCAGGAAAATGACTTGAGAATTCTCATCCAGTTCCTGAATGGGCTGAATTGAGATGGCATTGATTTATACTACCCTCAGCTGGTCGCTTGCTTGCATTCTTCAATTCCACCAATCACGCTGCTGTACCTGCTGATGCAGGATTCTGATTGGCCAGAGAAGTCATTAGTAAGCAGTGAGGCTCCTCCTTCTTCCCTGTCTCCTGGGCAACACTGTATTAGGTTTACTGGCTGTAAGACTGAGGCTCCTGTAACCTCCTTAGCATCTCTGTGACACACGCATGCCTTCTGCGAGCTGAAGAAATGCACCTTGGGTCCCTGGCAGGTCCATCCCAGCTTGGGATCTATGCCCCTCTGGTACACCGCCTGGAACTCAGCCAGAATTATGGGATAGCTGGCCTCTAAGACTTCGATGTCGTGGCGATGGGCATCGCGTGGGAAGAAAGGAGTGCTGGGAACGTCGGGGAGAAAGAACAGATGGGGCTTCTGGATAGAGGAGCGATCACTTAGTCTGGCCTGAGGAGAGAGACAGAGAGAGGGGGGAGAGGGAGAGTGAGAGAGGGAGAGGGGCGATAGAGAGAGGGGGAGAGAGGGGGAAGAGGGAGAGGGGGGAGAGAAGGAGTGGTGGAGAGAGGGGGAGAGGGAGAGGGGGAAGAGGGGGAACAGAGAGAGGACAGAGGGAGATGGGGGAGAGAAGGAGTGGTGGAGAGAGGGAGGAGAGAAGGGGAGAGTAGAGAGAGAGAGAGACTTTACCTTTTGATGTTCCTTCATTAAACAAAAAAACTTGCAAAAACCAGCCCTTAATAAATCAAATAAATAACTCAGACAACCCCTTCATGTCCCTCTCCTCAAACCCCTAAATTATAGTGGGCTGCTGGGTGGCTCATTCGGTTAAGGCACCACACCCTGGTGCGTGGATGGGCCTTGCAGTCTCAGATCGAATCTGGGCGGTGCCAGTGCTGACTGCGGCCGGTAGCTCCGCAGAGCGACGTGCCATTGGCCTGCATCGCCCAGGGCACGGGAGGGCTCAGCCCAATAGGGACCCGCGTTTCATCGCTCTCTCTCGAACCCGCAGCCTCACCTGGTCCCTCAGACCTTTGTGAATCCGCCCCATCCCGGCCCAGCTGTAGCGCTTGGCGTACTCCTGCAAGGCGCTATATAACTTCCTGCTGGCCGGAGAGGCCTGGGCGGGGAACAGAGTGTGGCCCAGCACGGGGGTGAGGTAGCCACGGCGACGCCCCGTGTCCTCCTCCTCCTCCTCCGTCTCCATGGCGATGCAGGGGGTTCCGCCGTTGCCGATGGCGGCCGTGGTGGCGCCGGTCCCGGAGTCCGTGCCGCCGCCGCTGCTGCTGCCGTAGCTGCCGGACCGGGACATCCGACCGGCCCGCGCGCAGCCGGACTTGAGCTTGCCCGGGTGCACCCGACCTGTCACGGGGGGGTCCGACCCCACCCGGTAGCAGTACCAGAGGAACAGAACCAGCAGGGCCCACAGAATCCCGCTCAGGGGCTGCGTCCCCAGCTCTGGGCAGGGGGGGAGAGGCAGGAAGTCCAGCGCCCACTGCATCCTGGGAAGAGAAGGCTGGGGTGGACTACAGAGTGACACAAGCACAGAAGAGGGACAGGTGAAGGAAATGAAGCAGACTTGTGCTAAATGTCATCATTCAGCTTCCATTTGCGCTTACCTCACCGCACACAAACTTGACAACATTCAAGTCCGTCACAACTGACTAAGAGTTCTAGGCCCACTAATTGGTTAAAATGGCTTTCGCTTGTCACGTTAAATTACAGTGTACTGCTTTGCTCCTGCATGCAAGCCTACGCAACAGAGATGGATATCTGGATATACTGCATTCGCATTGTATTTTTTTCCTACGTCCTACCACTTTTCCAGGGAAAACCTACTCAAGAATCAATAATCTCTACAGTTGTTTTTAGCGTAAATTTTCATATTTGGACGCAAATAACCATAACGGTAAAGCATAAACAGATCATGGTACAGTCATGAAGACTTTTGTTAATTTTAATTTTAATCTAATTTGTTGAACATGTAAAACAGCTGTCTGTATTTGTCGTTTACCAGCATCACAGGATATCACTTACGAAACCTCGTGTGAATTAAACGTGCATGAAAGATGTGCATGGAATGTGTTGGTGAGAGTGAGGTAAACAGATGCAGGAATGTGTAAATGTACGAATGAATACACAAAAACGGTCGCAAATGCAGGTATATCCTGTCGCAGTTATCATTGCGGGTGTTACTTGTGTTGCTTCCGTCTTTAATGTAATGAATGCTCCGACGATGAGACTTACCACTGACTGGTTCTCTTTCTCTCTTGTCGTTTGCGCCTCTGCGACTCACGTATCTTTTCCGCATACGATATTTCCGGAGTGTCCCGAAAAAAGCAGAATCACCCCCTCCTTTTTCACGGAAAAACCCGAAGCGTCTTTTGACCATGGGAGATGTTCTTGTGGTTATTTCAAAATCTTCATCTTCTGTTCTCTTTACGATCTTTTCTTCCATCTAGCGGGAAATCACCCCTCTCGCGAATAGCTCCACGCGGAATCATGTTTCATCCACACCGGTGAAACAGCGCCTGGTGCTGAAGCAAAACCAGTCCGCTTTCTCAGCACAGTGCATGCAGTTCCCCTGTTCAGTCCCTGCGTGACGATAGCGAGCTTTGGCGCGTTGCGCCCATAGCGAGCGCATAGAGACCAGCGAAGGTAGGAGGGGGGAGGAGGTGCAGCCGTAGACGGGTACGTTCCACCCACCTGCTCATACGCCTTGGGGCCTGGAAACAGAGCAGAACAGAATTGATGACATAGAGAAGAGCACAAAATAAGACGGAGGGACGCATTTTCCAATGTCGGGTGGGCAGATAGTGCGGTTGGTCGGAAGGATATTCAATCAGAAACTGCAAAATATTTAATGGCATTGCACAAAGGGAGAGGACGATTGTAAAGGAATTTTATTTAGCAACGTTTCAAGAGCTCCGCTGGAATTTTGATATGAAATAACCAAGGAAAACGGAAGTCAGGTGGTTATAAATATAAATATCAAGATTTCCAGCCCGAAAACATTTCTTCGAAGGAGCACGTTATAAGGAGTGCTGGAAAGACCGGAGAAAGGGGAAGTCTGTTGCGTACAGGTACGCAGTTTCACTGTTAGGGCATTTCACAGCGTGCGCTATTATTATTATTATTCTCTGCCTCGCAGAATATTGCTTCTATCTTTAACGAGGCTACACGTAACGGCTAAATGTAAGGCTACACAATGTAAAATGCAAGGGAACGCTCTGTTAAATTACTCGTCTTGGGGGCGTGAGGGGAGTCGAGCCAAGGGAACAACTGATTTGGAAAACAGACGGTGTTACAGCGGAGAGTCCTGTAGATGCACGAATTAATGATCACCTGAACGAAAGAAAGGGAAATCAGTGTTCTGGTGCGTTACAAAAGGGAAAACAAACTATCGGTATCTTATACTCGTCATATTACACATCATATTATGTTGCTGTCATTATTGCTGTTGTTATGTATATCTTGCATAGCAACGCAATATCCATAAATAAGATATCTTATTTTAATGTCTGAAAACATTTTGGAAATCTTTGAATTGCAAAGACACTGTAATCCGCGCTTTAACGCATAACATTTTCTGTGGCACAAATATAACTCTCGAAAGGTTGTTTTTGTCTTTCAGTTAGGAAGGTCTTATTTTTTTCATCATAGGTTTTTATTTTTGGATGCTTTTCAGGTTCCGTGCTGCTTGGACCTATCTAACTGCTGCTTTATAAATAATAATAATAATAATAATAATAATAATAATTCCACGGCTCCCTTCCCTTTTCCTTTACTGTTTGACGGTGCTGAGCTCTCTCTTTTTCTCTCGTTTATTCTCTCTCAGATAGTTAAACTCTCTCAGACTAAACCATGCTGCCCCTAATGCTCACTGCCACGCTGTGTGTCACCTTCCTGCACCTGTCTACAGGTACAAAAGTGTGTGTGTGTGTGTGTGTGTGCGTGTGTGTGCATGTGCATGTGTGTGTGAGTGTGTGTGTCTGCATGCACACATAACTATGTATTGATTGTACCCCTGTGTGTGAAGTGTTCTCCTGACTCACTCTCCCTCTTAGGACTGCCCTCTGCTTCAGATGAACTGGGTGACCATGGTGATGGATTTCCTGTGACCTCTGACCCTCCCCAGCAGCAGCCCTCACAATCCCAGACCTCGGTCCCACAATCCCTCCGGGAGCTCCTCCACGCTGCTCTCCTCAGCAAGGAGTATCTCGGCCACACCCCTCTCCCTGCTGGTATGATGCAGTGTGTGGTAGACCCTCTCTGGCCACACCCCTCTCCCTGCTGGTATGATGCAGTGTGTGGTAGACCCTCTCTGGCCACACCCCTCTCCCTGCTGGTATGATGCAGTGTGTGGTAGACCCTCTCTGGCCACACCCCTCTCCCTGCTGGTATGATGCAGTGTGTGGTAGACCCTCTCTGGCCACTTCCCTCTCCCTGCTGGTATGATGCAGTGTGTGGTAGACCCTCTCTGGCCACGCCCCTCTCCCTGCTGGTATGATGCAGTGTGTGGTAGACCCTCTCTGGCCACGCCCCTCTCCCTGCTGGTATGATGCAGTGTGTGGTAGACCCTCTCTGGCCACTTCCCTCTCCCTGCTGGTATGATGCAGTGTGTGGTAGACCCTCTCTGGCCACGCCCCTCTCCCTGCTGGTATGATGCAGTGTGTGGTAGACCCTCTCTGGCCACGCCCCTCTCCCTGCTGGTATGATGCAGTGTGTGGTAGACCCTCTCTGGCCACGCCCCTCTCCCTGCTGGTATGATGCAGTGTGTGGTAGACCCTCTCTAGCCACGCCCCTCTCCCTGCTGGTATGATGCAGTGTGTGGTAGACCCTCTCTGGCCACACCCCTCTCCCTGCTGGTATGATGCAGTGTGTGGCAGACCCTCTCTGGCCACGCCCCTCTCCCTGCTGGTATGATGAAGTGTGTGGTAGACCCTCTCTGGCCACTTCCCTCTCCCTGCTGGTATGATGCAGTGTGTGGTAGACCCTCTCTGGCCACGCCCCTCTCCCTGCTGGTATGATGCAGTGTGTGGTAGACCCTCTCTGGCCACGCCCCTCTCCCTGCTGGTATGATGCAGTGTGTGGTAGACCCTCTCTGGCTATACCTCTCTCTCGGCTGGTATGATGCAGTGTGTGGTAGACACTCTCTGGTCACGCCCCTCTCCCTGCTGGTATGATGCAGTGTGTGGTAGACCCTCTCTGGCCACGCCCCTGTCCCTGCTGGTATGATGCAGTGTGTGGTAGACCCTCTCTGGCCACGCCCCTCTCCCTGCTGGTATGATGCAGTGTGTGGTAGACCCTCTCTGGTCACGCCCCTCTCCCTGCTGGTATGATGCAGTGTGTGGTAGACCCTCTCTGGTCACGCCCCTCTCCCTGCTGGTATGATGCAGTGTGTGGTAGACCCTCTCTGGTCACGCCCCTCTCCCTGCTGGTATGATGCAGTGTGTGGTAGACCCTCTGTGGCCACACCCCTTTCCCTGCTGGTATGATGCTGTGTGTGGTAAACCCTCTCTGGCCACGCCCCTCTCTCTGCTGGTATGATGCAGTGTGTGGTAGACCCTCTCTGGCTATACATCTCACTCTGCTGGTATGATGCAGTGTGTGGTAAACCCTCTCTGGCCACGCCCCTCTCTCTGCTGGTATGATGTGTGTGGTAGACCCACTCTACATGTGTATACTGACGCTGCTGGATGGCTAAAGACACCAGTCCCCTGTCAGGGGGCGGCAGGGGTGACATCATCGCCTACTATCACAGACATTCACATGCAAACTCATGAATCTGAATTCCACTGCACCCACACAGTCCATTATAACCCTCTCTCTCTCTCTCTCTCTCTCTTTCTCTCTCTCTCCCTCCTGCTCCTTTCTCCTTTTCTCTCTCTCTCCCTCTCGCTCCCTCCCTCTCTCCCTCTCTCTCTCTCTCCCTCTCTGTCTCTTTCTCTCTCTCTCTCCTTCTCATTATCTTTCTCTCTCATTCTCTCCCTCTCTTTCTCTCTCTCTCTCTGTCTCCCTCCTGCTCCTCTCTCCTTCTCTCTCTATCTCTCCCTTCCGCTCCTTCCCTCTCTCCCTCTCTGAGCTGAGCTGAGAGGACGTGTGGAGGGCTCTCCTCTACCTTTCTGCCTTTTTGGTGCTTTTTTAAATTCCATTTTCTTTTTTATTCTTCTGTTCACAGTAGACTGGTTTAGTTATTGAGTATTGTTTACATAATTGATTATACTGGTGTTAGGGTAGTGGGATTTTAGGGTTTTGGGGGTTTAGGGGTTTTTAGGGTGGTGGGATTTTAGGGTTTTGGGGGTTTAGGGGGTTTAGGGGTTTTTTTAGGGTGGGAAGGGAGGGGCAGGGCGTGCTTGCATCTCGGTCAGAGGGGGCAGCGCACGGGTTGAGGTGTGTGCCGGACACCTGAGGACGGGTTGTTAGCAGTCTGGGAACAGGTGGTCTTTGAGCAGATTTACTCAGCGTCTAGAATGAACAAGGCGGTGGTAGTTTTTCTAAAAAAAGGAAAACCTAGTTACTAGGATTATAGAGAGTGGCATCTGGGTGGAAGGACTTTTTGTGCCAATAACAGCTCATTTAAAATTATCCCGTGGGGCTGCAAAAGTAGTGCGTTGAAGCATGCACTTTCTTTTAAAAGGCAGGGTTTCATGTTTTTGATCAACGCTGAACAGACCCTTGACGTAACTTTTCGTTGTGGACGTGGGGAGAGTCAGCGCATCGCAGCATGCGCTGCTTCGAGTGTGCGAGTGTGGGGGCTATCGGCCGCGAAAGGTTTGCTATCCCGCACACAAACCCGGCCACAGGGAGGGGATAATGGCAGAGGTACGCGAGAAACGAGGCTTGGTGTGGAGAAAGGGAACGAGGAGGGCGCTACGGAGGCTGATGAGGGCGGAGAGTGTACGCCCCAAATGATGGTCAGGCCAGGGAGGAGTTTCTTGCTCAGTTAAGACAGGAGTTGCTACAAATCCCTCAAGACAGCTTTTTAATTGTGGGGGGAGGTTGGAACTGCACGGTAGATTTTAGCCTATATAGGAATGGAGAAGAGCCCCATTTACGTGTAGGGTCAGTTACAGTTTCAGGCAAATGTTTTTTTTATTGTTTTGGTTAACATGTTTGTCTATTAGGGTGTGTAAGGTGTAAATGTAATCGGTTGTGCGGTGTTTTGGTAAAAAGCCAAAACTTTTACTCAAAACATTGTGCTCATTAAGGAAGTGTTGAAGTCTTGTATTTATAATGCTACATACAATCTTCCCCAGATTACTGCTCACACAAATGTTTCTGTAATTGTTTGGGTTGAATTTGTCTCCACTTCCTCTCTCGTTCTCTCTCTCTCATTCTCTCTCTCTCCCTCCCTCTCATTATCTCTCTCTCATTCTCTCTCTCTCTCTCCCTCTCATTATCTCTCTCTCTCGTTCTCTCTCTCTCTCTCCCTCCCTCTCATTATCTCTCTCTCATTCTCTCTCTCTCTCTCCCTCTCATTATCTCTCTCTCTCGTTCTCTCTCTCTCTCTCTCCCTCTCATTATCTCTCCCTCGCTCTCTCGCTGCTCACAGGAGTGACGGACAGTCCCACGCGAGTGGCCCCGTCCGTCCGTGACGATGACCCGCCGTCCGCCGCCATGTCGCCAGGGGTGCTCACCACGGCTGAGACCTCATCTGCGACAGCGCCCCAAGCCGCCCGGGCCAGCGCAGGAAGTGCGGTGACATCACTTCCTGTGGAAGAGGAAACGACGACGACTCTGATTACCACCACGACGATCACCACGGTGCAGGCACCTGGTAAAACCACGTCTGCAGCTCTGTCAAATACTGAGATACGCTATATGACCAAAAGTATCTGGACACCCCTTGGTCTGGGGCTGTGGAAAGCCAACAACGAGCCAGGCTTAATCGCCCAATCAGGGCCCGACCTCACTAATGCTCTTCTGGCTGAATGGAAGCAAATCCCTGCAGCAACGCTCCAACATCTAACCTCCTTCCCAGAAGAGTGGAGGCTGTTATAGCAGCAAATGGTGGACCAAGTCTATATTAATGCCCATAATTTTGGATGACAGGTTTCCACATAATTTTGGCCATGTAGTGTGAGTCCATTTTCCCATCTTCTAAGGAAGAAGTTAAATATTAAGTGCAGCACTTGCTTTAAATGTTAATATGAGCATTCCTCATGGAAATGGCAGTCCTCTCATTCATTTAAGTTCTTCGTAATGTAAACTACATTTTAACTGAAGCAGCATTAACTATTCATAGGGAACTTCTCTGTGAAATTGGAACCGTTACTTTTAAAGAACTTACTGCTGTCAGTGAGCTTGCACCTCCGACCCCCAGATCTAGCCGTCCAGTAGAACGTGCTTTCCTCCTTCTCACAGTGCAATGCAACGCCAGTCTCCATGGGATGGAGGGAGCAGTGGAGTCTCCAGACCCTCCCCCCTCTTCCTCATCCCTCCTTCCTCCTCTGGAATGCACGTACAGCATCACCGTCTACCCTGGTTACGGGGTTGAGATTCAGGTAAGCCGACCGAGGGACGCAGGGCCGTGGGGGGGGGGGGGGTTGTGTCTACAGTCCCGCCCATGATTGTCCCATCCAACCCCCCCCCCCCCTCCTTCAGGTGAAGAGGGTGAACCTATCCAAAGGCGAGATTCTGGCCATCCGGGAACTGGAGGGGACGGGATCGGAGCTCCTGGCCAACGAGACACTGATGAGCGAGGGTCAGGTGATACGGAGCTCGACCAATCGGGTCCAGATTCACTACCGCAGCCTGTGGCCCACCGGCCCCGGTGTCTTCAGCCTGCGCTACCGAGGTACCGCTGGCTAATTAGACTGGGGAACGGGGGGAATGGGGCAGGAACTGTGGTTCTGTAACCTAAAGGTCGCAGGTTCGATTCCCGGGTAAGACGCTGCCGTTGTACCCTTGAGCAAAGGTACTTAACCTGCATTGCTTCAGTATATATCCTGCTGTATAAATGGATGCGATGTGAAATGCTATATCAAATGTTGTGTAAGTCCCTCTGGATAAGAGAGTCTGCTAAATGCCTGTAATGTAATGTAGACTGCGCGGGCTGTTCAGCTCTTGAGAAATAAATGTGGTAATTTTATTAAAAATACTTCTGTGAAGACACGTGGAGAGTCACTCTGCATGGGCAGCTGTGATTCTTCCCCTGGTTCTGGGGACCGGTTGGTGTGCTGTGTTTTGTGTTTTGTACAGCCTGTATTCTGTCAACCTCTGTCCTTAACTTTTACACTCTCTTTTTCTCTTTCTTTCTCTCTCTCTCTCTCTCGCACACACGCACGCACGCACGCACGCACGCACGCACGCACTCACGCACACACACACACACACACACACGCATGCACGCACAGCTTTCCTGCTCTCCTGCACTTTCCCTCCCTCGCCTGCGGGGGGCAGCGTGACGGTGACCGGCCTGCACCCCGGAGGGCGTGCACACTTCCACTGTGACCCCGGGTTCCAGGTCAGAGGTCACGAGGCGGCCACCTGCCTCAACTCCACGCGACCTCGCTGGAGCTCCTCTGGACCGCAGTGCGTCGGTCAGTCGCTCTTTACCACTAAATACCGCTGGTGTGCCGGTTTCCTTCCGCCAGACTTCATTCCTCTTTTTTCTGTTTGTCATCATGCAGTCGGGTCTCATTCTGCTCCTCCTCCGTGCGTCTGCAGCCATTCTCTGAAAATCTGTCTCATTTCCTGCTGTTTGCCTCCACTGAATTACAAATTAGATGATTAAAAACGAGTAATAACTCATATAAACCCTCTATCTGATAATCACACCGCAGCTCAGTAATCTGAAACCATTTAAAATGGTTATCCGAAGCTGTGTTCACGGAAATCTGAGAAGGCATCCACGGTCAATATTCGAATTCAGAAAGTACCGGAACAACACAAGACGAAGAAGGCGGTAGGTCTGCTTCGGGGAGCGGTCCTAACGTCGGTCTCTCCTGTGCCATAGCAGCGTCGTGCGGGGGCTGGGTCAGGAGCGCCACCGTCGGGTGGATCCTCTCTCCTCCGCAGCCTCCTGCCGGTAACCATAGTGGCGGCGGGGGCGGGGTCGGGGGCGGGGGCAACCTGAGCTGCACGTGGGTGTTGGAGGCGAGGCGGGGGCGCCGGCTCCACCTGCACTTCCAGAGGCTCAGCATGGACGAGGACTACGGCAGGTACGGCGCAGTGAGGTCATCGCGCGTCGCCGCGGTGCCCGCGCGCGTTGCCGTGGCGCCCACCGTGCATCGCCGTGACACCGGCGCACATCGCCATAGCACCAGCATGCGTGGCCGGGGCATGTTCAACCAGATCAGGGAAAAAATGCACATTTTAAATATTTTTAACCCTTTAGGAGCTGCAAAACTGTATAAGAACTCCTGCTGCTCCCAGAAAGTTTATAGTGAAAAGTGTCACTAGCCAAAATATGCAGACAATCACGCAACAGAACGATTTCGGTTTGAATTCTGGCGAACGTAGACGTTAAAACTGTCTGAAATCTGCGGGCATTGTTTAGCCCGGGGCTATTTTGGTAACCCCTCCCCCTTCCCCCAGATTGATGGTGCGCAGCGGGAACAGCTCCGCCTCCCTCCTGGTCTTTGACTCGGACCTGGACGACGTGCCGGATCGAGGGGTCCTGAGCATGGGCTCGTCTCTGTACGTGGACCTGACCGCCGATTCCGCCGCCATCCCGCTGGTCCTGGCGCTGCGCTACGAGGGTGAGGGGGCGGGCCACCGCCTTTCGTTCTCATCTCTGCTTTTTCACTGCTTTCTTTCTCCGTGGCACTGGGGCACGTACCGTATTTAAGTCGCAGCCAGGGCTGCTGCGGGGTGGCTCATCCTGCTAAAGTGCTGTTCTAGTGCATGGATATGCTCTGTGGTCTGGTATCTGTTAAGGCACTGTTCTAGTGCACGGATGGGCTCTATGATCTGGTATCTGTTAAGGCACTGTTCTAGTGCATGGATACGCTCTGTGGTCTGGTATCTGTTAAGGCACTTTTCTATTGCACGGATGGGCTCTATGGTCTGGTATCTGTTAAGGCACTGTTCTAGTGCACGGATTGGCTCTATGGTCTGGTATCTGTTAAGGCACTGTTCTAGTGCATGGATACGCTCTGTGGTCTGGTATCTGTTAAGGCACTGTTCTAGTGCACGGATGGGCTCTATGGTCTGGTATCTGTTAAGGCACTGTTCTAGTGCATGGATACGCTCTGTGGTCTGGTATCTGTTAAGGCACTGTTCTAGTGCACGGATGGGCTCTATGGTCTGGTATCTGTTAAGGCACTGTTTTAGTACAGGGATACGCTCTGTGGTCTGATATCTGTTAAGGCACTGTTCTAGTGCATGGATATGCTCTGTGGTCTGGTATCTGTTAAGGCACTGTTCTAGTACATGGATACGCTCTGTGGTCTGGTATCTGTTAAGGCCCTGTCCTAGTGCATGGATGGGCTCTGTGGTCTGGTATCTGTTAAGGCACTGTTCTAGTACATGGATACGCTCTGTGGTCTGGTATCTGTTAAGGCACTGTTCTAGTACATGGATACGCTCTGTGGTCTGGTATCTGTTAAGGCCCTGTCCTAGTGCATGGATGGGCTCTGTGGTCTGGTATCTGTTAAGGCACTGTTCTAGTACATGGATACGCTCTGTGGTCTGGTATCTGTTAAGGAATTGTTCTAGTGCATGGATGGGCTCTATGGTCTGGTATCTGTTAAGGCACTGTTCTAGTGCATGGATGGGCCCCACGTTCTGGAATTTGTTAAGGCACTGTAATTATTTTTAAGTGCAACTAGTTAATAGTCAGTGAGTAGTATGTTCGGTGTTAAATCTCATTTGACTGTAATTGAGCGCATTTGATCCTGGTAGATTTAGACTGTACTCATCATAGGTTTTCTGTGTGTCTGTCACTCTCAGCTTTTGATGGGGACCACTGTTACGAGCCCTATCTGGCACATGGCAACTACAGCAGCAGCGACCTCACTTCCTCCCTGGGAACGGTCGTCTCCTTCTCCTGCTCCCCCGGCTTCGTCATGGAGCAGGGGTCAGGGGTCATCGAGTGCGTCGACCCCAGCGACCCGCACTGGAACGAGAGCGAGCCGGTGTGCCGAGGTACCGATGCCGCGAAAGCGCCGTAAACATGCGAAAACGTCCTGAGCAGCGATGGCGGGAAATCTGGGCGAGATGCGCTTTGTACGCCGTTCTCGTCTGCTCCCGCCTTCCTACCTTCCCTGTGTCCATCCCTCTCTCTTCCTCCCCCCCCCCCCCTCTCTCTCTCCTTCTCAGCGCTCTGCGGAGGGGAACTGACTGAGCCTTCGGGAACGGTGCTGTCGCCCGATTGGCCGCTGAGCTACTCCAAGGGCCAGGACTGCGTCTGGTTGGTCCACGTCGGTGAGGACAAGCGCATCGAGCTGGATGTGCAGATGTGAGTGCTGGAAAATCTTTATGAACCTGCGCCGTTCAGCTTCTGTTTGGAAATAATGGAATATATTCACAAACTAATCAGTGCCCTGTGACTAAATGTATTGCAGCGTTCAGTCAGTATGTTTTTGCAGAAATACCCACTCTTGTGTGAATTTGCTCATGAAATGTTTTGTTCATGAAATCTGTTCTTGATTATTTCTGGTTTCTTTTATTTCACATTTTGTTTATTGGCCTCTGATTGTCTCTCTCCCTTTTTCAAAGTTTGAACATTCGCCAAAATGACATGCTCACCATATTCGATGGCCATGACCTCATGTCACGCGTGATTGGCCAGTACTTGGGGTCCAGGGAGCGCTTCCAGGTCGTGTCAGGGGAGTCGGAGGTCATGATTCAATTCCAGAGTGACCCCGACGACGGCTCCTTCTTCCAAACCAAAGGATTCAGGATTCAGTACCGTGGTGAGCAGTTCAGTACTGCAGTGAATTGTTCAGTACTGTGGTGAGCATTGAGCAGTTCAGTACTGTGGTGAGCAGTACATACTATGGTGAGCAGTTCAGTACTGTGGTGAGCATTGAGCAGTTCAGTACTGTGGTGAGCATTGAGCAATTCAGTACTGTGGTGAGCAATTCATAATATGGTGAGCAGTTCAGTACTGTGGTGAACAGTTCACTACTATAGTGAGCCGTTCAGTACTGTGGTGAACAGTTCACTACTATAGTGAGCCGTTCAGTACTGTGGTGAACAGTTCAGTACTATGGTGAGCAGTTCACTACTATAGTGAGCAGTTCAGTACTGTGGTGAACAGTTCAGTACTATGGTGAGCAGTCCAGTGCTGTGGTGAGCATTGAGCAGTTCAGTACTGTGGTGAGCAGTTCATACTATGGTGAGCATTTCAGTACTGTGGTGAGCATTCAGCAGTTCAGTACTATGGTGAGCAGTTCATACTATGGTGAGCAGTTCAGTACTGTGGTGAACAGTTCAGTGCTGTGGTGAGCAGTTCAGTACTACAGTGTGTAGTCACACAAGAGAGATGCAGAAAATGTTACAATCCATTCATGATATATTTAGTGTTTATTGTGTTTTATTTACTCGTTTTATGTAAAAAGTGCTCTGTATAAGTAAGAAAAACCCTCCACAAATATTAGAATTATTATATAAGTTCTGATGGAATGTTCCATAGCACTTTCACCAGCAGAAGAGCTTTTGAGGTCACAGGCTAAAAGGCGGATATTACTGATGTTCTCATCTTCTCACCAGAGGTGGAGCGCAATGACACATGCCCTGCCGTTCCTCCAATTGAGTTTGGCTGGAAGAGCTCATCCCACCCCTCGCTGGTGAGGGGCAGCGTGCTGACCTATCAGTGTCAGCCTGGGTATGACATGGTCGGCCCTGACATCATCGCCTGCCAATGGGATCTCTCCTGGAGCAGTAGCCCTCCCACCTGTCAGAAATGTGAGCTTTCTGGGCACGCAGGATTCAGAACTGCGTGCATTCGCCACTCGCTGTAACCCTTCTCAAATATCTGTGAGCCTGTTAGCCTGCAGTGTGTTTGTATGATATCAGAGATACACAATCACTTTGTCCTTTATTATTTGTAATGGAAGAGGATAGGGTCAATTTTGAATGAAAACACAGGACATGAACAAGCTATTTGAGTCAAGAATCAGCCCACACGAATCGTAGACTCACACATCATTCCATCACACAGTAGCATTGGCTTAAGTGTTGAAGTGCAATTATCTGATGCAAACGCACGGAAATAAGGATGTGATGTCACAGTAAGGATGTGATGTCACAGTTTGACACCGTGCTGCAGCAGTGTCCCCTTCACTGTCCGCCCGATTGAACTCCCGCAGTCCAGTGAGTCTGGAGAGTTGTTTCTTCTTTGTGGAAACTGTGTCGTGATTGGTCGAGCTTCAGCCCCTCTGCCTGACTGAGCTCCCTGCCGCTCTCCCCCCTTCCCCCTCTCCGCCAGCTCCGGAACCTCGGCAGTGTCCCGACCCGGGGGACGTGCCGAATGGGGTGCGCTCCGTCCGCCCCGAGCCCGGCTTCGCCGCGGGGACGGTGGTGCGCTTCTCCTGTAACCTGGGTTACGAGCTGGAGGGCCCCGCCCACATCTCCTGCCTGGGTGGCGAGGCAGGAGAGCCGAAATGGAGTGAAAAAAGTCCAAAGTGTGTCTGTGAGTCCCCCCCCACCCCCACACAGGCCTGAACACCATGTCACACACCCTTTTCCTCTGTTTCAGTCACTGTGTTAATGGCTGCTTAGCTACCTAGCTTCTGGGTGGCTCATTCACTTAAAGCACTGTGCTGTGGTGTGTGGATGAGCCCCATGGACTCGGGTTGAATCCGGACTGTGTCAGTGCGATTTAGTCACTCAGGGTACGGTAAGGTTCACTCGGTTTGAGGTCGACATTTCATCGCTCTCTAGCGACCCCCTCTGGTCTATCTGGCTCCTGTGGACTGCATGCCAAAGCCACATATGAAGGGTCTTCCTCAGACTCAACACTGTTCAAGCTTGGCTATTGGCCGTGGTGTGCAGCTGGCGTGTTCACGTGTTTCAGAGGAGAACCGTGGATGCCTACACTCTCCCAAATCAGCAGTGGGGATCACGCATGAACAAAATGGCTAATTGGCTGTTCCAAATTAGGGTGGGAAATGTCCATGTTTAGTCATGGGCATCAAAATGATAAAATGCATTTAGTTACTATACTGTATTAAGGCACCCCCCTCACCCCCCCTCCCCGTGTCTCTCCTTAGTGAAGTACGAGCCTTGTCCGAACCCAGGCGTCCCTCACAACGGCTATCAGACACTCAACAAGCGCAGCTACCGGCCGGGGGAGTCCCTCCACTTCTTCTGCTTTGAGGGCTACGAGCTGATCGGGGAGGTCTCCATCAACTGCCTCCCCGGACACCCCTCCCAGTGGAACAGTCCGCCTCCGTTCTGCAGAGGTGAGCCGGGGGGTTCCCCAGAGGTGGTACGTCCCAATGCGGGCTGAACTGAGGTTAAAACTCTTGAAAGAATGGATGTTTCTTTAAATGATCTCTGTCTGTTTTAACGCGGATCTCTCTCTCTCTTTCCCTGTCTTTCTCCCATTAGCTGTAGCTTATGAAGAACTGTTGGATGGCCCCAAGCAGGAATGTAATAATAAATATGTCCTCATTATTTTGTTCTTATTTACGTATGTATTTGTGAACGTGCGTGTGTTTCAGTGCATAATTGCATAATCATTGTCTGCTTAAAATTATTTTTCAAGGTTATCTGCTTGCTGTTTACTTCCTTGAATGTGCATAAATGTGCATATTTCTATATAAAAGACACCTATGGATATATATATAATTACATACGTGTTTTACTGTAGTCTTCAGGTCGACGGTCCCGTCGCACCAGATTAAGAAGAAGAACAGCGCGTTCGCGATCGTCCTGCCGGTCATTCTGCTGATCTGTCTGATCGGGGGGGTCTACATGTACTACGCCATGTGAGTGAAGCGGGGTACCGGTGCCCCGTCCCGCCAGACCGAGCGCAGAACGAGAACTGTGCCACTTTCGTGTTACACATCTACCTCCTGGGCCACTCATGTTACATGCACCTCCATCCAGCACTTCAATTGTACTTTGTATCATTATCTTCTATGCTGATCTTGATGTTGCAGCTTGTCATGCCTCCTAGTTTGACTTAGCATAACTTAGGTCAGAGAGTAATGTTTACTGTGTGAACTGGACTTAATGTGCTCATGGCTATGAATAACTGTTACATAATGAGTATTGCACCTTATTGGACCTGTGGTTTGTAGTTGTTCCAATGACCTTCGGTATGCACTCACTGTACGTCGCTTTGGATAAAAGTGACGTACAGTAAGCCAAATAAATGTAATGTAATGTAATGGGTCTCTGCCCGGGCCCATCTGGTCCAGTCTGGGTGGGGGGTGGTGGGGGCGGGGGGAAGATTCGCGGCTCCGCGTCCTGACCCTTCCTGTCCTTGCGCCTTTCCCGCCAGAGCGTGCAGGCAGGCCGGGAGGCCGCGCTTCCGGAAGCCTCTGTCCCACAGGCACGCCTACAGCCCCATCTCCGTGAAGACCGACTTCAGCAACTCCGTCTACGAGGCGGCGGTGAGCCCGCGCCTGTGCCTGCTACCGTGGTAACGACGGTTCTGCTGCGTTACTGCAGCGTCCAGCATAAGGCCCTGACCCTCCTTTGAAGGTTCCGGGGGGGAGAAAGGCAGTTTCCTTTTAGCAATCCGTCACCCCCACTTAACAATGCGATGAGTGTTATTCATTATGTTTGTCTTATAATGTGTTTTATAATGAAACTTGCCATTTTAAAATAAATTAAAAATTGAATTGAGTCTAGATTTGAATCCTGAATTGAGTCCTGAATTGAATCTGGCTCTCTGCCCTTTTGTTTCCCAGGACACGAGAGAGTATGAAGTGTCGATCTGAGAGCCGAATGACTCCTGAGAGAGAATGGAAGGAATGAGGAAGAACGACTGGGAGAGAGGCACTTTCTTTTTCCCACCAGTTGCTTTCTTTCCCCTCATACTCGCTGCTCCATCTCACTCCATCCTTTTTTATCCTCTTTGCTCCCTTTTCTCAGTCTGTCTGTTCCTGTAAAACTGCTCTGTCTGTCGGTCTGTTTGTCTGTCGGTCTGTCTGTCTGTTGGTCTGTCAGTCTGTCTACGTTTGACTGCTTCAGTTAGTTTTGTCTGTAGCTGGCTGTCAGTGATTAAAGCGAGGTTTGGTGATGAATTGCTATCTTCAGCATAGCATCAGGACTGAGGGGCTGCTGGGTGGCTCATCAGGTTAAGGCACCTCGCTGCAGTTCGGGTAAGACCCCCATGTTCCGGTATCGTATCTGAGCCAGGCCAGTGCCAAATGTGGGCGGCAGGCTGGCAGGGCCATGTGCAGTCGGCTCTGGGATTGCCCAGAGACGACAGGGTTTCAGCTGGCCAAGGTGAACACATTACATCGCTCATCAGCAACCCCTGCGGGCTGTTTGGGCCCCCAGACATCTGCCTGATAAGCTAAACTTGAAGTGTCTTCCTCCAGCTCGTGTCTATGTGAGCGCGTCTTGCAGTTTGGATGAGAAGCTAACAGCTGCAGTCATGTGCTGCAGCAGAGAACGCATGCTAGCAAGGTACTAGTGAGGTACTAGCCCACGGTGCTAGCGAGGTGCTAGTGAGGTGCTAGCCCACAGTGCTAGCGAGGTGTTAGTGAGGTGCTAGCCCACAGTGCTAGCGAGGTGTTAGCCCGAGGTGCTAGTGAGGTGCTAGCGAGGTGCCAGCTGAGTCTATGGCAGTGAGCACTAATGTAGATGCAGATGGGCGTTCCAAATTAGGGAGAAAAACTGAAGGGGGGGGAAAGCATTAAAAAAACAACTAATACGTCAGAACTGGGGCCTTTTGGGAACAGAAAGTTAAAAGAAACGGGTGAAACAAAGAAATGAAAAAGTTTGCACTAATAAAAGACGGAATATTATTTTAGACCATGGGTTAACGGGGTGGGGATATATTTCTGGGTTTTTGTCTTGTGGTGTTCTTGCTGTGTAATCTCTGGACTGCTTAATGGGCCCCTTGTTTAATACAATTATCCATGACTGAAGAATATCTGAACATTATGAGTAATTATGTAATTACACCGTAATTATACCCAGATGCACTGCTTCTCTCTGCAGGTTGAATACAATAGCATGTCCTTGGGTCAGATTGAGCTGATGTTTTTGCAGAGTAAGGTTGAAATGATGAGGTACTGGGGTGGACTGCAAGTGCGACACTGTAAGAATCATTACTTAGGTCCTTTGAGACTTGGCAGCCAATACAACAATTATGTTTAGATTCAGTGCTAAAGTGTTATTTAATTTCGTTAAGTGTAGTATAATGGTTAAGGAGCTGGTCTTGTAATCTAAAGGTTACAGGTTCGATTCCCAGGTAGGACACTGCCGTCGTACCCTTGAGGGAAGTACTAAACCTGCATTCAGTATATATCCAGTATAGAGGGATGCAATGTAAATGCTGTGTAAAGTTGGATAAGAGCATCGGCTCAGTTTTGTCTGTAATGTGTTAATTGTGGGCCTAAAACCACTTATAATCACATAATCTCGATTTCTCTTTCTGTCACCTTTTTTGTTTGGTATAGTTGATTCACTACTTAACCAGTTTTAATAAACTGAAAATTTTTAAAATGCTTTTTAGTTGAACCTGAGCCCTCATATTCTGTTTAAGAAGGTGTAGAGAAGGTCTTACAGGAATAAGGTGTTAAAACAACAAGGGAAGTGAAATCTGGAGACATTGTTAAAAATGAGACTGACTGACAGACAAGAAGACAGACTGACACACACATTCATGCATCGAAAGAATCAAATGTAAATATTTTGTTTACATATCAAAGACAATGTATAGATTCATACACTAATTACGTGCCAAAATACAAAGTATGATGTCACTTCCTGTATCACTTTTGTCACCATGCGATGTCATTGTAGTTCCTGCATCAACTGTAAAATTGAATGTCAATGTTGCATTTTGTTTAGGCCTATGCCTAGAACAGGCTGTACAGGGACCATTTTATAGCCAAGCAGTCAAGGAACCTGGCTAATGCCAGCTAATGCCAGCTGATATCTAAAAAAAAGTGTGGTCCAAAGCCAGTGTTATTTGTCTTACGTATTTTATGCCTGGATTGGCAACTGCTTCTCAGTCACACACTGGAAAGCCTCAGGAAATGCTAATCAATGCCTACTGGCTCGCTCGAGAACGCTCCTGAGATACCCAAGCAGTCTGCTTGCCTACTGGACCCCTTGCATACTGGCTTCCTGTTCAGAGAATCTTTAGGCATTAGAACACTGTTCACTCATTTTTAGGGATTACTGAATGCGAGGAAACCCACCAGTATTCTTAACCTAGTCCACCGCACCAATGCGGGACACAGTATCCCAACTAGGGTGGAGTTTACCCCATTTAAAATGTGCTGTGTTCAGTGAAAGTGCAAATAAGCCCCGAGCCTATCATCTGAGTTACAGGCACAAGCTGGTTTTCAAGAGACTGAGTTACGGAAATAACGGCATCTTCTTACATTTTGTTTCATTTTGTGTTACGTTCATTGTGTTGTTGCATGTTATTGACCGAGTTTGTGTTATTTATATTTTGAATGTCCTCTCATTGTCTTGTGTAATTTGATAATATATTTAATGCACTACTTTCAGCTTTAGGCCTGATATGTGCACGTTTATCTGTTGTAGTTGTCTGTGATGAACCCAGGAAAAACTGGACTAATGGTTTTTAAATAAACAAAAAAATTATAATAATTACTATGCTTAGCAATGATTATTATTCTGTGAATGCTATTGGTGTTGCAGTTCATGCACTGTGTTTTACTTGTAAATCTGGCTGCTTTCTGTGTTGCAGTATTGACCAAACATGTATTACTTTAATCGTGCAGATATTTAATGCGCTTCCTGTTCTCACTGAGCTGTGCTTGTTCAACTGTGCCAAACCAGGGAATGGGAGAACTCTTAATAATTTATTACAAATATAATGTCAATGGTTCTGTCCTTTCTTTACCAATTTTGTTTTATTTATTTATTTGCTGAAATTTAAGGAAAATAAAAGATATTTGTCAAATGGCAGAAAGTTTCTCATTTATTTCATTAATTTAGTTTATTTTGTTTGCACACAGCATGTAATGTCACCCGTGCATTATATTTATTTATGCTTGGTGCATCAGTGTTATAAATTCCTTCCCTCTCTCTGGCCAGAGGGTTCTTATATACAGCAGCTGAATGTAAACACCACGACTCCATTGCTCGCACTGTCTGCTGGCTCATAACGTCCTCTGGGTCCACTTCTCCTTGCATTCGGTCCACCCTAATTGAGCTGAACTTGTGTAATGTGCATTGTGCCGTAAGATGCATTAGTGATATCTGGCCCGGATCTCTGTAGAGCTGTTTTGTGGCGATGCCCTTTATAAAAAGCGATATGCAAAGGAAATTGAATTGAATTACTTGTAATTTACTTGTATGTTTTTGTATCTACTTATAATATTTTATTTTCTCTTTTGAACAGAGCATTGGAGGTTTATACATTTTATAAGCCTAATTAATTTTATACAGTTATGGTGATGGAAAATGAAAAGGTGTGCATGGGTAGATGGGGTGAGTGGGTGGTTTAAAAAAACTTACTTTTGCTGGGGTAAAAGAACCTTCGGCCTCGTGCAACGTGGCGTGGTGTGAATAACAAAAATAACAGAAGGCAGAAAACGGTAGGTGACTTCCTTAATTGTTTGTCATGGGCGGAGAAAAAAAACTGAAGTTTAAAGTTTTTGTTTTCCAGGAACAACGCGTTTTGACATACGTCAGACAGCGACTTTATGTTTTCACCAATCATAGTTGAGTCCGTTGTGGAAGAAAACGAAAACAGAGGAACGATGGACGCAGCTGACCAATCAAACTGCGCATGTTAAGTACTTTGTGCGTGGTAATAATACACACTAGAGTGATAGACGTGCGTCTTATCCAATCAGTTTCAAGGAACGTCTTTGAGGAAACGGCCATTGTAGGTGGTAAGACAAGGAAGAAAGGTCTTAAAAGAGCAGTGGAAGGCAGGGGCGATGGTCCTGCAATAGTCATTTTATATTTATTTACGTTTCCTATCTGCTGCTTTAGCCTTTGAATTCATTCCAATATTATCGGATAGCTGAGGAAACTGAGATACGTAACTGATTAAGAGGTGAGTTGATTGTTACTGAATCGCTAGCTAGCTTGCCAGCTAAGTGGGTGACCAGCTGGCGAATTGAACTGACTACTGTGGCTGGTAAACACATTAGCTAGCTTGGTAGCTAGCTACAGTATAAATGTACATCGTGCATAGCCAGGTAGTTGCCTAAAGTACAGTCTGACGTACTTCATCTGGTTGCTTGCGTGTTTGGCTGATATCATGGTAGTATCAAGAAAGCTACAAAGTTAGCTAGCTACCTTCTAAGCATGTCTTGTAGCCAGCTTTATTGCCTCCCCGACGCTTGGTACAAACGACGTGCTCAGAAGCAAGACCAATACTTGGCCTAGATAGTGAGCTGATCGTTAGATGGCTTTTTATCACGTCTTTTGTAGTCAGCCTTGTTGCATTACCTTTTTGGTTAGGGCAGATTTCGTATATTTGAAATGGGTAAATGTACAGACAGCTGCTAGTTGTAGTTACTAACGAAGCTGAATGAATTTAAGTGGATGAGCTGAATTTAGGTGAACAGCATTGCACGAGTTTGTGCAATGTTAGATCCCATAAAATGGGTCAGTGGCAGAGCAATGTTGAGTTGCAAAATAAATTATGTAGTTTTATGATTCACAGTAGCACACCCAGCATATGTTTTTGCCAGTGTTACTGCTCAACACTGTGTTGTGTGTGCGCATGCACGTGTGCGTCTTTGAAAGCTTTGTCATCACTTCCCCCTGATATCCCTGCAGCCCCTTTCATCGCTGCACACCTGATGTCTGCCCAAGCCTCTGCAGGAAGTGTGGCGTCGGAAGCACTTCCTGTTTCGCCGTCCCCCGGGGGCGAGCGAGAGGAGAAGGGGGGGCGGGGTTTGGCGGGGAGTAAGTATGTCAAGTTGAACGTGGGGGGGTCGCTCCACTACACCACCGTCCAGACGCTCTGCAAGGAGGACAGCCTGCTCAGGAGCATGTGCAATGGAGGGGTGGAGGTTGCCATAGACTCAGAGGGTAAGATCCTAGTAGTGTGTGTGTATGTGCATGTCTGTGCCTATGTGTGTGCGTTCGCATGCCTATGTCTGTCTATCTGTGTGTGCATGAATAGAAGGGCTGGAGATCCACAGTGACCAGGCATAAGTGCTCCTTTCATGTTTCTGTGGGGTGCCAGTATTTCGGCTGCAGGGAACCCCTGAAAAGGCGTGAGTGTGTTTAGGTAGTTGCCCAGGAATGTGGAGAGGTGGACAGATACTACAGTGCCGGGGTCCCAAACCCTCGTCCTGGAGAACCGCGGGGTCTGCTTGTTTTTTGTCTTCATGCTTAAAATCTACAACCAGTCCAGACCCAAGAACCCAGGTGAGGTCACTGTGATCAGCTGTTTTCATTGGTCAGTGAAATCCAGAGTGAAAGCGAAAGCCAGCAGACCCTGCGGCTCCGCGGGACCCGCAGAAGTGCGTTTGCGTGTGCGGGTGAGGTTGCGTGTGCGGGTGAGGTTGTGCGTTTGCGTGTGCGGGTGAGGTTGTGCGTTTGCGTGTGTGGGTGAGGTTGTGCGTTTGCGTGTGTGGGTGAGAAGTGCGTTTGCGGGTGTGGGTGAGAAGTGCGTTTGCGTGTGCGGGTGAGAAGTGCGTTTGCGGGTGTGGGTGAGAAGTGCGTTTGCGTGTGCGGGTGAGGTTGTGCGTTTGCGTGTGCGGGTGAGGTTGTGCGTTTGCGTGTGCGGGTGAGAAGTGCGTTTGCGGGTGTGGGTGAGAAGTGCGTTTGCGTGTGCGGGTGAGAAGTGCGTGTGCGGGTGAGGTTGTGCGTGTGCGGGTGAGGTTGTGCGTTTGCGTGTGCAGGTGAGGTTGTGCGTTTGCGTGTGCGGGTGAGGTTGTTTCCAGTCGGTGAGACCGCACATGGTTCACGGTCCTTTCTCTGTTTTCAGGCTGGGTGGTGCTGGACCGGTGCGGGAGGCATTTTGGGTTGGTTCTGAACTTCCTGCGCGACGGGTCCGTGCCGCTTCCAGACTCCCAAAGGGAGCTGGAGGAGGTTCTGAAAGAGGCCCAGTACTACCGGGTCCAGGGCCTGGTTCAGCACTGCCTCAACACGCTCAAGGTCAGCAACCCTGGGCGTCTGTGTCCAGATTCTAGTGCGCTTTCATCCTCTGTTCTACCAACTGAGGGAGCAAGACTAAATGTTCAAAAACAGTTCTGAAAGATGTTTTCCAGTGTAGTTTATTAAAACAGTAATGTGGCATTTTTCATCAAACTTAAAATAGTCATGCAGTTTACACAGGCTCATTCGGTTAAGGCGTCTGGATGAGCCGCACGGCCTCGGATCGAACCCGGACCGTGCCGCTGGCCGGTAGCTCCACAGGGCGACGCCCCCCGGTCGATCGGGCGCCCATAGATTTCAGTCAGCTTCAGGCCCCTTGGTTCACACAATGTACACTGCTTTAGTTGCTGGTGATTGGCCATTCCAAATTGGGGTGGGAATTGTACATGCACAGCCCCATTGTAAAATAAATAGACGAATACGTAAATAGATTCGTCATTTTCTGCATCTGATGGATGGACAGGAATTGTCAGCTGTCGTTTTCCATTCCTGCTCAGTTAGCCTGTGGTTTCTTTGCTTACTTAATTGCCTGCAGTGGGTTTTCCGGAAATTTCCGCCGGACCGTGTCCGTTATTAACTGTCTTTGTGTCCCCGGGCTTCCAGAAGCGCACTGACGGGTTCGAGGGGGCCTGCCGAATACCCATGATCACCTCGGCCAAGGAGGAGCAGAGGATGATCGCCTCGTGCCGAAAGGTGGGTCTCCGGGGCGACGAGCGCGGGCGTGGTAATGATTAGTGATGTCATCATACCGGAATTTTGTTAATCAATACCCATACAAGTGAGGTGCCACGGTTCTCAATATCTAATTCGATAAGCTCGTAAAAAAAACAAATAATCCCGTGTGTTTCAGCATACAACTCTTATAGTAAAAAACTATGTATGAACATTAACAAAAAAAATCTAGAACAGAGGCATGTAGCCTTTATTCCGGTAAACAATATTGTGCTTGCATTCAGTAATGTTTAGGCAGTATAGTGTGTGCAGATAAGCTATACGTTTCTCGCAAAAAATTTTGTTTGTTGACTTAGTTTGTAGTTTTTTTTTTTTTTTTTTACTTCACTGCTGTGGTGACAACTTAATTGCTAATGTAGCCTAATTACT
The DNA here is from genome assembly GCA_039654925.1 of Anguilla pacifica. NCBI lineage: Eukaryota > Metazoa > Chordata > Actinopteri > Anguilliformes > Anguillidae > Anguilla > Anguilla pacifica. Next base: position 9,921,911 of record CM077300.1, on the reverse strand, counting down.
AGGGTGTTGTTAGCCTTTATTGATGACAGTATGAGACTAGTATGATGTAGCTAGCACAAACCAAAGGCACTAACTCGTAAAAATATATTTTTAACAAAAATCTACCATCTGACTAGCTTCAAGGTAGGTCTTGTCCAGTCATTTCTCCGGTCCCCTGGAGCAGTAACAGCTTAGCTTAGCTTACGAACCAGACAAATGCTAAATGGGAAGTGTTTATGTAAAGCTTCATGGAACTGTTAGCACTTGAGAATGGTGTGCATTCATAACTGTGTACAGAGGATAGGAACTCCTTGGAATGAGAGAGGAACATGGTGCTAACTGTTGGGCGGGTCTCTCTTTCAGCCTGTGGTGAAACTGCAGAACAACAGAGGGAACAACAAATACTCTTACACCAGGTACTACTTCCTGTTTACTACAACACCGTGCTGTTTCTGGGTTACTACAACACCGTGCCGTTTCTGGGTTACTACAACACCGTGCTGTTTCTGGGTTACTAAAACACCATGCCGTTTCTGGGTTACTAAAACACCGTGCCGTTTCTGGGTTACTACAGGCATAAGTACACTTGCACCCAGATCTGTTTCTGGTCTGCTAGGTATGAAAGAAATCCCTCTCTCTCATGAATGTTTACAGTAGGGACCCTTCAATGATTGCATAACACGAGTGTGTTTTCTGTGCAGATACCGTCATAATGACAGCCATTAACGTGTCGGTATAAAAATATAAACCGATGATTATTTGCGTGGTTCAGGAAGATCCCTGACGGTTTAGGCGGCCTTAAACACGCGCGAATGCGCCAGTGAGTCTCCGAGCCTTCAGAAACGCGACGGTGCCGCCCCGCACCGCCCTCTCCTCTCTCGCCGCAGCAACTCCGACGACAACCTGCTGAAGAACATCGAGCTGTTCGACAAGCTGGGCCTGCGCTTCAACGGCCGGGTGCTCTTCGTCAAGGACGTGCTGGGGGACGAGATCTGCTGCTGGTCCTTCTACGGCGAGGGCCGCAAGATCGCCGAGGTCTGCTGCACCTCCATCGTCTACGCCACCGAGAAGAAGCAGACCAAGGTGAGCGGGCGTCGCGTACCGCGCGCGATGCCGCGCGGCGGCGCCCCCCTCTGGCGCCGCGTGGCTTTAATGGAACGCCTCCCTCCGTTTGCACGCGTTTTTATGCGTCCTGTTGTGAGTGAGGAGAGCGTACAGCCTTCACGATGTGGTCCCGTTACTGCAGTATCTCTTGAGAGGTTGAGAAATGAAATGACCGATTTTCACGTAAGTGTTCTTCCAGCAGTCTGGTGGCTCCCTTCGTGAATTTTTCTTCCCCCCCCGAGGGACGCCGTCTTCCACACGTAGACGCAACGCTGCGCGTTCGGCTGGTTCTGTTTCTCCTGAACCTCACAAACTACAGGGAACGGGCTGACTTCAATTCAACATGCAAATAAAATCCAGTTCGACTGGCCTGTAGAGCAAGCGAACGCAAAGCTGGCTGTTTTCGGAGGGCAGCAGGACGTGTGTCATGCCCACAGGGAAAGGCTGATGAAGGGAAAGGCCCATGACTGCATGTTTACTATTTACTCAAATGAAGTCGTCTTGCAGCAAAGGCATTCTACTGATGAGTCAGGCTATTGAGTTGCCAGGCAACATGGGCCTGTGGGCATAAAACTTCTCAGAGTAGGACTGCTGACCTAGGATCAGTTTTGCATTTTGGCATGGATGTGGACGGGGCGGCACTGACCCTAGATCAGCAGTGCTTTGTGAACACGGGCCCCGGTCTCATATGGTCTTACTCAGACTGACGGGCTCCGTCACTCACTCTCTCTCTCTCTGTGCCCCACCCACCCCCACCCCTACAGGTGGAGTTCCCAGAGGCCCGCATTTTCGAAGAGACACTCAACATCCTCATCTATGAAAACGGGCGTGGCTCGGGACCGGGGGGCGTGGCCCTCTTGGAATCGGGCGTGGGCTCCTCGGGGGGCGCCGGCCAATCGGAGGAGGAGGGCGCCGGGGCGGGGGGCGGGGACCGCCGGGTAAGGCGGATTCACGTGCGGCGGCACATCATGCACGACGAGAGAGGACACGGGCAGCAGACCGTGTACAAGGACTGAGACCGGGGGGAGGGGCGTCCCTGTGGGGGTGGGGGGTTCGGGGGCGGAGCCCGAGGAGGGGCAGGGACGACGAGAGATTCCAAACATACGGAGGGAGTGAGATGGGGGGAGCGGTGGAGGAGCACTGCTGGATGAAAGGAGAGAGGATGGGTAGAAAAGCTGAAGGGGGCAGTGGTGATATAATGGTAAAGCTGAAGGGTCTGTTGAATGAGAGGAGGTGGTCCCGCGGGTAAAAGATAAGGAGAGGTTTTTCTCCAGCTGACTGGACACTTGGGTACGTTAACACTGCACTGAGGGAGAGAGAGTACCTTAAATGGGGCTGTAGATTTGAACAAGCCCCCATTTCAAGTATGTTTTGACAGTCCACTTTTCAGCATAATTATTGTGTGCGTGTACATGTTTGTGTGTGTGTGTGTGTGTGTTCCGTGTGGAATTCTTATTTTTATTTGTTTATTTATTGTACTTTTAATTTATTTGTGAACTTATCCATTTTTTTAATGAGCATGAGTAAAGTGTGCGTGCGTGTGTTGGGAGAATGCTCTCGTATGTTTACCTTGCTATACAGTGATTGCGTGTGTTGGGAGAATGCTCTCGTATGTTTACCTTGCTATACAGTGATTGCGTGTGTTGGGAGAATGCTCTCGTATGTTTACCTTGCTATACAGTGATTGGGTGTGTTGGGAGACTTCTCGTATGTTCACCTTGCTATACAGTGATTGGGTGTGTTGGGAGACTTCTCGTATGTTTACCTTGCTATACAGTGATTGGGTGTGTTGGGAGACTTCTCGTATGTTCACCTTGCTATACAGTGATTGGGTGTGTTGGGAGAATGCTCTCGTATGTTTACCTTGCTATACAGTGATTGGGTGTGTTGGGAGAATGCTCTCGTATGTTTACCTTGCTATACAGTGATTGGGTGTGTTGGGAGGCTGCTCTCGTATGTTCACCTTGCTATACAGTGATTGGGTGTGTTGGGAGAATGCTCTCGTATGTTTACCTTGCTATACAGTGATTGGGTGTGTTGGGAGACTGCTCTCGTATGTTCACCTTGCTATACAGTGATTGGGTGTGTTGGGAGACTTCTCGTATGTTCACCTTGCTATACAGTGATTGGGTGTGTTGGGAGACTGCTCTCGTATGTTCACCTTGCTATACAGTGATTGCGTGCGTTTTGTATAAGGATGCATGGGCTAGTACAGCCGAATGACACTTTTACTGATGGGTACATTCACAGACTGTGACACGCAGACTGGAGACCGACACTCACATACTGGCACTCGTTTGCTGACACGACACGTTTGCGTGGATATTTCTTTTCTGCGCGGGCTTTTTCCGGTTCGGTACGCGCACACTTTTCACTCAAGGGCCGCTGCGGATTTCGTCCCAGCCTTCCCCCCCCCCCAACCATTCAGTTGAGGGGACTTTTTAGGGGGGGTGCTTGCCAAGGAGATTTCACACTGATTCACGGATGACCACAGTACCTTTCAGTACTGCTGTGCACAGTGACCACTGCATTGACTGACCGACTGACTCGTAAATTGATTTTTCTGGCTTTTGTGCTTATAATGTTCATAAAAACAAAACAAAGAGGAAAAAAAAAACGCCCTAAACCTGCCAACAGTGAACTGCACCGATTATGTGTTATGTGTAAAAATCCTTGTATTTAAGGTTTTGGTTATTTTTGGGTCCACAAACATTCTCAATAAAAAAAATTTGTTTTTAACCTTGCATCCCTTTGAGAAGTGTGTTGGGTGTATGTGGTGTGTACGTGTGTGTGTGTGTGTGTGTGTGTGTGTGTGTGTGTGTGTGTGTGTGTGTGTGTGTGTGTGTGTGTGTGTGTGTGTGTGTGTGTGTGTGTGTGTGTACTTGTGTCTGTGTGTGTGTGTGTACGTGTATGTGTGTGTGTGTGTGTGTGTGTGTGTGTGTGTGTCTGTTGTCCTGCACTGTCTGTTTCAGAGGCAGTATATTTGCACTTTATCAGGATAAATTATCTAGAGATTGACAAATGTGCATTCGTGTAAAGTATTGAAACAAATCTCAGAATGTTAATTATTTTCATGTTGTTATGGGGAAGAGAACTGTTTTATAATGGCCTTTGTCTCAGGATTTCAAATAATTTTATGGTGAAGGGGTAAACCCCGAAAACACCATCCATGTTTGGCAACGTTCTTCTTGAGACAAAAATTAAGGCGGTAAAAACTCGCACTTCTCTCCCCTGGCTGTTACTCGTCCATTTTGTTTTCTATACGAATTTGAAAATAACAATTGATTATTGATCTTTTCTATTCAGGGTTGTGTCATGGAGACAACTGACCCATCAATCACCTATTAAATCTAGTCTGGTGCATATATACGTTATATACAAATTTGTTGTTATCTTTGGTGAATCTGTCTTGAAGCTTGGATCGAAACATGGCCCTTTAAGTTTTACACACTTTTTGTGTTTTTTCAAATATGCTACTGGAGACATTTTTAAAAATTACCGTTTGACAGTGTAAACTGCTGAATGCAAGAAAGGAAGAACTCCACTTTGGACTATATGGCAATAAGGTAGTTTAATAAGTTTTTTTCCTGAAATAAATGCAGTGGAAATGCCAGTTCGTGGAGGCTGCCATGTTTGACTGTGAGGCTTTTTTGCCACCAGAGCATGTGCATTGGGTACCTAAACGTGAAGAGATGAATAAGAATGAAAAAAATCTTATTCCATGAGGCTCAGGGGAAAAAATCGTCCCGAGAAAGTAATTAGTGCAGTGTGAATATATTTCAGAATTTGAAAGTTCTGTCCAAAATAGTATAATTTGGCCAGAGTAAATTCATAGTCTTGAATAGACTTGAATGGGGAAATTTGCTTATGGGCACCAGAGGCTTAATAAAGTGCAATACCGCCAGTAGCCACTGGAGGTTGCAATCTCTGGTCCCCTGACAGGAAAGCAGCCCTTCAACCAAAGATCTCTGCTTCAACTAGCATAAGCTTGTGAAGCCCCGGAAGTACGCCTGTACTACGCATGTTGACAGAAAAACATCAGAGCTCCCATTGAAGTGAATGGGGAATATCAGACTTTTGAAGCCAAAATAACACTTCCCCGATGTTATTATGAAATTCGATTAACGATCGTTACACTTCATATGAAAAGCGGATTGTGAAAATGTGTAATTTATAACAAAATATGTAAATTTTTCTACATTTTCCCCAAAACTTTTGGAGCAAAACAAAAATCGTTTCACAAACTACTATACATAATGAAATTTATGATCACGAAAATTGACCGATGCGCTTTTCTTGGTTGGGTTAAATCACCTTGGGTCTCCACCCTTTCCACATTGAATTCAATGCGATTCAATGAGCAGCCAGCTATTTTACCTTCAACTGGCGCATAGCTCTGTCTCTCGTTAGGTTTCACCGCCTAGCCCCGCCTACCTCCTCCAGTTCCTCTGTGCGCTCTACTACAGTACGCACATGCATGTGCGCGCCAAAACAAGTAGTCCGCATTTTTAGTGACGTTATCGCAAATTAGTCAGGACACTTTAGCTAGTTAGCTCATGATCAAAATGATAGGTGAGGATGCGATACGGGACTTCGTTTCAAAGGAGCTCCGTGATTGTTCAGATCTCAGGTAACGTTAAGCACTTCATTATCTTGGTGAAACAGTTAGCTAACTAACGTTGCCTGGTGGGGATATGTGATGGGCAATTTAGCTAAAAACTAGCCAGTTTGCTGACAAACATTCCCCAGTGTTTGTTTGCCGACGTGTAAACTAAACTAACATGCTAGGCTGACTCACTCGGCTAACGTTAGCTATCTTAACTAACGTTGTCGTAAAATGTCTTCTTACCGTGAAAGTCCCTGGCTTGTTTACATTTTGGTTTATAATCTGGATCTTGGGGGTATATGCCTACTACAAAGGATGCTGAACGTACACAGAGTTTCTTTTCGTCAACGGACTTCACAAGACCGAAGGTGGTTAGCAACTTGCTAAGTGAATACGCGCGTTGTACTCCCGCATATCTTAGTGGGGAGTGCCATTGTCTTTCCTTCGAGCCTGTGTTTTGTAGTTGTTCCAATGACCATGATGTGCACTTTTGTACGTCGCTTTGGATGAAAGCATCTGCTAAATAAATGTCATGTAATCTAGCTTTGTGCGCGTTCCCGTTGAACTGGCAGTGTCTTCAAAAATGAACCAATGGCAGTGCAGCATGGACCTTACTTCTGCAGCGTATTTTCCTCCTGAGGCAAAAAGACTCGTCTGGGGGGACATAATGCACGGATATGAAGAACATAAAACAATCATAGTATCGTAAAAGTAGCGCCGTTGATGCCAAAAAAAAGCCAGGGGTCAGGGTTTGCAAAAAAAAATGCTAATATTGTACATTTGTTAGTTAATGGCTTATTTACCTCACCACTTTTAACGAATAAATATGCACTCTCACCAACAGTCCTGCAGTTTATTTCTAATATGAAAACTGCTCGTTCTAGACCTACTAAATCTTGAACTTGATACGGTGTGTGTATATATATATATATATATTTGTATAGCCTGAAGCAGTCACACCGAAGTTAATTCATAAACTCGAGAATTATGGGACTCAGGTGAAGTAGATATGGATGCGTAGGATTCAAGAAGCTTGTATATGTAATGTATGTAAATATCCTCAGAGAACGGCAGCAGATTGATTACTAATTAAATAATCTCCGGCCTTTGAAAACACCCCGAGCTTTACGATCTCCTAAGGCAAGGTGGAAATGCGGCATGATGCATTCTGGCATTTTTCTATAGGTTTGGGGCTCCTAAGCAAATTCTTGTTAACTGAGATGGTGCCGTACTCTTATCATGCATTTTCAGTGATTCCTCAATAATAACACGCTTGCCTGTGTAGTCATTTTCTTTAACCCAAAAGAATGATTAATGAAATTTCATGATATCGTATGATAGGCCTACTACTTTAATAACAAGTTTTAGACTGGAGGGAGCTTTGACAAAGTTTTGTAAGGACACTAATATAAGAGAGTGCACTTGGTTCACCTTTGAACTGTTATTCACCATCCATGTGGAATGGATGGGGACCAATCTGATGTTTTCTTAAAGTCTGTACCGTTTTTGATACTTTCCCAGGTCAAATCTGAGTACAGAATGGTAATTTGGGCGGCAGTGTAGCATAATGGGTACGATGCTGGTCCTAAAAGGTTGCAGGTTGGATTCCCGGGTAGCACACAGCCGTTGTACCCTTGGGCAAGGTCCTTCACCTGCATTGCTTCAGTGTATGTATGAATGGATGCAATGTAAACGCTATGTAAAAAGTTGTAAGTCGCTCTGGACAAGAGCGTCTGCTAAATGCCTGTAATGTAACTGAGAATGCAGTAGGCTGAAAGAACAGTGATGTATGATAGCATATAAAGCAGGCTGCATGTTGCTTGTGCTGTTGCTGTTGATATTAACGTGCTGCTGGTTGGGTGGGCTTCTAGCACGCTGACTCAGAGCATACTCAGAGGACGGTTCCTGAAGCAGGTGGGCCGGGCGGCTTTGAGCCCGGAGGAGAACCAGCTGATGAAGCGCATTGTGGAGGAGGAGCTCCTAAATATGCAGGTAAGGGCCTGGAGGCGTACTGCGCACAAGTCATATATTGCTTTTTTTTTAAATAATTCATATGCATTTCTTTATAAATAGTGTGTTTGAAGACCTGGTTGCAGGTGTCTCTTGACCAGCGAGTTTGTTTTTTGAGGACCCAGTTGCTGGTGTCTCTCAACCAGCGTGTTTGTTCTTTGAGGACCCAGTTGCTGGTGTCTCTCAACCAGCATGTTTGTTCTTTGAGGACCAGGTTGCAGGTGTCTCTCGACCAGCGCATTGTTTTTTAAGGACCTGGTTGCAGGTGTTTCTCCACCAGCGAGTTGACGGCAAAGGCGTTTATGGCTCCTTGTAACTCTCGTCCTGCAGGACAGCGACGACGAACCTCTCATCAGGAAGATCTCACCCCTGTCCTCCAACGGCAATAAACGGAAGAGAGGGGTGGAAGACGAATATGAAGAGAATGAAGGGAGGAGCCTGGATGAGTTGGGAAGGAGGAAGAAGTCCCGTCTCCAGACGAGCCCTCCAGGTATGTCCGTCTCTGCGATTACTCTAATCCAGTGCTTCTCAAACTCGGTCCTGGGGGCCCCTGTGTATGCTGGTTTTCGTTCCAACCACAATTGCAATCCCTGAATTTTTACAAGCTGTAAATTTTTCATAATTGGCTGCATTTCATGCTTTAGAGGGATTATTTACTCTCTTCAACCACATTATGCCATAAATTGCTGTGCATGCCATGAAGAATACAATTCCCGTGTTCATATTGTGCTATATTGAGCTATATTGCTCTGGATAAGATTGTCAGTCAAATACCAGAATGTAAATGGCCTGTATCCCTTTTCATGTGTTTTAATTCCCCGACTGTGCTGTTCGGTTGTGTCTCCCTCTCTCTTCACACAAGCTCCTAATTCCTGGGTTTTCCCGCAGATTCGCCGGATTCCGGGATTGAAAGATTGGGACAGGAGGACAACCTGAAGGAGGGGGACGTCGGAGAAGCGGACAGGAGCGAGGGTCGGGAGGACCTGGAGAGCGGGGAAGACGAAAAGAAAACATCCCAGAAGATGGCGGCAAAACACAGAGGGAGAGGCCAAGGTCCGAGCGGGAGGAAGAGGTCGAAGGTCATGTCTGAGAGCGAGGAGGAGCCGGAGAGCCACCCAAAGGCCGGGGTACGGGAAAAGGAGGGATCACACACGGACAGCGAGGAAGATGAGGACCGTAAAGAGATGAAGAAAAAAAACGGTTCTAGGGGTGGACAGAAGAAAGCAGCACAATCGGACCGCAAGTCGGACAGCGAGGAAGAAGAGGACAGGGTAAAGATGAAGAAGCAAACGGCAGCTTCTAGAAGGAGACCGAAGAAGAAAGCAGCTGAGTCCAACAGCGAGGAAGATGAGGACAGGGTAGAGTCGAAGAAGCAAACAGCCGCTTCTAGAAGGAGACCGAAGAAGAAAACAGCTGAGTCCGACAGCGAGGAAGATGAGGACCGGGTAGAGATGAAGAAGCAAACTCCAGCTTCTAGACGGGGACAGAAGAAGAAAACAGCTGAGTCCGACAGCGAGGAAGATGAGGACCGGGTAGAGACGAAGAAGCAAACTCCAGCTTCTAGACGGGGACAGAAGAAGAAAACAGCTGAGTCCGACAGCGAGGAAGATGAGGACAGGGTAGAGACGAAGAAGCAAACAGCCGCTTCTAGAGGGAGACTGAAGAAGAAATCAGCTGAGTCCGACAGCGAGGAAGATGAGGACAGGGTAGAGACGAAGAAGCAAACAGCCGCTTCTAGAAGGAGACTGAAGAAGAAATCAGCTGAGTCCGACAGCGAGGAAGATGAGGACCGGGTAGAGACGAAGAAGCAAACTCCAGCTTCTAGACGGGGACAGAAGAAGAAAACAGCTGAGTCCGACAGCGAGGAAGATGAGGACAGGGTAGAGACGAAGAAGCAAACAGCCGCTTCTAGACGGGGACAGAAGAAGAAATCAGCTGAGTCCGACAGCGAGGAAGATGAGGACCGGGTAGAGATGAAGAAGCAAACTCCAGCTTCTAGACGGGGACAGAAGAAGAAAACAGCTGAGTCCGACAGCGAGGAAGATGAGGACAGGGTAGAGATGAAGAAGCAAACTCCAGCTTCTAGACGGGGACAGAAGAAGAAATCAGCTGAGTCCGACAGCGAGGAAGATGAGGACAGGGTAGAGACGAAGAAGCAAACAGCCGCTTCTAGACGGGGACAGAAGAAAACAGCTGAGTCCGACAGCGAGGAAGATGAGGACAGGGTAGAGACGAAAGGGAGGAAGTCCTGGGCTGAAGAGCCAGAGAGCAACTCGGAGAGTGAAGAGGAGCACAGAGCTGAGAGGATGGGGACAAATCTGGATGAGGGACGGCCAGCCGAGAGAGGAAGAGCAGGGGCAAGGGAAACCGGCAGCTCAGAGAGCGACGGAGGGATGAGGGGACCAAAACAAGAGAGAGGCCGACCTGGGAGCCAGGGAGGAGAGGGAGAGAAAAGAACGAGGGGAGAGAATGGGGGTAGGCGAGAAGCGGCAGACTCCTCCTCGGAAGAGGAGAAGAGCGAGGGAGAAGGTGAGGGAGAACCCTAACCCCACCTTCACACAGTGAGCGACTTGGTTGATGGGTTGCTCAAGTGTACACGGCTGAGGGAGGGGCAGGAGCTCCTTCCTGTATCATCTTATTGGTCTCCTGCAGCTGCATTATTGAAGGGAAATAACAGCATCATCAAAGCTGTATATTTTCCATATAGCCACATATCTCCTTTAGTTTCTATAGTTATGTCAGGACACTAATAAATATTTGTTACTGCTATCTCGCTCACCATATATATGTCTTTCTCTCTCACAAGTTAACCACCTAGCTAGCAACCTCCATCGCTCTCACTAGTCCCTGTACGCTTTTTTTTAGAAACGTATAACACCGGGTGTTATTGTACCATAATTAGTTGTTCCTCCATTTTCCCTCACTGTGTGGAACAATTATTCATGAAATGGTATCATATTGGTTGAAGAAATAGGAAGCCTGAAACTGATTGGCTGCTGATGGGTAATGCCTGTGAAAAGATATACCGTGACAAACATTTTTCAGGGCAGCTTTGGTTGCTCAGTTGCCCAGTTGCTCAAGCAAGTTACTCGCTGTCTGAACACGGGGTAATGTTGGTCTATGTGCATGGGGGGAGGGCGGGGCAGGAGGGCTTATGTTGAGTGACTGAACACTCCACGTTGAACTAACCTTTCAGGACAGGCAGTAAAATTGGGCTTTTCTCTGGAAAATGTGTCCTTTAGAGACGATGAAGGAAAAGAAGAAGAGTGAAGCTGGGAGTGATTCGGACTCTTCATCTCTCCCATCCCTTGAGGACGAGGAGGAACGTAAGACCAAGTCAGTGCAAGAGAAGAAGATTAAGGGGAAAACGAAAGAAGGAAAGGGCGCTTCGAAAGACAGCAAGGTGAGACCCAGTCTGAACCAAGTTTCCTTCGGGATGGCAGTTTTGCTGTTTGCTCCGCTTCAGAAGTAGGCGAAATTGAAGCCCCCCCCCCCGGTACTAGAGGGTCACGTGGGTTGCTGCTCTTTTATTAATCAGCACGTACACACTTAGAGATGGAGTGTGATCGATATCATAATTAGGGGCCATGCACCACAGGTACATAGGCACCTATTGTGTTTGTTTTTATCACTATTATTATCATTTTCTGCCATGGGAATCTATGGCAGCCCCTAGAACTACTTTGTGGATTTTTGTGAAATTGTGGAAATGTGGATTTAAACCTCTGGCTGCAATTTTTCGAACCGTTTGGCCTAGAGTTGTGATTCTTTTTTCTCTAGATTCCTTAAGTCCTCAATACACACACTGCTCTATTGTAGTGTCTGTCATTTTGAATGTTATGAAAAGCACATTTTAAACATCTCCTCGTAGACCGTTGAACGGATTACCATGTAATTTGGCACGTGTCATCTTCAGGGCAGGCTGACCAAAGTTGTTAAAAGATAGTTGCTAGGTCAAACAATATGGCTGCTGAAAAGAAACAAATTTGATGGCTAAGGCGGCAAACAGAACGTGAGCTATATCTGTAATGCTTTGATGTATTGATGCCAAACTTGGTACCCCTCTATTCCAGGGGGTCTAAGGGGGTGCTATACCAGAAAAATCTCTGAATGGCATTTTGTTTTTCAGCCATCTTGGATTTATTCGAAAACACAATCCTCCTTGAATTGTGGCCAAATCTAGCTGTACATTTTGTTATTAGCTCTTTGTATCATTGTCTTTACGTGTCTTTGAAAGATAGATGCTTGGTCAAAACATTTGTTGGCAAGTTCACCATAATGGATAAGTCGCCCAACCTCAGTAAAACTTTGGTCTAGTCGCACCAAAATTTGTACACAAGGCCTTCGGCGCAGAGACTGGGTTTAATTAAATTTGGCCACCTGGGGGTGCCATACCAGCAAAAATGGCCTTACAATTACTCTGCAACGAATGCAGACTTTGCAGCCGAGCTTGCTGTGGACCATTGCGGCTAAGGAACCCGTCAGAACGTACCTATTTTGTTGCCCGTTTTGTTATTCAGCCATCTTGGACTATTTTGAAAACATATTTAAATCTCTCCTCATTGAGATTCTCCTCAATCTAGCTTCAATTTCTGGCATTACGTCTTCATACGGATCATTTTCTTCTAATCAGTGGATCTTGAAATTATGCGGGTGTAAGAGCCTGGAAGGCAAAAGTGTATGGAAGGTGCCGCTGTATCCTGTGAGCTGAATCAGACATTTTGTCCGTCACAGTGCTCGACCCGCTGCATTGCTGCTTGCAGCTATATGTCTTTAATAGTTTTATGATACATAATGAAAATCTGTGCCATTGAGTTATTTTACTTGGTGAGATTTTAAATTGGGTCAGTTTGTATCCTGGAAGCAATGAAGTTATTATTCCGCCCACTCTAGGAAGATTTGGTTTCAGTCTTTTGGAGACCATTTTGCTTACATAAGAAATGTGGCAGTCTGCATTCTAACCAGTCAGCAGTGTGGTACTTCGGTGAGTGGGCAATCGGGGTGTGCCCTTTCAGTTAATAGCCATTTCAGTATGGTAGTTCGGAAGACCTCTGGCTGTCGTGTTTAAAACAGACATGCTTGGCATCAAAGGGAAGTTTGTCTCTTTTTGTTTGTAAAGTATTTGTCTTCATCTTGTGGTAACAAACACTGAACGTAAGAGGGCAACAAAACATTTATACCAGGGCTGCAATCTGACTGATTACTGATTTCTAAGTCTGATTTCTCCTGGTAAGAGAGACCCGCTGTTCTCTGATTTTAGTTCGCCGCAGAACACTGATGCTGGCAACCTAAGATTTTTTAAATTAAGCCGCGACTTACAACCAAAAAACTGCATCGATGCAATCGTTAATGTCCGGGTGTGATTACTGAAAGGTCGCTGCCTTAATGCTTGACCTTGGGTCAGACTGGTTATGGCTTAGCCAGCAGGCATGAGTGTGTGCAGCTTGAACTGCAACAACGACCGTGCTTTACTTTTGGGCTGTAGGAGGAAGAGAATAAGGCGGTGTCCCGGTTGAGGCATTACATCGCCCTGTGTGGCGTGAGGCGGAACTACAAGAAGCTGCTGGAAGGCTGTCGCTCTGTGAAGTCCAAGGTCACGGTGCTGAAGAAGGAGCTGGAGGACCTGGGAGTCACAGGTCTGTGGGGGGGGGGGGGGGGGGTTCGACAGAGGAGCCTGGTGTGTGTACACGTGTGTGCGAGTGTGTGTGTTGGTAAGCTGCTGTCTCTCTCCCCAGGTCAGCCCTCCATAGAGAAGTGTAAGAAGGCCAGGCTGAAGAGGGAGGAGGCTCAGGAGCTGGCAGAGCTGGATGTGTCCAACATCATCAGCACACAAGGTACCGGCCCCTACTGAATATGGCCCCTACTGTGGCCCCTAAACAAGTCTGTCCCACTAAACGAGTCTATCCCACTAAACAGGTCTATCCCACTAAACGAGCCTATCCTGCTACGGCCCCTAAACAGGTCTATCCCACTAAACGAGCCTATCCTGCTATGGCCCCTAAACAGGTCTATCCCACTAAACGAGTCTATCCCGCTACGGCCCCTAAACGAGTCTATCCCGCTACGGCCCCTAAACGAGTCTATCCCACTAAACGAGTCTATCCCGCTACGGCAAGTCAGTCCTTAATGGGGGCAGTACGGGGGGGGGCTCCTCCCACATCTACATGTGTAGGCTTGATTGGCCAGTCATAAGAGGAAGCCCCTCCCATTTCTGCGGCTTTTTCCATAAAGCCGAGAGAGCACGCACTGGCCCATGGGTGCCAGACGGGCTCCAGACGGGCTCCAGACGGGCTCCAGACGGGCTCCAGATGGGCTCCAGATGGGCTCCAGATGGGCTCCAGATTGGTGCAGACCAGCTCTGTCCATTAGCAGGGCTGCTCTGTCAGTATTTTAGATCAGGGCTTCCCAAACCATTCCCACTCTGTATGCTGGCTTTGGTTCCTACCATTATGACAAGCTCTGTTGTAACTGCCTGCTGACTGCTCTCAGTTAGACACTAATTGTTCTTAATTAGCCTTCGTACATACACTGAAGGACGATTTACTGGCACTCGAAAGCAGGACCACATTTCCGCCATTCTGTCCTCCCTTCGCTGGCTCGCAGTTGGGTTTATAGCTGATTTTAAGGTTTCATTGTTTGTTTTTAAAGCACTAAATGGGGTGGCACCTCTTTACATCTCTGACCTTTGCCCCTGTTCTGCTTCCAGGTCAATTAGATCTTCTGAACAGATGCTTTTGACAGTCCCACGGGTTTCGGTTAAAGCTAACTGTTGCTGCTCCAAAGCTATGGAATAGTCCTGCCTCTTTACATTATTTTAGCTTTAGGGTTCGGTTTAGGCCCTCTCTATTGACACTTTTAAATCTCGGCTGAAAGGCCTTTGTTTCTCCTTGACTTTTAAACCCAGTTGAGATCCTCTTCATGCGAATGTACTGTCTTTTTGTTATCTTTTGTGTCTGTTTATTTATTGAAGATGTACAGCACTTTGGACAACATCAGTTGCCTTTTAAATGCGCTTTATGAATAAAGTTGACCTTAAGGACACATTATGCCAGAAATAGCTACTATTGCCCTAAAACAAATGTCCCAAATTCACATCCCAGCAATGTCAGATGGTCAGACTAACTTATGGTGTCATTCACTGTGCTGTATGTACTATATGGCAAATAATTCCAGTAGAAGCTGGTTCCATTTTAAATTTATTCAGTTACAAACTGACAAGTGAGATCAGTTGGATCCTATTATTAGCTCAGAGTGTGGAGACTTGAAACCATCTGTGTAAAATGGTGTTTACTGACTGATACAAGATATGTTTTTTTTAAAAATGTATACATACCTGTTTTAAATTTATTTCTTTGGATCTCACTTCAGGACGTCCTAAGCGAAGAGGAGCGTCGGTGTGGCCGCCCCCTAGACCGGTCTCCCCCCCTCCCTCTTCATACAAGCACAAAGTGTCGTCCGAATCGGACAGCGACGAAGACTATTCACGGAACGGGAGTGGCGGGACAAGGCCTGACTGGAGCAAGCTGAAGGGCATCATTAGCGACGACGCAGACAGCGACTGAGCAGCTGCACAGTCTGAGCGCAGTCGCAGCGACTGAGCCGCTGCACAGTCTGAGCGCAGTCACAGCGACTGAACGGGTCTATGATGGCACGTTGACCGTTTTTACATGTTAATATTCAAATGTTCAGTATTTGCGACCGTTTTTATACTGTTTTATGACTGGCTCTCAAGCAGCCTCACTGTTGATTCATTTAATAAAGAACTGATTTGTGCATGAAAATTGTATTTGGCGTTACTGTTCTTAAAGCCCTAGTGTTCTTTGTAATTTCTCATTAAGGCAGAATTACTTTTTAATTGGTTGTTTCTTTTCTAATCATTCAGTTGGTGTCTTTGCTTTGATGTTTCTCCGACCATCTCCGTTGTCTTCGTTTGAAAGACCGAGGCCTGTAGGCTGCTGCTGCGGGTTGCGCCTGCGGTTTACCTGCAACGTTAACTCTGGGCGGGGCCTGATGTTTGGTTCCCCCACCCGCTGGAGTAACAATCCTCCTGCGTTAAGCCAGTTTGAGAATTTGTAAAATCTTTATTTAAAAAATGCAGCCCGTTTACAAATGGGCAAAGCCCACGTAGGTGTCGACGTCACTGGATTTAAATTTGCCTCAAATTCGTCTGTTCTTCCAGTGAGTTCTTTAACATTCTGTGGATTTAATCACTGGATTTAAATTAGCCTTGAATTCTTCCGTGGTCTTACAATGAGTATTTTTGGCTGGACCGCAACAGCGGGGCCAGCCCTACAAACGCGATTGTCTGTGACTGACTGAGTGAGTGATGAAGTTACACCATTGGTCGGCCTAGTTCTGAAGTTACACCGTTGGTTGGCCGGATCACGTGTGTTAGGTCCGGCCGTATACTAGGTTTTGGCCTGGTCTTGTTTTTTATTTAAGTGGGTCTGAGTGATATACATAATCTCGCTGTGTGGCCCAGATATTGGTGGCCTGTGGCTCTAAAGTTTGACGGCACACGGTAATTTGAATTCTGCAGGACATCGATCGCTTTAGCGGCTGTGTGAGACTCGAGCAGAAGTTCAGTCCATCGCCTCCTGCTGGTTGCTTGAGTGACATGGTGTGCTATGTTTGAGTAAACTTACATAAATTACTTACACAAATCATTATGACCACACACACTTTCATCTGTTGATCATATTTACTTTGCAAACAAATTTATTGTAATCCTCTTAAAGAATTTATACAACTGCATACATACATCCGGTACATACATCTGGTTGGGACCCACTTTAAGTGCTAAATTCCCATTATGACAACATTAACAAGAGCAAGAAGAGGCAATACAGATATAAAAATAACCTTTAAATTGATGCTTACATAATTATGAATTACCACAATATAAATCTGCTGGAGGTGTCTTCATCAGAAATATTCTAATTCCCTTCTATGAATCACAGTATTAGATTAGGAAGTAAAGGCTGTGACAAGAGCCACTTTGGGTGGCTTCAAGTGAAAATGCAATTTGAGGGTTATGTTTTCAAAATTTTATTCATTAATTTATTTAGAACAACCCAGCATGCCCTAAGATTGTTGAGTATGAGGATGCAAGTTCTGTGTTCAGGTCCCACAAGGCTACACTGTATTTACTGTAATTATTGTACTGATAAAATCAACCTATTGGAAAGGAACAGCAGGCACACAATGCTTCGCTAATCATCTGAAAAGTACACATATATACATGTTCAGTATTCACTTAATGTTATGTACATTATATGCATACATTCACATACATGGAATTATTTATATATATATATATATATATATATATATATATATATATATATGATGATGTTACATAAAAATCTATACCTCTTTTATCTAGAATCTCATTTTCATTAAAACTTCAGGGGTGCTCTACTTGTGTAACAGCTTGGAAAGAATATTAGGGAAAGTCTTGAAACGATTCAGAAGTACAATTCTGTTTTTACAAGAACTGTGTACTGTTTTAAAACGAGACGATCTACTGCAGTTTCTGTACCGTACAGTTTTAAAACTAACCAATCGACTGCAGTTTTAGTACTGTACTGTTTTGAAACTGACCAATCCACTGCAGTTTCACTGTCCCCAGCCAGAGAGGACAAAGACGGACAGGAAGACGGGAAGTAGGGACAGCAGGAAGTGGAAGAGGGGGCGGGCGGCGCTGCTCCCCAGGAGGAACAGCGTGACGAAGCCAGGCGTGGGACCATTGACCTGTGAGGTGATCCAGGACTCGTACTGGGAGACCCTGGTGTAAACCCCGGGGGTGTTGGGACGGGCACAGCCATCTCCAAAGCTCACAACACCAGACTGAACCCACACAGAGACCTGCTTGTTCACCATTGGGCCACCGGAGTCTCCCTATGAAAAAAGACAGACTTTCAACTGAGCTGCTTCAGGCACAGTTTTAAGAGAGCAACATCCTTACAGTTCCTTAAACCAACATCCTTACAGTTCCTTAAAGCAACATCCTTACAGTTCCTTAAACCAACATCCTTACAGTTCCTTAAAACCAACACCCTTACAGTTCCTTAAAACAACATCCTTACAGTTCCTTAAACCAACATCCTTACAGTTCCTTAAACCAACATCTTTACAGTTCCTTAAACCAACATCCTTACAGTTCCTTAAAACAACATCCTTACAGTTCCTTAAACCAACATCCTTACAGTTCCTTAAAACAACATCCTTACACTTCCTTAAACCAACATCCTTACAGTTCCTTAAAACAACATCCTTACAGTTCCTTAAACCAACATCCTTACAATTCCTTAAAACAACATCCTTACAGTTCCTTAAACCAACATCCTTACAGTTCCTTAAAACAACATCCTTACAGTTCCTTAAACCAACATCCTTACAGTTCCTTAAGCCAAAGCCCTTACAGTTCTGTAAAGTAACATCCTTACACGTTGTGTACAAATAGATTCAATTGACACTGAGTTAATACGGGTATGCATAAATTTACATACTCTGCAATGTAAACTGAGAAAGAGAGCTCAACCACAGGGCTTATTTCCAAACAGGCTGACTCTGGTCAGGGCTTGTTTGGCGGAATTCTGGAGAGAGGATTATTGATGTTTTACCTGGCAGGAGTCTTTTCCTCCCTGCTGCAGGCCTGCGCAGATCATGTTGTTTGTGATGGAAATGCCTGGATAATTTTCGGCGCACTGGCTGTTCGACACCACCAGCACGTCCACCTCCTGAAGAGTATTGGCCAGACTCCCTGAGGAGAAACAGGATCAACCCTTAGTGCTGTGTGTGAGAGAGAGCTCTTCCCTGAAGACGCAGCACGTTTCCAGGACATTGGGGAACGTTCTGGTTACGTTGTCGTGGGACCCCCTTTTCACAGCAAACACCTGAAGGAATTGCTTCTTGTACAAGTACTAATTAAATTATAACATGCATGGTTACATACTGCATAAATGTGCTGGGAAAATTTACTCCAGATTTCATAATGTTTCAGGAATGCTCTGAGAACCAAACTTTGTTTGCTGGGTAGATTCTGCTTTTGGAAGGAAGAGAATGTGGTCGTTAATAACAAAAGTCATCATTGTTTTATGGCAAAATCCTAAAGAAGCTTTTCATGCTACTTAAACCTTGGTTTGGTTAGATTCTGTTAGTCACTGAAGTTGCTCACTGGCTGTGAGGTCACATTGCAGGAAGTGCTGTGAGAGAGAATGAGGTCACCCTGAGTTGAGGCTACATGAGAAAAATAGACCTCACAATGAGGTGATGAAGAACCAGAAGAAGTTACTGTATGTGTCCCCTAGAGGGCGCTGTTCCGTTTACAACCTTGCTAACGGGGCTGAGCACAGTACAGTTCACGCTCAGAAATCAATCACCAAAATGTTCTGCAACTGTAAAGGGTTCATTGGTGATTTTATAGCGCATTCCTGTGCTCTTAAGCACACACCAGACTCATAAGAACACAGAATTTAGCAGCATTTAGCAACTCAGTTAAAAATAAAAAGCAAGCCTCCACACCTCATCTCTTAACTGCTGTCCTTCTCCTCAGGAACTCAGGGGATGTATGTGGGCCAGAATATTCTGGAACATTCTGAGCTCACCTCTTTTATGCTGCTCTAGTCTGTCCCCGGCCCTGTTCAGGCTGTTACACTTTCTGGCTGCTGTTACACCCTCTGGCTGATGTTACGCTCTCTGGCTGCTGTTACACTCTCTGGCTGACGTTACACTCTCTGACTATTACACTCTCTGGCTGATGTTACACTCTCTGGCTGCTGTTACACTCTCTGGCGGCTGTTACACTCTCTGACTGTTACACTCTCTGGCTGCTGTTACACTCTCTGACTGTTACGCTCTCTGGCGGCTGTTACACTCTCTGACTGTTACACTCTCTGGCTGCTGTTACACTCTCTGACTGTTACACTCTCTGGCTGCTGTTACGCTCTCTGGCTGATGTTACACTCTCTGGCTGCTGTCATTGAGTTTTAATGAAACTCTGGTTTTCTGATGACAAAGAGAATCCCTACACTATGTCATAAAATGTAAATTGAATGGAGGGCTTTTTAATGGAACTCCACCTTTGCTGGACATTTGTTAATTTGTGTGTAGGATGTAAAGGAGCAGAGGTGCAATGAACTGGTTAAAATCCTGTTTGTCTGTCATACACGATATTGTGTTCAGAAAGGATGGCCAGTTTCTTCACATCAGATATAAATTCTTTCCCAGACTACTGCTCTCTGATTGATAGTGTGGAAATTAAACCTTAGTGCCAGATCTCAGGGAAACACCCAGCTAAACCAAAGAGTTTTAATGGGCACATTTTAGAGCACTTAAGTTAGAGCATGCTCTTGTAGAACATTTGGAGTGTACAAAAGTCTCTTGCCATTAGAAGTGTTTGGCTCAAAGTTTTTGCTTGCTCATATATTACGATACTAATAAATCTCCCTCTCTAAATTCAATTCAGCGTGCTTTATTGGTGACACAATTGTAGTCCCTTTCACTGGAGTGTATTTTTTAAATGTAGTCATTGTTAATATTTATTTATGCAGGATAGGTTGACTGAGCATGCATGTTGTTTTACAGCAGCACCCTGACAATGCCCCCAAGTAGCTTAACCCACGTATCTTTAGATGTGGGAGGAAACCGGAGTACCCGGAGGAAACCCATGCAGACACGGGGAGAACATGTGAACTACACGCAGAAAGGTCCCAGCCAGAGCTTCTTGCTGTGAGGTGACAGTGCTATCCACTGCACCACAATGCCGCACATAACAGCTTACTTCAATTGGTGTACAATGCCAAATAAGTTTTGATTGACGGGGCTTGAACTGAGCAAGAGGCTAATACTCCAAATCCAGAGACACAGCAGCCTACAGGTAGTTAGTTACAGATCCCACTGGATAGTTACTGACTCTACAGGATAATTATTCACAGGGTTTACTGGATGAACTAGTTCTGTCTGTGATGGCTTTAGCCAATCACTAACGAGCCTATGCTGGTGAACGTGCTTACCGCCTTCGGATAATGTGCCAAACCCAGTGACCCAGGTGTCAGTGCCATCACCGATAAAGCTGCCGTCTGCTGCCAGACAGACAGGCTGGATGTAGTCAGTGAAGTCGACGGTGGAACTGAGCTCCAGCAGGGCGATGTCGTTGTCATTGGTCGTTTGGCTGTAGCTGGGATGAGTGGTGATGCTTAAGACAGTTCTGTACACTTCGTTTGGGTTATCGCCAGACTGGAACTGCCGACCCAGATAAACACCCCAGTCAGCAGGATCTTTGTCGCTGAGGAGACGGAGATGAAAGAAAGAGATACTGAGACGGAGGGAAAGTGTACACAGCTGATGGGATAACTGATAACCCTCACTTAAACACTAAAAACCACACCGAGTTTCTTTGACGAATAAAGGTATACTACGAAGGATTTTGCGGCCCATGTAGACTCTTTGTTTGTAAACCCCACTCACACCTTCTTAGTCCTCAAACCCGCCCTCACCTCTATTGAGGACACACCCTCAAGCACTACAAGCAAAATGTGAAGCGAAGAGGTGGTCGGAGATATTGAAAATAGCATTTTTAGCAAGATGAATGATTCCATATAGATGGTAACAGCAATTAGGCAGCGCTATAACAATCTTTACACTGAGTGCACCTCTTAATCGTACGGTAGCTACTCTGTAGTACTGTTGCAACTATTTTGTGTTTTTGCTCATTCAGTATTTAGCTATTTTCCGGACATTTTGTTAGAATTGGGATGCAAACACAGAATCGTGTGTGCATTAAGTAACATTAGCTGGTCATCAAGTCCATCATAGCTAGCTAATACACTTGTAAAGTGATTGACATTTTCATGAAGTTATCCATAGCCAATCTAAATCATTGCTGCTTTATTTTCTAAAATGCAACACAATATGTATATGTTCATGGCTATGAATAACTGGATAATTTATGTGAATTGTAGCTACCTTATCTGACCTGCATTTTATAGTTCCAACAACCTTCATAATGAGGTTATTGTGCGTCAATTTGGAAAAAAGGTTCTGTCTAATAAAATTCAATTTAATCTAATATTACATTGTTATATGTCTGAGGTATAGAGTTATAAATAATACATGGAAAGTTTAGCAAATATTCATTTAGTATCATTTTCTATAATTAAATGGAAGTACTACAACTTATAAATAGAATGTTTGGTAAGCCATTGATTGCAAACTTTGTTACCTCCGTTAGTGAAGTTGGCTACAAGCTATTTCTCAGTTCCCCTGATTGAAATAAATGCGAGTGAATTACCAAGCTAGCTGAGTTGCAACTATAAACAGTAACAGCGGTTCCCATAGGGGGAAGGACATCTTGATGGGAGAACAGAACTCGATACAAGCTACTCAACCTCAGGCATCTAGCTGCCTAATGATTGTAACTCTGTAAAAGTTACATTACTTACAGGTCCAATGGAAAACAGGCCAGCTAGCTCCATGTCCCTTTTCATCCCCTCTAGTTTTTGGACGAGCCCTGTTGGCTCTGTCTTTTCGCTTTGCTGTATCTAGGCCTCTTAGTGTCTGCCATTGCAGCAGCCAGCTAGCAACAAACACTTAGCTGGAGTCTGATCCCAAACCACAGGCCCTGCAGCTACGCCCACCCCTCCCCAAATAATGACCTGTTATTTTTTTTCCCCCAGAAAGCCATGACTGACATGACATCATACCACTGAAATTAGCCATAATTCCTTACCTATTGAAGCAGTGAGCGGCAGACAGCACCCATTGGTTGTTGATGAGAGACCCTCCACACACATGACCCCCGCCCAATTGCAGACTGGCTTGCCAAGGCCAGCTTCCCGGTGGGGCGTCCTCACCCCCCACAATCCTGGTGTTCAGGGTCGCATTTCCACACACTGGAAATGCAAACAGACTGCTGAACACTGGCATTGTTGATACACGTCATGAGATGTGCTTTTATTTGTTAACAAATTTGCAAATGGTCCTTGATATTAACAGAAAATCTAATTCGGAAGAAAGCGACATCGAGCACTGGTAAAATGCATATGTCAAATCAGATAACAAAGGCATTTTATTATTCTATTAAATAAGGATTTGAGTAATGTTTGTGAGCATAATGCACTACATGGCCAAAAGTATGTGGCATTAATATGGAGCTGGTCCACCCTCTGCTGCTATAACAACCTCCACTCTTCTGGGAGGGCTTTATACTAGATGTTGGAGCACTGCTCCAGGGATTTGCCTCCGTTCAGCCAGAAGAGCATTAGTGAGGTTGGGCCCTGATTGGGAAATAAGGCCTGGCTCACAGTTGGCTTTCCAACTGATACCAAATGTGTTAGATGGCATTGTGGTCAGGGCTCAGTGCAGGTCAGTCAAGTTCTTCCACACTGTTCCCGATGAAACCATTTCTATGTGGACCTTGCTGTGTGCCCAGGGGCATTGTCATGC
Source organism: Anguilla pacifica (assembly GCA_039654925.1). Classification (NCBI taxonomy): domain Eukaryota; kingdom Metazoa; phylum Chordata; class Actinopteri; order Anguilliformes; family Anguillidae; genus Anguilla; species Anguilla pacifica. The sequence continues at coordinate 9,898,765 of CM077300.1, read as the reverse complement.
TGAAACCGGAAAGGGCCTTCCCTAAACTGTTGGGGAAGCACAGAATCATCTAGAATGTCGTTGCATGCTGTAGCATTAAGATTTGCCTTCAATGGAACTAAGGGGTATAGCCCAAATCGTGGATGACAGCCCCAGACCATGGGGTGTCCAGATACTTTTGGTCATATAGTGTACGCTGAGCAGGCTGATTACACAGAGCTGCAAATGATCTTATGATCTGCTGTGATCTTATTAATGAAATGCAGACAGAGTGAAACGGGAAATTAGCGTCCAAATAATAATAAAAAAGTAAACAATACATGATTAATTGTTGACAGACTTACCACTCTGTGAGTGTGATCCTGAAAGAGAGGAGAGAAGGAAAATTAATCTTTGCTTTTAATGGTGGAAGTAGGAACTTTTCTGCATTTTTGGTTTACAGTTTTTAGACTGAATCAATTCAATGGTATTTCATTTATTGAAAATAATACGTCCATTCCCATGGTCTGTTTTCTTTTCTAGCTACTGCACCTAGTGTAACTAACAGGAATCACTGCTCATTCATTATCAGTTTATCAGTTCTGTATCTACTGTAACTAAGGAGTGTCACTGTCATTCATTATTAGTTTATCAGTGCTTTATCTACTGTAACTATCGAGTCTCTGCTGTAAATAAGTATCACTGAATTCATTATCAGTTTATCAGTGCTGTATCTACTGTAACTAAGGCATATCACCGCTCATTCATTATTGGTTTATCAGTGCTGTATCTACCGTAACTAAAGAGTATTTGCTGTAACTAAGGCATATCACTGCTCATTCATTATTGGTTTATCAGTGCTGTATCTACTGTAACTAATGAGTATCTACTGTAACTAAGGAGTATCACTGCTCATTAATTATTAGTTTATCAGTGCTGTATCTACTGTAACTAATGAGTATCTGCTGTAACTAAGGAGTATCACTGCTCATTCATTATTAGTTTATCAGTGCTGTATCTACTGTAACTAATGAGTATCTGCTGTAACTAAGGAGTATCACTGCTCATTCATTATTAGTTTATCAGTGCTGTATCTACTGTAACTAACGAGTATCTACTGTAACTAATAAGTATCTGCTGTAACTAAGGAGTATCACTGCTCATTCATTATTAGTTTATCAGTGCTGTATCTACTGTAACTAATGAGTATCTGCTGTAACTAAGGAGTATCACTGCTCATTCATTATTAGTTTATCAGTGCTGTATCTACTGTAACTAACGAGTATCTACTGTAACTAAGGAGTATCACTGCTCATTCATTATCGGTTTATCAGTTCTGGCACAGGTGGAGGATCAGGTCTTTCCAGTCTTTTCAGAGGTCAGAAAGTTTTTCATTTTTTTTTTAAATTTCAGTCTGGTATGTTGCCATGTACACACTGGAATGTCGGTGTCAGGTGAAGAGCGTTGTTTCTACTGTGTATTCACCTGTGAGGATCAGCCCGCTTTGTATTGCTTTAATGCAGTTGTCCCGCCTCATTATCTTCTGCGGTAACCAACGGGAACAAGAGTCTGCCCTCCCTCCTTCCAACCCTATGGCCCCCGCTCGAACTTTCCGTCAGTTTGCGTTCATACAGTTTTAACATGGCATTCAAAGGCTACCTGTCAGTTTACAGTGTACCGCCCACTGCTACGAAACCGACCGGGCTGGCTGCTTGGCAGCTAACGAGTTTAGCTAAGTTCAGTTTACTGTACTTTCTTCTAAATCATTTTAAACTTTGTATTACACTCAGTAACCTTCCATGACTCATGTCTTGAATGTTGCTTAAATGTCATTATAACCACAATTAATTATTGCTTCTCTATTACCGCTAGATTGGAAAAAAATAAATAAATAATTAAATAAAACTATGCCAATGTGCAGAATTTAAATCTGAGCTGGAATTACGGGAAGTCCAATTTCATTTTCCACAATGTTTAAAATGATGGATAAAGGACAATCAAACATGTAATCATTCATTTTAAACTCATAATATGAATAGTTTTTGTCATATAATAGCTGTAAACTGTTTTTAATGTAATATCCATGCTGTGATTATGTATGCAGTGTACTGTATCTCTAGGAAGTATTTTATTGTTTGTAATGTAGGCGTTTGTAATGTTGTTTGTAATGTAGGTGTTTGTAATGTTGTTTGTAATGTATGCGTTTGTAATGTTGTTTGTAATGTAGGTGTTTGTAATGTTGTTTGTAGGGGTAACTTTTTTCACCTGCCCAGGGACCGGAGATGAAAATTAGCTGTACAGCTATATCTCTGTATAGCGTCAATGTTTTATTATACATGGTCCATGTTAAATAAACTTCTAAAATAAATAAAATAAAATAAATGTATTCACATACAAATAAATTGTAGTTTAATTTATAGACCATGAAAGCCTGATTCATTTGAACAAAAATGCTGTCACCAGCTTCTGAATCCTTACATCAATAGAAGTCTAGAGACCAGTGTAATACCACAGTGTCTAAACCATAGTCAGCCCTTTGGACTAATATTGAATATATTATCATATTAATTTTTTAAATAAGAAATCAAATATTCTCTTAAATATGCATCCGGTTCTGATTTTACCAAGGTGAACATTTTTGGAAACACGGACAGTTATGTCATACATTGTGTTCGCATGCATTTTCATAAATGAGTTCTTTTTTGAAAAAATGATGGAAACACAAAAGAGAGCTAAGGATGTAGATGAAGCACAAGACGCTGGGAATATTTTCCTGCATTGACAGCTCAAACCCCTCTGCTAAATCCTGGTAGGGAGCAGATTTAGGTAAGCCTCGACTCTACTATCCGAAATAGCGGCACACTACTGTCCTATAGGCGGCACTAAAAGGACATTGCATCTGCAATCAATGACGGATTGATAAGCATGCGCTAAGCTCGTGCTTGTCTCAAACTCGTGTCACCCTGCAATCAAGTAATGTAAAGTTAATACTGCTGGACTGGCCCTTACTGTATGTAGTCTGATCGGTATGACCAAGCTGGTTGAAAAGAGAATTAATTCGTCCACCAGAGAGGACTGCTTAATGCCACCAATAAGCCCTATGAAAATTGTAGTAAAAGAGGAATGACACTTTTGAGAGTTGCATTTCACAACCAGTGACTAAGCCAGTGTACATTTGGTTGTTGATTTGTGCTTCTGTGCATTGTTCATCATCTGTATTTGCTTTATGTCTTTTTGTCTGTATGGATTCTTTGAATAAGTTAAAGATTAAAAATAATTGAGATTGTGAGTTTAAAAAACAATAAATATCAATAATATACCGCACGAAAACCTTGTTTCATTTTAATATTTCACAGATAAAGATGATTAAATGTGATCAAGGTGCAGAGGTTAATGGCAACCATATACTGTTTATAATGTTTGGAATCCAGATAAAAAATAACATATATTTTGCATGAATTTCATTCCTGTGTTGCCTTAAAATCCCAATAATTTCCTGGGTATATTTGACTAACAGTTTTACAGGTACTAATAGGTAAAGAGAACACAAGGTTAAGTTATTTGTACTTTGTTGCAACCTCCATGAAAACACTAATGGAAGATACACTTTTGGTCATGGAAATAGGGTAATGGTGTCCCGGTTGAACTAGTTCTTCTAGCAGAAGCAAGGTGAAGAAAATGTTGACAAGGTACATTCCATTCTTAACACCTTGTTTCCCTCCTGTGAGCAGTTCTTCGTATGCAGGTTAATGGAAGTGGTGCCTTTACAGTATGTACATCAGCAATACTGCCAGCATTCCGTTCTACCTTTCACTAGCCAGAAGAAAGTACAACTCCTTCACTGACACACTACTCAACTCCGTTTAATTTCTCCCAGTTCCAGTACACCCTCAGAGAAAAGGCTCCCAAAAAGGCTCCTCTGTGTCTCCATAGAGGAACCCTATCAAGTTCAGTGGGTTCTTTGTTAGGCTTTAAAATGCTTCAATCAAGAAGCCTTCACATTTTTAACACCTACTGTACCATAGAGGGTTCCATAAAGAACTCAAAAGGATTGATTCCTATTTGAAGACAAGCCAAAGCACCCTTTATTGTGAGAGCGTAGAGCTAGATAAAACCGAAAAAGTAAGAAAATTCAAATATGAGCATTACAGCCCTTTTTCTTGACATCTGTAAAGACATTTTTTCCAATACACTCCACTGCTGTTTTAAATTGTACATAGCTTTGGATGGCTTTCTACAGCATTTGCTGAGATCTCTTCAGGTCAGAGAGTTTGACTGGCAGACAAATTTCACATGATTTCACCCTTTCTTCAAAATTTTATTTTAAACTTGGATGAAAGAAATACACATGTAATAACAGAGCAGTTTTGTTGTTCTTAATTCTAGATCAAATAACCGCACACAGTACGTGCTACTGTATTTCTGACTGGCATCTGTCAACTGTGTTCTGCTTGTTGAAATCCTTCAAAATGACATTTTCAGGAAAACACAGCCAACAAGGTTGTACATACCTGTTGCCGTGAGAACTACCACTGCCAGAACACAGACACATTTCCATGAAGCCATTGTGATCAAATGGTAGTTTTGCCCTTTGTAGTTCCTTAAATATCTTCAGACAAATAAATCACCTGTCATATATTCTAACTGCTTCCCTTCTCTCAGCAGTTCCTGTGTGTCCTCTCCTGATGGTGTCGTTTAGAAAAACACTCTCCAGTGAAACTAATTGGGTAATTCATTTCATTTCCACCTCCCCATCCTTTGCTCCTCCCTTGTATGTTGAAACATAGAAAATGATTGTGTCACATGAGAGAAGGAGGTTCTCTGAAAGCCTGTAAGCTAGCATACTCACCCTACCTGTTCGGGGTGAGTAGCATGGTGGGTGGGGTGGGGGGGGGGAGAGAGAATGAGAATGAGAATAAAATGTTACCATACAACAAATCACGTTGAATTCAATTGAGAGAGAGAGAGAGAGAGAGAGGCTTTATCTCAGGTCGATTTGAATATGGTCTGAAATAGTTTCCATGACTTTGTCTCAACGACAGAGAATGTTTTGGTTAAAGGAGTGTCTGCAAAGGTAATGTCAACTGAAGTTGGCCTTACAGCTATGCTGTTGACCTAAAGGATACGTTCCACCTCTCTGACGTCTGGAATAAAAGGCTTATGGCTGTAACATGAGTCAATATTTGATCAGGTGGGCATTTGGATAGTGTGCAAAATCTGGTATCTCACAAAAGACATTGTTCTGAATTTGAATTAACTCAGCTTCCCTGGACTAAACAATTATGTTTACGCTGTAAATATCATATTGCTCAAATATCAACCACAATTCTCTCTGCATGGCCCATACACTTATAAGAAGTATGTATGTGGTAGGAGGGACTGTAAATATATTTCTTCAAAGTATAACACTTCTACTATTAATACTACCACTATGACTACTTAGTAAGATTACTACCACAGGTGGAAAGTCCAGGGGTCAGAAAGTAAAAGTCCTGCCATGTGTTTCTTCCACCCATGAGCACAGCCAGCTGATTTCACTAATTAGTTCCACCTCCTGGCTGAAAATCCAGGTGACTGGAATGAAATACTGGGGAGGACTTTTACTCCCTGAACCTGGATTTTCCACCTCTGATTACTACTGCTGCTGGTACCACTGGCACCATGCGAGGGGAGTCAAAATATCAGACAACCCCACAATAATTATATTGGGGCAGCACTAACCTACTTCAATATTCAGGACAATGCTCAGTGAGACATACAGTATACAGTGTCAGACAAACAGCAAGCGACATACATAATGAGCATAAATCTGAAACACACTGCCAAAATATGACAGTAAACATGACACTATTTCTTTAGCATATCAGACAGACGGTGTTTAATAATCATACATTAAAAAAAGATAATTCACAACACAGTGCTTGTGTGGAGTTACGTAGAAATACAACCAAATACCATGAAAAAGAAGGAATGGAAGAAGGGGCAATACTTATTTATCCAAATACTATACATTAAGGTAGGTTTTCTTTTGTTACCTCCTTAAGAAATGTTGCAACCTAACCAAAATAGTAAAGCCCCCTCTGACCCCACAAACACATCATGCCCCACATCAAAATAGCAACAAATGGGACTGGTTCATGGATATTCAAATCGGGACCTGGTTTTATTTTCCCCCAGGTAACTAAGTGGACAATTAGCGCTGCTGATTGACCAGGCTGTATTCACAACTGACCCCCAAGGAAAGGGAGGGTGGACAACCAGCCGAGCTGAACAGGAACCAAACAGTATTGATTACTGAGTGATCGGCCCTGCTCACGGAAACCATGTCCCCCATAGAGCACATAAAATCATACAGTACAGGTCAGAGTTGGATTTGAACCACCAATTGTCTTACAGTCCCTTGTTTTCTTTGATGAGGGATGGTCCCTAAATTAAACTGGGTAGGAAATAAATGATGAAATGCGTTTAGTCAGGAAGATGTTTCTGATGTGAGGTGTTAAACAGACCGTTGATTATAATGCAACTTTTTAAACACTTCTTGTTGTGGAATGTGTGTATTTAGCAGGTTGATAGCAAGCTCTACAAAAGGTCTTATACAATTGTCACCTTATCTGGTAAAATTAGGAGTCGACCTTCTCAACATGGCGTATTATTTTAGTTGTATTTACTTTTCAGGAAACACTCCTTTGACGGCCTTGACCTTCTTTCCGGTTTCCGGCCGGCTCCCGCCCCGTGTAGCCATCTTGAATTTCTGAACAAAAAAACAGGGTGAGACAGAAAGAGACAGATAAAAACAGAGAAATTCTCTGTATATTGTATAACATAAGCGTGATGAAAAAAGACGGATGTAAGGAAAAAATATGAAACAACGTGAAGCGAGCGAGGGAGCACATCGGCCGCGCCTCGCTTTAAGACTGAGAACTGCTAGCTTGTCAGCTAGCTGCAGATAGGGAGAGATAGCTAGTTAGCTTTAGCCAGCAGGCTACAGTGACTAGAAGAATTCATTTGTAGAAGGGGGCGAGAAGAAGAAAAGCCGTGGAAATGGATCGTATAGATTGAGTATAGTCGTACCGAAAAAGGACAGGAGACGGAGGATCAGAAAGAGAGACGGGGAAAACGATTTATTGGAATCGTAGCGAGCGGGATCGCTGTGAGCCGCGGTGAGTCAGTGGCAATCTTTTCAGGGTAGCTAGCTTGCTAGCCGATTGTGGCAAACGGCATAGCATATTTAGCTAGCAAGCTAAATACTTATACAGCCGATTAAGCCGCTAGCTAACAGCCGATACTGAATAAATACAGCTAGCCAGGCGGCTAAACTAATTCACTAGCTGCAGATTAATAGTTTGCCCAGTGTAACGTTCAGTTAGCTAGCCACATGTTTTAGGTTGCTAGCTAGAAAATCATTTAACTGTTTACCATTTCAACCACCAATTCAATTGTTTTAGCTAGGCTAGCTTGTTTCTGACTGCTAACTTTGTTATTTAAACTAACGCAGTTAGCTGAGATGAAGAGACAGTTAGCTAGTGCTGGCAGTTCGCTGGAGCAGCTGCTGGTTGGCTAACGAAGTCTGCTGGTCTATGACGGCTAGTTTAGCTTGTGGTTCTTGAATATGTAGTTATCTAATGTTAATTTAGTGTTACTGTTAGACAATTTAGTCTACAGGCTAAATGGCTAGCGAGCTATACCACTATTATGTAACGGCAGACACCAGGCATTTGCAGTTAGACGCATATACGAGATATCTGGCTAGCTTGTCATCGCCAGTTACACATCGTCCCACATTTGCAGAGTGGATTGACCAGATTTTCTTTAGACTAGCTAAATTTAGCCAACGTTTCACCCCCTCTCAATTTAATTGCTAGCGGACCAAGACTAAGCGGCGTTTGCGGTACTGTTGCATTACATAAATGTTTTCCCCCGGGGGCGTTTATTAATTTGTTTGTCATTCTGTCTACATTAATTAAATTGATTTAGTTTATTGTGCTGTATGGTGAAGCGTTTAATTAGTTAGCTAATCTATCGTTTTGAGGGCAGGTAGTGCTGCGATAGCTGGCTAACGGCAGCGCGCTGTGTTCTGGTTTTATGACCGAGGCAGTCGCGAATTGAGCTTTGTTAGCTAGCTTTGTCCTGAACTGAAACGGCTAGTCTAAGTCTGTACACGTAGTTCAGTCTGAATATCTTGTGGAAATCGTATTGCTTATACCGGCTTAAGTCTGTGTAAGGCCATATTCTAGGCAACGTGGGCTGGGCAGCCGCATTGAACACCATTGTTTGCAGCTAGATAACGTTAGCTCAGCGTCTTTAACGTTACATTTCAACAGTCGCTATTTTACATATTCGTTCAGCCGTTATTTCCAGCATCTGCGATATCTGCCCAGCTCCCTGTGCTTATTAATATAGTTTCCTATGGCTAATATGTATTTGGATCCATGTTGTTTAGGCGTATCATGACAGCAATTTTCTCTAACACAAGACAATGGTCGATCTTTATTTGGGTTTTGTAATTGATCTCTCTTCATAATAAAACTAACATATCTTACAGATCTTGCTGTTACTGTATATCCGTCTGACGTTTTATTTTTCAGTCTGTGTTTTATTGTTGGTGGAGACCGTTGGCTGGCGTCCATCAGCTGTACGTCTGCCTTTGAACCTTACATAATAAAGGCGGTGTTCTGTGTCTTGTTGAACGTCTGCCGTTCATTTTTTCATCTATATAATTTTCCCGTGGCTAGCAGGAAGATATGTAGTAATGAGAGAGACTCCCATTGCGGAGCTGTTGAATCTGTTTTTCCGGCCGGCGGTCCTACAGAACGGACTCTGGGTATTTCCGCCTGACTTCTTTCTGAGTAGGCATCTCATGCAGAAAAGACAACATTTCAGTTTACTTTGCTGGTAACGTTCCTAATGCATTTTCAGTGCACGCTGCAGTCGATGCTGGACATTTAAGTTTGGTTTTGCATACCCTATGCAGGGTTTCTCCTGGTTCAGTATCAGACAATAACGCAATCGAACAAAGCTGATGCCTTAATCAAAATCACTGTGTGCTCTACCTTCTTGCCCACGCACCACATCTCTCTCTATTTGAACATAACAAGAGGCACAGCAGTTTGGCAGAGACTTATGTAAGTCCACAGTATATCAGTGAATACATTTAGAGGTAGAAATGTATTGTGATGTGGGATCAATTTATTTTTACATTTTTAATGCCATATCCTCGTAATATCACTTACTGTGATGCTACAGTAATTGAGTAAGGAATGCCTGTCATTTGATAAAGACGGGGCTCCAGAGTGTGGTCAGTTGGTCACATTTTGCGACCAGTTCAATTTGCAGCGCGGTCAACTGTTTAAATTGATCGCATCAGAGCAAGTTGCTGAATTTCTGGTCAGATAAACATTTTTCACTCTTCACTCAATTCTAAAAGTTGCAATCTGATGCAGATGCTTGAGGTCATTGATTCAGGAAAATATTGCACGTGGGTAAGATGCAGCATCCCTTGTCTTTGCAAAGTGAAGCGGTTTCTTGTTCTTGATTCAGTGTTCTTGTCTATCAGAGTCATCTCATGACGTTATGCATTGTTAACAGAGCTTGCTAGCTATGTTAGCCGTGTCTACCCTTCACCTTGGTTTGTTGTTTTATGGTGCTACTCACTGTTAATATATCACAACAGAACTATCATTTTTTGAAAAAAAATGTGGAATTTCCAATCTCACCTGAATTTGGATTGTCCAAATCATGAACTGTGTACAAGCGAGCTCATAGACGTCCCCTGCCGCCAGCTTGGGAGAATGAAGACCAACCGCGGCTCTCCAGCCAGCTGCTTCTTTTCACACCGCGGCCACGCTCGCGCACAAAGCGTAGCCGGGTCGGAGGGGACCTATTCATACGCGAGCTCAGAGAGTGCTAGCCACGGGCCCCCGGACAGCCAGCAGGAGTCCCCCGACCAATGAACAATGCTACACACCCCCTACCGACCGTGTCCCTCCCGCATCCCTGAGCGACGCCTAGCCAATTATGGGTCGCCCCCGTGGGGCCGCCGGCCACTGGCACGGGACGGATTCGATCTGAGACTCAGCGCTCGCACAAAAGCAGCACTTTTACCCGAGTACCCAGCGGCCCAATGCAAGGCTGTCTCGGCAACTGAATGGATGTTCAAGTCCGCGTTTTCCTGCTAGCCTTCTAGAAGCTACCCATTTCATCATATTGGGAGCTACAGTCCAGTCACTCAAAAACAGAAGGTCTGGCTGTGTCTTACAGTGAGCTACCTGACAGCGCAGGCGCACAGAGCTAACAGGGTGGGTTGAAGGGAAGAAAAGTCCAAACCAAAAGGAAAATTATATACAAGCAGAACCAAATTTGTCAGGGGGGCCTTCAAAAATTTTTTTACCCTACGGGTGGCTGACCAAAAAACTTTGGGAGCCACTGTCCGAGGGTAAGCTCTGCATACAGTACCCGAGGAAGTTCTGTATTTAAAAACTGCATTCAGCTCACTAGCCAGCTAATTAGCCAGCTAGCTAACTGTAGCCTTTCGGGGCTTACACCTTTATTACCCCATAGGGGTGACATAGCTCAGGAGGTAAGAGCGGTTGTCTGGCAGTCAGAGGGTTGCTGGTTTGATCCCTACCCTGGGCGTGTCGAAGTGTTCCTGAGCAAGACACCTAACCCCTAACTGCTCTGGCGAATGAGAGGCAACAATTGTAAAGCGCTTTGGATAAAAGCGCTATATAAATGCAGTCCATTTACCATAACAGCAGGTTAAATGAAGCACAGGCAGAGTAGCTCTCTTCTTCGTGGCCTTTGCCTTGTCTCAGAGGATGTTAGTGCTTTTCACACCGCTGTGGCACTGGAGCAGTGGCACCTTTACATGGTGAAATGATCCGCCATGTGCAACGCTTTTTGAAATCGGCTTTATGATCAGACACAACTGTGACCTGTATAATGATAATACCATGTACTAGTACCCGGGCGACACTTCGAATATTCATAGTCAAGCTAAGTGCAGGATTCCCGTTCCCTGGGGAGTGGGTACTGGCTTGTAGTCTGACAGTTGGTCGGCCAGATCACCCAAGTTCCCCCCCCCCCCCCCCCCCCCCGTTATTTTTAAGCTATTTTTCATTTAAATGAAGCTGACCATCCATACTAAAGTGCCGCTGTGTATTCATCAAGCAAAGCAGAATGTAGGCTGTGTGTTGTGAGACTACATTCCAGTTTTTTTCTGTCTCGCTCGATAAGAGAGGTCCTCGAAGAAGGGCGCGCAGGTAAATAATAACGGGAGGAGTGTGGCCCTATGGCCGTAGGGCCCTTCTAGTGCCAAAAAGCAGGGCAGAGACCCAAATTGAGAAGAACCGATTGTCACGCGCGCATGCACGGCATGCTTGACCTGTGAGTCATGAAAAGCAGCCGCCCGCCGTGCCAGGGTCTTGTCCCGAAACGCCGCATTGTTTTGATGCCGGAGTGACGAAATCGTGCATGCCCAGCCGGCGCGGCAACATTTTTGAATGTCGTCATGGCTACTAAGGCTGTCAGAAGTGCCATGAAATTGAGTTTGAATATTAGCTTTCATAATTAGTTAGAGTTCGAATATATTCGAATATCATTTGCCTATAATTCACAAAAATAAGCTGCTTATTGTCGGGCGCAATATGCACGTGACGCTCCCTCTAAACTGGCCTGCGAGTTATTTTCCACAAGCGGGCAGTAGAATAGAGGACATCGGTGAACTTTCATACTAGGTTACTACATCTGGGGCCTCATTTATAAAATGTATTTTAGATCAACTGTGTGGTGCGTACGTAGAAAATCACGTCAAAGTAGTGATTTATAAAATTTCAACATGACTCGATTTGACTGTGGAAACGGTTGTGGCTCTACGTCAGGTCTTCACTTTGCGTATGCACACAAGTTCGTTTTATAAATGAGCCTCCTGCAGTTTCTATAGCCTCATGCGCAAATGAATAAAGCACTTTCTCGTGGATGTAATTTGCCACAACTCGGCATTTATTAATCACAATAATAGGGAAATGATTGTTTATAAGAAATCCCTGTTTATTTCTTAACACAACAACTATTCAAACGGCTAACTGTAGCCTAGAACAACAAATTACTTACTCTGTTTAGTTTGTTTAACTTCTTTCATCATCCAATTTTATCAAAATCTTCAGAACAGAAAGGAAACATAGCCTGCCATGGGAACATTATTTAGCCTAAATTGTTAGCTGGCCAGATCTGTTGAACGAAGTGAGAAAATAGACTGTCTCGCGAGGCTAGCTGACCAGCAACGTTAGGTGTCAGCTGAAAGTATCACGGAGGTTATTGGCAAGGGAAACCAGACGATCCACTTGCTCTGGATCCAGGGCAGAATGTTTTTTGTTGACAGAGAAAGTAACGTTAGCACAGGAAATGAACGTTGCGTGCATGAACATGATTCGCCGCATGACATTTAGCCTGTATATTCATGTTAATTACAAAACGCAGGATCCAAAACTAATATTCGAATGCTCAACTTTAGGTTAAAAAAAGAAAAGAAAAAGATTTTCGAATAGTTTTCGCACTTCGAATATTTTTTGACTACCGTGGCATTCTCTACGCAGGAGAAACCTGTCTATTGGGGTGACGCTTTCAATGCCATTATAAACCACACCTGCGTATGAGGAGTGGCCAGCATTGTTAAGAGTGTCAGTGAACTGTATACAGATGGTTTAGTTGTGCTTGTGCTGGGCCATATTTAATCTTTGACTTGCTTTCTTTTACAAAATTCAGAGTTTCGCAGGGTTGAAACTTTTGTGAAATATGCGACACAGTGCGTGTTTTTCCTCACTGGTGATTCCCAACCGACAGCCACTCAATACCGGGACGGTAGTGCTTTGCGCATCTAATGTCCTGTATCTGAAAAGGTTCTCGAACTTGTACATCTCACACAGGAGTTGTGGGTTTTATGTGGCTGGTTATGCTTCTGCTAATATGCTGTGTCCCGCATGTGTGCTAGGCTCCCCCCCCCCCCCAGTTTTACACTGAAGAGCTTTCAGGGCACCCTATAGGACAAGCAGCCTGCGGTCGTTATCACACTCATGCTTTTCACGAAGGGGTGCATTTTTCACGTCCGAGACGCCGCCGCATTCAGTAGGGATGCCGAAGCTTCGTGTAATTGTGACGGTCTTACATACTTTACTGGTTTTAGGCACTCCCTCATGGACTAGGCCGAAACAGCTTTGCGACCGAGAATTACATCATTTCCTGTTCCTGTCCATTGAACTACAGGTCCAAAATGCACCAGTGACATCAGTGCATCCTGGTTATTAATGCCCATAATTTAACTCACAAATTTTTTATCTTAAGTGAATGACTGAAGTAGGACCAAATAAGACCTTTTGGCTGCTATATTATTCTGTAACTCAGTTTTTAATAATTAATTTAATGAACATCTACTGCATGTAAATCTAGTACATACTTTATAAACATTTGTAACCGTGTAACTTTTATACGTTTTCCATATCTGAAATTCTTGTTCAGTATCCTGTGACAGCACAGCCACACCCCCAGTCTCTGTGCCTCAGACAGCACAGTCACCCCCCCAGTCTCTGTGCCTCAGATAGCACAGTCACCCCCCCAGTCTCTGTGTCTCAGACAGCACAGTCACACCCCCAGTCTCTGTGTCTCAGACAGCACAGTCACCCCCCCAGTCTCTGTGCCTCAGACAGCACAGTCACCCCCCCAGTCTCTGTGCCTCAGACAGCACAGTCACCCCCCCGTCTCTGTGCCTCAGACAGCACAGTCACCCCCCCAGTCTCTGTGCCTCAGACAGCACAGTCATCTCCCAGTCTCTGTGCCTCAGACAGCACAGTCACCCCCCCAGTCTCTGTGCCTCAGACAGCACAGTCACCCCCCCAGTCTCTGTGCCTCAGACAGCACAGTCACACCCCCCCAGTCTCTGTGCCTCAGACAGCACAGTCACACCCCCCCAGTCTCTGTGCCTCAGACAGCACAGTCACCCCCCCCAGTCTCTGTGCCTCAGACAGCACAGTCACCCCCCCGTCTCTGTGCCTCAGACAGCACAGTCACCCCCCCAGTCTCTGTGCCTCAGACAGCACAGTCATCTCCCAGTCTCTGTGCCTCAGACAGCACAGTCACCCCCCCAGTCTCTGTGCCTCAGACAGCACAGTCACCCCCCCAGTCTCTGTGCCTCAGACAGCACAGTCACACCCCCCCAGTCTCTGTGCCTCAGACTGCACAGTCACCCCCACCCCCCCTCAGTGTTCCTCAGACTGCACAGTCGTCCAAACTCTGACGACATCATCTCGTGATGAGTGCGCAGATGGAACAATGGTGGAATATGACAAACATGAATTAACTTTTTTATTTTAGTCTGCTCCACCCATTGCAGTTGTCCTCTGTCCCTGCCTATGCATAGCTGAGCCTTCCTCAGCGCTCACAAAGCTGTACACTTCATCTTATTCATGTTCTTTGGTTTGATTGGCGGTTACAGTTTGCTATATATAGCTGCGATGCCTACGGGCTGGCCTGGCTTACAGACGGTCGGATTACGGATTCCAAATCCGATTGGTCACGGCACATCAAAGCCATCTCAGGCCACTTGTTAGTATTGCAGGGACTTGGAGGAAAGTGGGAGATGTGCCCTCCAGCTGGACAAATATGGACGATAAAGCAGAAATTTTCAGAACCCAGCCTGTTGGGTTGGCTTGCAGTTTGAGGCGTTCTCAAACTTTCCCGGTATCTAATCTCAGAGGCCATAAATCTAGTCACCTATCATAAATCTTTTTTTTCTGAAGCTAAACATACAGTTTATTCAGTCATTCTAATTACAGGGTATGGTTTGTTTGTTGTTGTCTTTTTTTAGTATGCAACTTCCCGAAACTGCCTTTGCAGATTCTTCCGGAAAACTTGGCAGATGTTGTGTGACCGCTTCTTTGGTCAGGTCGAGGCTTAAGATATAATACAAAATGGGGGGTGGGTGGGGGCGAGTCCAGGTCCAAATGCACTTCAGAACAAGAGGCCAGTGCAGGGAGGTCGTGTTGCGACCGGCAGCAACAAAATACAGTCCCAGTGAGTGAAGGTGCGGTGTCCGTTTCTGTTTGCAAAGCAGTTCCGCACGGGATGGGCCTCACCCGAAACTGTGCGCGATTTCCAGGAATGAGGTTTATAGATGCGGCGTGATAGACGCCTGAATGTAGATGTGAAAGTAGATGTGAATTTAGGTGCTGAATGTAGATGTGAATGTAGGTGCTGAATGTAGATGTGAATGTAAATTTGAATGTAGATGTGAATGTAGGTGTTGAATGTAGATGTGAATGTAGGTGCTGAATGTAGATGTGAATGTAGGTGCTGAATGTAGATGTGAATGTAAATTTGAATGTAGATGTGAATGTAGGTGCTGAATGTAGGTGTTGAATGTAGGTGTTGAATGTAGATGTGAATGTAGGTGCTGAATGTAGATGTGAATGTAGGTGCTGAATGTAGATGTGAATGTAGGTGTGAATGTAAATTTGAATTTAGATGTGAATATAGATGCCAGGGGATTGGGAATGCAATTCGGAAAAATCCAACGTAAAAAGTGTAATATAAATGCAAGAAACACCGTATAACTTAACTTTATTATTATTAATAAAGAAATGAAGCGACGGCTATGTTACTGTGGGTTTTACACTCAAACAATGTTGTTATTTGTTGATTGACGGGTGTTTTTTTGGATTGCGATGTGTACTCCCTACCACTAGGGAGGCGCCCTCACGTATGAGCTGGGTATGTTAACCCTAGTCTGTACGGTAGATGAAGAGCAAGCAGCAGGGAAGCCATTGAGTTCCATTGAGTTTGATTCTTTTGGGGATAAAATGAGACGTTTGAGCGTGAATATTAACGTTTATTTTTGAAATAAAAAATAATACATTGTGTCTTTATTGCAGCCGTCTTCCTTTCTACATGGGTTGTGTTTGACCAAAGATAAATCTCGCATTTATTTAATCTGGCTCGGTGAAGTCGTCGCAATGCTGTTTGACTGGACAGGGCACTGCCACTTCACCCGTGGGGCTATTTGAAAAGATCTCTTTTTTTTTGTGAGCCTTATTTAAACAAAAGCATTATGAACGAGTTGACACGAGTGGTACGAAAATAGCCTACGCATACACGGCAAAAAGTTCAAAATGCGCGAAAATTCTATCGCATCCATTTTAGGCACATATCTATTTTTAGGTACGCCCTTCGTTAGGACGTGAAATTGGCACGCATTTTAATCTGTTTGCCGTGCATGCATTCTCTCCTAACACTTAAGTCGACACCTGATTATAAAAGTGTACTGTACATGGATATAAAAAGCCATTTCAAATTTTCATGTTAGCTTCAGCTGAACTGCGTTCATGACCTTTAACTGTATATGCATGTGTTGATCCCTGACCCCCCCGTGTCTGCGCGTGGACCCGTTTGACCTTTGACCCCTGCGCGACCCCCCCCCCCACAGGCGCTGGCCATGCCATCGACCGCGCGGGCGGGGAGCCTGAAGGACCCTGAGGTGGCCGAGCTCTTCTACCGGGACGACCCCGAGAAGCTGTTCGCCGACCTGCGCGAGATCGGCCATGGCAGCTTCGGAGCCGTCTACTTCGTAAGAGCCCGCCGACCCCCGCCGACCCCCCCGCACTCGCGAGAGCAAGAAACGGAGGACGAAGACGGAATGAGGGACGAATAGACAGAGAGAATGGCCGGAGAGACGGGCGGAGATGCTCGGTCTCCTCGGCAGAAAAACACCCACAGTCCCGTGTTTCCCTCGCTAGGCCGGTTGTGCATGTGAAAGTGTGTCATCGAGTCCATGATAACGTGCTATTAACTGGCTTACTGTCCACGCGAGACCAACTCTCAGGTCCAAGTTAGGTAGGCCTCTGTTTAGCACAGGTACTGTCGTCTGAATGTTTGCGCAAACTGTACAAGCCTTTTAAGTGTCTTTAAGTCTGTACGTGTGGTCATGTGTACACTTTTTAGGTTTTTATGTTCTTGTTAAGTTATTTTCGATTCAGCTGCATTGGAGGTTACCGTGCCTACAAACGTAATCAAGCAGCTGTTTGTTTTTTAACAATCTTTGGTCATTTGTTTGGCCATTTTAAGCAAGTTAGCAGTTAGCACTTTAAAGTTCATATAGGGTTTGATGTAGGGGAGGTGGTGGTTGTCCAGGGGTTCAGCAGGCTTCCTTTGACCCCCCCCCCCCCGGCTCTTTGTCTGCCCCCCCTCCCCCAGGCCCGAGATGTCCGCTCCAACGAGGTGGTGGCCATTAAGAAGATGTCCTACAGCGGCAAGCAGTCGAATGAAGTGAGTGTCCCGGTTTAGCGCGTGGCCCTCGGCCCGAGCCGCGCCCGGCGGAGCCACCGTGTGGCGCTGTGGCGCTCGGCGCCTCCCGCTCTGACCCTTCCCCTGTCTCCCTGCAGAAGTGGCAGGACATCATCAAAGAGGTGAAGTTCCTGCAGAAGCTGCGTCACCCCAACACCGTGGAGTACCGAGGATGCTACCTGCGAGAGCACACCGCCTGGGTATGTGTGCTGGCACGGGGGGGCGTGTGTGTGTGTGTGTGTGCGTGTGTGCATGTGTGTGTGTGTCCAGGTATGTGTGCGTGTGCGCAGGTGTGTGTGCGTGCCTGCGTGCATGCGTGCACGTTCAGGTGTGTGTGTGTGTGCGTGCACATATGTTCAGGTATGTGTACTGGCACAGGTGTGTGTGCGTGTTCAGGTATGTGAACTGGCACGGGGGTGTGTGTGCGTGTGTGTGTGTGCGTCTTCAGGTTTGTGTGCTGGCACAGGTGTGTGGGTGTGTGTCTGTCAGTGTGTGCGCACATGTTCAGGTAAGTGTGGTGGCACGGGGGTGTGTTGCTGCCTGCGAGCGAGCGTGTTCAGGTTTGTGTGCTGGCATGGGGGTGTGTGCGTGCGTGCGTGCGTGCGTGCGTGTTCAGGTACGTGTGCTGGCACGGGGGTGTGTGCGTGCGTGCGAGCGAGAAGGCGCACGTTTTCAGGTGTGCCCGGTCCTGCCTTCAGGGTACGCGCGGTTATGTGTGCATGCATGCATGTAGGGGTACATATATATGTGAGTGTGTATATGTGACCCAAAACAAGCTTGAGATGCATATCTCACACGCATACAAAATCATTATCTCATCTAAATTGAGTTGCCAGAATCGCATTCCTGAAAATCAAATCTACCATTCACCTAAATTTCAAAATTCTAATTGTTACGTGTATGTGAAATTTTGTTAAATATCGGGACTAGTTGGTACTCCACAGTCTGACAAATGAAAGAAATATCTTTGAATCGTCGTAAATGTTGACTCAGACAAAACGCAAACAAAAGGTTTGAGTGTTCAAATATGTTGGTCATTAATATGGTTTTTAAGATGGAGATCATGCTTTATTGGTCTCTGTGTAACGTAATACTGATATTGTAGTGTCATAAAATATCCTTGTTTATTGATAGAAACAGCTGTACTTTCTTCTATTGTCTGAAATTAGTCTTTTTTTTTTTCTTCTTCTATGGTAGATGCCTCTGTTCTTTGCTTCACGTGATATGATATAGTTGTTTTGGATTTGTTCCTCTTCCTGAAACAGTCTTAGACTAGTACTGTACACGTTGTGCTTTGCTATATATGGCACATGGGATTTCCCCATGTTGGATATCTTGTTGTTTATTTCTCAATGACAACATTGCTGTGTTGCCTTCATCATTCCGTTAAGCTTGGCTAACGCTGGTGTTTGTCAGTAAATTGTGTTTGTTGGTGTCGTCCGAAAGCTTATTCTACACAGCTAATGTTTATCGTTGCCAAGGCAACTGGCCTTTTTGAAGAATAATCATTTGATTTTTATGATTGGTGGCTGCATAGTATAGCTACCTAACCAATCTCTTAAACAGGCTGACTACAGGTGTGTGAGGCTCAGTACAGGTGTGTAAGATTCAGTACAGGTGTATGAGGCTCAGTACAGGTTTGTGAGATTCAGTTCAGGTATGTGTGAGGTTCAGTACAGGTGTGTGGGGCTCAGTATAGGTGTGTGTGAGGCTCAGTACAGGTGTGTGAGATTCAGTACAGGTGTGTGAGGCTCAATACAGGTGTGTCTGAGGTTCAGTACAGGTGTGTGAGATTCAGTACAGGTGTGTGGGGCTCAATATAGGTGTGTGGGGCTCAGTATAGGTGTGTGAGGGGCTCAGTACTACTGGTGTGAGGGGCTGTCAAAAAATATTTGAAGTTTGAAAACTATTCAAAAATCTTTTCTTTTTTTTTTTAAGTTCAAACCTAAATTTGAGCATTCGAATATTAGTTTTGGATCCCGTGTTTTGTAATTAACATAAATATACAGGCTGAATTTCATGCAGCAAATCATGTTCATGCACGCAAAGTTCATTTCCTGTGCTGACATTACTTTCTCTGTCAACAAAAAACATTCTGCCCTGGATCCAGAGCAAGTGGATCGTCTGGTTTTCCTTGCCAATAACCTTCGTGATACTTTCAGCTGACACCTAACGTTACTGGTCAGCTAGCCTTGTGAGCCAGTCTATTTTTTCACTTCGTTCAACAGATCTGGTCAGCTAACAATTTAGGCTAAATAATGTTCCCATGGCAGGCTATGTTTCCTTTCTGTTCTGAAGATTTTGATAAAATTGGATGATGAAAGAAGTTAAACAAACTAAACAGAGTAAGTAATTTGTTGTTTTAGGCTACAGTTAGCCGTTTAAATAGTTTTTTGTGTTAAGAAATAAACAGGGATTTCCTATAAACAATCATTTCCCTATTATTGTGATTAATAAATGCCGAGTTGTGGCAAATTACATCCACGAGAAAGTTCTTTATTCATCTGCGCATGAGGCTGTAGAAACTGCAGGAGGCTCATTTATAAAACGAACTTGCGTGCATACGCAAAGTGAAGACCTGACTTAGAGCCACAACCGTTTCCACGGTCAAATCGAGTCATGTTGAAATTTTATAAATCGCTACTTCGACGTGATTTTCTACGTACGCACCACACAGTTGATCTAAAATACGTTTTATAAATGAGGCCCCAGATGTAGTAACCTAGTATGAAAGTTCACCGATGTCCTCTATTCTACTGCCCGCTCGACAATAAGCAGCTTATTTTTGTGAATTATAGGCAAATGATATTCAAATATATTCAAACTCTAATTACAAAAGCTAATATTTGAACTCAATTTCATGGCACTTTTGACAGCCTTACTCAGTACAGGTGTGTGAGGGGCTCAGTACAGGTGTGTGCGATTCAGTACAGGTGTGTGAGATTCAGTCCAGGTGTGTGAGGCTCAGTCCAGGTGTGTGAGGGGCTCAGTACAGGTGTGTGAGATTCAGTCCAGGTGTGTGAGGCTCAGTACAGGTGTCTGAGGGGCTCAGTACAGGTGTATGAGATTCAGTTCAGGTGTGAGCAAAACTGAGGGTTTTACTAATCTCTCTCTTTCTCACTCTGCCTCTCTCCTTCGATTTCTGTTTCTCCCTCAATTTCTCCCCACCCACCCACCCTCTCTCTCTCTCTCTCTCTCTCTCCCCCTCTCTTTTTCTCCCAGTTGGTGATGGAGTATTGCTTGGGTTCTGCGTCAGACCTCTTAGAAGGTGAGTAAATAGAATTTTGCAGTGATGACGCCTTTTTGTAGGCCAACCAGGACATTTCTTCAGCCATGGGTTCCCTTGTAGATTTCCAGTGCTTTTTTCCCCACAGGGACTTAGTTTTCTGCCTAAAATAAGGTATCAATGGGTGTAATTTATCTTGTTAAACAAGCCGTGAAACTCTTAGGCTCACGTTGACCACAGGCCTTATTTCCGGCAGAAAAATAAATGCCTATGGGGGAAAAAAGCATTGGAAATCTGAACGAGGGAAGCCATGGCTCAAAAATGTGAACTTACTTCCAGGTATTAGGACTACAAGCTGTAACACTGTATTAGGGGGTGTTTACGGGCGGCTTTTTAAAAAACAAAACAAACAAGTTTAAATGTTTTTCACTTGTATCAACGGGTTTAAGGTTTGCAAATCTTGACACGGAATTTTAACTCCGCCCAGTTCACAAGAAGCCGCTGCAAGAAGTGGAAATAGCCGCCATCACCCACGGCGCGCTGCAGGGGCTGGCGTACCTCCACTCGCACAACATGATCCACAGGTGAGCGTCGCGCGACCCGCCCCCGCCCGCCGCTGCTCCAGAGCCAAAATGGCGGCGTTACCTCCTCCTTCTCTCTCTGTCCGCCTCAGGGACGTCAAGGCGGGGAACATCCTGCTGACCGAGCCCGGACAGGTGAAGCTGGGGGACTTTGGCTCCGCCTCCATCGTCGCCCCCGCCAACTCCTTCGTGGGCACGCCCTACTGGTGAGCGCTGAATTGCAGTCCATTTACTGAACCGAGTTAAAATGTAATTGGCCTTGGCCCTGACCCTCGACCTTTGACCCTTTGCAGGATGGCCCCGGAAGTGATTCTTGCCATGGACGAGGGCCAGTATGATGGCAAGGTGGACGTCTGGTCCCTCGGTATTACCTGCATAGAGCTGGGTGGGTATGGGCCGTGTGATGACAGTGGGTTAACCTGTGGGAGTGTGGTGTGGTAGACCGTGCAAGGTCTGATGGGAAGTATGGAGGGTTGGCTGGGATATATAGCCAAAAGTATTAAGCGTATATCCAAGTTATACTTGTCTTATACAATACATTTATTAGACCACACTTGGAGTATTTTGTGCAGTTCTGGGGACCGTACTACAAGAAGGATATAGAGGCTCTGTAAAAAAGGTTCAAAGAAGGGCAACCAAATTGATTCCTCTTATGGAAGATAAAAGTTACGAGGAAAGACTTAAGATGCTTAATCTCTTCAAGCTTAGTAAAAAGAGACATACGAGTGATTTGATTGAGGCTGTTCAATTTTTAAAGGGGATTGACTAAGTGAACTACAAGAGATTCTTCAGGTCGAATACTATTAGTAGAACCAGGGGACGATTTAAGCTCATGTAGACTGTGCAAGGCCTGATGGGAAGGATGGAGGACTTTATGCTCATGTAGACTGTGCAAGGCCTGATGGGAAGGATGGAGGACTTTATGCTCATGTAGACTGTGCAAGGCCTGATGGGAAGGATGGAGGACTTTAAGCTCATGTAGACAGTGCAAGGCCTGATGGGAAGGATGGAGGACTTTATGCTCATGTAGACTGTGCAAGGCCTGATGGGAAGGATGGAGGACTGTAAGCTCATGTAAAATGGACTGCATTTATATAGCGCTTTTATCCAAAGCGCTTTACAATTGATGCCTCTCATTCGCCAGAGCACTTAGGGGTCAGGTGTCTTGCTCAAGGACACTTCGACATGCCTAGGGCGGGGTTTGAACCGGCAACCCTCCGACTGCCAGACAATTGATCTTACCTCCTGAGCTATGTTGCCCCAGTGTAGACTGTGCAAGGCCTGATGGGAAGGATGGAGGACTTTAAGCTCATGTAGACTGTTATCTGTCCCCCCAGCGGAGAGGAAGCCTCCTCTGTTCAACATGAATGCTATGAGTGCCTTATACCACATCGCCCAGAATGAGAGCCCCATCCTGCAGTCCAACCACTGGTGAGAGCCCTGCGTCACCCATCTCACCCTCCTCTTCCTCCTCCACACACCCCATATCACCCTCCTCTTCCTCCTCAACACGCCCATATCACCCTCCTCTTCCTCCTCCACACACCTATCTCACCCTCCTCTTCCTCCTCCACACACCTATCTCACCCTCCTCTTCCTCCTCCACACACGCCCATATCACCATCTTCTTCCTCATCCACACACCCCATATCACCCTCCTCTTCTTCATGTCTCCCCTCCCCCACACGCCCAAACCCTCTTCTTCCTCCTCCACACGCCCATAACCCTCCTCTTTCTCCTCCACACGCCCATATCACCGTGCTCTTCCTCCTCAATACGCCCATATCACCTTCTTCTTCATCCACACGCTCATATCACCCTCCTCTTCCTCCTCCACTCACCCATATCACCCTCCTCTTCCTGCTCCATACGCCCATTACCCTCCTCTTCCTCCCGTCTACACCACACGCCCCAAACCCTTCTCTTCCTCCTCCACACGCCCATATCACCCTCCTCTTCTTCCTGTCTCCCCTCCCCCACACGCCCGAACCCTCTTCTCCCTCCTCCATACGCCCATAACCCTCCTCTTCCTCCCGTCTCCCCCACACGCCCGAACCCTCTTCTTCCTCCGGTCTACACCACACACCCATAACCCTCCTCTTCTTCCTCCACATGCCCATAACCCTCCTCTTCCTCCCCCAGGTCAGATTACTTCAGGAACTTCGTGGACTCCTGCCTGCAGAAGATCCCGCAGGACAGGCCCACGTCCGACGTGCTGCTCAAGGTAAAATCCGCGACCGTCCCGCCGAAACGTGGGTCGGCTGGGTTGGCCCTTTGGCGGTAATTAACATGCGCGTGTCTCTCCCCCCTCAGCACCGCTTCTTGTGCAGAGAGCGCCCCCTGTCTGTGGTGCTGGACCTGATCGCGCGCACCAAGGACGCGGTCAGGGAGCTGGACAACCTGCAGTACCGCAAGATGAAGAAGATCCTGTTCCAGGAGACGCACAACGGCCCCGCCCCCGAGGGCGGGGAGGAGGAGGAGGTGCTGCTCTCTCATTGGTTCCTCTCCCTTTTCGGGATTCTGTCCGTTTTTTTCCCCGTGTGCTGCTTTCCCGTTGCCATAGCATTGAGTTGGTCAGAGTTCAGTGATAACCATTTAGCACTGGGTCAGTGTTGTGTCGTGTCGTATAGGACCTGGGGGGATCTCAACTCCATGTTTTTGTGTGTACGTGTGTTCGTGTGCGTGTGTCCGTGTGTGTGTTTGTGTACGTGTGTTCGTGTGCGTGTGTTCGTGTGTGTGTTTGTGTACGTGTGTTCGTGTGCGTGTATACGTGTGTACGTGTACGTGTGTGTGTACGTGCACGTGTGTGCAGGAGGCGGAGCAGTACATGCTGCGGACGGGCACGGTGAACAGCATGGAGAGCTCCCACTCGGTCCCCTCCATGTCCATCAGCGCCAGCTCCCAGAGCAGCTCCGTCAACAGCCTGGCGGACGGCTCCGACGACAGCGGCGAGATGGCCATGATGCAGGAGGGCGAGCACACAGTCACCTCCAACAGCTCCATCATCCACAGGCCCCCGGTCAGTACCCACACCGTCACCTCCAACAGCTCCATCATCCACAGACCCCCGGTCAGTACCCACATCGTCACCTCCAACAGCTCCATCATCCACAGACCCCCGGTCAGTACTCCCACCGTCACCTCCAACAGCTCCATCATCCACAGACCCCCGGTCAGTACTCAGACCGTCACCTCCAACAGCTCCATCATCCACAGACCCCCGGTCAGTACTCACACCGTCACCTCCAACAGCTCCATCATCCACAGACCCCCAGTCAGTACTCACACCGTCACCTCCAACAGCTCCATCATCCACAGACCCCCGGTCAGTACGCACACCGTCACCTCCAACAGCTCCGTCATCCACAGGCCCCCGGTCAGTACTCACACCGTCACCTCCAACAGCTCCATCATCCACAGACCCCCGGTCAGTACTCACACCGTCACCTCCAACAGCTCCATCATCCACAGACCCCCGGTCAGTACGCACATCGTCACCTCCAACAGCTCCATCATCCACAGACCCCCGGTCAGTACTCACACCGTCACCTCCAACAGCTCCGTCATCCACAGACCCCCGGTCAATACTCACACCGTCACCTCCAACAGCTCCATCATCCACAGACCCCCGGTCAGTACTCACACCGTCACCTCCAACAGCTCCATCATCCACAGACCCCCGGTCAGTACTCACACCGTCACCTCCATCATCCACAGACCCCCGGTCAGTACTCACACCGTCACCTCCAACAGCTCCATCATCCACAGACCCCCGGTCAGTACTCACACCGTCACCTCCAACAGCTCCATCCTCCACAGACCCCCGGTCAGTACGCACACCGTCACCTCCAACAGCTCCATCATCCACAGACCCCCGGTCAGTACGCACACAGTCACCTCCAACAGCTCCATCATCCACAGGCCCCCGGTCAGTACTCACACCGTCACCTCCAACAGCTCCATCATCCACAGACCCCCGGTCAGTACTCACACCGTCACCTCCAACAGCTCCATCATCCACAGACCCCCGGTCAGTACGCACACCATCACCTCCAACAGCTCCATCATCCACAGACCCCCGGTCAGTACTCACACCGTCACCTCCAACAGCTCCATCATCCACAGACCCCCGGTCAGTACTCACACCGTCACCTCCAACAGCTCCATCATCCACAGACCCCCGGTCAGTACGCACACCGTCACCTCCAACAGCTCCATCATCCACAGACCCCCGGTCAGTACTCACACCGTCACGTCCAACAGCTCCATCATCCACAGACCCCCGGTCAGTACGCACACCGTCACCTCCAACAGCTCCATCATCCACAGACCCCCGGTCAGTACTCACACCGTCACCTCCAACAGCTCCATCATCCACAGACCCCCGGTCAGTACTCACACCGTCACCTCCAACAGCTCCATCATCCACAGACCCCCGGTCAGTACGCACACCGTCACCTCCAACAGCTCCATCATCCACAGGCCCCCGGTCAGTACTCACACCGTCACCTCCAACAGCTCCGTCATCCACAGACCCCCGGTCAGTACTCACACCGTCACCTCCAACAGCTCCATCATCCACAGACCCCCGGTCAGTACTCACACCGTCACCTCCATCATCCACAGACCCCCGGTCAGTACTCACACCGTCACCTCCAACAGCTCCATCATCCACAGACCCCCGGTCAGTACTCACACCGTCACCTCCAACAGCTCCATCCTCCACAGACCCCCGGTCAGTACGCACACCGTCACCTCCAACAGCTCCATCATCCACAGACCCCCGGTCAGTACGCACACAGTCACCTCCAACAGCTCCATCATCCACAGGCCCCCGGTCAGTACTCACACCGTCACCTCCAACAGCTCCATCATCCACAGACCCCCGGTCAGTACTCACACCGTCACCTCCAACAGCTCCATCATCCACAGACCCCCGGTCAGTACGCACACCGTCACGTCCAACAGCTCCATCATCCACAGACCCCCGGTCAGTACGCACACCGTCACCTCCAACAGCTCCATCATCCACAGACCCCCGGTCAGTACTCACACCGTCACCTCCAACAGCTCCATCATCCACAGACCCCCGGTCAGTACTCACACCGTCACGTCCAACAGCTCCATCATCCACAGACCCCCGGTCAGTACGCACACCGTCACCTCCAACAGCTCCATCATCCACAGACCCCCGGTCAGTACTCACACCGTCACGTCCAACAGCTTCATCATCCACAGACCCCCGGTCAGTAAATGTGTCAGTACTGCTGAAGATGGCGCTGGGGCTGCAGCTGTAATGAGCGTGTCTGTTTCAGGGCCATGATAACATCTATGATGACCCGTACCAGCCGGAGATAGACGCTCAGCAGCAGGCCTCGTCCGCCGCCCGCCGCAGGGCCTACTACCGCAACCGCGACCACTTCGCCACCATCCGCACCGCCTCCCTGGTACCCGCCCCGCCGCCGCCCTCGCCGCACACAGCACACTGGTCCCACTGTGTGGGGCACCCCTGACACTGGCTGTGTGGGGCACCCCTGATCCTGGCTGTGTGGGGTACCCCTGACACTGGCTGTGTGGGGCACCCCTGATACTGGCTGTGCGGGGCACCCCTGATCCTGGCTGTGTGGGGTACCCCTGACACTGGCTGTGTGGGGCACCCCTGATACTGGCTGTGCGGGGCACCCCTGATCCTGGCTGTGTGGGGTACCCCTGACACTGGCTGTGTGGGGCACCCCTGATACTGGCTGTGTGGGGCACCCCTGATCCTGGCTGTGTGGGGTACCCCTGACACTGGCTGTGTGGGGCACCCCTGATACTGGCTGTGTGGGGCACCCCTGATACTGGCTGTGTGGGGCACCCCTGATATTGGCTGTGTGGGGCACCCCTGATCCTGGCTGTGTGGGGTACCCCTGACACTGGCTGTGTGGGGCACCCCTGATACTGGCTGTGTGGGGCACCCCTGATACTGGCTGTGTGGGGCACCCCTGATATTGGCTGTGTGGGGTACCCCTGATCCTAGCTGTGTGGTGTACCCCTGATCCTACCTGTGTGGGGTACCCCTGATCCTGGTTGTGTGCGGTACCCCTGATCCTGGCTGTGTGGGGTACCCGTGATTCTGGCTGTGTGGTACCCTTGTTCTCGCTGTGTGGGGTACCCCGGTCACGCCTTTCCTGTCCCCCCCCCCCCCAGGTGACGCGGCAGATCCAGGAGCACGAGCAGGGCTCTGCGCTGCGGGAGCAGATGTCGGGGTACAAGCGCATGCGCAGGCAGCACCAGAAGCAGCTGGTGGCGCTAGAGAACAAGCTGAAGGCCGAGATGGAGGAGCACCAGCTGCGTCTGGACAAGGAGCTGGAGGCCCAGAGGACCAGCTTCACCGCCGAGGGAGACAAACTGGGCAAGAAACACCAGGCCATCCTGGAGAAGGAGGTAAGTGGTCCCAGCTGGGTTAGTGTGGGTCTGCTGGTAGTGCTGGGTTATTGTGAGTCTGTGCTTGGTGAGTGAGAGTCTGTGCTTATAGTGCTGGGTTAGTGTGAGTCTGTGCTGGGTGAGTGAGAGACTGTGCTTATAGTGCTGGGCTAGTGTGAGTCTGCTGGTAGTGCTGGGTTAGTGTGAGTCTGTGCTGGTTCAGTGTGAGGCTGTGCTTGGGTTAGTGTGAGTCTGTGCTGGGTGAGTGAGAGTCTGTGCTGGGTTAGTGTGAGTGTGCTGGGTGAGTGAGAGTCTGCTGGTAGTGCTGGGTTAGTGGCAGTCTGTGCTGGGAGTGCTGGGTGAGTGAGGCTGTGCTGGGAGTGTTGGGTTAGTGTGAGTCTGCTGGTTGTGCTGGGTTAGTGTGAGTCTGTGCTGGTTTAGTGTGAGGCTGTGCTGGGTTAGTGTGAGTCTGTGCTGGGCTAGTGTGAGTCTGCTGGTAGTGCTGGGTTAGTGTGAGGCTGTGCTGGTTTAGTGTGAGTTTGTGGTGGGTGAGTGATAGTCTGCTGGGTGAGTGTGAGTCTGTGCTGGGTTAGTGTGAGTTTGTGCTGGTTGAGTGATAGTCTGCTGGGCGAGTGTGAGTTTGTGCTGGGTGAGTGATAGTCTGCTGGGTGAGTGTGAGTCTGTGCTGGGTTAGTGTGAGTTTGTGCTGGGTGAGAGATAGTCTGCTGGGCGAGTGTGAGTCTGTGCTGGGTTAGTGTGAGTTTGTGGTGGGTGAGTGATAGTCTGCTGGGTGAGTGTGAGTCTGTGCTGGTTTAGTGTGAGGCTGTACTGGGTTAGTGTGAGTCTGTGCTGGGTGAGTGAGGGTCTGTGCTGATAGTGCTGGGTCAGTGTGAGTCTGTGCTGGGTGAGTGTGAGTCTGTGCTGGGTTAGCGTGAGTTTGTGGTGGGTTATTGGGAGCTGAGGTGATGGTGTCTCCATGCTCACAGACGAAGGCGGCGCTGGCCGAGGAGAAGAAGTTCCAGCAGCACATCCTGGGCCAGCAGAAGAAGGAGCTCTCCAGCCTGCTGGAGTCACAGAAGCGCCAGTACCGCCAGCGCAAAGAGCAGCTCAAGGAGGTGAGAGAGAGCGAGCACTGAGCACGCTCTGCATCCGAGCGTGGCCTGCTACTGAGCACGGCCTGCAACTGAGCACAGACTAACTGAGCACGCTCATCAACTGAGCACGGCCTATAACAGAAGCTCAGTAACCCCGCCCCTGACCCCTCCCCCTACGCAGGAGCTGAATGAGAACTGCTCAGTAACCCCGCCCCTGACCCCTCCCACTGTAGCAGAAGCGGAATAACCGCTCAGTAACCACGCCCCTGACTCCTCCCCCTCAGCAGGAGCTCAGTAGCCCCGCCCCTGACCCCTCCCCCTTTCCAGGAGTTGAATGAGAACCACTCAGTAACGCCGCCCCTGACCCCTCCCCCTGTGCAGGAGCTGAATGAGAACTGCTTAGTAACCCCGCCCCTGACTCCTCCCCCTGTGCAGGAGTGAATGAGAACCATGCAGTAACCCCGCCCCTGACCCCTCCCCCTACGCAGGAGCTGAATGAGAACCACTCAGTAACCCCGCCCCTGACCCCACCCCCTGTGCA
This sequence comes from Anguilla pacifica, assembly GCA_039654925.1. Classification (NCBI taxonomy): domain Eukaryota; kingdom Metazoa; phylum Chordata; class Actinopteri; order Anguilliformes; family Anguillidae; genus Anguilla; species Anguilla pacifica. The sequence goes on along the minus strand of CM077300.1, from coordinate 9,869,635 downwards.
GGAACTGAATGAGAACCGCTCAGTAACCCCGCCCCTGACCCCTCCCCCTGTCCAGGAGTTGAATGAGAACCACTCAGTAACGCCGCCCCTGACCCCTCCCCCTACGCAGGAGCTGAATGAGAACCAGTCCACGCCGAAGCGGGAGAAGCAGGAGTGGCTGGTGCGGCAGAAGGAGTGTCTGCAGCAGCTGCAGGCGGAGGAGGAGGCGGGGCTCCTGCGCAGGCAGAGGCAGTACTACGAGCTGCAGTGCAGGCAGTACAAGAGGAAGATGCTGCTGGCGCGACACAACCTGGAGCAGGACCTGCTGAGAGAGGTGCCTGCTGTCTGTCTGACCCTCTCCCTCTCAGCCTTTCTGTCTGCCTCTTTGCCTCCACCCCTGCCTCTCTGCTTCTCCATCTGCCTCTTTACCTCCCACTCTGCCTCTCTATCTGCCTCTTTACCTCCATCTCTGCCTCTCTATCTGCCTCTTTACCTCCATCCCTGCCTCTCTATCTGCCTCTTTACCTCCGTCCCTGCCTCTCTGCCTCTCTATCTGCCTCTTTACCTCCATCTCTGCCTCTCTGCCTCTCTGTCTGCCTCTTTACCTCTATCTCTGCCTCTCTATCTGCCTCTTTACCTCCATCTCTGCCTCTCTATCTGCCTCTTTACCTCCATCTCTGCCTCTCTATCTGCCTCTTTACCTCCATCTCTGCCTCTCTATCTGCCTCTTTACCTCCATCTCTGCCTCTCTATCTGCCTCTTTACCTCCATCCCTGCCTCTCTATCTGCCTCTTTACCTCCACCCCTGCCTCTATCTGCCTCTTTACCTCCATCTCTCCCTCTTTCAGCCTCTCTACCTTCATCTCTTCCCCTCTCCCTCTCTCTCTGCCTCTCTACCTCCATCTCTCCTTCTCTACCTCCATTTCTCCCTTTCTACCTCCATCTCTACCTCCATCTTTCTCTTTCTACCTCCCTCTCTACCTTTCTACCTCCATCTCTCCCTCTCTACCTCCCTGTCTCCCTTTCTACCTCCATCTTTCTCTTTCTACCTCCCCCTCTTCCTTTCTACCTCATCCCTCCCTCTCTCTCCCTGTCTCTCTCCCCGTCTTTCTCTCTGTCCTCTGTCTCTGTCCCTCTTCCTCTGTTTTTCTGTCCTCTCCCCCCCGTCCCTCTCTCTCTCTCCGGTTTTCTGCCCTCTCCCCCTGTCCCTCTCTATCTCCGTTTTGCTTCCTTTCCTTTTCTTCCCTTGTACCTTTCTCTCCCCGTCCCTCTCTCTCTCTCTCCCCCTTCGTTTCTCTCCCACTAACCGCTCGTCTCTGCCCCCCCCCCCCCCCCCCCTCCCCTCTCCCAGGACCTGAATAAGAAGCAGACGCAGAAGGACCTGGAGTGCGCCATGCTGCTGCGGCACCACGAGTCCACCCAGGAGCTGGAGTTCCGGCAGCTGGCCTCGGTGCAGCGCACGCGGGCCGACCTGATCCGCACGCAGCACCAGACCGAGCTCACCAACCAGCTGGAGTACAACAAGCGCCGCGAGCAGGAGCTGCGGCAGAAGCACGCCGTGGAGGTGCGGCAGCAGCCCAAGAGCCTGAAGGTGAGGGGGCGGGGTGGGGGCGGGGCTGAGGGGGAATGGGGGAGGGGCCTCGGGGAGGGGGAGGGGCCTTGGGTGGGGTGGGGTGGGGAGGGGCTGAGGGGCTGGGCGGGGCTTCCGGGAAGGGGTGGAGGGGTGATTGTGTCAGGGCTAGGCGGGGCTTCCAGAAAGGGGGGAGGGGCCTCGGTGGAGGGGAGGGTCCTCGGGGTGGGGCCGGAAGATGAACACGACGCTCACTGCACTCATACGCCGATATGCACTTACAGCCAGCCACCGTTACAGCATTTTCAGGAACACGGGAGCACGCAGCTGAAACCCTCTACGGAAAGCAACCTCGCAGCGATCTCATCTGCGATCAGTAGGCAGTGTTGTGCTTCACTCCGGGGGCCTATTCCGCTCTTACAGCTCGTTTCCAGCCCAAACCACTGCAAAGAGAGCAAACTTTAAAAAACAATTTTTGTCAGTGACATTTCCTTCTGACGTCTACAACAGCGATCCCGTTTATTTTGCCTTTTTGTATAGCTATTTCCATGGATAAAATCACACTTATAATGATTATTTTCTGTTAAAAACATTTAATTCATGTTCAGGGAGACAGCCGACTACTTGCAAGTCAGATGCCACGCGTATCGGTTTATAATACGATCGCATTTCAGGCTGGAAAATAACCCGTTAAACCAGAGAAATTGCCGAGCTGTCTTAGAATCCTTATCGCCACCGAATGCAGCAAGGCTGGCGGCGTCGGCATAGCAACGGACGCTGCGACGAAACTTTGAGTACGTCACGCTGGTTTTAGCGTGTCACTACCTCACCCGGATCATTTTCTCAGCCCGGATCAAAATTGGCATGCCAGCGCCAGCAGTAATCTCTCTCTCTCCCGGCTAGTCTGGGCACAGGAGTGAACTCCGCACACAGTAAACTCCACACACATTCCTCACCAACACCAGTCTGAAGGAGTGTAGCACAGTGGGTAAGGAACTGGGCTTGTAACCGAAAGGTTGCAGGTTCGATTCCCGGGTAAGGACACTGCCGTTGTACCCTTGAGCGAGGTACTTAACCGGAATTGCTTCAGTATATATCCAGCTGTATAAATGGATACAATGTAAAAAAAAAAAAAAATGCTATGTAAAAGTTGTGTAAGTCGCTCTGGATAAGAGCGTCTGCTAAATGCCTGTAATGTAATGTAATAATGAAGGCCACAGCTCTGATACATTCATCAGTTTCTTATTGCGTACCGCATATTCGTACAGCTTTTCACGATGGCTGACCGTGTAAGCGAGATTTCTGCCACGCCAGTTCTCGTCATATCCAAGTGCTGTGAAAACACACCGTCTTCCCAAAAGGTTTGTGGACACCCGAACATCTCGCCCGTATGTGCTTGTGGAACATCTCGTTCCAAAACCATGGGCGTTAATGTGGAGTTGGTCCCTCCCCCCTCTGCTGGTGTAACACCCTCTGCTCTTCTGGGAAGGCTTTTCAGTGGAGTTTGGAACATGGCTGTTGGGATTCGCTTCCATTCAGCCGCAAGAGAGCATCAGTGAGGTTGGGCGCTGACGTTGGGCGCAAGGCCTTTGAGGTCAGGCCCCTGCGCGGGCCGGCCAAGTTCTTCCCCACCGAACTCGGCGAACCATTCCTTTATGGACCTAACTTTGCGCACGGCTGCATTGTCTTGCTGAAACAGAGAAGGGCCGTCCACAAGCTGTCGACACAAAGCTGCCACTAATTCTCCAGAATGTCATTGTATGCTGTAGCATTGAGACTTCCTTTGACTGGAACAAAGGGACCTAGCCCTAGCCATGAAAAACCAGCCCAAGGCAGTTATTCCTCCTCCGTCAGACTTTACATTTGACACAGTTCAGGCCAGTACAGTTGGTACTGTGCATTCCGCCAAACCCAGATTCATCTCTCAGACTGCCAGATATTGAAGCATTGCTCATCACTCCGGAGAATGTGTTTCCGCTGCTCCGGAGTCTAATGGCAGTGTGCTTTACACCACCCCCTCGGACACCCCCTTTTACGAAGCTGATGACGAGCTGTTCTTGTGCTGACGTAGTTTGGAACCCTGCAGTGAGTGTTGCAAACGAGGGCAGATGATTTTTATGTGCTACACGCTTCAGCACTCGGCGGTCCCGCTCTGTGAGCTTGTGCGGCCTACCGCTTCACGGCTGAGCTGCTGTTGCTCCTATACATTTCCACTTCACAATAACAGCACTTACAGTTGACTGGGGCGGCTCTAGCAGGGCAGTAATCTGACAAACTAACTTGCTGGAAAGGTGGCATCCTACGACGTTGTACCACATTGAAAGTCACTAAGCTCTTCAGTACGACCTATTCTACTGCCAGTGTTTGTCTATGGAGATTGCGTGGCTTGATTTAATGCACCTGTTAGCAACGGGCGTGGCTGAAATAGCCGAAACCACTACTTAGAAATGGTATCCACATACTTTTGGCAATGTGAAGTACTTGTAATACAATCCAGTTCTAGGAAAATAATACTGTGTATTCTTTGACACCTGTTATGAGACAGGTATTTCCTGTCTGGTGGAATGGTATGTTTGTGTTCATCAGTAACAAGGTGATTGGCTGAGAGAATTGCATGGAGGCGGTGATTGGTCCACAGAAGACGAAGCCACGTGAATGTCCGTTAAAACATTGATAGTATCGCACTGCGCCCAGCTACACTCCCTTATAAAACAAAGAGTTGCGCAGTTTTTGGATCTGGGAATGACGACGTGATTCACTCCCATCAGCAGTGACAGTGTTTTACCACTAGGGGGCACTCTGGGCCCTTACGGAATTGCGCTTTGAAAAAGAAAGAAAAGAATCCCGTTATCCATACATGGGCAACGGAAAACAACGCGGTTGAAACTTGCTTTTTATATGCAGATTATTTGTAATGCGGAAGGCTCTCCTATTCATGTGCAATGTTTTGGTTTGCTTGTACAGAACCGTGAAGTTAGTACCACACTGCCTGACCGTTCTCTACACGCACGCGCGCACACACACAGTCACACACTCACTCGCATTCACACACACACACACTCACTCACCCACACTCACACACACTCACAAACACACACACTCACTCACGCTCACTCACTCACACGCACATACACACCCACACAGACACTCTCACACACACTCACTCACTCGCATTCACACACACACACACACACACACACACACACCCACACTCACTCGCATTCACACACACACACACACACACTCACTCACTCATTCACACACACTCACTCACACACACTCAAAAACACACACACACTCACTCACATGTACATACACACCCACACACACTCACTCATACACACAGACACTCTCACACACACTTACACACACTCACTCACCCACACACACACTCTCATACACACTTAAACAGTCACACACACACACACACACACACACACTCTCTCACACACACACACTCACGCAAACTCACAGACACACTCTCTCACACACACACACACACACACACACACACACACGCGCGCGCAGTTGAACCCCATGCCCCGTTGCTAAGGGACGCCGCTGTGTTTGCTGTGGCTTCAGTCCAAAGAGCTGCAGATCAAGCGGCAGTTCCAGGACACGTGCAAGATCCAGACGCGGCAGTACAAGGCCCTGCGGAACCACCTGCTGGAGACCACGCCCAAGGCGGACCACAAGGCCGTGCTCAAGCGGCTGAAGGAGGAGCAGACGCGCAAGCTGGCCACGCTGGCCGAGCAGTACGACCACTCCATCAACGACATGCTGTCCACACAGGCTGTGAGTAAGGCAAGGAGAGACCCTCTGTCTGCTTTCTCACGCACCGTGGGGGGGGGGCGGGGGGGGACCAGAGCCGGGGGGGGGGGGGGGGGGCATGTCAGCTGGGGCTGCTCTCGGGATGCGTCGAGAGCGGCACCAAGCGGCCGACGCATGAACCCATAATCCACGGTTGCTTCGTGGATTGGCCTCTTTAAATGCTGTGAAAGCTCCTTAACTGACTTACATCATCTGACTTGGTCCAATTCACTATTTTTAAAAGGGTTTCCTTCATATCGCTAGTGCCCACTCAGTCCACACTACAGTGTTAGTGTTCACTCTCTCAGTCCACACTACAGTGTTAGTGCCCACTCTCAGTCCACACTACAGTGTTAGTGCCCACTCTCTCAGTCCACACTACAGTGTTAGTGCTCACTCTCTCAGTCCACACTATAGTGTTAGTGCCCACTCTCAGTCCACACTACAGTGTTAGTGCCCACTCTCTCAGTCCACACTACAGTGTTAGTGTTCACTCTCTCAGTCCACACTAGTGTTAGTGCCCACTCTCTCAGTCCACACTACAGTGTTAGTGCTCACTCTCTCAGTCCACACTACAGTGTTAGTGCTCACTCTCTCAGTCCACACTACAGTGTTAGTGCTCACTCTCTCAGTCCACACTACAGTGTTAGTGCCCACTCTCTCAGTCCACACTACAGTGTTAGTGCCCACTCTCTCAGTCCACGCTACAGTGTTAGTGTTCACTCTCTCAGTCCACACTACAGTGTTAGTGTCCACTCTCTCAGTCCACACTACAGTGTTAGTGTTCATTCTCTCAGTCCACACTACAGTGTTAGTGTTCACTCTCTCAGTCCACACTACAGTGTTAGTGTTCACTCTCTCAGTCCACGCTACAGTGTTAATGTCCACTCTCTCAGTCCACACAACAGTGTTAGTGCCCAGATTAACTGGCCCCTGTTAGCATGTAGCCTGATACAAAGAGAAAGATGGGAGCATAGTTCTGCAGATTACCCCCTTTAACACCCACCCAATCCTCTGCACCTGTACTGATCTCCCCTCTGTCCCCGCCCCCCTCCAGCTGCGATTGGACGAGACGCAGGAGGCGGAGTACCAGGTGCTGCGCATGCAGCTGCAGCAGGAGCTGGAGCTGCTGAACGCCTATCAGAGCAAGATCAAGATCCACACTGACTCGCAGCACGAGCGCGAGGCCAAGGACCTGGAGCAGAGGGTGTCCATCCGCCGGGCCCTGCTGGAGCAGAGGGTCAGAGGGGGCGGGGCATGGGGGGCGGGGGCAGTGGGCTGGGCATGGGGTTCAGAGGGTCAGAGGGGGCTAGGGCGGCGGGCGGGGCACTGCTGGAGCAGAGGGTCAGAGGGGGCGGGGCATGGGGGAGGCAGTGGGCGGGACACAGGGGGTAGTGGGCGGGGCACACGGGGGAGTGGGCGGGGCACAGGGGGCAGTGGGTAGGGCACAGGGGAGCAGTGGGTGGGACATGGGGTAGTGGGTGGGGCACAGGGGGCTGGGGGCAGGGCAGAAGAACTGGGGTGGCACACAGAGGCACAGATGGGGTGTTGTTTCCAGAGAAGTGGAATACAGAATTAGGGGCCAGTAATAATAAAACAGGCTCTGGACAGCTGTGATGTCGCCTTCCTGGTAGAGCTGTGATGCTCATTCATACCCACAGGCAGCCGGGAAGTGCAGACAGAAAGGGTCCACCAGTCACCATTGCTGCCGTTCTGTTGGTTGTAAGCCACAGGCTCTGTGATTGGCAGAGCGGCTCTCAGAGTTTTAGCAGTAAGGCGATGTCATAACTGCCTCAGCCCTTTCTCAGCTGCCCCGATGCGCGTGTCCCGTAGCTAACGCGCATGTGGCCGCTCTCTCTCCCCCTCCATCCCTCCCTCCCTCCCTCTCTCTCCTCCCCTCTCTTTTTCCCTCTCTCTCCCTCCCCCTCTATCTCTTTCCCTCTCTCTCCCTCCCCCTCTCTCCCTCTCTCAACCCCCCTTCTCCTCCCTCTCTCTCTCTCCCTCTCACCCCCCCTCCCCTCTCTCTGTTTCCCTCTCTCTCCCTCCCCCTCTCTCCCTCTCTCAACCCCCCTTCTCCTCCCTCTCTCTCTCTCCCTCTCACCCCCCCTCCCCCTCTCTCCCTCTCTCTCCCTCTCTGTTTCCCCCTCTCTCCCTCCCCGTCTTTCCCTCTCTCACCCCCCCTCTCCCTCTCTCCCCCCCTGCCCCCCCTCTCTCCCTCTCTCTCTCCCTCTCTCTCCCTTCCCCTCTCTCTCCCCCTCTCACCCCCCCTCTCTCCCTCCCCCTCTCCCCCCCCCTCTCTGTTTCCCCCTCTCTCCCTCCCCCTCTCCCTCTCTCACCCCCCCTCCCTCTCCCCCTCCCTCCCCCTCTCTCTCTCCCCCTCTCACCCCCCCCCCTCCCTCTCTCTCTCCCACTCTCCTCCCCCCCTCCCTCTCTCTCACCCCCCCCCCCTCTCAGATTGAGGAGGAGATGCTGTCGCTGCAGAACGAGCGCTCGGAGCGGATCCGCACGCTGCTGGAGCGCCAGGCGCGGGAGATCGAGGCCTTCGACTCGGAGAGCATGCGCCTGGGCTTCAGCAACATGGCGCTGACGGGCATCCCCGCCGAGGCCTTCAACCAGGGCTACCCCAACCCGCCGGCCGCGCCGGGGGGCTGGCCCTCGCGCCCCGTGCCCCGCTCGGGCAGCCACTGGACCCACGGCGCGCACCCGCACAACTCGGGGGCGCCGCCCTCCTGGCGGAGCCAGAACAGCTGCGCCGGCGGCGGGGGCGGGGCCTTCGGCCGGGCCGAGTCGGTCAGCTCCGCCCACGGCCTGGGCCGCGAGAGCAGCGTGCACTCCCACTCTTCCTCCTCCGCCGCCTCCTCCTCCTCCTCCGCCCACCACCACCACCACCACCACCACTACCTGCCCCAGCACCACCACCACCAGAGCACCCCGCAGCTGTACCGCGAGCGGGACCGCGAGCGCGAGCGGGACCGCGACTGGGGCGGGCCCCACCCGGGCCACGCCCACCACCTCTCCGCCCACAGCTCCTCCCAGTCGCTGGCGCTGCTGCCCCCGCCCCCGCCGCCGCCCCCCATCTCCCTGTCCTCGTCCCCGCCCTCCTCCTCCTCCTCGTCCTCCTCCCAGGGGGGCTACGGCGGGGGCCCCGGGCTGGTGGTGAGGGGCCCCAGCCTGATGGCGCTCAGGAACAGCCCCCAGCCCCTCCGGAGGACCGCGTCCGGGGGCGGGCCGGGCGGGGCGGGGGGCGGGGACGGCGGCCTCAGCAGGAGCACCTCCGTCACCTCCCACATTTCCAATGGCTCTCACCTCTCCTACTCGTAATGAGGGCGGGGCCGGGGGCGGGGCTTGCACCTCTCCTACTCGTAATGGGGGCGGGGCCAGGGATGGGGCTTGCATCTCTCATGCTTTTAATGAGGGCGGGGCTGGGGGCGGGGCTCACACCTCTCCTACTCTTAATGGGGCTGGGGGCGGGGCTCACACCTCTCCTACTCTTAATGAGGGCTGGACCAGGGGCGGGGCTTGCAACTCTCCTACTCTTAATGAGGGCAGGGCTGGGGGCGGGGCTTGCACCTCTCCTACTCTTAATGAGGGCGGGGGTGGGGCTTACACCTCTCCTACTCTTAATGAGGGCAGGGCTGGGGGCGGGGCTTGCACCTCTCCTACTCTTAATGAGGGCGGGGGCGGGGCTTACACTCTCCTCATCTTAATGAGGGCGGGGCTTACACCTCTCCTACTCTTAATGAGGGCGGGGCTTGCACCTCTCCTACACTTTGTGGGGGTGGGACCAGGGGCGGGGCTTGCATCTCCCCTACTCTTAATGGGGGTGGGGCTTGCATCTCCCCTACTCTTGATAGGGGAGGGGCTTGCATCTCCCCTACTCTTGATAGGGGAGGGGGGCACGGATGCGTTTGATATGAGGACGGGAGTTGACAGATGAGGATGGACAGGTGGAGTTAGAGATGTACGGAAGGCTATAAGTGCAGAGAGAGGGAGAGAGTTGTCCTTTTAGGAGGCTCTCTGGATGGAGGGAGGGGAAAGAGACTGAAGAGAGCAGGATATGAAGAAGGGGTGAACAGAAGGAGAAAGCGGGAGCAACCATGAAAGTGAAATGTAATAATGTAAATAATGCAACAAAAAAAAATGAAACGCCTAAAATAATGTATCATTATTAATGATAATAATGGTTAATTAATGTATTGAGAAAATGTGCGAGGAAAGAGAAAAAAGGCAAGATGTAAGGGACAGAATAGAAGTGACGTTTTCTTGCGGAATGTGAAATGGTGAAAAAAAAACTTGTCAAACACTACACTGCCATCTAGTGGTCGAGCCCACATACTACAGCTCCATCCGCAGCCTTTGAAGTGTTGTTGGCCCAACAGTAAATGTGTGCTGGGGTGGGGGGTGTGGGGGGGTGTGTGTACACTGCTGGGGGAGCGAAGTGGTCCGTTCCCAGCTGCACCCGTTCGCCCCCTCTGAGCGGGGCCTGGGTGTGGGGGGCCAGCTCCCCTTCCCGCACCCCGCTGCGAGTGTGTATATTTAAAGTGTGTACGTACGGGAGCCACATTTCAGTGCATGAACTTAATGTACAGCCAGCATCTGTGTACATAACAGTACACGCCCACACACACACACATGCGCGCGCACGCACATGTACACACACACACACACACACACAGATATGCGTGCAGCAGGAACACACACACACACACACATCCATACAAACCCGAAAAAGTGACAGTAAAGGTCAGTCGCCATTTCACACTTATGATCACTATTATATATGTGTATATAAAAACACTAACTAAACGCTATTTTATATAGTAATAATAATAATAATTTTGATGTTAATTATAATTGAAACCCAAACAGATTTTAAAAAAGGAAGCTTTTTTTTTTGGATATTATTATTATTATTATTACTACTACTACTATTATTACTACTACTGCAATTGTTGTTGTAATATTTATGTTGTACACTAATTGTTTTTACATTTTCTTTTTTTTTTTTTCTTTTTTTCCTTTTTTAAAGTTATTGCCAATATTGACCACTAAATGGGGAGTGTGCGCGGTATTACTGTGACAGAGTGTTGTAAAATGGGTTTATTAGGACTACAAAGCCCAGCATTCCCTGTCAAGTCTCAGGATAGGTATTATAATGGGCAGTGCATTGTCAGGGTTGTAGAATCTTAGAGCCAGTATTAATTGTGTACAGGACAGTTTAAATTTTAGCTGTATATATAAATAAATATATTTATAGAGTACAGTACAGTGTGTCTCGCAACACACACTCCAATCCAGCACGTTTTGTGCCATATCCAACCCTAGTCATTCCTGTAATGGCATAGTTGTGAAAACTAAATAATAAAAAAGCAAAAAAAAAACAAAAAAAAACTTAAATGTCAAAATGTGGGAATTATGGTTAATTTTATATTTCCCATGACCATGTCAACGTTTGTGTTTTTCATAACTGCTTCAATGGTTAAAGTATTGCGTTTTCCAGTACAACTTGCCAAACGTCCATTTCACCTATAAAGGACTGTCGAATGTGGTCGGAAAGCAAAATCAAGCCTAAAATCTGTTAAGCTTTCAGTGCACCAGGGTTCAGCTGTTTATAAAGGACCAAACTGCCTTGATGTGTTACTCCACAGGAACACACACGCGCACACACACACACACGTATGTGTCCTTGGATGGTTGTTGGAGTATCATATGAATGGTAGACGTGTGTTTACAGTGAAACCTGCTGGATTGCCACTGGAGTGGGGACACGGAAATGGGGGCGGTCTCAGGCGACGCCCGTTTCCATCCTGTCACATGAATAATGCTGTCTGTGCGGATGCGGAGAGATTGATGGTCGCGAGGGTTTTGCTGAAAGTGGAATGGTTTTTTTTTTCTCTTTTTTCCTTTTTTTTTTTTTTTTTTTACAAACCTGTTGTACAGATAGTTTCAACTGTTTTGGTGCGTAAAAGGAGGGGAGGGGTTGTTACAGAAAATAACTGTACAAAAAACATAATTAACAAAGTAATTTTAAAAAAATAAAAATAAATGTTAAAAGTTTGGATTGTTTTCTCATTATTCAAATTTAGCTCACCGGCCATTTTATACAAGTTGTTTACATGCTTTTCACTTGAGTTTTCAGTACTGGAATTGGGGTGAAGTGGAATTTAAAGGCTTTGAACTGGAGTTGCTGATAGTGCTGAGAGATTAACCGACATGTCGAGGTTTATTTGAATTCGGTGAGTAAAGGTTTTTCTCCAAGCAGCGTGTGCTAGTTTTTTCACAGTTGTTTATAAAAGGATGCTACAACTACAGTGGCCATAATCAGTTGCGCCTACAGACACGCAAGTGACGCGACGGTTCAAAAACACAGAACCCAGTACTCACACGACAAGACCGATATTGGAGCTGGACTAAAAGGGTATATGTACTGTGCGACTGTAACCAACAACACACACACAATCGATATATATTACATAATTCTAACAAGCTGGTAGTTTTTACTCAGCAGACTGCTATATCTGCCTTCAAATTGTTCTGAGTTGTCAGCGCGAATAGTTAACTTGCCAACGTGTCTCGTTTTCAAGTTTTTTTTTTTTTTTTTTTAGAAAATCTAGTGTTCAACATTTCAAGAAAAAATATTGCTTAAGAATTTCAATTGTCATTATTTCATGGTACATTCGTATTAAAAAAAATGTTTTTAAACGAAATTGGCCTCGACTTTCTTTACTATTCTGCCTTTACCCCCAATTAGACTATTTCAGTTGTAGCATCTGGGCTTCAAGTTTCTGAGATTCCATCATTCAAATGAACTGGAACAATCTCCTACTGTTTCCTACCCTCTGCACCTGTTGATGACAGCATACAAATGTAAAATGTAAAATATATGTAAAATATATTTTGCTTCAAAAGAAAAAAATGGAAATTAAGCAGGTGCAATCCCCATTGTCAATTCTGGAGAGCTTAGACGGTCACCTTGCTCTATACGTACATGATGTGACCTCACGCCGCAACTTGTTTTCACAGCGCGGTCCCTGGAGCCGGCTGTGCAGCTTTTAACATGCAGAATGTGTGCGCTCGGTTGACCAGGGGGGTCGCTAGTGAGCCATGATGGGCTACGTTCCAGGACGTTACATTAATTTAGCAGACGCTTGTATTATATGTCTACGCTCTGTATTTTATCCAGTGCTGGAGATTTATGCACCCGCGTTATGCAAACAGTGCTTAACCTGCTACGGTCATTCCGGTCAAATGAATACTTAATTTCATTCAAAATCGAGCTAGCAAATAACTCGCTCAATTCTGCAAAACGAACAATTTTCTATGCTTTTCAAAGTGAGCTAATGGTCATAACGGTCATGTAATGTGATACGTGAGCTGGTCATAATGGTCATGTGACGTAAAGGTTTAAGCAGCAATGGGGGCATAAATATCAGCAACGCTTTAATTTGAATTTGGACATGTGCACCCAAATTTATTTGTAACTTGCCAATGGCAAAGCTAATGTTAGCAAAACAAATAATTGTTCCAAGCCTGTTGGTGTTTGCATGTAACTTTTGTGTAAATTCATAACAATATCAAAATCTGCTAATAACTTGTGTATAGATATCACCCTTTAAAGCAGATACATTCTGGCAGAACTTTAATTCGTCCTCTTTATTTTTAATTCTAACAAAGATGTTGACAAATGGCAAAATTGTCCAATGTTATAGTAACACAAACCGATAGTAACAAATTGTCTAGCCTACTCATTTGGTCCCACACCAATTAGAATGTAGCTTATAATGCATAGGTAGCTAAATCTGACATGAAGAAATGCATAATATAGGCAATAATATTTTACTTTTTTATTTAACTTTTTTATTTCATGCATCGATAACGTTGAACAGTTATCAACATGCAGTGCGGGAATTATTATTATTATTAGTTGCATCAATGTTGATTGACAGCTGGCGAGGTTTCTCACTTTTACATTACATGCGTTAGACTAGTTCTACACATTTTTGTAACATATTACAAACTCCTTTTACGGCCTCTAGACGCTATGGTTGAGCTGGACACCAAAAAAATATTGAAACCTGTTGCGTTAGTTTAGGCTGAATTAGCAGTAGTAACAGTGGGTCGAAACTTTGCGATAGGTCAATGTCCTTTTCCTAAAGTGGTTTTGAATCAGCAACGCGGAATTTTAAAAGTTACATCATTCTTCAGCTATCATTTTAGTTCCTGGCGGAGAGTTCTGACGTCATAAAGCAAAAGGAAAGGACGTCAGAGAAGTGGGGAACCTCCATATCTATATAACCACGAACAGGGCAGATTGCACACGTCTAAATACTCGGAAATGCCAAACTGGCATGGTTTCTGAGTGGAGCTGAGAGACGTGTCCTCTTCAGCGAAGATGGAGTACGGAGTGGATGATGAATCCCACGTGGACTACGCTATACTCAACAAACTTCGACTGGATGGCAGGTTCTGTGATGTGGTCATCCGCGTGGAGGGCTTTACTATGAAAGCCCACAAGATTGTCCTGTGCGCTTGTAGTTCCTACTTTCGGTGAGTAACGATTGACGGCACAGATGATTATGCGCTGTAATATTATGCGCTTTTGTTGTTGTATATATATGGGGTCATATTTGGTGAGAACAGGATGATTTAATTTCTGAAAACAGACGCAATATTTTCTTTGCATGTGTGAGGAGTCGCATTTTAGTGTTTCAAAACCCATCTCGTAAGGTTTGCAATTCAGGTAAAATGCCTGAAAATCTGTTATGCATAATCCACTGGTCGCTTTACTCTCATGGATAAACACGCTTATATTTTGGATTTTTTTCTCCAATAATCTGCTGTTATCTGCTGTGTTTGGTTTTGCTTTATGATTCATACGACCCTTTTCATGAGATTTGTAAAAATTGTTCTTGGTGTGTTAGAACCCTTGCTGCAATTAATGTAAGCATAAAATCTTGGACAACTGGCATTTTTGTAATACATGGGTTCGATCTAAACGTGAGCTGGTCATGAAATATATCACAACGATTTGACAATGACTGTTCAATAGTGAGGGTGCCATCTGCTGCAGGTCTTGTTTTAGTCTCTTTTGATGGAGGCAGCCTATCATACCCACCATGAAGGACATTGAAAGAAGACCAGTTAAAATCTGCAGCTATGGTGAATGGGGTGCATTCTGCATTGCATTTGTTGTATTTGCAGAAAGTCATTTTGAACTCAATTGTCTGCAAGTGACACCCCTATAGTGCCCTGTTCACAGGCAACTTGAACAACTCGCAAAAGAGGGTGTACAGCATCCCCGGGGTGCTGCCGGAGATGATGAAGATCATCGTGGAGTACGCCTACACACACTCCGTGGTGGTTACCAAGGACAACGTGGAGCGCCTGCTGCCGGCGGCGGACCAGCTGTGCGTCCTGGGCGTCGTGCAGGCCTGCGCGGACTTCCTGGAGGCCCAGCTGTGCACGCACAACTGCATCGGCATCTGGAGGTTCACCAACATATACTTCTGCCCCGAGCTTCGGCGCACGGCGTACCGCTTCATCCTGCAGAACTTCGAGGAGGTCGGGCAGACCTCCCCGGAGTTCCTGGAGCTCACGCTGGCCGAGCTCTGCGACATCGTCGAGAAGGACGACCTCACCGTCAAGCAGGAGGACAGAGTGTTCGATGCCGTCCTGCGCTGGACGGCGCACATGCCCACCAAGCGCAAATCCCACCTCCCTCGGTTGCTCCCGAAGGTAGCCTGTTCGGACCCCAGCGGGGGACAAGCAGGCAAATTCGCCAAAATGTAGTTTTTGAATATAACCTGTGCACCTTGGAGAGCTGCAAATCAGTAGCCAGTTCAGACCCAAGACTCCAGGTGTGATGAGTAAACTGTGCTGCTCCTTTCACTAAACAGTTAGTTCTGAGTATCAATGACACCAGCACAGCATGCGGATCTCCAAAGTGAATGGCTTTACATACACATAAATGTCTTCTTATTTATTTTTCACGTTACGTTTGTGGATATAAAATTCCAGCACCTCAGTAGCATCTCAAAGAATCAAAACAGATTCGTGTTCAGTGTTCTGCTTCCCCAGCTAAGACCCGCTTGCAGCTCACACTGAGGTCTGCTGTCCTGGCTTGTGTTTCTCTGACCAGGTCCGGATGGCCCTGATGAACGCGGACTACTTCATGAACAACATGAAGACCAACGCGTTGGTGAAGGACAATGAGGAGTGCAAGCCCATCATCATAAACACCCTGAGGGCAATGTGCAGCCTTCGAAAGACAAACTTCGTGGGCACCAGCTGCTATAGCAACCTGTGCCGCCCGCGCCTGCCCTACGCGGTCCTGCTGGCCATCGGGGGCTGGAGCGGGAACAGGCCCACCAGCGTGGTGGAGTCCTACGACACGCAGGCCAACTGCTGGGTGACAGTGGCGCAGACGGAGAGCCCCCGGGCCTACCACGGCACCGTCTACCTGGACGGCTTCGTCTACTGCGTGGGCGGCTACGACGCCGTGGAGTTCTTCAGCGCCGTGTGCAAGTTCGACCCCGTGGCGCGCGGCTGGCACAAGGTGGCGCCCATGCACTCGCGCCGCTGCTACGTGAGCGTGACCGTCCTGCGCGGCTGCATCTACGCCATGGGCGGCTTCGACGGCTACACCCGCCTCAGCTCCGCCGAGCGCTACGAACCCGCCACCAACCAGTGGAGCCTGATCCCGCCCATGAACGAGCAGAGGAGCGACGCCAGCGCCACCACGCTGGACGGGAAGGTCAGCGACCCCTGAGCCCCACAGACCGGCCTCGCTGAACACTGACACTAAAACTACCACGATACTAGCACTGACACTAGCACTGACACTTACACTAGCACTGACACTGACACTAACACACTGACACTAAAACTACCACGATACTAGCACTGACACTAGCACTGACACTTACACTTACACTAGCACTGACACTGACACTGACACACTGGCACACTGACACTAATGCTGACTCTGACACTGACACTTACACTTACACTAGCACTGACACTGACACACTGACACACTGACACTAAAACTACCACGATACTAGCACTGACACTGACACTGACACTGATACTGACTCTGACACACTGACACACTGACACTAAAACTACCACGATACTAGCACTGACACTGACACTGATACTAGCACTGACACTAATACTGACTCTGACACAGTAACATTGACACTGTCACTAACACTGACAGTAAAACCAGCACTGACAACACTGACACTAACATTAACACTGACACTAACACTAAAACTGACGCTAACACTGACATTGACCGACACTGACACTAAAACTGACACTGACACTAAACTAATACTGACACCGACACTGACATTAACAATGCCACTGACGCCAGCACTGACACTGACGCTAAAACTAGCTCTGACTCTTGACACTGACACTGAAACTAATACTAACACTGACACTGACACTGACACTGTCACTAAACTAATACTGACACCGACACTGACATTAACAATGCCACTGATGCCAGCACTGACACTGACGCTAAAACTAGCTCTGACTCTTGACACTGACACTGAAACTAATACTAACACTGACACTGACACAAACACTGACACTAAAACTACCTCTGACAGTATCAATGTCACTAACACCAACACTACACTGACACTGTCAGAACCACTCCAGGGAAGTGCTACAGCTAATTGTGCATTGCCCGCAAAGAACCTGAAAACCACAGCTAGTGCTTGGTAGCCACCAAGATTCGATTTGGCCTGCAGTACCTGCACATGCCACCAGGGAGGCACCTATACTTTCAGCGGACAATCCTGTAATAGGCTCTGTTTTCTTCCTCGTGCAGGTGTATATCTGTGGGGGCTTCAACGGGGAGAACTGCCTGTGCACGGCAGAGTACTACAGCCCCCACACCAACCAGTGGACCCTGATCACCCCGATGAAGAGTCGGCACAGCGGGCTGGGCGTGGTGGCGTACAAGGAGGAGATTTACGTGGTAAGTGTCCCCCCTCATGCCTCACAGACGGCTAACACCACACCAGCCCTCAGGCTTGGCCACGGACACTTTCTGTTGGCCGTTTGAAGGTTAAAACGCTGAATAGTGTCACTCCTCCTTGTTGGATGGAACAGTGTCTCTCCTCCTTGTTGGATGGAACAGTGTCTCCTCCTTCATAAATGGAACAGTGTCTCTCCTCCTTGTTGGATGGAACAGTGTCACTCCTAATTGTTGGATGGAACAGTGTCTCTCCTCCTTGTTGGATGGAACAGTGTCTCTCCTCCTTGTTGGATGGAACAGTGTCACTCCTCCTTGTTGGATGGAACAGTGTCTCTCCTCCTTGTTGGGTGGAACAGTGTCTCTCCTCCTTGTTGGATGGAACAGTGTCTCTCCTCCTTGTTGGATGGAACAGTGTCTCCTCCTTCATAAATGGAACAGTGTCTCTCCTCCTTGTTGGATGGAACAGTGTCACTCCTCTTTGTTGGATGGAACAGTGTCTCTCCTCCTTGTTGGATGGAACAGTATCACTCCTCCTTGTTGGACGGAACCATATGATTTGCGGGTTTTATTGGTGTCTGGAGAAAAAATAGTGCGAGAGTAATAAAATTACCTCCCTCTCTGTCCTTCTACTGCTCATGTGACCTGTGACCTTTGACCTCTGACTCCTCCCAGGTGGGTGGTTTCGATGGGGTCAGCCGGCTCCGGAGTGTGGAGGCTTACGACCCGCTGGCCGACAGCTGGCGCCAGATGCCTGACATGATCATCGCCCGCAGCAACTTCGGCATCGAGGTGATGGACGACCGGCTCTACGTGGTGGGTGGCTTCAATGGCTTCAGCACCACCTTCTACGCCGAGTACTTCGACCAGAAGACCAACGAGTGGGGCAGCATCCAGGACATGGGTGTGTTCCGGAGCGCACTCAGCTGCTGCACCGTCACCGACCTGGCCAACGTTGCCGAGTATGCCGCCCCCCGCAGCCCGGGGAGCCCCACCGCCGAGCTCTCCACCATCAAAGAGCTCACTCTGTGAGCTCCCCGAACCTCACCGACTGGGCCCGAGGCTCAGCCCCCCGAACCTCACCGACTGGGCCCGAGGCTCAGCCCCCCGAACCTCACCGACTGGGCCCGTGGCTCGGCCCCCCGAACCTCACCGACTGGGCCCAGGGCTCGGCCCCCCGAACCTCACCGACTGGGTCAGCCCAGGACACCGTCATACACTCATAGGGCCATCTTCTGCTACGGTAGCCAAAATTATCTTACAAAATAAGAGCTCGGTAATGTGATGCCAGAAAAGCATTAAATTAAAGTCAACACGTCAGCCTATTGCCAAATTTTTGTGTTCAGTATTTTGGTTGTATTTCTAATACGGTGTTATAGTAGAACCGCAAAACATGTGAATGATTCAGGAATATGTCTATGTGGATGGGGTTATATTATTTGAACACTGAAAATGATTATTAACTATACTAACTATACTTTTTTTGCTTCATTCTTTATTTTTAAGAGTTATTATACATAAAAAACAAATACTTTAGGTTTTTGCACTGCCTTTACTGCATATAACTATGGTCAGTTATATACAGTAAAGGCGTATAACTGACCATAGTTATATAGGCAAAACAAATTCACCTTGTCTGACACACTGCAAATTGTAGCTTTAATTTTATAGTTAAAATATCTGAAAAAGACTGGAAGTAAACACATTTTCTCTTGTGGCTTAATGAACACTTTTAAATGTGGAAAAGACACTACAAACACTTCAGACACCCTGTTAAACAAAGCATGTGACCACTGCCACACCATTCAGCTGTTTTCTGCTGACCTGGCAGCATTCAGCACCTTGGACAGTGGCAGCCCACCTGCAGGCAAGCAGTGACGCTCAGTCTAACTGTGTCTTTACCAGCACTGATTATAAAGGCATCGCCGACTGTGGGCTAGCAGGGCTATACTTCACATGGTGCCTGGTTACTCTTTAGACCTTAATATCAGCAACCAATCCAGACTCGGGAAACCAGGTCAGGTTAGTTGACTGTGTAATCAGCTGCTCTCACTGGTCAGTTACGTGCTGAGCAACATCGCTGGACCTGGAGAGCCACTGTGTTGGCTCTCCAGGTCCAGGGAAACAGACACCTGTGCTATTGAGACTGGGGTCTCTGGAAGTACAACCCAGCCTTTGGGAAGGGTCTGTGTAACCATGTTTTTTCCCCCCTTTTTTTTAACAATATGGCTGAATTGTTTGTTCTTTCATTGGGTTCTGAAGTTGAAACGTGAACTGGTATTTTTCTTTCCTCCAAAAGCCATGGTAACAGAATAAAATGTGCTTTTTGAAAATCAAGTACAAAAGCAAGTACAAATAGCCATATTTGTTTATCCTTGTTCTTTTAGTTCGTTAGATGGTACCACTGAACACCACTGGCGTTTTCATTTATCCTAGCAGGAAATTAAATAAAAATAATAATAATAAAAAAACTCCTGTCGCCTATACGGTAGACACAGCTAAAAGCTGACATTTTTGACCGGGGTCTTTTTAAAAATGATTTCTTGCTTGAACAATGTATCAGACAACTTGGTATCTCTCATTTAATTGCCGTGAACCCAAATGTTTCTGCTTGCCTACACCGAAAACCGCCGTGGATGAAACAATTGGGACGTTGCCGCGACGGAGTTTATTCATAACACGCACAATAAATAAACCCTGCGATAAAAGTCACTGAATCCGCACTGTGCAATAACTTCCAAATAAACTCCCACTGGTTTTATAAGTGCTATTTAAAGGGGAGGTTTCGTTCGCTTGATGTTTGACCGCACCGGATGTCGCTGTAGTTCACCTCGCGCATTACGGGCACAGAGAAATTCGTGCAGAGCCACAGGACAGTAAACCCATAGCGGAAACAACTAAAGCGATTTACTGACAAGGAGCTTACAGTCTACAACTACGCCTCAATTTATTATTTTTCTCTTTGTGATACATTTTACTCGTGAATGTGTTCAGTTGGCAAAATATGTCAAAGAGTAGTTTGTGCTACAACCAGCTAGTTAAATATGTTCATTCATCCTTCTGCATGATATATGGGCTATTGCCTAGCTGACACTACCATTTCCAGTGGAAATACACAATCATAGGCTGGTATTACTGCTCCATAGTGTCTCCTAGTGGTTTATTTTGATTACTGGCTGGTTCCCAGTCTTAAGGGAGAAAGCATCACAGGTTCTAAACTTTGGTGTAATTTGATTGGCTGTGCCAGCTGGGGTAGGTCTCTTTGCTCTGCTCTCTTCTCCTGGGCCCTCTTATAGGTCAGCACAAGGCCGCTTCCAAATCAGCACACTTGCCTAATATTGAGTATAAAAGTCGATTATACTGGATGGGATAGTTGTTACGTTGGCAAAATGTTCTCTAAATGTAGTGTACTTAAAATCTCAGGACAATATGCTCATTTCCGGGGGTTTCGCTGAGTACATTTGGAAGCATTCTTTTCAGGAATCAAACAACGATTTTCATCCCATAAATTACACACAGTGTAATTTTAAAAATGGAATACAGCTTTGCTGATGCTTTCCTTCAATATGGTGTTATGTTATGGAACTTTTTCTACATTACATCTATAACTAATAATTTACATGATCATTTCAGTAACAAATTTTAATCAGATACTAAAATCACTCATGGTCTTGATTGTTGCATGTATTTAACGATTATAGAAATTGAATACAAAAAATGTTCATACACATTCGCTTGCCTTAGAGTCAGTCACACACCAAATGACTGAAAATGTTTACAGGTTTAGTGGAAAACAGCTCTTGACTAGACATTAAACTGATTTGGAATTTATTCTCGACAGCTAGAATGGAAGGTTTGTGTACAACTGGAAGTGCCCGGAATTATGTTGGAACAAATGGCACCAAATAACAGATTCACCAAAATGTACTCCTGAGCATTCTTGTTGATAATGATCTGCTATCTTCACTGTGAATTAAACTACACTCATTGCATTCCATAGGCTACTGCTGTTGTGTCATGTTGATAGGTTAGATCAGGGCTGCCCAGCTGTAAAAAAGTACACCTCATTCAACAGTGAGAGATATCATTTAGCCGCTAATTATTAGGGTCAGATTTGCCAAATTTGTGCCATATTTGGGTTGTTTAAATGAAAACCTACAGGACAGTGGATCTCTAGGAACAGGATTAGGCAGCCCTGTTTAAAACCAACCAGACCATTTCAAAGAAATGGTTCTTTGAATATCCGAAATGTAGGACCTACAGTTTGCATTTTTATCGTGTGGACAATATTTCATTGTGTGACTGGTGGAACCACAGCCAAGAGCACTTTGAAACAGCAGTGCGGTTAATACTGCGTCCTAGTACAGACAAGCGGACAATAATATTAATATTCAGATAAGCATCTTCTTTAATACGGGTTCGTTTATATATGTGAAATATTCTATCTATGCGAATGTAGCCTACCGCAGTTTGAGTGGATGCCAATACCTGCATAATATTGTTTTCCCCGCTTGGTGTAAGACGGCGTTTCATTTAGATAATATCCGTCGGCTCAAACGTGAGGGGGAGGGGGGCAGTCCGAGAGCACGACACTGGCAGAACCTTTACACGGGGAGCCCAGCGGAGAGACGGGAGGGGGTTTTCATGCCAAAATACCTTCCCTTTAAAACAAGGGGACATAGCGGAGAGGAGAATAGAGGGGGGAGAAAATAAAATATAAAAAAGAAAAGGAAGGAAGACCGAGAGGGAGGGAGGGCGAGAGATATAGAAAAAAAGAAAGATGACATATTTTCAATTGAACACCCGAGGCGGAGCGACGGGTCGCGGCCGAATGGGAGCGCTCTAACTGGGTCTGAGGACTGAACGCTACACCGAGGCTTCAACAAACACCCACATCGGCCTGACGGGAAAATAATTAAAATTAGACAGCGCATTTGAATGGATATTTTAAAGAATGTTAACTAATTTATGTTATTGCTTCTAAAAATATTTATACTGTTAAGATTAATCGCATTTGGTCGTTTGAGATTAGCTGTAACATCAATTGTTTTCGTAATTGCTAACAAGATAGCATTAGCTAATTCATGGAGATTTTAATTAATTAGTAAATGCATCTTTGATATAAAAGGCTCGTAAGCTACCGTTGACAGGATTCCATGGGTTTTAACAGAAAAGTAAACAACGATGCATTATACACTACCAGACCGTATCAATGACTACCTAGTTAACCTAGCTACCTAATTGTTATTTGCTAGCTGTCTAGTTAAACAGACTGCAATATATGATTTAGCTCACCAAGCTACCTGGTGGCTAGATGGCTAAATAAAGAAAGCATAAATATATCTGCAGATTTTTTGCGTTTTTATTAAGCAGTTGTTAAAAGTTTTATTTCAGCTGTGATCAGGGTGTAATTGCAGGTTTGTTAATTAAATAGTTTGGCAGCAATATTGCTCGCTAGATAGTTCGGGAAATATGAACCAGAAAGCTGTAGGGATGATCTTGTACTCCCTGCGTAAACGTGAATACTGCTCGTTTCAAGAAAACACCGAAATTTTAAGCATTCACATTTTACACAATTAATTGCTATTTGCATCAATAGTTACATGTGCCATTTCAGTGAGGTTAATTTTAGATAAACTCATACAGCCTGAGGCGCAAGAGAATACTCAAGACATTGACATTAAGGGAACTACCCAAATTGTTGTCACAAGGATTAACTTGTTTTCTAATAGTGTTTAATTTTTGTTGTGATAACAAATATTGTCTTTGAATTTCAAAATGGATGCTGCTTGGAGTAATTTTCTGTTTCAGGTAAGTTGAACTGTCATGTTTTGTCTGTGTGCACTGCTTGTGTTCCAAATTTTTTGGTGTGTGTAATGAATGGATAGGTTTTCTCAGTCCCAAGTTTGCAGAGACCTACAAGCAATGACCCCCCACTTCCCTCCCTCGGATGATTTGCAAACATTTTTTTCTAATATGGAAACATTATAGGCATTGTGAGCTCAAATTTCTTCACTTCCTTTGATTAATTTGAACAAGTGATATACTATGACTCGGACAGTAAAGAGCATCACATAGGTAGTACTGGCAAATATTTATCACATCATATAGCCCAGAGCCTTGTCAAAATAGAAAAATAAAAATTTCACAGCAGGTGAAAAATGGCTGCTAGTTGGGTTATTGTATTTTCACGCAATTCAGTGGCGCGGTTACAGTGCATGTTACACTAACATCTTGACCTTTTAGAAGGTCAGGATGTTAGCCTTGGAAGATGAGTCTAAGTCTCATTGCATTACATTCATTTAGCGGACGGTTTTTTGTATCCAGAGCAACTTTCTTCATCGCCACCATTCCTGTGATTTGTGTTCAAGTGTGTAAAAGAAGTAATGCCACGTGATTTATGCCTGTTACTCTTACAAATGTTAAAGATGGGCACCCTCGTGGATGCCAGTCTGGACTACATCATTTAAAAAACGTGCACACATCTGACTATAATTAACAATTAGTCTGTTTTGTAGAATTTTTCATCCTACTAACATCACCAAGAAACATGAAATTGCTAACAAGCAGATTAGGTTGCTAATATCAGGCTAACCCAAAATATGTGGTTTGATGTCAGATTGTGGTTTGATGCCTGATTCTGGCCTCTTGGTTTCCATAATTAGCTTAGAGTCTCAAGTGATCTATGTCCAATATCAAATAAACTGTTCACAGCAGAAAATGTATATTTTAACTTTTAACTGAAAGTATTTTTCTTTTTTCCCCTCATTGTTTTCCAGACTCCGCCTACTCAAAATCAAGCAGAGACGGCCCTCCAATCAGATCTCCTCCCAGAGCTTACAGGTTCTGCTGAGAACCCACCCACAGAACACATAGCCCCGCCCCCCTCTACTGTAGATACAGCTGCTCTGAATGAAGAACCTGTACCGGGTAAGGGGGCAGGGCAGGGTGAAAGGGGCAGTGTTACTGAGCTGTACACGCATCCGTGCACTCTGTTAGCTGGTTAACATGATGTCTCTCTCTCTCTGTCTGTCTGTCTGTCTCTCTCTCTCTCTGCCTCTCCCTTGCCCTCTCTTCCTTTTCTCTCTCTCCCCCTTCCTCTCTCTCTCCCTCTCTCTCTCTCTCTCAGTGAAACCCGTCTCTCGGCCGGCCCGCGCTGCCCACATCTGCCCTCTCTGCAACAAGCAGTTCAAGAACAGCTACAACCTGCGGCGACACCAGTCGGTGCACACGGGCATCCGCATGAAGGACCGGGCGGCACGGGAGAGGGAGGAGGGCGTGAAGGAAGGAAGGGCGGAGAGACAGACCGTTCCTCTCTCCTTGCTCCATCTCTCTGTCCCTCCCCCGCTTCCCCCTCCACAGGAATCCGTTCCTCACCCCCCCTTGCTTGGCGGCCAGGAGAGTCAGTCGGTCGCTGTGTCCATCGCCACCGCTACCGTCACCATGGCTATTCCCCCTCCTCTCCCAACCGCTGTCGTGGTTGCTGGGGCGATGGTCCAGGTTAGTATATGCTTCTGGGACAGTGAAGTGGTTAACGAGCTGGGCTTGTAACTCAAAGGCTGTGGGTTTGATTCTGACCTGGGGCATTAAACCTCCAGCTGTACACATGGAGTGTATGCAAACAACATATGGCAATGTAAGTGATTCTGGATAAGAGCATCTACTAAAATGGCTAAATGCGTGCTCACACCTCACATAAAAAATTAAGGATTTTTAGCTGAGCAGCTCAGTGATGGTGCGCATGGTGGGTTAGAGGCAGCGGTCTGCATGTGGAGTCATCAGTGATGCTTCTCTGTATCTCAGAGGCCTGCGAACCTTAACCCGAACCCAAACCCGGTGCGCAAGAACCACGCCTGTGAAGCCTGTGGGAAGGCCTTCCGGGACGTTTACCACCTGAACCGGCACCGCCTGTCCCATTCGGACGAGAAGCCCTACTCCTGCCCCATCTGCCAGCAGCGCTTCAAGAGGAAGGACAGGATGAGCTACCACGTGCGCTCGCACCAGGGCGGGGTGGAGAAGCCCTACGTCTGCCCTCACTGCGCTAAGGGCTTCTCCAGGTGAGAGGAGCCCTGGTCAGGAGGCTGGGATTTCAGTAGCAGAGTAACTCCATGGGGGTCGCATTTACCCAACGGTGGTCACATTTACCCAACGGGGCTCACATTTACCCAACGGGTGTCACATTTATGCAACGGGGGTCACATTTACCCAACGGGGCTCACATTTACCCAACGGGGCTCACATTTACGCAACGGGGGTCACATTTACCCAACGGGGCTCACATTTACCCAACGGGGCTCACATTTACCCAACGGGGCTCACATTTACGCAACGGGGGTCACATTTACCCAACGGGGGTCACATTTACCCAACGGGGCTCACATTTACGCAACGGGGGTCACGTTTACCCAACG
Source organism: Anguilla pacifica (assembly GCA_039654925.1). Taxonomy (NCBI): domain Eukaryota; kingdom Metazoa; phylum Chordata; class Actinopteri; order Anguilliformes; family Anguillidae; genus Anguilla; species Anguilla pacifica. The sequence continues at coordinate 9,843,870 of CM077300.1, read as the reverse complement.
GGGGGCGCGTTTACCCAACGGGGCTCACATTTACCCAACGGGTGTCACATTTACCCAACGGGGCTCACATTTACCCAACGGGGCTCACATTTACGCAACGGGGGTCGCGTTTACCCAACGGGGGTCACGTTTACCCAACGGGGCTCACATTTACCCAACGGGGCTCACATTTACCCAACGGGTGTCACATTTACCCAACGGGGGTCGCGTTTACCCAATGGGGGTCACGTTTACCCAACGGGGCTCACATTTACCCAACGGGTGTCACATTTACCCAACGGGGGTCGCGTTTACCCAACGGGGGTCGTGTTTACCCAACGGGTGTCACATTTACCCAACGGGTGTCACATTTACGCAACGGGGGTCGCGTTTACCCAACGGGGCTCACATTTACGCAACGGGGGTCACGTTTACCCAACGGGGGTCGCGTTTACCCAACGGGGGTCACGTTTACCCAACGGGTGTCACATTTACCCAACGGGGGTCGCATTTACCCAACGGGGGTCACGTTTACCCAACGGGGGTCGCATTTACCCAACGGGGGTTACATTTACCCAACGGGGGTCATGTTTACCCAACGGGTCACGTTTACCCAACGGGGGTCACATTTACCCAACGGGGGTCACATTTACCCAACGGGGGTCACAGTTACTCAACGGGGGTCAAGGTTACTCAGCGCGGGTTGCATTTATCCAACGGGGTCACATTTACCCAACGGGGGTCGCATTTACCCACCAGGGGTCGCATTTACCCAACGGGGGTCACAGTTACCCAAGAGCGTTCACATTCACATACATTCAACGAACTCGCTGTTCAAACAACCTCTCTTTCAGGCCCGATCATCTCAACAGCCACGTCCGGCAGGTCCACTCCACGGAGAGACCCTTCAAGTGCGAGGTAATGCATTGGTTCGAGTCTCTGCACCTGTTCCTCTGTATCCCTGGCCATCCTCTACTTGCATATTCACCCATTTCTCTGTCCCACTGTCCCTTTGTCCATCCGTCTCTCCCTCTCTTTCTATTCATCTCTCCTTCACTCTCACAATGTTTGCATGCATTTCTCTGTTACTGGAAGGAGGTTAATATGGTCAGCCTTCTCCATCCCCAAACATTCAAATTCTCCATTTCCATCCAAACTGACTTAATGGTGAAATGTCTGTTCCCTGTGCTGTTTGAAGCCATTTTTTGTTTTGAGTTTTATTCGATCTGAATGATATCATTGGTGTGAATACACCATCAAAATGCATTGCCTTTCACATCTATTCTGAAAAGCATCATTTTTAATAGTTTTCTGGTCTATGCCGTGCTGACTCTCGAACCCCGTGCAGACTTGCGAGTCGGCGTTCGCCACACGGGATCGTCTGCGCGCCCACATGATCCGGCACGAGGAGAAGGTGCCCTGCCACATCTGCGGCAAGCTGCTGTCCGCCGCCTACATCACTGATCACATGAGGGTTCACAACCAATCGCAGCACCACGCCTGCCACCTGTGCAATCGCAGTGAGTACACTTACTGGAGTCTGTTCAGGTTTCTTCAGTTATTTTAAATGCGCAATTGAGCTTGTGTTTCTTCCATTGGGTCACAGATCAGTTGAGCATGGAGTATGGTGAAATCCATGGTGAAGTCATAACAGTGCTTAGTGAGTGGCTCTCTTAGTTATTTACGCTTGGATGCTTCTTTTTGAAAAATTTGGCATCTCCAGTCCCACCCGAATTTGGATCACCAATTTGTGAAGTAGGTATGAGCGCGCTCATGTACGGCACCTGCTGCTGGCTGAGGAGAGCGAAGACGACTTGTGGTGTCAGCTAGCTGCTTCTTTTCGCACCACAGCCACGAGCCATGCAGAGTGGGGGCAGAGGAGACCCAATCATACCCAAGCTCAGAGAGTGGCTAACAGGCATCTCTCCAGCAAGGAACACTGCTATCCCATCTACCTTTGTGTCCTGTCAGCCAACCAATATGTAGCTTCATTTGTTTCCATAAGTAATGAAATGTACCTTTTTCCACAGTGTGTCCATTAGCGTCTCCCTGCCTGTCTCTGCAGGCTTTACCACGCTCACCTACCTGCGCGTCCATGCTCAAAAGCACCACAGCCAGGAATGGAAGGACAGCGGGGGCCAGAGAGGGGGTTTTGGAGGGACGGGGGCCGGAGGGGTCCTGCTGTGCCAGCTGTGCGGGGTGCACTGCAAAACTCCCACCCAGCTGCAAGGACACATGGGCACGCACACGACCCCCCAGAGCACCCCCAGCCCCATCAGCAGCACCACCACCGCCACCTCGGCCTCCAGCACCAGCTCCGTGTCCCTCACCAACATGGCGTCCAGTGCCGTCACCCTCACCAACATGGCGTCCAGCGCCGTGTCCCTCACCAACATGGCGTCCAGCGCCGTCTCCCTTGCCAACATGGCGTCCAGTGCCAGCGTGTGCGGGAGCCCCGGGGAGGGGCTGCTGGTTTCGGACTGCTCCGGGATAGCCCCCCAGTCTCACAGCTAGCAGAGGGAAAAGGAGGGACAGGGGAGAAATGGAGGGAGGGGTGAGCAGGGAATCTGATCAGGGGAAAGTGAGTAACCTATTTCTGCAGTTTTTCCTTTCCGAAATGAAATGTACTGTAATACAATGGACTTTACATGGATTTATTTGAATTTAAAACAACATATTCAACCGTAGTGTATCTTGCTAAATACATAGCAATATCTGAAAGTGGCATATATCATGAAATATTGCAATAGCTTGATATTTTATTTCAGTTAATTTTCAGTTTACTTAAATAAATTTTAATTTAAGCATATTCCAATCGTCTGTGGGCCTGCAGTGTGTTTCTGTGAATGAATCTTCTCGTTTCTGGGGTGTGGTGAACTTTAGGCGCAGTCATTGTACATAAACCATGCTGACGAGCTCACTCTCTCTCTTTTCAGCTGTTGTCCAGCGGTCTGTCTACGCCGTCATCTGCAGGGCGTGGGGCTCCGTGATTGGATAATTGGCACAGTGCTGACCCCGCCTCCCCGGGCCAACTTTTATTTTTTTTTTTATTAAAGAAAACTAAAGAGTGGAAAGGATGCTGAAATGGGGAAGGATGGAATTTATGTGAATGCGTCCAGTCAACAAAAGGAAACCCTGGTTGAATGCGTGGACGTGGAACTCTCGTGAAATAACACATGACCATAGTATTAGGATGTCTTCTTGAAAGGGACAGGTTCCTTGTGGAGAGATACCCCTGTTGTTGGCTTAGCGAGCAGCCCACCGAGCAAGTATTTTGGTATTTTTGTATTTTATAATAATCAGTTTCAAATATCACGATATGCCACCTGTGGTTTGAGTGTCTGGATGCCAAATGAATCTACCTGCGGTCCCTTCGAATAAAATTTCTTATCACACCTGTGAAAATCGGCAGTTTCCACAGAATCCCTCTTACACAAAATGCATCCAGTAGATGTACTGGAATTAGGGGAAATGATTTCCGCGAATTCGTCTAAGACTACATACAAGTTCTGGTAAGAACTTTCTCACCATATTAAACTATTTAAAACACCTCTCCATCAGGAACCTGTTGATTTGGGCAGCAACACATCTTAATGCCTTACTGATCTGTTACATTGTACTATTCCCCCTGAACTATGGTGTGGGTTAATTGAGAACAATAATGGAATATATATATATTTATATTTGTACATTTCTCAGTCCTATCTCTGAATATATAGATCGAAAACTGTATTGTTTGATGCTTCCTATGATTATTGATGTTAATTTGTCATTTTGACTAAGTTTAATTGAGCTGAAAAAGTAAACCATGTAATATTTGTGAATAGGTGTATTATCTTGACTATGTGTTACCACCTCGTTTAATGACATGTGCTTGTGTTGCTGTAATATGCTGTGTTATTTCCTGTACATACGAACAGTTCATCAATAATAATTTCATTTACTTACACCGGGACGTGTGTGCAAGTCTGTTTTCGTGGTATTAAATATAAAGAGTCTACCTTGTAGTGGGTGTACAGAATTGATTCAAGACCTTCCGTGCATCTGGACTATAAAAATATTTCGCCAACTTGTGTGTGGGGGATATGGAGAGTGACGAACGTATTTGTTCTTTAACAGAAGATCACATTTGCAACAGAATTTGATATTCGATGTGTCATATTCTTTGTAAGTGGAATTATTTGAAGAATTTCCGAATCGGACCTCAGGAAATGCAGTGCTTCATAGGAACGCTCGGACCCGGCGAACAATACACTGTGAACCGTGTTTCTACCCCCATTGTTTACACCGGTGGTCCACCCCTCCCCCACTCTCTCTCTATTCTCTCTTTTTCTCTCCATCCCCCAACTCCTCCTCTCACATCCTTTCTCATACTATCTCTTCCTTTTTTCAAACAGCTGATTTGCGAGGGCGAGAAAGACGCCATCAGATAAAGCAACTGGAATTAAAAAGATGCGTCGAGCAACGGAATATTTCACCTAGGTGCATTTTATCTGGAGTATGTTCGTTTAGGTAACCAGCTGTTCTTGTACATAATCTTTGTTCAACATTTTATCGGACGTAGCCATCTTCATCGCTTGCTTCAGTTTATTGCGGTGTAAACACGTCCGAGGCCGCGTAACTCTGTTTATCTTTACATTTTAGAGGCACTGCTCGCTTGCTGCTTTGTCTAAGCGAGGAGATCTTGTAAAATATAGGTCAGATGAAATGGTAACAGTTGCAGCTTAGCCATCTGAGCTCGCTGGGTCTGAAAATGGCAACAGTAACAACCTATCAGTTAGCAAGCTAAAACAATCACTCGTATTTTATGCAGTTTTCAGCTAGACTTGCAACGTTTAATTTAGCCGAAGTTAGTTATGCCTTAGGTGGCTAGACAGATTTGCGGTAACAAATAGTTTGGTGCGGTATGTAGCTCAAGCTGGTATATTGCTTTGGAAGCAGTTAACCTTGCTAGTAGACTATAGCTAGCGGCAAACACAAGCTAGACGCCGGGAAAATAAAACAATGCAATGGACAGTTTAAGCACGGAGGATACGCTCGGCAATGCTTCGTGCCCAATTGCAGATGCTCACTATATTAGTTGTGTTTAGTTGACTAATTACAGTTTTAAATAGCGTTTTTATTTTAATGTATTTATTTAGATAAATAGCTAATACTTTAAACACTTAAATGAGTTGCGGTATTTGCTTCTATTCGTATACAGCTAGCCGACCAATCTGTTAGCTACTAGCTAGCTAGATTTTAGGTAACGTTATTGGTCTAACAAGCTGGGTCTCCTAGAAGACGGTGACTAGATGGAACTATTTTACTTTTGGTGATTTATGTTTTTATGGACGTCTTATTTTATAGGCATGTTATTTTAGCTACCTCAACAAGTGAGATTGATGCATTCCTAACGTTAACGTAGCGTTAGCGGTGTAATATTGGGACTGTCTATTGTTTACATTCGTTGCGATGGGCATTAACTGCTAAATATTTAGCTCGGTAATGTACAAAAACGTTAGTTAACTTGGCTAGCTGGCTATATAGCTAGCTGGCTATACCGCTCAACCATTTAAAATACCTGTGAAATGGCATTCCACAGTGCGAGCAGGCAGTCTGTGTGCGGTAACGTGTTTCCCGGAGCTGAGATAGGCCACAAGTATTTCGGTGTTAACACTTCAGCTGGAGCTACGTCCACCGGCCTCGGTGCCACCCCGAACTCGAGTGGTCCTACAGCACCGGCAGGAACCCCCCGCCACCCGTCTGCCCTTGGCGGAAGCACCGGTGGGGGAGCTGCGGTTCCACAGCCCCATAGCAACCCGGCCAGCGAGGTACCCAGTCCCGCGGAAATGGAACCTGATCGGCCAATTGGCTATGGAGCTTTTGGTGTGGTTTGGTGAGTGTTTATTTGCTGTAATGACGCTTTTATGTCTGAGTTTGTTAAATGGATTTGAACTAGGGCAACGAAGCTTTATCTTCTTCGCCATATGCCGGTGTGTGACGTTAACTGTGGCTAGTTAATGCTGTGCACTCTTTTCCTTAGTTAAGGGATTGTTGGCCAACGTTGAACTTATAATTTTCCGACAACCTGTGTATTTTGGTTCTTGGCCAGCGATATGTCGTGTCTCTAGCCAGCTGGATATGTGTACACACCTCTTTTCAACCTCCTAAGAAATAGCCCGGCGTTTCTGCAGACACTGACACGCGCGTTTAATGTCACGAAGGCCAAACATCTAATGTTAGCTTCACCATGTGCTGTGTGTGCGTAAGGTAGGAATCTGCTGGCTACGTAGCTTGTCCGGTTATGTGACTGTCCGTACAGGTTGGCGGTGTATGTGCAGCCTAGCGAACACGCGCTGCTTTCTTTGCCAGGTCTGTGACGGATCCCAGAGATGGAAGGAAGGTCGCTCTGAAGAAGATGCCCAATGTCTTCCAGAACCTGGTCTCCTGCAAGAGGGTCTTCAGAGAACTTCGGATGCTGTGCTTCTTCAAACATGACAATGTGAGAGAAAGTGTTCTTTCTTTGAAGGGTATTTGCACCCGTTCCTTATGCCCTCTGATACTGACCTAATGAAAACATGGTAACATCCGAATGTTGTCTACAATTTTTCACCCTGTTTCTTTAAACTGTATATTTACGCATTTACAGTGTTGCCACTTACAAAGAGTTAATATCTTTCCAGTTTTCCTGGTAAAGGTATCCTGCATTTAAAAAAGATTACGTTAGAGATCACCTGTTTTCCGTCTGTTTGATCAGCTGGGCGGAGGTGTGTTGGTGTGCCTCTTTTGGTGAACGGGGTTCTAGTTCAGGGTGCTGGCGGTGAGAGGTTTTGGGTTGGGAATTTAAAGAAGCGGTAAAATAGGAAGAGGAAGTGGTGAACACCGTTGTATCGGTGTATTGAAGAGGTGATTGGTGAGTGACGGATGCCCTGCAGGCCCTCGGGGGAGGGGGGCGGGTGAGTTCTGTGGGTACAGCCCCCCCCCCCGCGTCGCTGAGGTCTCCCCTGTGTTTCGGCCCTGTAGGTGCTCTCGGCCCTGGACATTCTGCAGCCACCTCAGATCGACTGCTTCGAGGAGATGTATCCTTACCGCCGTCGCCCGCGGGTGCGCTCTCCGCAGCCCGTCTCCTGCGAGCCGCGTCCCCGTTCGTTGGCACGTGCCCCTCCCTCTAACTTTGAATCCGTACCGGAAGTCATACGCTGTTACGTGCTAGATCTCCAGTGCCACGTTTCCCCATTCAAGTTCCAGATTCCTTGTTTTGCGTATTTGGCTGGGGGTAGTCACTTACTTTACGATCTACCTATGTGATAAGTTCTCACGTTGTGCTGCTCTGTTTTCATCTCCTGAAACTGACAGAGGTCCTTCTGAAGATGGTCCATTCTGGCTGTGTTGGCCCTGCTTTATGTGCAGTGTATTCTCGAGTGCTGCGTTCGTTATTTTAGGTATATACACATGTTTTAAAAATATTCCTCAATGTTAGCGTCTGCTGTGAGGGAGTGTTTTTGCTGGGCCCGTTAGTGCTCAGGTCCTCTCTGAGTCGTGTGCCGTTTCCTACAGGTGATGCACGTCGTTAGCTTAGCTTACGTTCCTGAAGCCGTCTGCCTGCTTGTCCTGCTTCCTTAGCTGCCGCTCCTGTTGCCATGGTCGCCCGGAGCCCGAAGACCGGCTGGTTGAAAGGGTGGGGCCGCGGGGGGCGGGTTTCTGACATTTCGGCTCGTTGCGCTGATGGCTGTGGGCTGCGTCCCGCTTTGAGCCGCCGCCATTTTGTTTCCGCCGCTTCCTTTAACCCGGGTCTCGCAGATACGTGATCACCGAACTGATGCAGAGCGACCTCCACAAGGTGATCGTGTCTCCTCAGCCCCTCACCACCGACCACATCAAGGTTTTCCTGTACCAGATACTCAGAGGTAAGAGAGAGGGAACGAGGCTGGATCGCTGTGCGCCAGATGCTAACAGCTGGTTTAATGCCGAATGACACAGTCCACTCACTGTGTCGCAAGTGCTAACTGGACCAAATGTGTGGTAACTTAATATTTCAGTGAGTGGCTTTTAATTATCAATTTGGAAACGCTTAACATGATTTATAGCTACACTGTGAATTTAATAGACCGTGGTCTGCTGTAAAAATTAGATGTCAGAGTGAGTAAGAATTGAAAGATGAATTGCAGAATCCCCCCCCCCCCCCTGCCCCGGGACATTTGAAAAGCCACTAAATATGGAGCTGAAGAAAATTGCGTGGGCTGTGTTGTTTTGAGTCCAGTTTAAGGTTTCGCTGATGTGGTGGCCAGCATAGATAATAAAGTGCACTGTGAAAGCAAGTATGTGTAACGTGTTTTATCACTCACAGGGCTGAAGTACCTGCATTCTGCTGGAATTCTGCACAGAGACATTAAACCTGGAAACCTCCTCGTCAACAGCAACTGCCTGCTGAAGGTACTGTCCCCTCCCACTGCCCCGCCCATCTCCATACTGTCCCCTCCCACTGCCCCGCCCATCTCCATACTGTCCCCTTCCACTGCCCCGCCCATCTCCATACTGTCCCCTCCCACTGCTCCGCTCATCTTCGTACTGTACCCTCCCACTGCCCCGCCCATCTCCATACTGTACCCTCCTACTGCCCCGCCCATCTCTGTACTGTACCCTCCCACTGCCCCGCCCATCTCCATACTGTACCCTCCTACTGCCCCGCCCATCTCCATACTGTAACCTCCCACTGCCCCACCCTCCCACTGCCCTGCCCATCTCTGTACTGTACCCTCCTACTGCCCCGCCCATCTCCATCAATCAGTTGTGTTGTTTGGATTGTTCAGTTTGGAGATGAGCCACATCAGCTGGTTTTCTTTGGTGTTTTAATGCATGTGCCAAGTTATTGGTGAGATGATATTTGTTCTGTATGACTAGGGTAAAATTGACAAGGTAATATTCAAATACTTATAGCAGAAAAGTATCTATGTGTTGCCCTTGTTTTGAGACTTGGGATTGCAACATGGCGCTCAGTGTGGATTTGGATTAGATTCTTTGTTTATTTTACTTTATTATCATTTTTTTGAGTTGATCCTAGCATTGATGTTCTGATGCTTGTAGCCATGTATCTCTAACCCCAGTCCTGTACGACTGCAGCGTCCGCTTGTTTTCAGTGTGTTTCAGCTGAAGTACTGACTTGGTCCCTGATTGGTTAAGAAGTCCCCACAATTATTTCCCAAAGTCGAAACTGGCTGCTGTTTACAAGGGAGCCGCTGACACTGTGGCCCCCAGGCCCAGCGTTTGAGTTTCCTCATTTAGTCCCATGTGTCGCGAATGGTAGCGTAGGGTCCAGCAGTGCTTCTTTAGCTGGACTATTGTGTAAGCGCTTCTCAGATACTTCTTAAGAGAGGTTGTTTGTCAGGCACCTTTTGGAATCGTCTTGTTGGTGAAAAAGCGAGACCGTTTCAGGTTTTCCCATCGTTTTAAGAAGAAGGTCTTCTGTGGAGCTCTCTGCGGTGGCGTCTGAAGGCCTGGTTGCGTGGCCTAGACCTTGGGAGGCGTGGCTTTTATTCAGCCCGTGCCAGGGAAACGCTACAGAGCCCTCGGGCGCAGAGAGGAACTGCTTGGAAATGGCTATTTTTATCCCCCAGTTTACTCCTTTCCCAGTGTGAGATGGCGAACTGTGTATGTAGGCCAGTATTGTCCCCGCAAGCTCTTCTGACAGATCGGGACCAGTGTTCGTATGTGGGATCAGTGTTTCCCTCCGTTTGCTGACCTGATCCATAATCAGCCTCCTCTTTCAGCTGCTTTATGAACCGGGGCCCAGGAGAGCTGAGAATGGCAGGCAGGCTGCAGGCGCCCACTCGACCAGAGGGGGCGCTGCTGGACGATATCTCAGGAAACGCCACACAGGTCGTCATGCTCCGCCCAAGGCCGTTACCCTGGCCAATCGCACCCCGCCACGCCCGGGCCGCTGGCGCGGGGACGGTCTAGATTCCGTTTCTCAGCGCGGAGTGCGTCTTTCCGCCGCTGCATTGGCAACCTCTCCTTTTGCGCGTTTCAGAAGAAACTTACGGACATGGAAGGAAGCTCATATTGCAAGACCAAGTCTGCAGAGGTTTACAGACGGCTTCCAGGCCCTCATACGGCCGACGTCCCTCCCGCTGTTATTGCTGAACGACGCGAGCCGCGCTAGCGAAGGTCACCCCGAGCCAGACTTCGGTTAGCGCTGTCGCGCAAGCGCGCCGCGCGGTGACGGGCCGCAGCCGCGCGTGCCGGACCCGGGAGGCGCCCGTAGAGTCCGCTCGGGGGACGGTTTCTCCTGGAACGCTGCAGAGACCGTCGAAAAGAAACCGTCTAAAATTAAAACAAACTGGGTCAGGTCCTTAAGAAGGTCAACAGGGACGGGAAAGCGATGGCTGGTGGAATCGAGACAGCCTCATACTGGAGAGATTAATTAAAATGGCAGAGGTGGAGAAGTTTTTTTTTTTTTCTTCTCCCCCCCCCTCCCCCCACTAATTACGTAGGAAAGCGCGTGGAGCGGATTCCGTATTTGGCAGGAGAAGGTGTAGCATGACAGCGCCGTGCTAGATTCTGCATCGGCTCAAGTGTAAAAGCGGGGCTCGGTGCGTTCGTATTAAACGCCATGGGTGTTTCCATGGTAACGCTCTACCGTTCCGCACAGCCGAGCGGCATAGGCCTTCTTTGGGGTTTTGCCTTGGTGTGCCCCTTGAAGGGTTAATTATTTGGGCTCTCTGTGGTTTTTGTGATTTTTTTTTTTTTTTTTTTTTTCCATCGTTCCGCCGTTGCCATGGAGAATTTTAGACGTCTCACCCCGACGTCTCTTTCTATGCACGGCCTGGCCTGTCAGGTACGATGCTACGAGCCAGACCAGGCCGGCGCCGACGGGAGAGATCCAGCCTATCGCGGCGGCCGAACTTCTCTAATGCAGCCGCTTCCAACCAGTCCTGATCTCGCGCAGGTCGGGCTCCAACTGGAGATGGCCATTCAAGCCAACTCAACCAATGAGCTTACAACATAATGCCGGGTATAACTTCCTACAACCAATCAGGATGCAGGACTAATCTCACCGCCTGTAGCTTTTTGTCTGGGTTGGTTTGGTGTTGGGGGCGGGGCTAATGTCAGTATTGCCGCCTCTGCCGCACTGTGAGACTGAAGGGCGCCTCCTGTTGGTAAACGCTGTGAAGGGTTATGGTTAGCACTGCGGTGGAGGGTTATGGTTAGCACTGTGGTGGAGGGTTATGGTTAACATTGCGGTGGAGGGTTATGGTTAGCACTGCGGTGGAGGGTTATGGTTAGCACTGCGGTGGAGGGTTATGGTTAGCACTGCGGTGGAGGGTTATGGTTAGCACTGCGGTGGAGGGTTATGGTTAGCACTGTGGTGGAGGGTTATGGTTAGCACTGCGGTGGAGGGTTATGGTTAGCACTGCGGTGGAGGGTTATGGTTAGCACTGTGGTGGAGGGTTATGGTTAGCACTGCGGTGGAGGGTTATGGTTAGCACTGCGGTGGAGGGTTATGGTTAGCACTGTGGTGGAGGGTTATGGTTAGCACTGCGGTGGAGGGTTATGGTTAGCACTGCGGCGGAGGGTTATGGTTAGCACTGCGGTGGAGGGTTATGGTTAACACTGCGGTGGAGGGTTATGGTTAGCACTGCGGTGGAGGGTTATGGTTAACGCTTTGCGCTCCTCCGTCTCTTTCAGATCTGCGATTTCGGGCTGGCGCGGGTGGAGGAGTCGGACCCGTCCCGGCACATGACCCAGGAGGTGGTGACGCAGTACTACCGGGCCCCCGAGGTTCTGATGGGGAGCCGGCACTACGGGTCGGCCATCGACGTCTGGTCCGTGGGCTGCATTTTCGCCGAGCTGCTGGGCCGGAGGATTCTGTTCCAGGCCCAGAGCCCCATCCAGCAGGTACGTACCCTCCCCCCCACCCCCCCCTCGTTGCCCCCCCCCCCCCCCCGTCGGGTCCGCCGCCATCGCCACCCCTCCATGGCATCCTGCACCAGCCGGCCGGTCTGCATGGTATTGCCAAAGCAGGATCGTTGGAACCTGGTCAGAGAAACGTAGACAGGACAGCAGGCCCCTGTGTGAGCATCAAGCAGGTCTTAGCTGGGGAAACTGAACTCAGAACATGAATCTACTATGACTGAGGTGCTGGACTGGGAGGGGCGGGGCTGGGCGGGGCTGGGAGGGGCTGGACCAGGCTGGGGAATGTCTTTCTGTTTTGGGATAGGAGTTTCTGTTTCACTTCAAACGGCACACGGTGACACTTGAGCTTCTAAAGTCAGATTTACTCTGACCATCTGCCGTACAGTCACTGAAACTGAGGGGGTGTTGTGGTTGTAGCTGTTTTTTTAGTGCACTGTTTTCTTTTGGATGTCTCGCTGATACAATCAGCACCATGCTATTCGTCAGCCAGCTGCTGGTGGTTTTCGGATCGAGTTGGTACCGTGGTGGCGTTTGAGAGGGTTAATGAGCGCTCTGTCCCCCTTTATCCCCCTCTGTGCCCTTCTGTCCCCCCCCCGTCCTGCAGCTGGACCTGATCACCGACCTGCTGGGGACCCCGTCTCTCTCCGCCATGGCGTCGGCCTGCGAGGGAGCCCGAGCGCACATCCTGAGGGGCCCCCACAAACCGGTAACGCAGCGCGCACCCCGCTTCTCCCCCTTCTCCCCCTGCCGTCTGTCCGCTCGTTCAGCATGGGCCCCGTGGCATAATGTCGCGGTTAGGGAACTGGGTGGGTGACTCGGAGGCTGCAGGTTCAAATCCCAGGTGGTGCACTGCCAGTTGTGCACTGAAGGAAGGCGCTAGACGGGAGCGGCAGGAGTGAGCGTGCGGCCGTATTAACGGCCTGTGTGTGGAGAGAGTGCGAGGGGCTCGGGGTCGACAGTGTCCGCTGAGTGTTTGCGCCTAATGACGTTATTGACTTAAGGACGCGTGTCTGTGCCCCCCCAGCCCTCGCTGTCTGTTCTGTACATGCTGTCGGACGGGGCCACGCACGAGGCCGTCCACCTGCTGTGTCGCATGCTGGTCTTCGATCCGGTGAGTACGAAGAACGGGATGCTACCGAACCCTCTTGACCGCGAACGGCAGCATGTGGCGGCGGCAACGCCTGCATGTCAGAGTGACAGTGTGTGGGTGTTTGTGTTGGTGTAACGGTGTGAGTAACGCTGTGGGTGTTTGTGTTGGTGTGAGTAACGTTGTGGGTGTTTGTGTTGGAGTAACGGTGTGAGTAACGCTGTGGGTGTTTGTGTTGGTGTGAGTAACGTTGTGGGTGTTTGTGTTGGAGTAACGGTGTGAGTAATGCTGTGGGTGTTTGTGTTGGAGTAACGGTGTGAGTAACGCTGTGGGTGTTTGTGTAGGTGTAACGGTGTGAGTAACGCTGTGCGTGTTTGTGTTCGAGTAGCAGTGTGAGTAACAGTGTGGGTGTTTGTGTTGGAGTAACGGTGCATGGGTGTTTGTGTAGGTGTAGCAGTGTGAGTAACGCTGTGGGTGTTTGTGTTGGAGTAATGGTGTGAGTAACGCTGTGCGTGTTTGTGTTGGAGTTTCGGTGTGAGTAACACTGTGGGTGTTTGTGTTGGAGTGTTGGTGTGAGTAACGCTGTGGGTGTTTGTGTTGGAGTAACGATGTGAGTAACGATGTGGGTGTTTGTGTTGGAGTAACGGTGTGAGTAACACTGTGGGTGTTTGTGTTGGAGTAACAGTGTGAGTAACGCTGTGCGTGTTTGTGTTGGAGTGTTGGTGTGAGTAACACTGCATGTTTGTGTTGGAGTAATGGTATGAGTAACGCTGTGCGGGTTTGTGTTGGAGTGTTGGTGTGAGTAACGCTGTGGGTGTTTGTGTTGGTGTAACGGTGTGAGTACCGTTGTGGGTGTTTGTGTTCGAGTAGCAGTGTGAGTAACGCTGTGGGTGTTTGTGTTGGAGTAACGGTGTGAGTAACGCTGTGTGTGTTTGGGTTGCAGTGTTGGTGTGAGTAATGGTGTGGGTGTTTGTGTTGGAGTAACGGTGTGAGTAACGGTGTGGGTGTTTCTGTTGGAGTAGCAGTGTGAGTAACGCTGTGGGTGTTTGTGTTGGAGTGTTGGTGTGAGTAACACTGTGGGTGTTTGTGTTGGAGTAACGGTGTGAGTAACGCTGTGCGTGTTTGTGTTGGAGTGTTGGTGTGAGTAACACTGTGGGTGTTTGTGTTGGAGTAACGGTGTGAGTAACGCTGTGGGTGTTTGTGTTGGAGTGTTGGTGTGAGTAACGGTGTGGGTGTTTGTGTTGGAGTAACGGTGTGAGTAACGGTGTGGGTGTTTGTGTTGGTGTAACGGTGTGAGTAACGCTGTGGGTGTTTGTGTTGGTGTGAGTAACGCTGTGGGTGTTTGTGTTGGTGTAACGGTGTGAGTAATGCTGTGGGTGTTTGTGTTGGTGTGAGTAATGCTGTGGGTGTTTGTGTTGGAGTAGCAGTGTGAGTAACGCTGTGCGTGTTTGTGCCAGGCGAAGAGGATCTCCGGGAGCGACGCGCTCTCGCACCCGTACCTGGACGAGGGGAGGCTGCGCTACCACACCTGCATGTGCCAGTGCTGCTACTCGGTCTCCAGCGGCAGGGTGTACACCCGGGACTTCGAGCCGCCCGCCGAGCGGCCCTTCAGCCACAGCTACGAGCAGAGCCTGCTGTCCGTGTGGCAGGGCAAAGGTGCGTGCGTGCGTGCGTGCGTGCGTGCGTGCGTGCGTGCGTGCGTGCGTGCGTGCGTGCGTGCGTGCGTGCGTTTGTGTGTGGGTGTGCGTGTGTGTTTGTGTGTGGGTGTGGGTGTGCGTGTGTGTGTGCGTGCGTGCGTGTGTGTGTGTGTGTGCACGTGTGAGTGTGTGTGTGCACATGTGCGTGCGTGCGTGTGTGTGTGTGTGCACGTGTGCGTGCGTGTGAGTGTGTGTGTGTGTGTGTGTGTGTGTGTGTGTGTGTGTGTGTGTGTGTGTGTGCTCCCTCCTTTCTCCTTGACTCGGTCTCTCTGTTTCTGTCTCAGTGTCTTGCTTTCTTTTTTCTAGCCCCCTTCCTACATTTCTATATCTGTCTTTACATCTCTATTGCTGTATCTCTCTCTCTATCTCTCGCCCTTCTCCATCTCTCCCCCCTCTTTCTCTCTCCCCTCGTTCTGCATCTGCCTCCTCCTCTTTCTCTTGGTTTCTCTTTCGGTCTCTTTCTTTGTCTCTCACGCCTCCCTTACCCCTCCCCCCACCCTCCCTTCTTTCTCTAGGGCTGGGCAATGTCTATAGAAATATCACGATAGATTTATTTGATACTGAAAAGTCATGATATGCCGTACTATCGCCCCCAGCCCCCCCAGAACGCTATCTGGCATCCTTCGGGAATCAGTGTTGCCAAAAAGTCCAGAAATTCCAGATCATACAGCGCACCCAAACATTTCCCAGGGGCCATATCAGTACAGTATTCTTGTTGTTTAAAACCACTTAAAATATTAACTTATTGTATTATTGCCCTAGGGCCCCACCTGCTGGCCAAGTGACTTGTCAGCACCTTTTATTGTCAAAGAAAAAATAGACATTTTGTGAAAAGCCTTCACAAATATACAACACGATGACAGTACAACATCGTGCATTTGGTGCAGTGTTCGTTGCATATTTAATTACTGAGCTTCTGATCAGCGTGATGTTGGAACTTCTGCACTCGTCGTATTTTACATTGGTTTTTTAATTTATTTTTTAATTACATATGAATTATTCCCTCGCCCTCACCTCTGAGTGTGTAGGAGAATTTTGCAGTGGACCGATTGCGTAGGTCACCGTGGGTTGGGGGAAAAAAATGGGGAAAATGCACACACAACTAAATAAATAAATAATAACTCTCAGCCCAATTTCCGAGAAGTAGAACATTCCTGTAAGCAGAATTCCAGACAGTTGAGGTTTTACAGTAATTTACTGTAATTTAAATTGCCCTACACCCATTTCCTTTTGTGTGCCAATTAAATTTTCATTTAAAGATGGAAATGGTTTTCAAGTACTAGAACATAAAAACACTTTCATTAGTCATTCAGCCCTATGTTAGTCTCGGCTATTTAATTATTTCTGTGCCCTGTTTTAGTTTGATTAATTTTGCGTTGTTTATTTTTATTTTTAAACTTAATGTGTAATAGCCTTTCCTGGTGCTATTATTTTTTATGTTGCCATTATTTTTTTATGTTGAGGTGAGTTTTAAGATTAGCCAGCGGTGTTCAAAATAAAAATGCACGTCAACACTACAACACAGCCCACATCATTAATTTGTTTTTATAAATGGCCTGTTTTCTAAATAAAAAAAATATTTTAAATCATTTTTTATTGGCAAACCCATGTTATGATATATGGCTTATAGCTTATTACACCAGAACCTCCTAATGTTTTTCTCGGCTCTGTCAAAGCAGAGTCATGTTACAAAGTCTATGATGTGTGTTTATTATCAGTAGGCTATAGGTATTGCAATAAATGCTCTACCATTTTAATGTTTTTTCTGAAGCCTGTAAGGCCTGAACTTAGCGAAGCAGACATCGTCTGTAAATCGCGATATCCAGCTCCCATTGTGATACCTGTCAATCATTGTCATTGATATTCTGATCACATTGCCCAGCCCCCCCCCCCCCCGTATCTCCCTCCATTAGTACTTTAAGAGGCCTGTGCCAGGTTGTGCTGTTGCTGGCGGTAATACTGATCTCCCCTCCCTCTCTGTTAGTACTGTAAGGTTGTGCTGTTGCTGGCGGTAATGCTAATCTCCCCTCCCTCTCTGTTAGTACTGTAAGGTTGTGCTGTTGCTGGTGTTAATGCTAATCTCCCCTCCCTCTCTGTTAGTACTGTAAGGTTGTGCTGTTGCTGGCGGTAATGCTAATCTCCCCTCCCTCTCTGTTAGTACTGTAAGGTTGTGCTGTTGCTGGCGGTAATGCTGATCTCCCCTCCCTCTGTTAGTACTGTAAGGTTGCTATGTTGCTGGCGGTAATGCTAATCTCCCCTCCCTCTCTGTTAGTACTGTAAGGTTGTGCTGTTGCTGGTGTTAATGCTAATCTCCCCTCCCTCTCTGTTAGTACTGTAAGGTTGTTATGTTGCTGGCGGTAATGCTGATCTCCCCTCCCTCTCTGTTAGTACTGTAAGGTTGTGCTGTTGCTGGTGTTAATGCTAATCTCCCCTCCCTCTCTGTTAGTACTGTAAGGTTGTGCTGTTGCTGGCGGTAATGCTAATCTCCCCTCCCTCTCTGTTAGTACTGTAAGGTTGCTATGTTGCTGGCAGTAATGCTGATCTCCCCTCCCTCTCAGAGCTCATTCACCGCTTCATCACAGAGCACCAGCAGGGCAAGCGTGTGCCGCTCTGCATCAACCCACAGAGCGCCGCCTTCAAGACCTTCATCCGGTGAGGGCCGGGGGATGTGGGCGGGGCCAGGCTGTGCTTGGGCGGGGCAAGGCTCTGTTTGGGCAGGGAAGGTGGTGCTTGGGCGGGGCAAGGCTGCATTTTGGAGGGCCGGGGCTGCATTTGGAGGGGTGAGCTGCATTTGGGGGGGGCCAAGGCCGTCTTTTGACGGGGCCAAGTTGTGTTTGGAGTATTGATGAAGGAGGAACTTTTTTTTTTTTCTTTCAAACCTTGTTAACCCTGTGTTAACCAGCTGTGCTCTCTCTCAGGTCCACTGCTTGGCATTCCTCCAAAGTGTCTCGGAAAGAGGAGAGATGAAATTTGGGGGGGGGGGGCCGTTGGAATGGAACGCCAGGCTCAAAACGGGAGGTGCCGAAGAGGCCGAGCCTTGAAGTGGATTAAAGTCAACATGGGAATCACCTTGTAAAACAGGAAATGATGCGACGGAAATGACACGCTAACCTCACGATCAGTGGGGGAGGTACAAGGGCACAAAAAAAATATTGAACATGCTGCTGAAATTTAAGCTCCAAATGTTTGGGAGAATAACTTAAATAATTTAAAGAAAAAATAACTACTGATAAATATGGTCTTTTATACTAATATTTCACTCAAGCCAGCTGGGATAGGACTTAACCTCACTGACCCGTACTGAGTGTGGCACTGCAGTTTACTGTTCCAGACCGTACTATACACCAGTATAGTACCAGCCCTAAGTACCGCTGTGTACTATTCCAAAATTGTATTAAGCAGTGTACTCAGCTACATAATACATTGCACTATAATATAGAGCAGTATATTGCACCATATATAAGTATATTGCACTGTGCTGTAGAGTCTCACGGTGGCAGTTTAGTACAGGAGAGGTCATTGCCGTTGGTTCCCACCTGCCCCGCGCTGCTCAGCTGTCCGCGCTGTTCTCACTGCGCCAAACCAATGCGGCAGACTCATCAGGTCTTTATTCAGGCACCGATCTTATCTGAAGACCTGCTCTGTCCGTGTCCAGGAAGAGAACTGTGTAACGGGGGGGAAATCCAACCTTGGGTCCAATAGGGTTTTGAAGGGAAAGAGAGCCAGAGCAGTAGTGTTTTCACTGACCCGTGTGTGGCCGTTTCTAACGCCGCTGGAGAGGACCGCGTATTGACTAGTCCGCCACCGCCGACCACGAAGCGTTTAAGAGCCGGGCTTCCGTCGACACTGCCACGGTGTTGACCAGGATGTCGCGAGCCAGAACCCCTTTTACTCACCAGCTCGCGCTTTCGATCGCATTTCCCTATTTTTGCCGATATCGAAACGGGGAGAGAAGGCGAGTCGCGCTGGATGTGTATGGGTACCTACCGGCTCGTCGCGGGAGTGCCTGACGCTGACTCGAACTGTTAGAAAGTTAATGCAGTTACGCTAACCGAATGGGTTTTGCCAGTAGTACTGAAAGACCGTTTCTGCCAGCGTAATTTAACACTCAATAAACACTTCTGCTCAAGTAGGCTGGGCACGTGGCAAAAAGTAGTTTTTACCTGGGACTGGACATTTTACTGTCATTTCCCAGCTCTGTTTACTGTACAAAACGCCACTAGCTCCCAGAAAAAGCATAGGTCATCGGTAGGCTACCTCAAATGGGTCAGTGGAAACAGGGCTGCGGAGGCTTCTTGAATCATGGACAAAAGCGGTCTACTGTACAATAAGTTGGGTCCCCTTACTGTATCTCAGTACAGTAATCTGATTTGGGAAATGACACTTCTGTGCGGCGGTTGGTTGCATTGAATTGGGGTGTATCGTGAGGTCCCATCGTCCTGGATAGTCCTGCTTTGGCGTTCGGCTGATTTTTAGTTCATGGACTTAATTATAATTGGATTCTGACCATACTTTCAATATTTTGAAACGCAATTTCACTTCAGTAAGAGGTCCTATAATACAAGACCTGATGTGTTTCATTGCATTTGATATTTTACCGAGCTAACGTGTGTTGAGCTGGGGTTGTCCAGGTGTGCGCAGTCGCACACACGTGTGTTTGCAGACGCTGTGTACCGGGGCGGGGAGGGGGAACGTACAGTGCTCGACCGCTGTGAATTATTTCATTACCTCAAAACGCAAGGGATCAAAAAATAAGACTGGCCTGTGTATAAGCCGTACGATTATGTACTGTACTGTGACGACACCATTCTAGTCTACTGAACTACACTGTACTGTAACCTTTATTACATTCTTTTACTGGTATTCACTCTTCCCTCGGCCTTCACTCTTCCCTCCCATCGATCTCTGCATTTTGCAGAGAGAGAGAGAGAAATGGGAGAATGAAAGGGACAGTGATTGGTGGGGTATTGTGGGAAATGCTGCTGTTTTGATTTATCATTGGGATTTGAGAGTTGAGGTTGCCCATTGCAGAATTAGGACTAGGCTTTGGCTTGTGGGTACCTGAATAATGTTTTATCTGTTTGTTTATAAAGAAGACAAAGTTATCAATGTAGGACTTGAAGTGATCGGCTAGATATGCTGAAGCCTAGACTGTAATTAGATGGTGGGAAAATGGGTGCGAGACAGGTCGCCATGGACAGAAGCGATGCACTGCGTTCACCACCAGAGGGTGCTATGGGTAACGTTTACACGTAGTTGCTGCAAGTGCTTGAGCGGCAAGCTCAAGAATGTTTCGCAAACGTACCTGCATGTTTATTTATGGAGCAAACACATTATTCAACTGCAGTGCAATGGAGGTTCTGACCTATGAACCCTTGGGTGAATAGTGATCCAGTTTGAATTATTTTACATTTTGTTTTTTATTTTTTATTTTTTATTTCTTAGATTTTGTGTCTGTGGGTCGTGATCAATTTTTCTTTTTTGTTGTATCGTTTTGATATTCTGTGTTTGTAAGTAAGAGTCTGAGCTCGAGAGACGGATGAGTGTGGTTTTGTAGGCTTGTCATTTACTCTTAGTGCGCCTGCTGGGGTGAGTGTGAAAGGGTACTTTACGAGGAGGGTCGGGAGAGATGTATAAACTGAAGTCACGGAGTGGACGAAAATGTAGAAAATCTTAGATGTGATGGGCATTTCTTTCTTATTAAAAATGTAATATTTGTGTTGTTATAATGAACATGATTCCGATAATGAATAATAATGTTTTAATTGTCTTTGATATTTTGTGTTGCTATTCAAAAAATAAGTTTTGGCTTTTGTTTTTTCCAACAAATACTTGAATTTCTTAAAAAGATGGGAGTGAAGTGGTAAATAAATGATTAGACACTGGACTTAAACAAGGTCTGATTGTGTTCCTTTATTGACTCTATTAATCAGGCTCGTTTTTGCAAATGCTCTGTTTATGTTGATGAGCTTTTGGTTCAAAGTCAGCGAATGTATGAACACGGCCCCTTGATGGCAGATTTGGCGACGTCCCTGTCTTTATACATCGTTTGTTTCTGGTGGAGTGGACAACATACAGACAATTAAACTCCTACTATTTACACATCCTTCAGCGAGCCTGTTATAGTTTTCTTTGTAGTACCACCAGATAGCTACCCCCTGTTTGATAATCATTTTAATATGTATTGTGACCAATAATAAATTTGCGGGCTCCCATCAGGTCATTTTCTTATTCTTTTCATTGGCTAGCATCGCTGTCTGTCAATGTAATGACCAACGAAAAAGACACGGGATGTTATGAGTTTCGTGTTCAGCCAATCCTCTGTCGGTTACTAGGAGCGGCAGTGCACATTTAAACGGTAAATAAATCCTATTTGCTCCAAGCAGAAACTAACCAGACCGGACGGTGATGCACGCATATGTTTGTCTCACAGGATCAATTAGGGCGCGTTTATTGATTTCCCCTGCTTGCCTCTGAGCCTTGTCTAAATGATAACGTCATTTAATTATCAGCTGACTAGTTATATTTTCAAATGCATTGTTATAAATTGGAATAATATCTAAATTGACTTTCTGACTACCTGCTGTTATCAGAAGGGCACTGTCACTCTTTATCATAAATCTAGTAGTTGTAGCTAGCTAACCTTTTAGTTTTTTTTCCTCTGAGCTAGCAAGTTAAGTGGATGAATAAATGCATGTGGCTAGCAAATTCACCTGGGTCGAGCAAGGCGTTGTTGTTAGATTATTTATGGCTACCCTAAGCATGCATCTGACACAAGGAGAATAAAAAAATCTGCTGCTCAAGAGAAGTGGTTATGCCCCCATCCCACAAAAACAACTAGCCTACTTAAAATAAGTTCACTTGCTAACTAACATACAGTTGTGTCCAGTAGGCAGCAATGATTTAAAAGATTAAGTTAATGTCAATCGTAATAGGCTACGTGTGCAAACAATGCCCAGAGTTTGGAAGTCAAATGTCGACATCATTCTATTGGCTTCCACAATGTATCACTCGTTTTTTTATCTGCATGTTTAAAATGTGATGACTTAGGTAGCGAACCCCCTCAGTATTCTACCTCCCCTACTCGTTTAGCCACTTGCACGGTAGCAAGCTAGCTAGCCGGGGTAGTGGACGAAAGAGCGGAGAAGAGAAACAAAGGCTGGTCAATATTGCGCGCTAGCTAACGTGGTAGGTCTGGTTATATTTTGTTGTTGTGTCAATTCGGCCATTTAAAAAGGAAATAAACAAAAGACCCACCAAGGGATCATTCAAATATTTGCAAATATTTAAAATACAGCCGGCGAGCTACAGCAGTACTGTAGGCTACGTCTAGAATACTGAACCCAGATAGTTAATCGATAACGGAATGCAACAGACACAGTCTGAAAAAGGTCGAGGACGGACCAGCCTCAATGCAAAATTTACTGCTAAAAATTAAACACCAAAAGAGCGGCTACAACATTTGGAATATATCTAGCTAGCTATTTTGCAAAGAAGGCGGAAGGACTCAGACGGTGAGAGACATACGCGGTGGACCAATGGAAAAAACATCACTCCGTTTCTTTCCAAAAACGTTTCTGACAATTCGTCCCCCCCCCCCCCTTTTTTTTTTTTGCAGGAATCCCAAACAACGGCAATGACCATGTGGACAACCCCACGGATATCTCCCGGGCTGCAAATCGCCTCGCCTTGATACGAGTTTTGATGCGCCGCGGAACGGACGCCGCAGAATCCAGATTTATATTCTGACTTCACCGGTGCTGCTCGCCGCATATTTAATCTCCGTATTTTCTAAATTAACCTTCTCTTCCCACCACACCACCATTTTCATTATTCAGGTATTTCTTCCACTCTAGAGGTGTAGCCCTGTTTACTAATGATCGCTAACGTTGTTTAAGATTTCATTATGAAACATCATTATGGTACAGAATGGCATAGGCTAACGGAGACGGACGGGCCTGATCCTATAGCCTAATCGTGCGCTGGACCGGCTGCTCACTAATGTTAGCTGTCTGCCGCGCATCGTTTTTTTATTTCCTGAATTGCCTACTTGTGAAGTGTAAAGATGTACACTCGTTAACTGCAGTTTGCTGTGGCTTTTGTTATGAAAATGTTATATTTGTTATAATTTACGCAACAGGCTCACGTTGAACAATTAAGGAATATTAAGTTGGCAACAGCTGAAACGGGAACGATAGTGAACTTGCCATCTATTCTAAATATCTAATTTCGCGTGCTTAATAGATGGATAACCTTGGGTAAATGAGCTTAGATTTTTTTTTATAGACTTGCTATTTTCAGGAACATTTTCTCAAGAGGGCCAACATAACGGCAGTGTTCGTAACATAGTTCTTTGCTGGCTTGTAGCAATAGACACCCATTGTGGGTTAAAATGTAGCTAGATAGATTATTGTAGCTTGCTCGCAATGCTACACCAATAATGCACTGATATTTCCATCGGTGTCTTTGCTAGTTAGCTAGCGCATTGCGCATTTGACATGGCAGGGTCTCTATGTTGGAGCACGAACTCGGTGCTGAATTGGAGGTAATGCTACATCTGTTATATAGGTAGCAATACGCCTGTCAATTACAGAACTGGACGAGGAGCAATGCTACAGGACTACCTAGCAGGGGTAACATTAGGGAGATATGCTGAGCTAGCCATTGCTTGCTACATTAAAATCGAATCGATAACCTGTTTTTGCTGTTGCTTGTATAAAGCAAAAAAGTAAGTCACGTGCTGTCTAAATGTATACGGTGGGGTTGGGATGGACAGCGGCAATATGCTGTACATGTTGCCTAAACCGTAATACTCACACGCGCACTTTCTGAGACAGCGTTAGCAGGACCAGGTCCGGTAAATATATAAAAAATAACACGTGCTTGTCAAACGACCTGTTTGGCTGTCGTTGTGATGTCAGCCTATATAGTACGAGGAAACATAATGATTTAATCTCCAACCAGCGCAAACGGAACTATTTTTTCTCTCTCTATTTCATGTATTCTTTTGTTGTCTGTCCGCTTCATCCTCCGTCTTTCCCATATCAGTTACTCTGTCACCCCACCCTGTCTGTTGTTCTCTCTGCCCCCCACCTCCAGCTATCCCCTTAATCCCTGTAAATCTCATTGTTGCTAATATGTCAGATCTATTTTGGTTAGACCCCCCCCCCCATCCTTTTTACATTTTTGTGCATTAAAAGGTGAGCTTGGAACCTTAACTTATAAATGGAACCTTGCTTTTCTCTTATTTATTTAACAATTATTTACCCAGGAAAACCCTTTGAAAAAGCTTTTTTCAACAAATATTCCTTCAACATCCGTTCTGTTGTTTTTAATGCTTTATTTTAACGATCGATGTTTGAACGAGTAAGGCTTCCTAGACCACAAAATGGGTGGAGTTACCTACCATGTGCTGTCAGTGTAGTACAGAGAAAGTCTCGGATCTAAGTCCATGATTGACAGCTTACAGTAGCCACGCCGCGACTGGTGAGCTGAAAATTGGTGGGGCGCAAAACTTTCCTTTAAACTAATCATTTGATCTCAAACTGTTTTAATTAATTTTCAGTGATTAACAAGCATGCAAACGATCTGACTAATCAATTGGAAAGTGACACACAGCTTCTTCGCATTATGTTAGGGAGATGAAATGATAAATGTGATTTAGAAAAATCCGTAATATCTACGCATTGCAGATATTTGCCATAAATACGAGTGTGGAGAAAGAAGTGCATGTATCCGCAAATAATGTTGATTAAAAATGTGCACAATTTTGTACTGAATGAATGAAAATAAATGTAGGCTATACATCCTATAGGCTACTCGCTAAAACTGCCTATTTGGGGAGAGCTGGCTATATATGATAGTATTGTGGATTAATTGTATCGATGCTCAAAGAAAATCAGTTTCCGCCACTGCTTAGTGATGAAAACTGATTTTTCTAAATCGCATTTATCATTTCATCTCCCTAACACAATGCGAAGAAGCTGTGTGTCACTTTCCAATTGATTAGTCAGATCATTTGCATGGTTGTTAATCACTGAAAATGAATTAAAACGGTTTGAGATCGATGATTAGTTTCAAGGGAAGTTTTGCGCCCCACCAATTTTCAGCTCGCCAGTCGCGCTTCCATCACTGCGTTGTATCTGCATATCCTGTTGCGCCAGCGCAGTTGAAAATTTATTTGGGATTTATATTTCACGTCTGGCTGTTATTTATTCAGATTGCTATTCTCTGAAGATAAGCCTTTTCAGTTTTTAGCAGAGGTATGTTGAAGAATGCCACGCAGAACATTTTGTCTAACTTTTGTCTTTTTTTTTTTTTCTTCCACATGTTCCATCCCTCCATATCTACTTGTTGGGCCTTTTTCATTTTCTTTTTGTAGACTGAGAGGAAACGTCTGAAATGAATAAGGATTAGTTCTCAGGGCACTGGTTGGGAGGAGTTGCTTGGGAAGACGTCATTTAAGAGACTAGTGTTTAAAATACTTTTAAAAAAGTAAAATGTTTCAGTCCAGCATCTAAAATGCATGTTCTCAGAACGATTCATCAAAACCATTGATAAATTTTTTATATGACCATAGAATGAGCCCTTGACTCAAGCATACCAGTGGAACTCAAAAGGCACGCATTTACAGGAAGTGTACATTTCCACCGCATTTACTGTTGGCTGGAGTCAGAACATTATAAAGTCCAACGGGTTTTAGAATGTAGCCGTTTTGTTTTTTTAATGTCAATTCTTACATTAAGACTCCCATGTCTTAAATAGCATTTTTTTTTAAGTCACAGAGTCACTGTGATGCAGTGTAGTGTAGTTTGTACATTAATGTCAGCATATTGCCGTTGCTGAGAGGGCGAACAGGAGGTTAGGTCCTCAAGTCTGTGGAGCTGAGCTTCAAGGTCGTTATCGAGACGCTTTGAGGGACCATGTTGGCCCTACTAGTCGCTGGGTCCGTCTTTTTCCCGGGCCTGTTCCTGCTGTCGAAGAACTGCCTCAGGCACATCCCGGCCCTGCGGTGGAGCGAAGGCGACGCGGTTATCGTCTCTGCCAGGTAAGGGGTTTCGGGGGGGGGGAGGTGTGTTCATTGACACAGGCCGACAGGGACGCCGGCATGTCGGGACAGAGAAGTCCCAGGCCGGGGAGGGAGATGCAAATGCAGTTTGTGCAGCCATGCTGCGGTGAGGAGGAGGAAGGTGAGCTCAGGGGGTGATGTATGCAAATTCACTCAAATTGCAAATTAAATTCCCACACCCGTACTGCTCTGCTCTGTATGTGTTTCCTGTCCGCGTGGTCTCCCTGTGAAATTCTTTTAGTCCTGTTTTTTTTTTTTTTGACTTGGCTACATTTGAATAACATTTGCCTGTTCCCCCCTTCAGGCTGGTCTCTTCCATCCAAGCCGTGATGGCGTCTTCAGCCGGTTACATCATCGCGACGTCATGTGACGACATCGTGGAGGACCAGTAAGTAAAATCGCACCCCTTGCGAAGGCTGACGTGAGGAGGAGAGTCACGTGACTCGTGCTCCCCCCCTTGTGGCCGCCGTCGACGCTCAGGAGGAGGGGGAATTGAGTCGCGAGCGAGCCCGGCATGTTGGAGGACGGGGTGCGTCCTGCACACCCCGTTCTGGTGTCCTGCAAACCGGGAGGACGGAGAGATGAACACAGTGGATTTGGAGAGTTGTTGATAAGTTTGTTTTAAATGCGCCGTCGTCCGTGAGGATGGCTACGGAGTGTAGCACAGTGGGTGAGGAACTGGGCTTGTAACCGAAAGGTCGCAGGTTCGATTCCCGGGTAAGGGCACTGCCGTTGTACCCTTGAGCAAGGTACTTAACCTGCATTGCTTCAGTATATATCCAGCTGTATAAATGGATACAATGTAAAATGCTATGTAAAAGTTGTGTAAGTCGCTCTGGATAAGAGCGTCTGCTAAATGCCTGTAATGTAATGTAATGTAATGGCTACAGCCACAGTTTAGCCCTTTGAGAGACTGGGGGTCTTTTATCTGGGCGGGGCTGTTGTCCTGGTTACTAACTCATGCACTAAGCTGGTTGAAGTTGACGTCGGGCTTATGAACAGGGAGCAAAAACCCTTGGCCAGAGAAACTGAAGGTCCTGGGTCTTTACCTGACTTTCCTGCAGTGCATTTGGCTCAACTGTGTTCTCTGTTTAAGATTATTTGTGCCTGTGGAGCTTTATTCTGCTGTGCACGTAACACATTCTTTTGTAAACAAAATTCTGATTTGTGTGAATTTGGTTCTGATGGTACGAAGAGGGCTCAAGTTGCATAGGCATTTGATTTGTGTGAATGTTGGGCTTTCGAAGCAAAGCAGGGAGAACTAGGGAGGAGCGTTGGCTGTCCTTTGCATCTGTTTACTGAGCGGGTGGAACTGGGTTCTTTTTGGGCCACAGTTTTAATTTTTACTTCCTATAGTGCCCATCTTATGACGGTATAGCTCACGTTTACAGGGTATGTTTTAGAGTTTTAGTTCTTTGTATAAACTGTACAAGCCATACAAGTTGGGATTTTAAAATTGTTTATATAATTATAGTTTGTTGTAATGCAGTACACTAGGAAAAGAAAATTTAGGACTTGGACAGTAATTGCGCAGGTCCACAACTGCATTGAATCCATCCCTGTTAATGTTCTGTTGATCTGTGTGTGGATGCTTATGACATCATATCCTGTGTGTGGGCAACATCATAGCCTGTCTCTGTCTCTCCATCAGGCACTGGCTGACCAGCTCCTACATCCTCTTCGCTGTGCCCTACTTTGTATATGACATCTACGCCATGTTCATGTGCTACTGGTACAAGCTGTGGGTCAAAGGTCACGAGGTCGACGTCAGCCCCAAGGCCCTGGGTACAGCGCTCTCCAGCTACCTGCGCCGGGAATTCCTCATGGTCCTGCACCATGTCGTCATGGTCGCCGTCTGCTTCCCTGTCTCTGTGGTAACTTTAACCTTTATACTGTCTATCACACACTCCATCACTATCACACACTCAATCACACACCCACATCACACTCTCCATCACGCACACCCCATCAGAAACTCCATCACACACCCCATCACACTCTCCATCAGAGACCGTTGAGGGGGGGCCCTCACTGGTCCGTGCCCACTGTGCCATGTCACGGCCTTCACCATCTGCCTCCACATCTCCATGGAAACTGCCGCTGTTCGTGACAATTTGGGAAACAAGCATCAGCATGAGTTTAATATTCTTTAGAGAGGCAGGGGATTGATTTGAAAGAGAGGAAGGGGAGAAAGGTAAGATGTGTGTGTGTATGTATGTGTGCGTTTGTATGCACATGCATGTGTGTGTGTGTGTATGTGTGTGTGTGTGTGTGTGCTTGTGTGAGTGTGTGTGTGCGTGTATGCATGTGAGTTTAATGTGGGGGAAAGTCAGCGAGCCTCCTTGTGTGAAAAGTGTAGAGTGTTCATCTCTGTGGGGTGTGCGGTCACTGTGTACACGCTGTCCTAACACCACTGTGGGGTGTGCAGTCACTGTGTACACACTGTCTTAACACCACTGTGGGGTGTGCCGTCACTGTGTACACGCTGTCCTAACACCACTGTGGGGTGTGCAGTCACTGTGTATATGCTGTCCTAACATCACTGCGGGGTGTGCAGTCACTGTGTACACGCTGTCCTAACAATGCTGTGGGGTGTGCAGTCCCTGTGTATATGCTGTCCTAACACCACTGCGGGGTGTGCAGTCACTGTGTACACGATGTCCTAACACCACTGTGGGGTGTGCAGTCACTGTGTACACGATGTCCTAACACCACTGTGGGGTGTGCAGTCACTGTGTACACGATGTCCTAACACCACTGTGGGGTGTGCAGTCACTGTGTACACGCTGTCCTAATGCTGCTGTGGGGTGTGCAGTCACTGTGTACACGATGTCCTAACACCACTGTGGGGTGTGCAGTCACTGTGTATATGCTGTCCTAACGCTGCTGCAGGGTGTGCAGTCACTGTGTAAGTGCTGTCATAACACCACTGTGGGGTGTGCAGTCACTGTGTATATGCTGTCTAACACCACTGTGGGGTGTGCAGTCACTGTGTATATGCTGTCCTAACACCACTGTGGGGTGTGCAGTCACTATGTGTATGTTGTCCTAACACCACTGTGGGGTGTGCAGTCACTGTGTACGTGCTGTCCTAATTCTGCTGCGGGGTGTGCAGTCACTGTATGCGCTGACCTAACACCACTGTGGGGTGTGCAGTCACTGTGTATATGCTGTCCTAACACCGCTGCGGGGTGTGCAGTCACTGTGTACATGCTGTCCTAACACCACTGCGGGGGTGTGCAGTCACTGTGTATATGCTGTCTTAACACCACTGCGGGGTGTGCAGTCACTGTGTACATGCTGTCCTAACACCACTGCGGGGGTGTGCAGTCACTGTGTATATGCTGTCTTAACACCACTGCGGGGGTGTGCAGTCACTGTGTACGGGCTGTCCTAACACCGCTCTTTCCTCTCAGTTTTGGCGGCAGGGAAAAGGGGATTATTTCCAGGGAGTCATGTTCCTGGCTGAGCTCAGCACTCCGTCCGTCTGTCTGGGAAAGATCCTCATTCAGGTAATGTCCTCTGTCACTCTGCTCTGGTCTTAATGCCAGGCTGAGCACCAGTGCATTCTTATGCGACAGTTAACAGGAACTCAGCCTTAATCTAGTGCTGAAGCAGCCTTCGTTGTGTCAATAACCAGCCATCATCCGGGATTTAGTGCTTTGTTAGACAGCCAGACAACCTCTTAAGCTACATTCAGCAATATTCAATATACACAAAGACGACAGCAGAGTATATTTGACATCGATTTTTGAAGTATCTGTTGAAAAGTCACTCTTTGCTTTCCTTCCACCTTACGGCCATTGATCACTAGAGGCCGATGTAATTTTAGAAAATCGAACAAGCTTGATGGGCTTAGTGGTCTAGTTACAGGACAGTTCTGACAAAATGTTTCGCCGAGGATTGCAGACCTTTATGAGATTACATCACGATATTTAATCGCTGTCGATGGCGTGGATGTAGGGTTTTAATCTATGACATTTAGCTCCTAAATTTCTGAATGCAAATGGTTGGAATCATTTTTGTAGCCAAATCTGCACCAGAATGTCTGATACTGAGCTGTTTTTATGATGGGAATAAATTGACTGCTGTGCTGTAGTCTGCTACTTTGTGACTGAGTAATCTGACAGTCACAGAGGAGTCATCGGCGCTTCAGGTGGTTTTAAAGATTACATGGTAATTTAAACATTGGTGGAGTGTGCTGTTTTACAGCCCGTCTGTATAAACACGAAGATAACAATAAGAGAAGATGCTAATAATCTAATGATTACAACGTTAATGTTTTCACTTTGTGTAAAAACATCAGGGTGCACTGTTGATGTCACTTGCCTTGGCGAGGAGAGTCATTGGGTAGGTAGCTTGTTCAGGCCATGTTGAATCAAGATGAACACAGTGCTGGTGCTTTATTGATGTAAGGAACAGCGCTGGTGCTTTATTCAGATTAGCGAACAGCGCTGGTGCTATTTTGAGATTAACGAACAGCGCTGGTACTTTATTAAGTGTAACAGCGAATGGATCAGTTTGGCGACAGCAGCAGCAGCAGTGGTGGTCTTCCCCGGAGCTGGAGTAGAGAGGGTCCCAGTCTAGCTCAGGACTGGGGACGACTTGTTCCTCGTCCTGGAGCTGGAGTAGAGAGGGCCCCAGTGGGACTCAGGACTGGGGACAACTCGTTCCACCTGCTGGGGACCAGTTATGAAAATGAGGGCCTTCTCTCCTCTCTCTGGGGCTCAGGGACGGACATGCAAGGGCTTGTGGGAAGGGTTTGCATGCAGCAGCAGAATTGAGCTAAGGACTCTGGAGTAATACTCTGCTCTCTTTCCCCCCCCCTCTCTCTCTCTCTCCTCCAGTACAAACAGCAGCACACTCTCCTGCACAAGGTGAACGGCGGTCTCATGCTGGTCACCTTTTTTATCTTTCGAGTCCTGCTCTTCCCTTATCTCTACTACGCGTACAGCAGGTAGGGTCTGTCTGTCTGTCTGTTTACAGTGGGTACAGTGCATCTGTCTGTCTGCCTGCCTACAGCAGGTACAGTGCATCTGTCTGTCTGTCTGTCTGCCTGTTTACAGCAGGTACAGCACATCTGTCTGTCTGTCTACAGCAGGTAGGGTCTGTCTGTCTGTCTGCCTGCCTACAGCAGGTATAGCACATCTGTCTCTCTGTCTGTCTGTCTGTTTGCCTGCATACAGCAGGTATAGCACATCTATCTGTCTGTCTGTCTGCCTACAGCAGGTATAGCACATCTATCTGTCTGTCTGTCTGATTGCCTGCATACAGGAGGTATAGCACATCTATCTGTCTGTCTGTCTGTCTGTCCGTCTGCCTGCCTACAGCATTTATAGCACACCTATCTGTCTGTCTGTCTGCCTACAGCAGGTATAGCACGTCTATCTGTCTGTCTGTCTGTCTGTCTACCTGCCTACAGCAGGTATAGCACATCTATCTGTCTGTCTGTCTGTCTGCCTACTGTAGGTGCAGTGTGTCCATCTATCTGCCTGTCCAACTGTCTGTCTGTCTGTCTGTCTGCCTACAGTAGGTACAGTGTGTCCATCTGTCTGCCTGTCCAACTGTCTGTCTGTCTGTCTGTCTGTCTGTCTGTTTACAGTAGGTACAGTGTGTCCATCTGTCTGCCTGTCCAACTGTCTGTCTGTCTGTCTGTCTGTCTGCCTACAGTAGGTACGGTGTGTCCGCACTTCTGTCTGTCTGCCTGCCTGGACCTGCCTGTCTCTTAACTTGTGCTCATTGATACCGGCCTGTCAGTCTGTTTATTTATAAACTACTTTGCTGTCCTGAACCAACCCTGTTTAAAATATCAGTGCTGTCAGCCAATCATCAATCAGCAGTGTTACAGCCCTCTCATGACCTCATGACTCCTCTGGTTTTTGCCAATATTTGCTCTTCCTGCTCTAAGGTTAATGCCCCTTTCCCTCGAAGGTTAACCCTGGTAAAATAACATTTTTGAAATGTGGATTAGTAGTAGTATTAGTCCCCCACCAGGGTGTCAGATCACCCTGATTCTTTAATTAGTCCCACAGGAAAAGTGTGGCAGCAGCTAGATTCTGTGGAATGACTGTATGCCACGTCCTCATGAGTCATTAGAATATTCACTGGAGTAGCGAAGAACATATATATCATTTGTCCACCAGATGGCGCCGACGGCTGCCACTATTCCCTTAGAAAGAAGATGACCAGCGGTGGTGCTATAGCTTTGCCCTGCGCACCTGATCAAAAGTATCAAAAGCAGGTCTGAAATCACAAGGGCAGTAACTAACAGAATATCCGCTATCATTTCTCCATTTTTTTCCTCATAATGCGATTGCTCCGCTCAACCAATTTTTCAATTAAGTGAATTTCAATTAAATTACTGAAATGACTGTATTGACTCCAACTCTGTTTGGCAGTTATAAATGTATTAAAAGGGCAATCCCGAATGGCCTTATCATCAAAGTTTGTAATCTATTATAATTAAGTAAAGTGTTTATTTTAGGTGGCCTGAGTCCAATTAGATATAGTTGGTTGCCAATTTAATTTAATTTCTGCCAAGATGGACTTTACACAGTTGTTTTTACGTAGTGCTGTTTAATATGAGCAGAGTCCACAGGGTAAAACACTGTAAGAATTTAGCCACGGTCACAGGGAGGAAAACAAGTTTATCTGACTCCATTAACCTGTAATGTGTATCAATACAAGTTTGCGTATATGTGTATTGACTGGGGTGTGCTGAAATAGTGGGTAGCAAGACTGGTACCCCGGAGAGCAAGACTATCTACTGCTGCCAGGCATTCATCTAATTGTTCACTGCAATTAAGATCTTCTATCCAAGAATGTAAAGGTGCTACTCATCCGAGAATCTTGCAAGTAATGTTTCTGAGCCGTGAAGAAGCCTCTTTAGCCTGAAAAATGTGTTTGTCCGGGTACCGAATCTAACCTATCCCAGGGAGCCCTAATTAAGGTTCTCCATCTGGTTAGTCTAAATATCCCGGACATTGACCCCTCTACTATTTATCTGAAATAACACTAGGGCCCATCTGGACAGTGACTCAGACAGCTATCCCAGACCAGCTGCACTTCCGGGTAGTGAACTTATTAATATGCCCAGGGGGTAACCTGAGGGGGGTACCAGGGGGTAACCTGAATATGGTGTTACCCCAGGACCGCATGCAAGGCCAATGCACACAATGGTGCCAGGAGAACTGTCAGGCAGATTCTTCCCTGATGTTCCTTTGGACTTCCCTTAAATGCAGTCCTGAGCAAGCCTTCCGCATTACACACTTCCCTTTGTATGCCCAAATAGCAAGGTTGAGCAAGGTACTTAACCGAAATTGCTTCAGTATATATCCAGCTGTATAAAATGGATACAATGTAAAATGCTATGTAAAAGTTGTGTAAGTCGCTCTGGATAAGAGCGTCTGCTAAATGCCTGTAATGTAAATAAGGTCTGGACAGGAATCCCCACCACCAAGAGACCTCCATCCCCCCCCACTCTCCTCCAGGAAGTATGCTTCTCCTTTACAGTCAGGGGAACAATTAAAATCTAGTGACAGTGATAAGATACTTTGTATGATGGAACGTGATCTCATGCTTTTATCTGTAATTCTCTTAAATACTGTTCTTTGGAGGCCTAAGGTGGTGGCCCTTCGAAAATCCAAACACTTGGAGTATGTAGGGAATATATATCTATCTATAAATATATTTTACTTTCCCCTCTATGCATACTTGGGATCAGAACCTCCCTATTCCATCTCATAACAGCTCAGTGTGCCTGCATAACTATGTACTGTATCATATATATTTTGCATTTTAGTTGATATTATTCACAGTCCACCACATTTATCATATCATTCCCAGTTATTTGCATGCACATACATATAATGCTTTCTTTCAGTCCATAATGTGGGTAATGGTCAACCAGGTTCCCGTCTGGCCCAAAAGGTGCCTGTGGGTGCTTTTACAACATGAACACAGACACTGTCCTGGTCATCTGTGTATCCTCCTTCCTGCAGGCCACAAGTTGGTGGGATGACGTCAGTCTCCAGGCTGTGAGACCGTTGTCTTTTGAGCTGTGTTTACAGCCTTCTGATCTTTACAACTCCAAATGATTAAAGTCCAGAGACGGTTAAAATTGCAACAGTGCAACCTTAACAACAGTAGCCAAGTGAACTTCCCTTCATGGGTTAATTGTCACGCACACCAGCTCTTTGAGCTAAATCTCAATTTGAATCGCTGCTGTCATTTTCAGTCCAAGAAACTTCATCTGATCACCTCCAGTATATATTGTACACACCAGGTGAAAACAGCCAACATCAAATTAAATGAATTCTGTTATATGGGATTATGAAGTTGTCACTGGAATTTTCAGTTGGCTTGACTTGAAAAGTCACTGCTAATTTAGCCAGCGCTAAATGGCTAAGTGTAGGTGTAAAAGCTGTACATGTTTGAGTATGTAGCCAGCGCTAAATGGCTAAGTGTAGATGTAAATGCTGTACATGTTTGAGTATGTAGCCAGCGCTAAATGGCTAAGTGTAGGTGTAAAAGCTGTACATGTTTGAGTATGTAGCCAGCGCTAAATGGCTAAGTGTAGGTGTAAAAGCTGTACATGTTTGAGTATGTAGCCAGCGCTAAATGGCTAAGTGTAGATGTAAATGCTGTACATGTTTGAGTATGTAGCCAGAGCTAAATGGCTAAGTGTAGGTGTAAAAGCTGTACATGTTTGAGTATGTAGCCAGCGCTAAACGGCTAAGTGTAGATGTAAGAGCTGTACATGTTTTAGTGTGCGTGGTGGTATCTAGTGGTCCGTCTCTCTGCCCTGTCCCAGGTATGCCTCTATCCCGCTCTACATGGTTCCCCTGTCCGTTCCCTGGCAGTGTAACCTGGGGGCTGCCCTGCTCATGGCCCCTCAGCTCTACTGGTTCTGCCTGATTTGCCGAGGGGCTTTCCGCCTGTTCACTGGCTCCTCCCGCTACCGCCGCCCGCCCCCCACCCCCTGTGCCGACTCGGACCGCAAGGACCCCCTGCCCCCCCCGGCCAACGGCTACAGCGCCCCGGAAACGAAGAGAGAGACCAACAGCCTCTGAGGAGGGCTGGGGGGACTCCGGGAGGGGTGGGGGGGAGCAGGGGAGGGGATCTTGAAACCAAGGAGCGTCGGTTGGGAAGCCGTCAACTGAAACTCTGGGGCTTGTACTTTAGTGTATTTTAACATAAAAAAAAGACAAAAACTGGGGCCTGCACAGAAAGGGATGGAGTAGGGCTTAGAGAAGCAGCCACACAGCAGGTAAGAGAGGTGTTTTGGGGGGGGTGGGGGTGGGAGAGACGGACGCCACTCGCTGTCCATCCTCCCCCCATCAGTCACTGCTAGTCCTCAGTCGCCATGGCAGGAGAGCGTCCGGCGGGAAGGGGACGGAACGGCGCGGTCGCAACGAGCCACGGGGGACTCGCTCGCCCCGAGGATGAACCCGGCTTTCAGAGTGAAGGAGGGAGAGAGAGAGGGAAGGAGAGAGTGAGTGAGAGGGAGGGTGAGAGAGACAGACAGAGGGAGGGAGAGAGAGACAGAGAGAGGTAGTGGGGAGAGAGAGGGAGGGAGAGAGAGAGGGAGAGAGAGAGGGTGAGAGAGGGAGGGAGAGGGAGGAGAGAGAGAGAGAGGTAGAGGGGAGAGAGAGAGGTAGAGACAGAGAGAGAGGTAGAGGGAGGGAGGGAGAGAGAGAGAGGTAGAGGGGAGAGAGAGGGAGGGAGAGAGAGAGGGAGAGTGAGAGAGGGTGAGAGAGGGAGGGAGAGAGAGAGAGAGGTAGAGGGGAGAGAGAGAGGTAGAGAGAGGGAGAGAGGTAGAGGGAGGGAGGAGTCTAGCCTGGCGCCAGAGGTGGGGGCTCTGCAGTAATGGTGGCATTGGCGGGAGATGCCAAACACAGCAGGCGGGTGGTGTATGAAATGCTATCTGAGCGTTCTGATCTTTCAGGTGCAGGAATAGGAATGTATCATACTGTATATCTTAGTAAATAATTGTAGATAACCAGCTCAGCTTATCAAAGAATGAAAGCCCCAGTATTTCAGCTGCAGTAATTCATGCTTATTATCTCCTGTTTGCCCGCCGTTACCCAAACAATGCTGTTAGCTCTCTGACAGCCATGTGCTTCGGGGAGGAGGGGTCCCTGATTCCGGAACATTCTGCCTCGCCTGTCCTCTTTCTCTCTCGCATTGCTTTTCCCAGCGCCTATTTTTTTATTTATTCTTTTATTTATCATTTATTTATTTTTATTTATTTGCAAGGAAGGAGAACTTTCTTTAATGTGACAAGTGTACATAGTAATTGAACTTTTTGGTCTCATCTGTTACTTGTTTTGATCCTTTTTAGGATTTTATTGAATGTTAAATTTTGTCAGTATGTATATTTATATATATATATTTATGCATACACTACATGGCCAAAAGTATGTGGACACCTGACATCCAACATCTCATCTAAAATTATGGGCATTAATATGGAGTTGGTCCACCCTTTGCTGCTATAACAACTTCCACTCTTCTGGGAAGGCTTTATACTAGATGTTGGAGCATTGCTGCAGGGATTTGCTTCCATTCAGCCAGAATAGAGTTAGTGAGGTTGGGGACTGATTGGGCGATTAGGCCTGGCTCACAGTCAGCATTCCAATTGACCCCAAAGGTGTTGGATGAGTTGAGGTCAGGGGTCTGTGCTGGCCAGGCAAGTCGTTCCACACCATTCTAGACAAAATCATTGCTATATGGACCTCACTGTGTGCCCGGGGGCATTGTGTAGCTGAAACAGGAATGGGCCTTCCCCAAACTGTTGGGGAAGAACAAAATCGTCTAGAATGTGATTGTATGCTGTAGCATTAAGATTTGCCTTCGCTGGAACTAAGGGGCATAGCCCGAACCATGAGAAACAGCCCCAGACCAAGGAATGTCCAGATACTTTACAGTCATATAGGGTATATATACTGTGAGGAAGAACTTGACTGGCCTGCACAGAACCTTGCCGAAGTATAAATGCAAAACGTGCGACAAAGTATAAATCGGGCTTGATGTTCTTCTGGCTGACTGGAAGCAGATCCCTGCAGCTATGCTCAAACATCTCGTATAAAGCATTCCCAGAAGATTGGAGGTTGTTATAGCTGCAAAAGGTGGACCAACTCCATGTTGATGCCCATAATTTTAGATGAGATGTTGGATGTCAGGGGTCCACATACTTTTGGCTGTGTAGTGTATACACTGACAAATTAATATAGTTATTTGTGTGTTTTTTGTTTTTTTATTTATATTTGATTAAGGACTGTGAT
The DNA here is from genome assembly GCA_039654925.1 of Anguilla pacifica. NCBI lineage: Eukaryota > Metazoa > Chordata > Actinopteri > Anguilliformes > Anguillidae > Anguilla > Anguilla pacifica. The sequence continues at coordinate 9,806,859 of CM077300.1, read as the reverse complement.
TTTAGTACGGGTATTTTATTTATATTCCACTTAAGGATGCTGTTCTTTATCGAGCTCCATTTCTGTGTCGTTCGGGAACACAAGCAGCAGATTGGGACAGAAAGGGGAAAGCAGGCTGAAGGTTCGGAGGAGGTGCGGTGATGTGTTTTTCATTCCAACTGACTCTCTGCCCAGGAATGCTGCAGCCGTAACCACGGTAACAGCGCCTCGCGGAAGGACTGGACGCTGCTGATCCGCTGGGCGCTAAGGTGTACAGGACCAATGGACGTGACCCCCCTTGGGAGCGCTATAAAATAATACAGTATTATGTAGCATAGAGAAGGTCACAGGATATAGGTAGCGTAAATGCACAGACTTGTGTTTTAACATGGGCACCACAATAAGTGGACACTGCACTGAGAGATTAACCTGCGAACTGGTTGACGAAAGCATTAGTAATATGCTGCGAGAAGGGATTCATGGAGTGGGACATACGTGGTAGCCGCTAGATTGGCTCTGAACTTCTGAGGTCCGGCGTGTCTGTTTGAAGAGCACGAGAGTCATATTTCTGTTGAACTTTCAAAAGTGCTGTTAACTGCAAATGCTATCACAATGGATCTCAAAAGAGCCAGTGGCTGAAAATAGTAAACACTCGTTAATACTCATGTGTACAGTAATCCGTTAAACTGGTGGAAATTCTGATTACGTAGGCTTTGATCTGAAGGTGGAAGAGACCGCTACACTTCTGAAATCAAGTAAATGTAATATCAAACCTTGTATCAACAAGTAGGCTACTGTTTGGACTGTGAATTGCGATGGAAAAAGCTTGAAAGCTAAAAAATACTATTCCCCAATACTCTTGCAGTTTGCTACAGTACATGTGGTTTTCACTGAAAGTATTTAATCTGACGTATCTTCCAGAATCTGTATCTTTATTTATTTATGATTTTTCTTATTTATTTGGGAGGTGTTGAATGTACATATTTATACATATAAATTATATCTATACAATATTCACTGTATCTGCCTCTGTTCCTGTTCTTTTCCCCATGAAGGCTGCACTGTAACCAGTTTTCCCCAGACGGTGATAGGCCTACATTCTGATGTTCTCTCTTTTGGGTTGTGAGCTCCTCTCTGTGTAGAGACTGGGCAGGCTGAAATACGGACTGGTACGGACGGGTTAGTGGACAGGAGTCGACTAACATACAGTATCAACGGAAGGATTGATTAGCACGCTGATTGGTCAGATTCACACCGCTGTCATCAGTTCAGACTAAAGACCAAACTACAAATGCTTTGTCACACGGTCCGGATAAGAGTGATCTGTAGATTGATATGTTATTGTGTGGTTCTGTCAGAAAAAAAATCGCAGAGATGTAGGCCTATCATTATTTCCCTAGATACTGAAATCTGAAAAATATTGCCCCCAGAGAGTGACCACATTGGAAACTAGACCGTAATAGTTCAAAAATAATTTAGAATACAAAATTCAAACACCAGATATATTTGCTTTGGTGGGGAAGGAATACGTGTAAAAACCGAAGTGATTCTGAGACAAAATGATTTTAGATACAATGATCTTTGGGATGTTTTACTGGAGTAAGGCAGCTGGCGAAGTTCTTAAAGTGAATACCGTGATCTTATAAATACGATCTTGCAACTTCACATTCCAGTTTAGAGAATTCTTTTTAGACAGCATGACTTAATTTGAATTTGACAAATAACTGTTTTGAGAAAAAATGTGAAAACAGGTTTGATTATTTCTCCTTGAATGCAAGTCCTACATTCTTATATTAACAGTTTTATTAAATATTTAAATGGTTTGTGGTACCAATATCAAAATAGAGGTCGCATATTGCACATTTTAAATGACACATAAAGTAGGGTAATTTTTCCTCGCAGATTTTGGGCAGTCCATATTCAGAATGGCTACCAATAAACAATGAAAAGCAAGTAGCCTAAGCCATTGAATTTCGGGATGTACGCTAGTATCGATTTCTAAAATCACATACAATTTAGCCTAGATAGATGGAAAATTAGACGCCCACGTTTGCACCCATTCTGGCATCAGATTCAACTGTCAGGTAACTGCGTAGTCCGCGACTTCAGACATTCCCCGCATTGCAGCAACGAACAAACGAACGTTGACACGACTCCGGATATTTTGTGCTCTGATTCATTCTAGTCTTTTTATTTATACGGTTCGGGCGGAGTAAGCGAATTCAATCTAGCTACTGGATCATCTTGCCAATCGGTAAAATGACGCAAGTTCCCGGAGATACCTCTTCCGGGATCACGCCCACGTATTTCCATACCTTAAAGACAGAAAGTGAAGTTCGTATTTAAAGAAATTTACGTGCGGAAGGATCTTCGGGGAACAAATTAAAAAAAAAATTAATGGTAAGACAGCCACTTTGTATTCCTTTAATGTACAATCTTGGACATCAGTCCAACCGTTAAAACGGGGATTGTTTGATGGCAGACTAATCATGAAGTTTAGCAATGACGTTAACAAACACAGGTTATGTCGACATAACCCCTAGTTTGTTAAAAAAGAAAATAAAAACCTAGTTTGTTGGTGACTGTTTTTGAAAGGAAGACTTTGCACGAAACCAATTATTCAGTTAACACTTCCTGGTTCCTGTTTTTAACAAAGCTAACTAAATTGCTCAAATGTCCGTTTTCACTGGCGTTTTGTGTAAGGTTTTTTGTTGTTAAATGTTGTGTATCTTATGAATTTTGTATTTTCATCTGAAAAAAGGACTGTCTCCAGATCGACGTATGAACTTGTTTTCACGCCCTCAACGGTTGTTCACAAACGTCAAAACTCGTGTCATTGTTTATTATGTGATGATAGATTGATATTGAAAAGGTGGTGGGGTTGCGAGTTTAATGCTTAGCAACCGTGAACAGTGCATGGACGGCGACTTGTCCCACTGGAACAAATGGCAAGAACCAAACCTATCTCTGAATCTCTCTCTATATCGGTTTCTCTCGGGATACCGCTGCTTCCGTTTCATATCCCATAATTTATGTTCTCATATTGCATCCTCTTATTATAGCAACTTGCTTCAGTGTATCGTCCCTCCTCAGCATGACTGGTACAAAACAGAAGGGCAGATTCAGTCCGTATTGTTTTTCTCTGAGTTTATTTGAGGGCCAAGCAGCAAGGATCCCACTAGCTACACCGTTGCGTATATACAGCAATTAAAAAAACAAAAACAAAAAACAAAAACACTGACATTCTATGTTATCCACTGGTTTCGATTGATATTTTGCCTGTTCCCATTCCGCAAATAAATTAACAAATGAAATAGAAACGAAATAATTTTGTTTAGAAAGATACATATGTAGAATTTTAATGAAAATATACTTGCACACACACACACACACAAGACAGAAATAAAGACAGGCCCATGCACATAATGAGAAATATGAGCCTGAGAGAGCATGCTTTTTTCCATCTTGTTCTTTTGCTAAATATATAAAAACAAAATATCACAGCTTTAGTCAGCCAAACATGGTTAATTATGTAACGTTTAAATCAACCACAGGCCTAAACGAAGGCATTTTAAAATGAAAAATGCATTTAAAACCGAAAAAGCAGCCTTATTCAGGAGTCGCAATTCAAATAGGACAGATTTTGATTTAGCTGAGTCCTCAGATTAAACTAAACATATACGCCATAGTGGTTGGAAAGAAACGAACTGGGTTTTTGATCAGATCTAATTATAAATGCCATTCCAAACTAGATCTTTGCAATGTCGTAATTTATATTGACATTCACAAATGTGAAATGGATACAAGAGCAATGTGAAATTCAGCCGTCGGTATGCTTGGCTGCTGACCCCTGTGACTTACCAAAGGCTGGACCTGTGGCTTGGGGAACAACAGACTTGGCTTAAAACAGAGAGGAATACGGCAGTGGACAACACGCACCGTGTTGTTTAAAATATGTATCACTTTACGCAGCGATGTCACTACAAGCTTTAAGTAGAGGACATTCACACCTTGAATGGTCGAACTTGTGAGGCTCAGACACTTACAAGCTATCGCTAGGGCAATGAAAGTTATTAGCATAAATGTGCTACAACCCTCTCCGCTTACCACCAGATTTAGGGTTCTCCCCTCCCAGAGTCCACCATGTACAGCTCTGTACAAACAGACAAAAGGAAAAAAAAGAGAAGAAAAGCAACTGGTGTGTCCACAGAGGCAACACCCAGTCCTGCTGCCCCAATACCAGGCAATGTGGCTGACCGACTAGAAGACGAGCCCAACTAATGACTCCGATGAAGGGGCAAACTCGGCATGCAGTAAGAGTGGCACAGGGAATCGGCAGGGCTTCCTGAACAAACATTCATTGGTCACCTTGTTAAAAGCCCAATATAAAACATTCAATTTTAATATCCTCAAAATGTACATCCCTATCACTTTCAATGGCAATAAAAATGACCAAAGTTTGTTTAATATTATTAAAAGTATGTACCTGATATGCTGGGTTACACACACACCAACGCAGACAGCAAACAATACACACACACATGCACACACACACATACACACACACACACTTACACGCGTACACACACACGCACGCAGACACACACGCACACACACACTCACACACGCACACAGACACACATACACACAGCAGTTTTACTGTTCACCTGTTCCCTCCTTCCTCCCGAAACTGAACCGCTTACTGATCTGACTTAATTAATTCTCTGGAGGTAAAATGGTGCTTGCCAGCAGCAGGTGCCATCAGCTACACTACATTCACTTTGTGACTACAAACCTACTCCTTCCGCAGGAAAGTATGGCAGCCATGAACTAATGAAGTGGAGATTAGGCATGGCGTCGAACAAAAGAGGCTGTATCTCAATGAATTTCCATCAAATCTTCATCGAAACTCGTGTCACGACCCATCTGAAGGGAAGGACGAAAGAGGGAGAGGACACACGATTAAAGGAGTAAACTGTAGTTTTAATGATGAATGCTCTGCACGGTGTACAGCGAAGGTGTTGAATGTCACAGCAGCATTCCTTATACAGCATCTATTAGCTGCGTTTCCCTTTGTTGCGTAACGGCCATTGCATACCATTCGATTTCAACCGCTTCTGAAATCCTTTGCGTAGTATTTTACATCCTGTTCCGAGCTAACAGTGATTTTACGAAACACTTTTTGACTTGGATATGACATTCATTTCAAAGCCTCATCATTGCACATCAGGCAGCCTATATGCAGTAGCATTGTCTTTATTCAGCTATATAAACACCCAGAATGCCATGCTGTGTATGCTGTGGCCAACCTCATAATGTTTAATTTACAGTGATGAGGCTTGGGACTCCCAATCGCTGCTTGCGGCTATACTTATATATTCTCATTGTATCACACGCTGTCATTTTCTCTTTCCCTCCTTATATTGGTGTCTGCTTTTCAAGTTATATGCAGAATCTTTGATTCAGAGATTGGCTTGTCTTGTGTAGGCTGTGTTTTAGCGTTATGGTGCTTGTGCAATAGGGCATTTCATGCTGTCGTTTTTGATCAATTGCTACCCTCTGTTTGCTCTGAGGGGTTTGGTCCGGGGGTTTGGTTGTCATGTGTGTCAGGATTGTGGTCTGACCGCTTGTGTGCAGTGTGTTGAAGTGCTCGCATTGTATTGGAGCTGCGTAGCCAACTCTGGGTGGGGTTCAAAGGAATTAACAGTGCATTGCACAAGCCTCTGTTATCTTTCTAAGTGTTTTACTGGTGTTTGTGCAGTGGTTGGAGGAGAATCAGAGGAACCCTGGCCAATGGCGGCAGTGGGTTCTGCCGCCCACTCAGCAGGGAAGTAAGGCCCATGTAGGAGATGTGGGTGCAGGGCATTGGTGTTCTCACCGTGTCACATGACTCCAATCACTGTGTCACATGAATCCAGTCACTTCAGTGCACAGAGAATATTAACAGGTATGTACAGGTGAGAGACTCAGTGCACAGAGAATATGAACAGGCGTGTACACGTGAGAGACTCACTTCAGTGCACAGAGAATATTAACAGGTGTGCACAGGTGAGACACTGACTTCAGTGCAGAGAATATTAACAGGTGTGTACAGGTGAGGGACTCAGTGCAGAGAGAATATTAACAGGTGCGTACAGGTGGGAGACACACTTCAGTGCACAGAGAATATTAACAGGTGTGTACAGATGAGGGACTCATCTGTACAAAGGACGGAGTGTGGGTAAGGAACTGGGCTTGTAACCGAAAGGTCGCAGGTTCGATTCCCGGGTAGGACACTGCCGTTGTACCCTTGAGCAAGGTACTTAACCGAAATTGCTTCAGTATATATCCAGCTGTATAAATGGATACAATGTAAAATGCAATGTAAAAAAATGCTATGTAAGTCACTCTGGATAAGAGCGTCTACTAAATGCCTGTAATGTAACGTAATGACTCAGTGCAGAGAGAATATGAACAGGTGCGTACAAGTGGATGGAAAAGCACAGTCTCTGCTTTTAGGGACGTGTCTGGCCCAGTGCCTTCCACACATACCTCACCAGGGTGTACTGCTCTATATAAGACCAAAAACCTTTGCGCCATGCTTGAAATGTGGTTCAATAACTGGACTTGTTTTTTCAAAGACAGCAGTAGAGATGTGCAGAGACTAGGTGGTGTCTATTCAATCAGCAAAAATATCTGTACCTATTTCAGTGTGACATGAAATATGTTAAAAAAAAAAAAAAATACATGGTTTTTCCTTGCATTGAGTAGAGCTAAGGAAGCAAGGAAAGGACAGAAGGGGGTAAAATAAGCGATCGGAAAGAGTCCACAGTCAACGCTTCAGGCGAGAATACTTACAGACTGCGCCGCCAGGGAGGCTCGCATTATGAGCTTTTACTTGATTAATGCCGCTTGGCGGGTTTCCGTGGCGAACGGAGGACGATCCTGCGGTGCGCTCAAACCGGTCAGTCGACCAACGCTCGTGCGATTAACCAGCGAGCAGCCTGGAGCACTTACGACAGGCAGCGTGCCATTCGAAGGGAGCGAAGCTCGCGCGCGCCCGCAGCCGAAGGGAGAAGAGGAAGTGACGCGCTAACGGCGGAAATCGCCACGGGAACGCAGTAACTCCAGGGACAAGCCGTGATCAATCCGTGCTTGACCCGCGAAGGAGAGGATCTGCAATGGAACGGCTTGCATCCAAGCAGGCTGTCCGGGAACAGTTCGCTCTGCTGAGGACAAAAATAAAATGCAGCCTAGCCCCCGGAAAACAGTTTGGTCTTCCCCTACAATTAGTGGCAACCAAGGAGCACGTCTTAGTAGGGAATATTTGTAGGAACTTAGTAGGAATTTGTGTAAATGATATATTTATGAGCATTAAAAGGTATGAATACAGTTAAAAGGAAGTCAAAGCAAAGACTGCTCTACAGATTATGAGTTTTGCAGTTGCCTATTATTAAAAAAAAAAAGTTATTGCTTTATGAAAATTGTGTAATTAATGGTGTCCAGGTGCTCTGTTAATCACCCAGATGTATCTGGAAGTGAACGTGCTCCGTCTCTGGAGCGGTGGAGTGGAGGCCGTCGGCCCGGTCGCCACCGGCTGACCTGGCAACCCTGTGCTCCCGCTGCTTATGGGAAAGGAAGGGTAGGTTTGAACACAGCAGTATGGTGGTGTTATAGGAGAGAGAAACTCCGCAGTAAGACTCGATAATCAATGGAGAAAGACCAAAGGTGATCCATGGAAACGAAGCCACCCCCCTCCCCCTACCAGGCACAAGGGTGCAGCTGATGACTAATCAAGATCCAGACACATGACTGCTGGTCATCCCACCAACGCCGCCCTTGCCCTAACCATAAATTAAATGGTGCATTTCCTGTCAGGAGTCCCAGTGCCCAGCAGGCACACAGTGTCCACGTAGTGCTGGCACTTCTGTTCAAAAACAAAAAGCTTTATTCATAAAACTCCTGTGCCTTTGACCCTGCAGGCTCTAGAGGAATGCTCCGCTGTTTCTCTTTTTCATCTCTCCTTCTCTCTCTCTCTCTCTCTCTCTCTCTCTCTCTCTCTCTCTCTCTCTCTCTCTCTCTCTCTCTCTCTCTCTCTCTCTCTCTCTCTCTCTCTTTCTCCACACAGATGTCTGTAAGAAAGGGAGGAAGCAAGGGCCCGGAGGTAGGAGACGAGGGGATGGGCGCGTCGATCATTCGGATCCCCCCCCACCACTACATCCACGTCCTGGACCAGAACACCAACATCGCCCGGGTGGAGATCGGGCCCCGGACCTACATCCGCCAGGACAACGAGAGGTCGGCCATGACGGTTGCATAACCGCGCGCGCAATCGCCCGCGATTGCGGTACAGCCCAAAAGCGAATGTAGCGCGCTCCGTTTAACGGCATCTGCCACATCAGGGGTCTAACGGCTCGCTGAAAAAACAGCAGGACCTCAGAGACAGACACTCGATTTGTTATGCGCCGAGCGGTCTGCCCAGTGTGTGTGCAATGGGAAATAGAAAGTGCAGTTGTACCTGTTAAGAGCCATTATTGTGACAGGTCCAAAAATGTGAAAAATTAAACGAAGAGGTGTCGCACGTTCCCGATTACTGCTGGTTTGTTTTGTGGCTCTTAGGATAGTGGCTACAAAAAATAAGGCTACTGTAGTGTAAGTATATGATTGTGATCGTTTATAAGAAAGACACAATCATGACAAGATGGTGCAGATCAATTATCCTGCTTGCGCTATGTCTGTAAGCACATCACACTGGGTTAACCTTTGTATCTGGCTGGGCGCTGGCCCATAGGTATCAAGATCTTTAGTCAGCGTGACATTGGCTTTCCAACAATACAAAAACATGATTACATTGTATTATGGAGAGCCTAAGGTTCACATATTGCTGATTCAGAAGGATGTTTTGCAACTGAGCGCTGTCTCTTTATCACACCCACTGACTCCCTGTCGGCACAGTAAAGAGTCTGTTTTCCTTTTGGGCGTCTGATAAGAGGCGGACTTCTGTGAACTGCCCTACACAATAAAGGAATCCAATTCTTTAGACTGGGATATTTTCACAACAAAGTTGTTGAAGGTCCAAACATCAGAGTTTGGAATAAGCCCTATTCCTGTTGCATTTGCGTCTTGGAGATGTTCTTATAATAGAACTGGCTCTTAAATATTACGTCATAAAAACAGGATCTTATTCGCAGGCCTGTTTCATTGTTGAAATATGGCCTGATATGCGTGCAGCCGCCTGCCCCTACCCCGGCTAAGCTGCGCTGCTATTGGTCCAGAGGGCTGCGCAGGCGGACTGCGCAGACGGACTGCAGGCCCCTGCCCGGCCAGATGCACCGCACAATCTTCCGGCTGCGCAAGTGTGACTGTGGGCGGTGTCTCCCTCAATTGTTTCCCCAGGGTGCTGTTTGAACCGGTGCGCATGATAGTGGTTCCGCCCCGACACTACTGCGTAGTGAAGAACCCGGTTGCCCGCGATGACGAAGGCCAAGCCCAGTTCGACCAGCTGGGACAGGCCAAGCTGCGGCATGCTGACCTGGAGATCCGTCTGGCGCAGGACCCCTTCCCCCTCCACCCAGGAGAGGAGATAGAGCAGGTCTGTGGCCTTGTCTCCCCCGCTCTACCTGCCTGTGGCCCTGTCTGAGCCGCTCTACCTGCCTGTGGCCCTGTCTCCCCCACTCTACCTGCCTGTGGCCCTGTCTGTGTCCCTATCTCACCTGCTCTACCTGTCTGTGGCCCTGTCTGTGTCCCTGTCTCACCTGCTCTACCTGCCTGTTGCCCTGTCTGAGCCGCTCTACCTGCCTGTGGCCCTGTCTCCCCCGCTCTACCTGCCTGTGGCCCTGTCTGTGTCCCTATCTCACCTGCTCTACCTGTCTGTGGCCCTGTCTGTGGCCCTGTCTGAGCCGCTCTACCTGCCTGTGGCCCTGTCTGTGGCCCTGTCTGAGCCGCTCTTCCTGCCTGTGGTCCTAAGGCAACAGTGGCAAGGAAAAACTCCCCGGTAACAGACTCAAGGGGGGAGCCCACTCTCTTATGGCTGGCTCAGGGTGTAGGTTTAAATGGCCCACACGGTCAGTGAGTCTATGTTCACTTTGTCTCTCTCTATCATTCTGTCCCTCTCTCTCGCTCTCTCTCTCTCTCTCTCTCTCTCTCTCTCTCCCTCTCTCTCTCAGGATATCACAGTCCTGCAGGTTGTGTACCCAGACACAGCGCTCCGGCTGCAGGCCCTCCTGGACTTTGAGGAGGAGGGAGGGGAGAAAAGAGTGGCGGGAGACGAATGGCTGTTTGAGGGACCAGGTGTGTCAGGCTGTCGCCACGGTTACGCGCTGTGCTGTCCCTGTGCTGTGCTCTGTGCTGTCCCTGTGCTGTGCTTTATTGGTTTGGTGTGCAGAAAATTGAACATAAAGTCAAGAAATGCAAAACATGCAGAAAGAGGACAGGACTTTTCCCCTTTATGTAACTTAGTGATGTTTCTGACAATTTATGGAAAAACAAGAGGATCTGAAGGAAAACTGCAAATACTGTTTTGTTTATTTTTTTTTGCTGTTGTTTGTGTCCACAGGGACCTACATCCCCAAGAAGGAGGTGGTGGTGCTGGAGACGGTGAGGGCCACTGTTATCCAGGAAAACCAGGCCATTCGCCTGAGAGCACGCAAGGAGGGCGTGGACAGAGGCGGGGTGCACAGGGTCACAGGTGTTTTTCCCCGTACCCCTCTTACCTGTCTGAACCCCAAAACTCTCCTTGTGTACCGCAGAATTCCCTCTCTCCCTCTGTGTACCCCATTACTCCCTCTCTCCGTGTGTACCCCAGAACTCCCTCTCTCCCTGTACCTACCCCATAACTCCCCCTCTCCCTGTGTGTACCCCAGAACTCCCTCTCTCCCTGTGTTTACCCCAGAACTCCCTCTCTCCCTGTGTATACCCCAGAACTCCCTCTCTCCCTGTGTTTACCCCAGAACTCCCTCTCTCCCTGTGTTTACCCCAGAACTCCCTCTCTCCGTGTGTACCCCATTACTCCCTCTCTCCCTGTGTGTACCCCATTACTCCCTCTCTCCCTGTGTGTACCCCATAACTCTCTCTTTCTCCCCCACTCCTCTGCCTCCTTCATGCTGTTTTTGCCCTCCCTCTCTTTCTGTTGCTCCCATCAGGAGAGGAGTGGCAGGTGAGCAAGGTGGGAGCGTACCTGCCTGGCGTCTATGAGGAGGTGGTGGACATCGTCAACGCTTTCATCCTCACCGACAAGGTTAGCTTCTCCCTCCCTCCTTTGCGTTCTCCCTTTGCATTGCAAAGCATTCCTCCGGGTGACCAAAGCTCCACAAAGAAAGATGTAACAAAACTGTCGCTGCCAATCAGCACGGTGGAATTGGTTTTAAATCTACTACGTATCCGATATCTGGCCATGTGACTTGTGTTCGACCACCCAATCCGACCAATTCTTTAAATTAATTTTTTTATCCCCTCTCTCAAGTGTTTTTTTCGTTACTCCCCACGGGATACGGTGTTGGCTTCCACGCTTTTGCCAGGAGACAAGTAAGAAAGACGTAGCTTGTCTCAGCACATGAGTCCAAATTGTCTGTTTGTAAAATTGTGCGCACAGTTGCCCCAAAATGTTAAAATGTGGTCTGAGCAGCATGGCCTGGTGTCTAAGCACAGCTCGTGTAGGACTGTCCTCGTTTACGGTGACGCGGGGGATGTGACCTCAGTTCCGGTGACGCTGCTCGTCCGTCCTCGTGTTCGGTGATGCTGAGCGCGCCCGGGTTCAGCTTTCTCAGGCAGAGTGGTTTTTCTCCTCGTGCCCGTGCCCGTGCCCGAGCTGACTCCGCCTCTGCGTCCTCCCAGAAAGCGCTGCACATGCGCGCCCTGCGCCCGTTCCGCGACCAGGGCGGGCGGAACCGGCGCACCGGGGAGGAGTGGCTGGTGACGCTGGACGACCGCGAGGTGCACATCCCCTCGGTGTCCGAGGAGGTGGTGGGCGTGGTGGACGTGACGGTGCTGAACCCGCGCCAGTACTGCGTGATCCTGGACCCGGTCGGGCCCAACGGAAAGCCTCAGCTGGGCCAGAAACGGGTTGTCAAGGTGAGGCTGGCGCGCGGCGCCGCGATTCCCCTCGCGGCCTCCAGCGAAGGGGGGGGTTCCCCTCGGCCGTCGCCGATCAGCACTTCAACCAGTCATACGTCTGCAACCATGACTTTGCTGTGGACACATTTTCGAGCTAGAAAGGCACTTCAAAAAAGAGTGGAGGAACTAATTCCAAAGGCAGGAACAGAAAGACTTAGGAAATGTTTGAAGACCGTTGCAGATTTGGAGAAGGATGTGTGAAGTAATAACTGACAGGGTGTTAGTGTTAACTGCCAGGGCCCAGGTCTGACAGCGCTCCGCAAAGCAGAGTTTAGTTTCTACATCACAGAGCTATAGATCATGGATTGCTGATTGGTGTAAAACAGTAATCAGTTAGTGTGTGTAGATGTTCAATAAAGCCAGAGACTACAGTTACATCCCTGCCTAACAACACACGCCTGACTGATGAGCTTTTGTTTTTAATTTTAAAGATGCACTTTTATTTTGCCTATATATCATTTTCTAAAATGGACCTCTGCGTATGTGTGTGTGCATGCGTTTGCATGTGTGTGTATGTATGTGTGTTTGCGTGTGTGTGTGTGTGTGTGTATGTGTGTTTGCGTGTTTGCGTGTGTGTGTGTGTTTATGTATGTGTTTGCATGTGTGTGTATGTATGTGCGTGTGTGTATGTATGTGTGCTTGCGTGTTTGCTTGTGTTTGCCTGTTTTTCAGGGGGAGAAGTCGTTCTTCCTGCAACCCGGGGAGACCCTGGAGCAGGGCATCCAGGACGTGTACGTGCTGTCGGAGGAGGAGGGGCTGGTGCTGCGGGCCGTCGAGGCCTTCCTGGACAATGATGGGGTGAGCAAGAAACGGAAAGCAGGACGCGGAAGGGAGGGTGAGGTTGAGAGGGAAAAGAAGAGGAAGACCAGGGCGGAGGGAATTGCTGTGAAAAGTGGAAAGGTGCGTGGTCGTGGAAGAGGAAGAGGGCAGAAGAGAGTAAGATGGGCGGGGCGGGGAGGGGGGGGGGGGCAGATGCTGGCTTCTGTTCGCTTTTGCTTTCACAACCCCATTAGACCCCAGAAAGCAGGTCCCGTGGCTTCACTGCGCAATCGCGTGTCGTAATGACCGATGCAGTGTAACGACAGGAACCAGCAGACAATGTCTGTAGTTCTAACAGCAGGGCTAAATGCCCCTTTTGTGCAGTTTTACTCTGTCGGGGTAGAAAAAAGAGGGCAGTGGGGGCAGGTTTTAGAAATGGAGAATGTGCATGAGCGATAGAATTGAGGTTATTTTGAACAAAATTTTTTTGGAAAGTATTACCTTGTTTATTAAATCCTTCCAAAGCCCTGTGCGTAGCCCCACCTGCAGCTTTTCACTAACCGACTTTCCTCTTTCCGTCTTTTCTTTTCCTCCTTTTAACCTTCATCCATCCTCCTTTCCTCGCTCTCCCTCTCTTCCTCTCTCTGCTGCTCTTCCACCCATTGGCTCAGTACATAAACGAGCTGCCCCGCCCACCCCCGCCGCCCCGCCCACCCCCGCTGCCCCGCCCAGCCCCGCTGCCACGCCCCCCCCAGTGCCTCTCTGCCGTCATAACCCTTGTGTCCCTCCTGTTCACGCTCGCCCTCTCTCTCCCTCTCTCCCCCTGTCAGCCCGAAGAAGAGGAGGAGGGGGAGGGGGAGGGGGAGGGGGGTTCAGGAGGGGGGCGTGTCCCCCGTCGTCCGGGCGACCGCTGGATGCTGCGTGGGCCCATCGAGTACGTCCCTCCGGCCACCGTGGAGGTGTTGCTACGGCGAGAGGCCATCCCGTTGGATGAGAACGAGGGAATCTACGTGCGGGACATCAAGACCGGGAAGGTGAGGTGGACATTTTCGCGGGGGAAAAAAAAATAAGCAGGCAGTGCAGCACAATGGCTGGAAAACTGGGCTTGCAGCGCTGTGGCTGCGGGTTCGATTCCCGGCTGGTACTCTGCTCTTGTGTCCTCGGTCCAGGCACTTAAGTTCACTTGCTTCAGGAAAATATTCAGCTGTACAAATTAATAAAATGTGAGAATGTACGCTGTGTTCGTTGCTCTCAGTAAGAGTGTCTGCAAAATGTATAAAACATAATGTAAAACAAGTGGAATTAATGGTCACACCCTCCGGCACCCTCACCCCTGTCTAAATGCCGATTTGGACTTCAGGCCTTTAGTTCAAATTTATGTCAATCCATGTTTTCTTGTTTTTGTATTTCAGTCCTTTTTCAGCGTGTTCTCAGTCATGCTCATTTTATACATCGCCCTCTGTTTTTTTTTTGTTGTTGTTGTTGTTGTTGTTTTTTATAGCGTACCATGTGTAATGATGATGGTATGTTACCATGCACCTGTCCAGTAGCGAAATCTTCCCACACCACATGATTGCACGCATCCGTTCAGAGGCATAAAATGCGTTTGAACTCATTCAGGTGGATGGCCCTGACGAAGGCATTTGCTGCCTGAACATTGGTTCGCTCTAAAATAATACACCCTCACGCTCTTTTTTTTGACGTTAATGACCGACGAATTAGGCCCCTGTTTAGCCCTGAATGTGTGTAGCCTGCTTCCTGTCTCCCTGATTGCTTGCCTCGTAACGTCCTTGACCAGGTCCGAGCCGTGATTGGCCACACCTACATGCTGACCCAGGACGAGGAGCTGTGGGAGAAGGACCTGTCGCCGAACGTGGAGCAGCTGTTGGCGCCGGCCCGGGACGCGCTGTCGGATCGCGGGCAGAGGGGCACCTTGCCGCCGGACGCCAGGCCCCGAGACAGAACGAGAGTGGTGACCTACAGAGTCCCCCATAATGCTGCGGTTCAGGTCTACGACTACCGCGAGAAGAAGGCCAGGTAGCTCTGCCTGCCCCTCTCCTCTCCCTGTCAGATCTGACTGGTCTCTCTAACTCTCTCTCACTGTACATCCTCACAGAAGTTGTAAATGTTCATTCATTTATACCTTTTCTTAGCCCGTAGCTGTGTAGTGTACTGGGCTAGAAACTGGTCTTGTAAATGTAAATGCTGTGTAAACAGTTGTGTAAGTCGCTCTGGATAAGTGCATCTGCTAAATGCCTGTAAGGTAAATGTAGCCCCTCATAGGTGTATTTTAAACAAGACCAGGTCAAAACCTAGTATATGGCTGGACCTAACGGACGTGTTCCGGCCGACCAATGGTGTAACTTCATCAGTCACTCATTCAGTCACAGACATTTGCATTTGTAGGGCTGTCCCCGCTGTTGCGGTCCAGCCAAAAAGGAATGGGAAGATTCACTCCTTGCTTTTTACACCTTGGATTTAAATTCTGGAAGTCTGGGAGATTCTGTCTTTTATCTTCAGGATGAAAGCTAGTGTTGTATATTTTCTGTACCTCTTTACTACATGCACAATGACATTATCATGATGTCATAAGTATTCTATCTTCAGTCTCTTCTGTTGTAGTCATAGTGCAGTACAGAGATGGGGCTGTAACGGTGCTCTCTCGGTTCTCTGGCTCTGTCAGGGTGGTGTTTGGGCCGGAGATGGTGATGCTGGGCCCGGATGAGCAGTTCACCATCCTCTCGCTGTCGGGAGACAAGCCCAAACGGCCCAACGTCATCAAGGCCATCTGTCTTCTGCTGGGGCCCGATTTCTGCACTGACATCATCACCATAGAGACGGCCGACCACGCCCGGCTGCAGCTGCAGCTTTCTTACAACTGGTACTCTTTGTCTGTCACTGGGTCTTATCTCTGTGGCAGTTACTGATGTCTGCCTCTCTGTCTCTGTTTGCCCTGCACCCTCCCAGTTGACTGTGTATTCTATGAATAGTATCCACTGCTGCCTCAGAGGGTAGAATTGTGCATGAGTTTATTCACCATTTGTTTGAGCACGGTCTTGTTGCAGAGGGTAATTAGAGTTCATCTCCATGGCTACGCTATACTGTGTGCATGTGAAACACCGCCAATCTGTTTATAATGAATGTATACATAAGCTACACCCATGTGATTTTTCAAGCAAGCCCGTCCACTTCTGCCACCCTAACAACTAGCATGGCTAACCCACGCCCAAAAAGAGCACGATCCTGTTGGGTTAGACGGAAAACAGTTGTAAGTTCAGTTATGAACAGGAAGTGACATCACGGGCAACCGTCTGTGTCACAGGCACTTTGACATCACGCCGCAGGCCGATGCCACGCAGGCGGCCACCCTCTTTGCCGTGCCCGACTTCGTGGGCGACGCCTGCAAGGCCATTGCCTCCAAGATCCGCGGAGCCGTGGCGTCCGTGCAGTTTGACGACTTTCACAAGGTGCGCATCGCCCCCGTACCTCGCACGCCCCCCTGTCTGCCCCCCCGTAGCTCGCATGCCCCCTGTGAATCCTTTGATTCTCTCAGAGAGATGTTTGCCCCTCTCAGTCTTAGCTGTCTGTGTACATCTCTGTGTAGTTATATTAGCCCTTGCGGTCTGCTTAATGGTGGGCCAGGAGTGCCCAGCAAGTGCTCAGTTTTTTTAGGGGCATTTCATGCCAACATCCTCCAATTATTATTTCACAAGCCCTTTCCTTAACTTAATCTGACATGTTGGTAGTCATGACCTACAGCTGCAGACTTCCCATCATCCTCTGTGGAATTATTTAATTGTGCTCTGATGCAGGAGCAAGCGAGTGTTGCCGTGTACAGGTATTTAGAACATTAAGCCAGACTAGCTGATTAAGGTTAAGGTTATCTTTATTGTCCCACTTGGGGAAATTTGTTTTGCAGCCAGGGTTCACATAAAGACAGAACACAAAAGGACAACATCACAACAACATCACAATTAAAACACTGAGCCTAGTACTGGAAAATGGAAATCCATACCAAGTACAAGTGTGCAAGTGTGCAAGTGTGCAGGGGTAGTGTAAGTAATGCGGCCTGAGTGGTATTTGCCATTGGATGGGAGCCGAAGTCTGCCGAAGCGTGGTAGTGCTCCAGGACCCGAGCTGTCCGCCCAGAACCCTGTGAAATCCCCCCCCCCCCCCCCCCCGCAGAACTCCAACCGGATCATCTGCTCGGCGGTGTTCGGGTTCGACGAGAAGCTGGCGGTGCGGTCCAGCCTGCGCTTCAGCCAGAACGGGCTGGTCATCAGCAGCGTGGACATCCAGTCCGTGGAGCCGGTGGACCAGAGGACCCGAGATGCCTTGCAGAAGAGCGTCCAGCTCGCCATTGAGATCACCACCAACTCCCAGGAGGCTACCGCCCGGTCAGTGCCCTCCGTCTCTGTTCCTTTATCTGCCTCCCTTTCTCTCTAGGACTCTATCTCTTCCTTCATCTCTATCTCTCTCTCTAGCTCCATCTCTTCCTTCATCTCTCTATCCCTCTCTTTCACTGTCTATCTCTTCCTTTATCTAGCTCTATCACTTCTTTTATCTGCCTATCTCTCTCTAGCTCTTTCTTTATCTCTGTCTCTCTCTCTAGCTCCATCTCTTCCTTTCTCTACATCTCTCGCTTATTTTATCTTTCCTTTTATCTTTCTGGCACCCAGTTCAGTAGCTAATGAAGTACAGATTTTGCCAAGTTCACAAGCCTGTTGAAAGTTAGGTACTTTCCATGATGGTTTGTGGTAGCTGCCGTTAGCTAAATATTTTGTACGTGTAAACTGTTGAACAAGGCTACCCTCTAACGTTATCCCAGGCGGTTACACCAAGCCCCAACACTGCAGACGGCTGTTGTCCCAAAGGTTCTATTGTAAAACGTCCACGGAGTACCAAATTGAGGCTATGGTACACCCAAGGCTTTCTGACACCGCGCAGACCGTGGATTTTTCTAGGTCACAATCTACCGTGGTTACTTATTGCATTTTTCAAATTACCTTCCTGTCACTCTAGTCTAATTATATAATAGGCTCCTAAGTCAAACAATTATGTGGCAGAGTGTGTGTTGAGGCAGCCTTAGCTCCGATGCTGGACCCTCTGGTTGTATAGACAACAACTCATACTGGATACTGCTGGCAAGCAGTTGTGGCTAACATGATCTATCTGACAGGTAGCGTTAACTTACCTAGCAGGCCTAGGTAATCTACCTGACTTCACCGACCACACAACGTTAGCAAACATTTCCCTCTTCCAAGAGCTAGCTGCCAAAGAAGTAACATTATTAATAATAGCTACCAAGCTACTTAGGTGGCTAAGTTCATTGAAGGTACAATTGGCTAGTAAAAATAGTTCAGATATGGTGCTGGATTTTGCTGGATTTCCATTACAGCAGCTCTTTCAATAATTGACTGTTCCCTGATGTCTTCCCTGATGGAAAACAAAAAAATAAAAAAATAAACCACAGTTACCAGCTGCAGCTTTAACTGGATGAGCACACAAGCATCTCCCATTAAAATAATTACACATAATGAACATATGTCTGGTGTAGTGAGGGCTATTATACGGGGTTGAGCCAAACTGATGCATCATACTTGAGCCAAAATGGACATGACTTGTTGTTTAGTGCTGTTTATTTCCTTTGGTTTGACTGCAGTGAGTGTGTCTGTGGCAGTCTGTCTGACCCCTCTGGTCTAATCCACCTCTCTCTCTCTCTCTCTCTCTCTCTCTCTCTCTGCCTCCCTCCCTCTCTTTCTCTCTCTCTCCCTCTCGCAGGCACGAAGCGGAGCGTCTGGAGCAGGAGGCCAAGGGCCGGCTGGAGAGGCAGAGGATCACGGACCAGGCGGAGGCCGAGCGGGCCCGGAAAGAGCTGCTGGAGCTGGAGGCGCTCAGGTGAGTGCACTGCCTCGCTAATGCTAAAGGCTCGCTAATGCCAGCGGCTTGCTAATGCTAATGGCTCGCTAATGCCAGCGGCTTGCTAATGCTAACAGCTCGCTAATGCCAGTGGCTTGCTAATGCTACTGGCTCACTAATGCCAGTGGCTTGCTAATGCTAACGGCTCGCTAATGCCAGTGGCTTGCTAATGCTAAGGGCTCACTAATGCAAACAACTCACTAATGCTAACGGCTCATCGGTGAAGTGAGCACTAAATTAACTGCGTTTAATTTTCCCAATCTGGTTTTAACCACTAACACATCTCATTTAATGTCTTAATACCGAACACAAGTGCATGAATAGTTCACCTCACTTATCCAACATATAGCATATATTTATATTGATTTAATTTGGTAATTATTTATCAAAGATGTCAGTTGCCAGAGTTGAAATGTAGAACGCCAGACCTAGACACAGGACCCAGATGCCCACTTCCAACTGACTGTTAGAAACTGACTGCTCACTAAAAGAAAGGCGCACATTATATCTACTGAAGAGAAGGGGGGTACACTCCCTGTTCTCCTGGCCCGTGCAAATTTAATTAATGATTAGGGAGGATCCAAGGAGTACTGCTTCCTTCCCTTTTAGATATACTATTACTGGTTCAGGACAGTAATAAAATAGAACTCATCTTTTTAAAATTATAGGTAAATTTTTACCCTCTCTTCTTGAGAGCATTATGGTGACATTATATATTAGGATTTTAAGATCTTTTTAGGAGGGACAGCTTTGGTTATTATGGGAATGATTGTGAGCTACTACGTAGAGACACTAGATCAAGCAACGATTAAACCAAGTTTCAAAGTCAGCAGTGACACTGACTTCTGCTCTATTTTGGTATGTATAATCCCTTTGAAGTTTGGCCAAATGGTTCATTAGAGGTTCCCAACGGGCTAAAGGGAGCGGCATCATGGGTAAACATTTCTGCTACCGCTGTAACAGGGCCAGCCAGTGCTCATGTGTCAGTGTTAATGTCTCTCTCTCCGTCTCTCTCTCTCTCTCTCTCTCTGTATCTCTCTCTCCCCCTTTCTCTCTCTCTCTCTGTCTCTCTCTCTCTCTCTCTCTCTCTGTATCTCTCTCTCCCCCTTTCTCTCTCTCTCTCCGTCTCTCTCTCTCTCTCTCTCTCTCTCTCTCTCTCTCTCTCTGTATCTCTCTCTCCCCCTTTCTCTCTCTCTCTCCGTCTCTCTCTCTCTCTCTCTCCGTATCTCTCTCTCTCTCTCTCTCTCTCTCTCCGCCCCCCTCCCCTCTCAGTGCGGCGGTGGAGAGCACAGGTGCGGCGAAAGCGGAGGCCCAGTCGAGGGCGGAGGCGGCTCGCATACAGGGAGAGGCGGCCGTGAACGAGGCCAAGCTGAAGGCCGAGGCCCAGAAGATAGAGGCCGTGCGTACCCTTCCCTGTTCAGCGTACTCCTGAATCCCTGAACCCCTGAATCCATGAACCCCCTTCCTACACCAGTCACATCAGTCACTGTTCAGCATACTCCTGAACCCCCATCCTACACCAATCACTGTTCAGCATGCCCCTGAATCCCTAAATCCCTGTTACACATAGCTACTGTATCTCACTCACTATTAATCTCTCATTTTCATTTTTCTTTCTCTGGTACATTTCCACTCTCATTATCAAACAGTGACCAGAAAAGATGATGTGCAAAATACCAATAACAGCATTTACCTCAAAATCCTCTCTGCCCCTGTAGACAGCAGTGTCCTACAGACAGGCAGTATCCCAAAACTGCCTCTTTTTCCCTCCTCAATGCTTAGATTTCAATCCTGCTTATATCAAATGAATGGGAGTATAGGGCGTGACCTTTGACCTGTGTGTGCCCCCAGGAGGCGGAGCTTGAGCGCCTGGCGAAGGCGCGCGAGCAGGAGCTCTTCTATAAGAAGGAGGTGAACCGCCTGGACGTGGAGAAGCAGGAGAAGCTGGCGGACATAGAGAACCAGCGCTTTAAAGAGCTGGTGGGCAGTCTGGGAAGTGACACTCTCAAGGAGATGGCCCGGGCAGGACCTGAGCTACAGGTAACCCCTCTCTCAGCATGGTGGCCCCCTCACCTGTCTGACCTGTTCACCTGTCTGACCTCCTCACCTGTTCACCCATCTGACCTGTTCACCTGTCTGACCTGTTCACCAATCTGGCTTGTTCACTGGTTCACCACTCTGACCTGTTCACCTGTTTGCCCACCAGACCTGTTCACCACTCTGACCTGTTCACCTGTTTGCCCACCAGACCTGTTCACCTCTCTGACCTGTTCACCTGTCTGACCTCTTCACCTGTTTTCCCACCAGACCTGTTCACCTCTCTGACCTGTTCACCTGTTCACCTGTTCACCTCTCTGACCTGTTCACCTGTTTGCCCACCAGACCTGTTGACCTGTCTGACCTGTTCACCTGTCTACTTGTCTCGCCCCTCCTGTCAGTGTACTGCACTTCATTGGCTGGGTGTTAAAATGCAGGACACAAGCTTGTGATTGGAGGGCGAGCTGCCATGAACCCATGATGGGTGGAGCTACAACAAGCTCTGACAAAGAAAAAGCAAAAACTGACAGCTTTGGATCAATCAGAATGCGTTTTGACACATATTGATTGTACTGTTGCCAGCAAAAGTTGACAGGTGGTTCAAATCTTTGAGTGATGTGTGAGGAGATTTTGTATCGACTGATTGATGTAGCGCCTTTCATCCCTTTTAAGAATCTCGGTCGTTAACTGTTAAGCGGGGGCCGATAAGCTCAGCCGTCACCAAGCCCTCTCCTGGGAGATGCACGGCAGCCATTTTGTGCCAGGATGCCCGGCACACCTCAGCTGGTGTGAAGAGGGCCTGAAGGAGTTTGGGAAATAGTACTGCCGTGTGATTGGCTGGTTTGGAAAGACCAATGAGGAATTTAATAAGAACGACTGGGAACCTCTGTGTTTTGCGATAAGTGCCCCAGGATCTTTGATTCCCACAGTGAGTCCGGTATAAAGTCTCATTAGAAAGACAAAATTCTGCTTTCTGAACTGTGACATAGTTTCATTTTTCTGGGGAAAGTGTGCCCCCTACTGGAACACCACGCAGAAATGCTGAAACAAGTTCATACCTAAATTCAGTCAACACTTTGTCCTAACCTTTGCTGTGTTTCTGTCTGTCCTGAACTGACCAGCGCTGTGTTTCTGTCTGTACTGTACTGACCAGCGCTGTGTTTCTGTCTGTACTGTACCGACCAGCGCTGTGTTTCTGTCTGTACTGTGCTGGCCAGTGCTGTGTTTCTGTCTGTACTATACTGACCACATCTCTCTCTGGCTTTCAGGTGAAGCTGCTTCAGGCCCTGGGGCTGAAGTCCACTCTGATCACCGATGGCTCATCGCCCATCAACCTCTTCAGTACCGCCAGCGGCCTACTGGGGGCGCTGCAGGGCAAGGGGGAGTGAGAGGGAAGGATATTCTCTGCACCCCGGAAAAGGGTAGAGGTGGAGGGTAAAGTGGTGAGAGAAAATGAAAGGAATTATTATGCTTTAAATACTCAAATGCTTTGAAGTAGGGCTTTCTCAAAGACAGGTGCACTCTCACCCAAGGTTAAAGGGTAAAAGGTAATAACGGTCATTTTCATGTTTTCAGTATTGTCAAATGTCCTCTCAAAATACTGAAACTGGAGACATTTCTGTCCAGCTCTCAGTACTTCTTGACATTTTCCTACCATTTCCATTTACCGTCCAGTCGGGAAAGCCATTCATTTCAGTTCAGTTTCTGAACTTAGTAAATACAGCTCAGAAAGCCTTATTTTCATTTTCAGAAAATGCAACCTATTATCATGAAAAACATGGCCAATGTAATTCTTATTAAATTTACTTCAAAACAGATAAAATGGTTCATTCTGATGAGGCCTATTTTCAATATTTTAGTGCTTGCGCCAAACTACTTTACACATATCGGAAGAAAAAGCAATCGTTGTAAAGTTGTTACAGTAAAAAGTACAAAGGCCAGGTTCTTCACAATGGTGAATTATGCTGACCAAAGCAACTGTATGTCTCTCTGACTTCTTTTAATACTTCAATACTACAACAAAGGAGTTTTATGACTTGCGGTATATCCACATCTGCTAGATAGATAGACAATAATTTTTAGTAGGATAAATTTATTGAGAGTTGAACAGAACTATTATCACTGTTGTTAACCTTTAAGAGGCCAGGAACATGCAGCAGAATGTGCAAATGGTCCCCCCAAAGTAGACTTACTGTATAGAGGAATAATTGACATATTCACTTTGCTGCTTAAAAAGTACAACAAAATAAAAAATATTCCGGTATGTTTGAGACACAGACAATCCTCACTGCAACAAAAGAACAGTTTTCAGTAATAAACTGCACGTTCCAGATCAAGGGGACAAATTCAACCTGCGTATTGCGGCATGTATCCTTGTTTTTTGCACTGAAAATGTTTACACGGATAGTCCAAGTCTCACAATTTGATGTACCATGTTTTCCAACACGTTTTCCATGCTTAGATGCTGTTTTTGGACAAAAGCAGCTGATCTGGTGCCTTCCAAAACTTTTTTTGTTTCTGTTTGTTTGTGCAGTTTATACTCATGTTAACACTCCATCCTTGAATGTGGGAAATGTCTGTTGCCATCGAGTTGCCTCTTTGAAGTCAGATTCACCTGTACCCAGTCACATAAGTACGATGAAGTATATGTTCCTAAAATATGAAATTATATCACTTGAAGACAGCGTTTGCACCTTAAATACATTACAAGGTTTCTTTGGTGAGATTTGGACATGAGATGAATGTAAAGGGTTAGAACAGGGGTGCAATTGTGCTTTACAAGTAATTACTCCTAAATACTAACTGTCGCATCTGAAACTATGCATCCAATAAACTTACTTAGGGAAATGCGGTTTGTGTTGTCTTTGTGAGTAAATCTGAAAGCTTTAATTCTAAATGAGAACATTAAATCAATCAGTCCAGTCATATTTATACGTCATGTAGGATGGTTTTGCAGAAGTGTGCCACTTATCAGACCCCCAAAGGAAAACGGACTGTTTACTGCGCTAACAGGGAGTCAGCAGGGTTTGATAAAAAGTGCAGTGGCAGTTACGCTGATCCTGGATCTGCATTATGTAAACCTAAAGTTGGTGTGTTTAATAGATACAGAGGGCGCTGACTAAAGAAGAACATTCAAAAGTGAACAGATACGAGTCGGCAGCCAATTACAAAGGTTGACCCGGTGTGGTTAAGTAGAGCACAAACTGTCGTTTGGTAGGGACAGGTGCAGGGTACCAGGGTCCCTGCAATGACTGGGGCAGGTATTTTAGGGCGTGACAAAGCAGGGCGGGGCCAGAATGGAGCCCCGAGACTCCAGCGAGCACTAGACCCAGAGAGCTTACTGACTCCACCCTAATCCCTCCACATGCTGTCTTCCTCAGTCTCAAATATGCATCTCAAAATGCTACTGTACTTATGATTGAGTGCGTGAACAGTGTATGTTACCTTCATAGTTCTTATGTATACATTATGTATCATGTATGCATACAGTATATTATAAGAAAAGTAGTGGTTTCAGTGCTCAATTAGGCTGGAAGGTTATGAATTTAAATCCAGGTCTAAAATACTATTGGGAACTGGGATGAGGAAAACGTGCATCGGTTTTGGAATGCTACATAAGAGCAGTGATGCAACCGGGGGCAGTCACTTTCCTGGGGTTAAACCTGAACTTGTCATCTGGAAGATGGTTGGAGAGTGACATGCACCTCCCGTGGTGAACTGAGCGGGATGTTGGCGAGGATTCTATTTGGTTGCAATTTTGTGTAATGCCCTGACTACTCCCCTTTCTCCTCTATGTAAACTCCCAGTGCAAACAGCAGGAGAAGGGCTTGTCTGTCGGTCTCACGCACATTTAAAATGCAAAGCCGTATTCAAACGGTCGCGCGTCATGTTTGCATTCGTTTCCCTGTTCCCTCAGCTTCCACCTGCTCCTGGATCTCAGCCCTCACCTCCGTGTCAAAGGGAAGGATGAGGGGCTATTTGACTGCGGAAAGACCGATGACCTGATGCCTGTCAGTATGGAATGGCACACGCTGCCACTCTCTTAGCCCCTCCCCTCCGAAACCTCTCGCCTCTTTCTGATTGGCTGGGATAACAAGCCCATTGATCCCATCGTTCTTGGAACGAGCCGGAATCTCGTTCGGCCTGCGACATCCTGAGGGTGGCAGGGTCCGGTCTTCTGTGATCTCTCTAACCGTGTTATACGACAAAACACAATGTATAAGGCATTCACAGAGCGCAAAGTCCAGTGATCAGCTTGAGCTAATAAACGTTGGACTATAGATGTAGTGCGTAGATTTGATCTAATGTTTATTTTCAACACTGAAGCTACAACAGAATTAAACTACTTACTGATTCATTTTCATTCATGAAGATTCTTTGGATTGTCTTTATTTTAAAGGGGATTTGTCGTCCTTTGATCACATTAATTTGATGCGATAAATACTGTACCCCACTTACCCATGTGCTTTTATCTTAGACCTCTTTATTCCATCTGGTGCCTCTTAGCAGTAAGGCACCTGAAAAAAGCACATTGCTTATCTGGCTGTTGCATTAGCTATGTTCGTTCCAAATGTTAAATCCAACTTAGAAACTTATAATCTCTTTAACAAACTGCAGTATGAGAGTCCATTGCCAGATCTCATCTTGTCGTAATGCATGGTGACATAATGACGTAATGCATGGTGTCTACTAGATTTTCTCCTTGGTGGTCCTTAACAGCAGCTGATCTGCATTCATACCTGACTGACACGGCGAAATATGCGATCCCCACCTGTAAGCCTTTCAGCGGCGCTGGGGCTGACTCAAAACTCAGATTTAGGCATTCCTGTTTGAGAAGAGTTGGAGCCGGTCAACATTTCTTCTCCATGGCGATTTTAGATTTTAAGTGGAACTTCATTTAAAAGCGGTTACGTTGAAATCATCGACCACAATGAAACAATCATGAATCCTGACTCTAGGTGGCACAAAATATCGGCAAAAAACTTTAAAATGAACTACCACTATTATGCATTCCCGTATGAACCAAATTGATCGGTTATTAAAAACTACAACACGCGGTTAGGTCAATGCATAATAAGCAATTACAGAAATTACTTGCTCGCAAAAGCAATGCAATATCCCAATATGACAGACTAACGTTACGTCAATCCGGATTGGATTCGAGGCTGAAGCGCACGGACCCGGACGCACAGGAAGACGTAAATCAGAAGATTCAGTTTCGTCTTCGTCTGCAGTTTTTAGCTGTATACTATAAGTAATGCGGGTTTTTAATCGCAGGGAGAAACTGCGCGTATTGTTTGTGTTTCGTGGTTAGTGAACATAAATTCATAGTAGCGTTAACCTACTTACCACTAGTATTAAGGTTTTTCTTACTTGGCTAACAATAGTAGCTAACGTTAC
Source organism: Anguilla pacifica (assembly GCA_039654925.1). Classification (NCBI taxonomy): domain Eukaryota; kingdom Metazoa; phylum Chordata; class Actinopteri; order Anguilliformes; family Anguillidae; genus Anguilla; species Anguilla pacifica. Next base: position 9,780,675 of record CM077300.1, on the reverse strand, counting down.
CGTTAGCTTTGTAGTTATCCAATGTTACGAAACACGGTGTAAAGGCACGGGGATATAGTTTGAGAGTTAAGTTGTGGACGAGGGAGCCCACTGCTTCATGTTTATTATTATTATACTTTTATTATTTTATTTTTTTGGAGAAAACTCAAATATAAGTTATTTTTATCACAAATAACATCTTCTGCTTATTGGCTAGCTCTTACACAGAGCGGCCTAACACTCCATAAATAGAAAATGATTCGGAGCCACGTCCACTATGACGATGGGTTTGCTGCTCATGCAGATGAGCATGCTAAGCTTGTTGTAGACCTACTTTCGGTATCAGAAATCTGAAATAATTACGAAACTGTTTTTAACGGATCAACGGCTGCAAAAAAAAAGAAACTCAAGGTATGTGGACGTCAGATTACATATTTTTCTGATTGGATTTATTTTTGGGAACAGACGTTAGTTGACAAACAGCGTAGTAGCCTAGAGACTAGAACAGAGTTTTTCAAAGTGGACGAGATCCCTCCTAGGGTGCGTCGAAATTTAAAGTTATGTTAAAAAATGAAAAAAGTTATAACAAAATTAATAAATCATACTGTGAATAAAAACGGATTTAAATTTATAATGAAGCATTTGTTAGTTTAACTGATTTCAATTCATAACGGGGCATTTTAAACTCATACTGGAAGTACTGCAACTTGTCGGAACTCGGCCATCTGCGTGTTCGACCCATATGCATTATTACATAAATAATGGAAAAATATGGGATATGGCCAGGCTCGAATTAATTGTAAATTTAAGAAGTGAGAATGACCTAAATGTTTGATTTCTAAAAGTGTAATTTGTTGAGTGAAAAATTTATTTACATATTTTACATGTTCATATCACAAAATTTACAACCAATTCATAGTGCAGTATTTATCAATTAAAAACATGTTGGCTGTAAGGTGTTACAAACTGCACATGTCATTTTGGGGTGCCTTGGAAACGGAAGTTATTTACAGCAGTGCCTTGGGTCTGAAAAGTTTGGGTACGACTGGATTAGACTACCCGAAGTTAGCAAATGTTATCTAATTAGCCTTAGCGATGCTAGTTTAGTCATTGGCGAAAACTTTTTGTGCAGGCTTCTCTGACCGATTAAGTCCTGGAGCTGCATGAGGTTTTTTTATGTAGAATATCCATTCAAAATTGAATTTAGCCTGGGGCTAGGCTTCATATGTCTGCAACTGGACCAAAGTGAGCAAGCTAAGTTAGTGTTAGCTCTTCTTGCTAAGAGCTGAGCCATTTTCTGAAATCGCCTGATTACAAATCAGAATTAAATTATGAACCAGCTAAAACAATGTTGGTTAGAGGGTTTGTCTGGTCAACGTTTTGGCTTTCTGGCTCCAATACAGGGCACATACATCTGTTCCCCTCTACAGTCTACTTCATACCCCTGGCACTTGTGAAATATTGAGGCGCCTGTAAAATATTTTGGCACCGTGCAGTCTGCCACAGTCTCTGAATCAGCGCTGAGGCTAAGTAGCGCTGTCAGGGCTCTTTGTACCTTTGCTCTGCCGGTGTGCTGACGTGCGGTAGCGCTAAAGATTAGCCCTGTTAAGCTTTGACCTGTCCTTGTCTCTGGGAAGGCTCAGGCCATGCCGGGCAGGCGCAAGCCGTGCCCGCTGGTGAGAGAGAACGCCATGGCGACGAGGAGGGCATCGTCGTGGAAACGAGGAGGGCCCAGCCATGGAGTTGAGGAGGGCGCCGCCATGGAGACGAGGAGGGTGTCACCGTGGGGAGGAGAGAGGGGGAGGGCTGGGACCTCAGTGGGCATGTCCTAAAAGGTAAAATCCACCGGCAGGAAAAGTTTAAACATTATTCTGCCCTTCTGTTCAACAGCTGAAAAGTTGACCGTTGAAAATGACTAAAGATAATTTAACAGCTAGTCAATGCTGTTGCCTGCATCCAGAGCTCTGATGGGAATGTGTTCCCACAGTGTCCTGGGCTTGATGGTTATCCTGCTGACCTTTTTCACTGTGTGGGTGAATTGTTCCAGCATTTTCCGTGCCTGTGTCACATTCACTCTGAAAAGCATCTTAACAGGTCCTGGCCTCTGTGCAGTAGGTGAGGATTTGGTAGCTGGTGCTGACAGGAAAGTCTCTCCCCCCAAAACTCCCACAGACCTATGCTGTGCCTGCTGGGACCCAAGAGAGAGACCACACATGCACGCACGCACACACAACGACCACACACACACACACACACACACACACACATGAACAGCCCTGAATCCTGTGCTTGTTTATCCATCTAGGCGGCACGTCTGTGGGTTTTTACCCGGTACTGCAGTGTCAGCTGATTGGCTGGAGTTTTGGGTCCCTGTGCTGAGCCCCGCCCCCGTCAGCCCCACAATCTCCTGGCACGGGAGAGGCCCAGAGTCAGGGAGGCCGGCTGAGGACAGCCCGGCAGGGAGGGCCAGGTACGATGAGCCAACCCACGCCCCGCGTTCCCACTGCGGTTTCACGCACGCACGCACGCACGCACGCACGCACGCACGCACGCACGCACGCACGCACATGCGTGTGTTTCCCCAGCCCCCACAGCAGTGTGAATATTATATGAATGACATCTCTTCCCTGTTTCAAAATGTACTTGTTCGTTGTTTGCAAGTAAAAAACGCTTGAATCCTTTGTTTATTAATAAAATGGAGCTCTGCACTCTAGGATTGCTGGCTCAAGTCTAAATAAATCTAACATTTTCTGCATTTCCAAGTTTATCTCCCCCCCCCCTTAAAAGTACTTTAGGGAGAATTTGAGTGGGGAGTCTGACTCAGCTTGTATATAAATCACCCTGTGCAGCTGGGGGGCCCCTCCGTGGTGCATTCTGTGCTGTGGTCCCCTCGCTGTATGGGTCCCTCCCTGCTCTGCCAGTCTGAATTACATGGAAAAAGACATGTGAATAAATACATTAAAATGCATTTGAAAAAAAAATGAGACCGCTCTGGACAGGGAAAACTCCATGTTGGTGGGGAAGCCGAGGAAGGCTCTTTGTTTGTGTGCTTGTTGCTGTTGAATTGGCCTGGAGTGCAACAGCAGTGAAGTGGGTTTTAAAGAGATTTAATGACTGCACGTCTCTTCAGACCTGATCAGCCCTCTCTAGTGGCCAGTATGGGTGGCGCAGTGCAGCACTCTGAATGGAAACAGACCAGCACTACCAGATCCCATTCACAGCCTTTACGGCACACAGTCATGCACAGGATGCATGCTGCGCTGTTGAGTCAATGCGCCTCTGCTCTGTGTTAATCCCTCCTCTGCTCTGTGTTAATCCCCCTCTGCACTGTGTTAATCCCCCTCTGCACTGTGTTAATCCCCCCTCTGCACTGTGTTAATCCCCCCTCTGCTCTGTGTTAATCCCCCTCTGCACTGTGTTAATCCCCCCTCTGCACTGTGTTAATCCCCCCTCTGCACTGTGTTAATCCCCCTCTGCACTATGTTAATCCCCCCTCTGCACTGTGTTAATCCCCCCTCTGCACTGTGTTAATCCCCCCTCTGCTCTGTGTTAATCCCCCTCTGCACTGTGTTAATCCCCCTCTGCTCTGTGTTAATCCCCCTCTCCTCTGTGTTAATCCCCTCTGCTCTGTGTTAATCCCCCCTCTGCACTGTGTTAATCCCCCCTCTGCACTGTGTTAATCCCCCCTCTGCACTGTGTTAATCCCCCTCTGCTCTGTGTTAATCCCCCCTCTGCTCTGTGTTAATCCCCCTCTGCTCTGTGTTAATCCCCCTCTACACTGTGTTAATCCCCCTCTGCTCTGTGTTAATCCCCCCTCTGCTCTGCGTTAATCTCCCTCTGCTCTGTGTTAATCCCCCTCTGCTCTGTGTTAATCCCCCCTCTGCTCTGTGTTAATCCCCCTCTGCTCTGTGTTAATCCCCCTCTGCTCTGTGTTAATCCCCCTCTACACTGTGTTAATCCCCCCTCTGCTCTGCGTTAATCTCCCTCTGCTCTGTGTTAATCCCCCTCTGCACTGTGTTAATCCCCCTCTCCTCTGTGTTAATCCCCCTCTGCACTGTGTTAATCCCCCTCTGCTCTGTGTTAATCCCCTCTGCACTGTGTTAATCCCCCTCTGCTCTGTGTTAATCCCCCTCTGCACTGTGTTAATCTCCTATATTCAAATCTGTCTATTTTCTTGACCAAGTTGTTCACAATGTATATGGTATTATCTCTAATTATTATTGAAATAAGTTCTTAAAATGGTATTAAAACATACTTCGAAGACTTAAATCAGAAAACATCTGTTTCTAGAACATGTTTTATTGTTAAACCCATGTGAAAGTGTTAACATTTTGCCCATGGCTATAACTAGTTTTAACAAAATTATGAAATTCCAATGTAAAATGAACATTTTTTCAACAAAATAGCACACTTCTTATCAAAGTAAATGTAAACATTTTTGCCTGCTTTTAAACAAAACAACAGCTACTTATTTTTTTAAAAACGTACAGCTTATTCATAAGTAAAATGAAACAAAAAATATTTGTAGCCAGTTATTTCTCATGTCCTTAGGATTTATAGGCAGTTGGCCGGCACTGAGGGCTATTGTGGTAATGACTGTGATGTATTCATGATGATTAAATAACTGTTAGTGTTATTTTTTAACGGAGATATATAGTTATATTGATCAGAATCCCATCTCTCCTCAGAACGCCATTCATCAGTTACAGTAGTGGGGTACAGGGCTGGTCTACCTGCAGCAGCAGCGTGGGGTGTACTGCGGGGGGTCTGTGTGTCAAGCAGCCCTGGGGGTGTCTGATTTCTCCCGCTTTATTTTGGGCGGGGGGGGGGGCGGGGGGGAATTGTCGAAGAGTGAGATTGAGCCGCGCGCTGCTTTTCCCTCCATCGATGTTTCTGTGCCCTTCAGACCCCGCGCTGGCACTGGGCCCGTCGCCGTGCCGACACGTGGGGTCACCCGACGTTGCGGCGTCCACCGCTCGCTCGTCCCGCGGCCCCGTTCCCCCGCGGCGCTGCGGGTCTGCCCCCCCCCCCCCCCCCCCCCGCTGCAACCAGCCGTCCATCTCTAACCTGCGCTCGACTCCATCAGTCTGTGCTTAATGTGCGCTCACTGACCTTTCCCTGACAGCTACAACTCACTCACCTCCCACTCCGAGTGTGTAAGTCAGTACGTCTCTCTCTCTCTCTCTCTCTCTCTCTCTCTCTCTCTCTCTCTCTCTCTCTCTCTCTCTCTCTCTCTCTCTCTCTCTCTCTCTCTCTCTCTCTCTCTCTCTCTCTCTCTCTCTCTCTCTCTCTCTCTCTCTCTCTCTCTCTCTCTCTCTCTCTCTCTCTCTCTCAGGTGCAGTGCGCTGTAGCCATCTGTCTGTTCCAAGAAGAAAGGAGAGGTAAAGCTAGTCCTCATCCATATTCCTCTCTAAACCCTGTGTGAGCATCGCACTAAACCCTGTCTGTGTGAGCATCGTACTAAACCCTGTCTGTGCGAACATAGCACTAAACCCTGTCTGTGTGAGCATCGCACTAAACCCTGTCTGTGCGAACATAGCACTAAACCCTGTTGCACTAAACCCTGTCTGTGCAAACATAGCACTAAACCCTGTGTGAGCATTGCACTAAACCCTGTCTGTGTGAGCATCGCACTAAACCCTGTCTGTACGAACATTGCACTAAACCCTGTTGCACTAAACCCTGTCTGTGTGTACATCACACTAAACCCAGTCTGTGTGAGCATCGCACTAAACCCAGTCTGTGTGCACATCGCACTAAACCCTGCCTGTGTGTGCATTGCACTAAACCCTGTCACACTAAACCCTGCCTGTGTGTGCATTGCACTAAACCCTGTCACACTAAACCCTGCCTTTGTGAAAATTGCACTAAACCCCTCCTGTGTGAATATCACGCTTTTGTTTGCAGTCTCTTTGGAAGCCCACCCCACTGAGCTGCCCAGTTCTGAGTACAGTTCGTCTGAAATGAACTCCCGTACGGTACAGGGCTATTTTGAGAGGCGGTGTGCCAAGCCGATCCTGGGCAGGACTGCAGCTACTGCCTCTGTGTTATCGTTAGCATTAGCATTAGCATAGGACACACAGATGTACCATCCAAACCCTGCAGCGGACTTGCACTGCCAGCCCAAGGGCCCAGGACTGGACCACTGATCTAGGATCAGTTTTACCTTTCAGCTCGTAGTGGGTTAGGTCAGGACATGGACAGTAGGGCACTGATCCAGAATCGCCAATCAATAAAGGGCCTGTCTGACCCAGATCTGTTCAGGTGGTCATGTGACCTGCAGAAGGTGCAGTTCACAGCCAAGTTGTTCTCCTTTATACAGGTGAGACTGGGTCGGGCTGGAATGTTTCACACAGGGAGAATGTATGAAGGGGGGGAGGAGGTGTAAAGTTAACACCCCACAATGTGACGATTTCTGAATGATGACTAGCTTCCTCCTGTTTTTCATTCACAGGTTAATTCTCAGCGCAGTGAAATGGATTACCGTGTGTGTGTGTGTGTGTGTGTGTCTGTCTGTGTGTGTCTGTGTCTGTGTCTGTGTGTGTGTGTGTGTGTGTGTGTGTGTGTGAGAGAGACTGAGTGTGGGGCTGTTTGAGCCAGGGCAACACTCGAGCCTCCTGTAGGACTTTGTCAGTGTGTCTGCTGTTCCAGCTCTTCCCTGTTCAGGTGTGTGCAGAATTGTTCTCTGTTGCTGTCATTTCTGCTTTTTATTATAAAACAGTTCACCAGTTATTAAAAACTTTGTGTTATTAAAAACTCTGATACCTTTTGTGTTTCTTTGAGAGGTGTGTGTGTGTGTGTGTGTGTGTGTGTACAGTATTTGTGTGGGTGTGTGTATGTACAGCATGTACGTGTGTGTATGTACAGTATCTGTGTTTGCGCGTGTGTGTGTGCACGTGTGTGTGTACGTGTCTGTATGTACAGTATGTGTGTGTACGTGTGTGTGTGTATGTACAGTATGTGTGCGTGTGCTTGTGTGTAGGTACAATGTGTGTGTGCGTGTGCACTGTTGTCTGCTCTGGAAAATGGCAAGATTTTGTAAATGTGAGTACTGTACACAGTGTGCCCACGCGTTTGTTGTGGAAATGTACTGAACAAAATTGTCAGATGTTGAATCTGTAAGACTGCCAGTTTGGGATAATTGTAGCTGGACAGGTTTTGTTTAAAAAAAAAAAAAAAAAAATCCAGACATTTTCCACATTAACTGGTTTTAACTATCCTCTTAAATTTCTTGTTCTAATTTTCATGTGGGTGTATGGCTTTTGTTGAAAATTTACAATTTTTTCTACTTGAGACAAAATGTAAATTACCAAGAATGTTCTAGTTAAATCCAATCGACACGACATACGAGAAGGACCACTATGCAGGACACGTATGTGCTGCTCCCACTGTCCACCAAACGGCGCCAGAACATCGCGCGAATTCCCTTTGTTAACCCGAGCTGTCGGTAGACCGCATTGCTCATGGACAGACAGGGAAGCTCCTGTACGGCGTGTCGGTGGTTCTTTGGTGCATTTTCTGCTCAGATTGTGTCTGCTCGGTATTGTCCCATTTATGTGCGTGTACCTTACAGTGTGCTGCGAATACCACGGGATGGCACTCCTGTACTTCATTATAAGACGGTCCACTGAGTTGGCACGCCCTGCAGCCTGGAGGTTCGAGGATGAACACTGATAAGGCAGTTATTTGTATGTACTTATCTGCTGTCGAATAGATAATTTTACCAGGAATGTAGATATGCGAGCTTCGAACTGATTATGCGGGACTGCTGATTAATGGAAATAAAATTAATTAATAAGAGTCGTGTGCCCGTGCACGTAATAAGCTGCATCAGCACAAGTCGCTTGGTAGTAATCGGGAAGCTAAAGGGAACCCTCCTCAAAAAACATCCCTCCGCAGCTACGTCGCCTATCCTCTCAGGCTCCTCTTTAGGCTAGTTTATTTCTTACATGTACACTACACCCCCTCCCTCCGGCCACCCCTCCACCGCCTCTCCCTCCCTCCCTCTCCCATCTCCCATCTCCACCCGGGTCCAGTTAGAATCACACCCTTCGCGCAGCGCGCTAGAAGATGCCAGAGCCAAGGTAGCTGACTGGAATGCGCTTCCCTGCGACTGTGTCCTGGTCGAATGTTTTTCATCAAGGTTTCCAGAATTTAAATCCATAAAACCAAAAAACCGACGGTTGCTCGGTCACTTTCAGCGTGACGTTTTTTTGTATTAAAAAAAAAAAAAAAATCGAAAATAATCTAACGGAGGAACATTTTTCCTGGAAAAGAAATTACTTGTTTTAAATATATATATATATATGGTGAAAATAAATGGTATGGCAATCCAGATGCTGGTGATATTTAACTCAGTATAAGGTAGGTAATTATTCCTGTGCGCATTTTAATGGAATGTGAATATTTTTTGTTAAAACACGCATGTTTGACATGTGGGTGTGTGAGAGTGTGTGTGTGTGTGTATGCTTTTGTGTGTAAGCATGACTGGACTGTCAGAATAACCTGTGAATCTGTACGTATTTGTTAACAGAGGTGTGTCTTCTTTGTGGTTTACTGATCCTCAGTATAATTCTTTTTTTGAAAGGAAGCGTTAGATTAATTTTCTAATTCAAACGCCAGTTTCGCAGCTATTAAAATGACATCTACACGCGTTATGACCATACACTTTGGCCACAAGGCGTTATTAAGTTAAGACATTGATGGATGTACACCACCCTCCTCCCTTTTCACTTGTCTCCGTTTCTCTATATTTCTCTCTTGACAACCCCCCCCCCCCACCACCACACACACACACACCCATACACACACACACACACACTGAGCTCTGTTATATTACACACGTGTAAACACACACTGAGCTTTGTGTTCTATTATTCACGCATGCACACATGCGCACACACACACACACACACATACTCACACACACCCATACAGGCACACACTGAGCTCTGTGTTGTTATATTACACACATGTAAACACACACACACTGAGCTTTGTGTTCTATTATTCACACACACCCACACACACACACCAAGCATTGTGTTGTTATATTACACACACACAGGGCTTTGTGTTATATTACACACACACCCCACTTTGTGTTGTTACATGACACAGACACTGCATTTTGTGTTACATTACACACACAAACACTATGCTTTGTGTTACACACACTGACACTGCTCTATGTTATATTACACAAAGCGTAATCTTAATATTATTTTAAGATTTCTTTCCTTCTGTTTAGGGGCGACATCTGAGGTCATTTGGTTTAATTTGCTGAAACATCAGCTGGCATCAATTAGCTTTGATCTCTCTCTCTCTCGCTCTGTCTCTCACGGTTGACAACAGCAGTGATTTAGAATTGCAAGCTTTATTGGAAGCTTTAACTTGAAGCTTACGGATTTAACAGGGTTCCCATTCGTCCTGGAAAACCTTGAAAACCTGGAAATTTATTGACTAGTTTTCCAGTCATGGAAAACACCAGGAGAAAATTTACAAAATGTCCTGGAAATATTTGAGGTCCTGGAAAATTGTAGGCTAGGCTATAAGTCAAGCTATTACACGGTATATTTAGAGCTGAGATTGCATATTTTTCTGTATTTTTCTCTGCTTTTCTCATTGTAATTAGCTGCTGAGATTACACGGCAGCACAAAGTTTTGAATGGTTATGGTACTTGCACATTGCCCCCCCCCCCCCCTCCCCCCCCGGTCCACCACCGGCTTTGGGCTACCATTGTCCATGTTTCATGTCTGTAAGTCTAAGTCATGGAAATTGTCCTGGAAAAGTCCTGGAAAATAATTTCCTAAAATGAGTGGGAACCCTGCTCTCTGCTCCTGTAAGCTGAAACGAGACAATTCACTAAAATGGGAAATTCACGATACACAACAAACGCCCCCTTGCTTAATAATTCATGTTCGTGTCTTGGATATGAAGCACAAAAAGCACCTTTCCTCTCAGATTTCAGTGACCGCGCTCTTCCTCCTCCAGGTGTCAAATTAAGAAGAAGAAGAAGAAGAAGAAGCACAGACTGACTGCCATGGCTGTGAACACCAATACCGCGCAGCCCCCTCTGTCCCCCAGCGCTGTCCCTGCTGTCCTGGAGGAGGAACTGCGGGCGCAGTCGGCGAGCCTGGAGTCCGGCCCCGCCCCTGTCACCCTGCAGCCCGTGAGGGAGGAGCCAAGCCCCACGCCTGGCACGCCCTCTCAGGAGCATGTCCCGGCTCAAGAGGACCTGATGATCATGGTGAACGAGAAGGCGAACAAAAGTAAGAACGCGCCGCTATGAAAAAGGAGTTTATCTCTGAAACTCGACCTTTGAACTCCGGTTCAGTAAATGACATTACGGGCATTTAGCAGACGCTCTTATCCAGAGCAACTTACTCAACTCTCACATAGCATTTACACTGATTCCACTTACGAATCGAACCTGTGACTTCTAGGTTACGAGACCAGCTCCTTACCCATTGTACACTCCGACCTGTATATCTTCTGGATCTGCTGTCCTATATTCTTTATTGGCATTTGAAAGCGAGACTATATGTTAGCTTGTTTTTTTTGAGGAGCCGTCTTCTTTGACTAGGCTGGTTAGCGCAGAGTGCATTTCACTGTGATTTAGGCGTGCCTGCCTGTCTCGGTTTGGTGGGGCGTCCGCTTCAGCCTGGCGCCCGCGGGTGACACGCCGTCGTTTGTCTTCTCGTTTCCGTTCCCTAGGTAACGGCGTGTACCCGGGACCCGCGGATTCGCCCCCGCCCTCGTCCCGCTCCTCGCCTCCGCGGCAGCAGCAGCAGCAGCCCAAATCCTACGCCTACCCCAACGGCAGGATCCGGGGGAGCAGCCGGTCCGGCTCGCTGGCCTCCATGATGGCCTCGCCCCGCCCCTCCCTGTCGCGGCAGCCCAGCACCATCACCGAGGGGATGGGCGACGGCAGCAAGGCGCACGACTACCTGCTCCTGGCCATCCTGTCCTGCTTCTGCCCCATGTGGCCCTTCAACATCGTAGCCTTGGCTTACTCCGTTATGGTGAGTGAGTGTGTGTTTGTAGCCTTGGCTTACTCTGTTATGGTGAGTGCGTGTGTTCGTAGCCTTGGCTTACTCCGTTATGGTGAGTGAGTGCGTGTGTTTGTAGCCTTGGCTTACTCTGTTATGGTGTGAGTGCGTGTGTTTGTAGCCTTGGCTTACTCCGTTATGGTGAGTGAGTGTGTGTTTGTAGCCTTGGCTTACTCCGTTATGGTGAGTGAGTGTGTGCTTTTGTAGCCTTGGCTTACTCTGTTATGGTGAGCAACATAGCCAGTTCTGTTACCTTCTCCCTCTCTTCTCCCATCTTTCTCTCTCTCCTGCCCTCCCCCTCTCTCCTCCCTCCCTCCTCTCCTCCTCCTCTCTCCTCCTCTCTTCCCCTCCTCCCTCCTGCTCTCCTCCTCCCTCCCCCTCTCTCTCTTCCTCCTCCCTCCTCTCCCCTCCTCCCTCCTTCTTCTTCTTCTCCTCTCTCCCTCCCTCACCCTCCTCTTCTCCTCCTCCCTCCCTTCTCTCCCCCTCTTCCCTCCCCCTCCCTCCCTCCTCCTCTCCTCCTCTCTCCCTCTCCTCTCTCTCCCTCCTCCCTTCCTCCTCTTCCCCTCCTCCCTCCCTCCTCCTCTCCCTCCTCTCTCTCCCTCCTCTCCTCCTCTCTCCCTCCCTCCTCTTCTCCTCCTCTCTCTCTCCCTCCTCCCTCCCTCTCTCCCCCTCCTCTCTCTCCCTCCTCCCTCCCTTCTCTTCCCCTCCTCCCTCCCTCCTCTCCCCCTCTTCCCTCCCCCTCCCTCCCCCTCCCTCCCTCCTCCTCTCCTCCTCTCTCCCCCTCCTCTCTCTCCCTCCTCCCTCCTCCTCTCCTCCTCTCTCCCCCTCCTCTCTCTCCCTCCTCCCTCCCTCTCTCCCCTCTCTCCTGCAGTCCCGTAACAGCCTGCAGCAGGGCAATGTAGACGGGGCTCGCCGTCTGGGCCGAGTGGCCAAGGTGCTGTCCATCTTCTCGCTGGTGGGCGGGGTCATCATCATCATCACCCTCCTCGTCGTCAACTGGGGGCGTGAGTGTCTTTCAGACCTGTTTCAGTTGGTTCTGGACCCTGCATGACCACACCTTTACCTGTTTGGGTTGGTTCTGGACCATAAATGGCCATCCCTGTGCCTGTCTGGGTTGGTACTGGACCCTGTGTGGCCACACCTTTACCTGTTTGGTTTGATTCTGGACCTTGCATGACCCCTACCTGTTTGGCTCTCTGGGTACCGTTCCAGTGCCTGCAGACAGCTATGGCACCAGGAAGAGGTGCCGCTACCAACCAGTAACTCACAGATTTGGTATGAAGAGCACAACCTTTTGATTGGTTGAAGTAAGACAATGTTGGATAACTGGTTGTAGACCTACCCATTTCTTTGTGTCTTGACTTAATTCCCATTGGATAGTAGGTTCGGTTATAAGTGGTCTGCGTTCTGCTATACTTCTGTTTCACAGTTAAAGGCAAGCTCTTTTTCTTTTTTACAGTTATATTGAAGTCTTGACCTGGACTTATGGAGAAACCGCCAATCACACCATTTCCACCATTTTCCCTTGAGATTTCCATTCTGTTCCCATGCTATGCTGTTCTACTCTTCAAATAAGAAAACCTGCAAATCCAAGTGTGGATGGTCTACTGGTCCATAAGAAGAGCACCACAAGAGAACATTTGACTGCTTGAAGATCAGACTAATACAAGATATTCCATTCAGGACCCCATAATTCAGGACCCCGCCATTCCGGACCCCAAAATTCAGGACCCCATAATGCAGGACCCCAAAATTCAGGACCCCGCCATTCAGACAGTGCATGTCAATTACGGATGAGCACGATCTTCTCAGCACAGCTACTGGCTTTCCTGTCATCACCCGACCGAAGGCCTGCAAGACTCATCCATTTTCACACTCCAAATGCATGGCTTAGCACAAAAAAATAACAAAAAACTACTTCTGAACGTCCTTCTCGTGCCAAAATTTGCGTGGAACACATTTAGAGGTGTGGAAAGAGAGAGAGAGAGAGAGAGCGGGACGCACACATCACACACACCTACGAGTGTGAGCTGAGAAAAGGAGGAAGAGGGTGGGGGGGGGGGAGGAGATGACTTTGTTAAGGGCACGAGGGATTAAACCTGATGTGGGGTGCTGGACTCAGCGGATGTTTCAGTGCAATCCGACCCCGCCGGGGAGCCTGGAACCTTGCACTCCAGGGGAGGGGAGGGGGGGGGGGGGGGGGGGGGTATTTTTGGAATGGAGTCAGAGGCTGTCTACAGAGACTGTGTTGGGAGGTGCTCCCAAGATTCTGCTGACGAAGACGTGGGTCTGTGGGTTATCTTTCTGCAGTAGCGGGTACTCTTACAAGACCAGGGGAGGGAAAAGGTCCTGAGAGAGAGAGGGAGAGGCAGAGTGGGTGAGAGAGAGAGAGAGAGGGAGAGGGTGAGAGAGAGGGAGGAAGAGGGTGAGAGAGGGAGGGAGAGGGTGAGAGAGAGGGAGGAAGAGGGTGAGAGAGGGAGAGGGAGAGGGTGAGAGAGGGAGAGGAAGAAGGTGAGTGAGGGAGAGAGAGAGAAGAAGTGGCTGAGAGAGAATGGAAGAGAGAGGGAGAGAGAATGGAAGAGGGGGCAGAGAAAAAGAGTGGGAGAGAGGGGGCAAAGGAAGAGTGAGGAAGGGGAGATAGAGAGAGGGTGGGAGGAAAGAGTGGGTGAGAGAGAGGGAGGAACGAAGTGGGTGAGAGAGAGAGAGGGAGTGAGGGAGGGAGGGAGGGAGTGGGTGAGAGAGAGAGGGAGGGAGAGTGAGAGAGGGAAGAGAGATTGAGGAATGGTGAGAGAGAGAGAGAAAGAGAGAGGGAGAGGTAGCGGGTGACAGAGAGAGAGGGAGGGAGAGTGAGAGAGTGAGAGAGGGGAGAGAGAGGGAGGGAGGGAAGGAGAGGCAGATGGGGGTGCTCTCGCTGGAGCCCAGAGACAGATTGTGTCCGATTTATTATTCACATGCCAGAATCTCGCACACCTGTATCCAGAGTTAATCGCGTGGAATGTATTATTAACTAAGGAATACAGATTTATCAATGATGTATCAAAAGTGCACACTTTAATGTAGTGTATGATTGTAAAAGCCTTTAGAAATATGCACACCACTGTATGATGTTAGTGTCGGCATCTTCGAGTGAACAAAAGAAACCAAAACGAAAATTTGCAACTTATTACAGCACTTATCCTACGTTCTGAAGCCAGGGCTCTATAGTTAAAAAGAACTGTTTCAGATTGCTTCCGTGTTTCATAGTCCACTACTGTATTTGAAGATGCAATGGTCAGTGAGTTCAGTTACGAGTTGTATTATCCTTTATGAGAGCTGTATTTTCGTAAAGCCTTTTGCACAGGCTGTGGTGTTTTGGGAAGTTTTTATGAAGCAGGCTAAGTGTTCACTGACATGTTAGTAAACGTGTAGCCTACGCAGGGATCGATTCTTTGCACGCAGCGCAGAGCGCTGAGCTGATTGGGTGGTTCTGTGGGAACTGAGTGGGTATATGGGGATCATAATCATACTTTAAAGATTCCACAATGTCCTCAAAATCCCATCGACGAAAGGTCTGGTAAACGGTGTTTGGAGGACTAAATAACAGCAAATATCAGCACCGGCAGCTGTTGTTTTATTTTCACCACACTTTAGGATGCTTAGCTGTTTATTCTTTTCGCAGTGACCTGTGTCCGTTTTTATAAAAACAAAGAGCTTTCGAAGTACCGGACTTTGTGCCAAATTTGGAGCACCAGCTTGTATGTATGGTTTAACGATCGGCAGAGCCTGTCTAAATCTTGCCCCCCAACCCACCCTCCCCCTCTCGCTGGTAACTCTGCTAGTCCTTGTAGGCTGAGCCCCTTACCAGCATTTTTCAGAAACGACTTCGGAAGCCTGCCTCTCCCGACAGCGTCTATTACAGCGGGACTTTCGTGCGCTTAACGGCCGCGTGGTTCGCCCGTGAGGATAGGTGAACCGCGGCTGGATGTTGGGTGGGCAGAGCAGAGAGGGCGGGGCGCCGTGCCGAAACGCCGCTCCGGCTCGCCTTGAGGGGAAACAGACTACCGCATGCCTTCTCTTTATGAACATCTGCTAAACTATATTCCCGTGAATGAATGACCGCTTGCTAAGACTTTTTCATACTATAGTATATAACTATGTAACCTGCTTGCATTACCTGTTATATCACAGAAATGTATGTACATATATACACGTGCATTATCGCATTATTATTATTATTATTATTATTATTATTATTATTATTATTATTATTATTATTATTACTGTTAGCCCCTCTGCACATATATGGAAATAGTATCCAATTGAAGCTATTTACGGACCTGCTTAATCAGCTATAATTTGCTCAAACGTTTCTCGTTTTTTGATGATTTTAACAGTGGAATAATGCTGTACACATAAACAAATGTAGCACACGTTTATTATCTCATAGATGGAATTCATTATTATTTTCTTGTTGTTATTATTCATAGAACGTGTATGATACCAGTGGCATGTTTACACTCAGTTAATGTTAATATGTGTATATCCTCTATACTCTAGCTATCTTATGTTGCATATGATTGTGAGGAATTTGATGTTGAAATATATTATAGAATGTAATACCGTTCTGTGGCATGACCTTCCGTTGCCAGCTGCAAAGTTCTTTTAATTCTTATGTTTCTTTAAATCTATTTTTATTTTTCTCTATTGATTTGTTAAATCCCTTATACTGCATTAGTTGCTCACTAATGGAAATTGATGTTTCGATTCCCTGCACACATTTAATATTGTCGTCTGTATTTAAATTCTGTTTCGGTTATTTCCTCCATCATATTTAAAATTATGATTGACAGGTGTTACTGTGGCAGCGCTATTGTTCTGCTATAATGGAGAAAAGAAGGCTTTTTAAACGCTGAATTTAGAAGAAATACCTGCTATCTTCCCAAAAAGAGGTGATGCTTTTCAGGCATAATTGTTGCATTTATTTTGGGTGTCTTTACTGACTATGTACGTGCCTGTGCATGACTTGATAGATTGTTTCAGTAAACAAAACTAAATCTATCTAAAGCTAAAAATATTCTGACGTCTGCCTATAAATTGTGAACATTTTCAAGAATTGCCAATAAATACTTATATAATGGGGTCTGGAGTGGCTAATATTGATGTTTCATTGCGTGTCTGCACATGTGTACGTGTGTGTGTGGGGGGGGGGGGGGGTGGGAGTCTCGTATGCTGATTTGCACTTGCGTTATAAAGCTGGTAACATACTTGAATAATCTTGCGCTACGTGAACGTGACGTCGTTGCGTCCCGGGCGACATTGTTCTCATGCAGGTCTGCTTACTTTTTGTCTGACTGGTTTAAACGGTATATCCACTAGGGGGCAGATCAGGGCTTCTCTTCAAGCGGTTCCACCATCCTTCCTGGCTTCCTGGCGTCAGTCATGTCACTAGGCATGAATGTATACTGCCCCCGTGATTTACGCGGGTATTGCAGGTTACGGACCGGTTACGGGGTTAATTTTTGAGGACGCGCAAAAAGAGAACGCTCATAACGACCACGGGATACGCGTGAGGGCGATCTTGCATACGTGTTTGCCTGATTAACATCACGTATGTTCCCAGTTTAAAATGTCTCTGTTGCCAGGGAAACAGTAGACAAGGAATGAGAGGGAAACTTAGGACCCTGAGCTGAGGGCTGCCTTTGCTGTGTAGTGAAAAAATCCATTTCATTAGAATTTTTCAACCACATGAATAATTGAAACATTCTGCTACCAATCAGAGAGAGAGAGATAGAGAGAGAGTGGGAGAGAAAGAGCAAGAGAGACATGATGGAGAAGACTGCAGAGAAGCAGAAATAGAGCCTCTGTGTGTGTGCGTGCGTGTGTGTATAAATCGGAAAGGAGCGATAGAGGGTGGGGAGGGAACTAGAATAGAATGCAAGGGAGATAGAGAGGGTGTGAGAGCAAGGGGGGGGATATCTTGTGTCGTGATAGTGGATTGAAGTGATTAGCGAGTTAAAGGAAGGAAGATGGAAATGTAAGTGCTGTCAGAGAAACCGTATGCACTCCAAGAGACGGCTGAAATGGTTCCTGATTATTTCTTTTGCTGTTGCTCGGCCTGCGCTGAACAGTATACGCCTCATACCCAGCAGAACGACATTTTGATCTCTCCATCCTACAAGTCACTGTGTATGAAGGGCTACCCGGGCTTTTATTTTTTTGCAGCCGCTGTTGTTGTTCTTGTTGTTTTTAAGAGCTGAGTGGTATCTGGGGCACGGCTGGCTGCAGTTGAGACTGACAGAGCTCATCAGAGTTTAATTAATAATAGGAGATGGATTCGGCTGAGCTGAGCTGAGCGGAGGGGAGTTCATTTCCTCTGCTGGGTTGTTCTAATGGGCTCGGAGATGCATTACACTGCTGCGGGGGGAAAGGGTCTGGGCGTCTGCGGTGGTGGTGGGGGGTGGGGGGGGTGGGCTGTGGTTCTAATTGAGTAGAGAAGTGAGAGAGCAGGTGGGGGGTGGGGCTCATGGTTCTAATTTAGTACAAGAACGAGAGAACTGGTGCACTCATGATGACGATGATTATTATTATAAATAATAATAACAACAACAACAACAACAACAACAACAACAACAATAATAATAATAATAATAATAATAATAATAATAATAATAATAATAATAATAATGGTAGGATATTCCTCCAGCCTGCACCCCATTGGCTGGGACTCCTACAGTACAGACTGACCCCTACAGTACAGTATTGACCCCTGCAGTACAGACCGACCCCTGCAGTACAGCACTAACTCCTACAGTACAGACCAACCCCTACAGTACAGCACTGATCCCTACAGTACAGATTAAACCCTACAGTACAGCACTGACGCCTGCAGTACAGACTGACCCCTGCAGTACAGCACTAACTCCTACAGTACAGACCAAACCCTACAGTACAGCACAGACTGACCACTGCAGTACAGCACTGACCCCTACAGTACAGCACTGACTCCTACAGTACAGACCAAACCCTACAGTACAGCACAGACTGACCCCTGCAGTACAACACTAACACTTACAGTACAGACCGACCCCTGCAGTACAGCACTAACACCTACAGTACAGACCAAACCCTACAGTACAGCATAGACTGACCCCCGCAGTACAACACTAACACCTACAGTACAGACTGACCCCCGAGTACAGCACTGACCCCTACAGTACAGCACTAACTCCTACAGTACAGACCAAACCCCACAGTACAGCATAGACTGACCCCTGCAATACAGCACTGACCCCTACAGTACAGCACTAACTCCTACAGTACAGACCAAACCCCACAGTACAGCACAGACTGACCCCTGCAATACAGCACTAACACCTACAGTACAGACCAAACCCTACAGTACAGCACAGACTGACCCCTGCAGTACAACACTAACACCTACAGTACAGACTGACCCCTGACTACAGACTGCTGCTGAGCTCCTGTGAATGTGATAGATGGGCCCAGATGGACTTCCATATGACAGGAAGTCCATCTAGGATTGAGAAACAACCACCCCAACTCAACCTGGGGAGAACACAGGGGGGAAATAAAAGAGTAGAGCTCCTGAAGCCACTAGCAGAGCTGTTGTTATTGCTGTCATACTGAACAGAAGTGCAGTATTTGATGTATGAGCATTATCAGTGGCAAAGCCCAAGCCCAGTCTGGCGAGGCCGAGATGTGACAGGCTGACGCTGCCACTCTCAGGGCTGTGGAAACGGCGAGAGTCTCAGCTGAGAGACATGCTATCGCAACAGAGACCTCGCGGGAAGGGGGGGGGGGTCGGTGTGTGTGGCTCAACACCCACGCTTGTCGTAACAGCCAAAATGTAGTGCTGGCTGGCGAAGGTGTTACTCAGACACATTCTCAGAAATGGCTGGCTGTGACAAACTGAAGACCAGGTGTGATGGCGTAGTCCTCTGTCTAGGCCTTTCCATGTTTATCTTGAATGTGCTTGACCTTGTCAATGGGACTCATACATCTTTCTTATGTATTTATATATAAATCAGGGCCTGGCTGGTTGTATTGATAAGTCAGTAAATCTGTCCGGAGCCACAACAGATAAGTGATTTGTTCTCGCCCCACAGAGCTGTTTGACAAGAAACGGACCATTTCTTTCTCCTTGTGGTACAGGGGACAGATGCACACCAAAGTACTAGTTTCTTGTCGTTTTACAGTAAAAAAAAAAAAAACAGAAAGAAAGCTAAACCTGTTCACTCTTCACTAGTAAATCTTTCATGTGTCTCTCGTTTTTCCAAACTTAGTATCCTGCAAGTATTTTAGAGTTTGTGGTGTATCGGTTGCTCCCCATGGCATTCTTTCATCACTTCAGCTAATACGCTGTCTCAATTCAGTCACCCTGCCCAATAAAATGGCCGCCGTCTTTATGTGCATACATAGTTCTGCCCCGCTTTCCCACAAAAGGAGTCAGGCTCCGCTTGCCTGGACCTCTCCTAATTATCCCAGCTCATAAAATGTATTATTCAGATCCCTCTGAACTCAAAGAAGGGGCGAGGCAGAATTATAATCATCCAGCGTAATTCACTCAGGGAAGAAGCGGAACTCTCTGTTCTAATCAAACCGTTTAATTGAATCAGGGTTGTCAAGGATGGCCTTTCCAATGTGATCTTGATCTGAGCATTGCAAAATAAACGCAGATGAGTCCATGTATTAATTTCCCCATAGTACGAAATGACACACATCAAGTGAAATGACCGTAGCTGCAGATTCCTTTCCTGGACCGGTTGACTGCTTGCATGAAAATAAGTGCTCATTGTTCTGGGAATGATGTAATAGCATACTGTATATACTCAAACTATCGCATGCTGTATATTCAGAATTTTTTAAAACAATGTCACTGACTGTACCAGATACCCTCAGATTTATTTGGCTTCAAATCTAACATCCTCAACCGCAAGTGCTCAAAATCGCACAGCAGGATTATGATCAAAGGGTTAGAATCCACTCGGCTTGCTTTACATCGATGGGCGCCAGGGCACGGAAGGCCCAAAGAACAGGCCTGATTTTGGGACTTGCTTTTCTGCCAAAGTTAAAGTAATGGCTTGAGTGTGGTGCTTCGATTCAATTTCAGTAAAAGGCTTCAAGAGACGGTATCAGTGGATGTGCGCTGGCCGTATCTGGGGGGTAATCTCATGCTGCCCGTGTCTCCCGCCTCACTGCCTCTTTCCCCAGGCCTGGAAGCCTCTGGGGGCCACAGCATAACCAAGCTAACAGCTCTCCCAAGACTGGCCGGCCTCCAGAACAACCGTCTTATCGGCCTGCTAATCCGATTGAGCGACCCAACAACATAGCTGTAGGTGGAAGTGTAGCGCAGTGGGTAAGGAACCGGGCTCGTAACCGAAAGGTCATGGGACACTGCCGTCGTACCCTTGAGCAAGATACTTAACCTGCATTGCTTCAGTATATATCCAGCTGTATAAATGGATACAATGTAAAAATGCTATGTAAAAGTTGTGTAAGTCGCTCGGGATAAGAGCATCTGCTAAATGCCTGTAATGTAATGTAATGTAATGTAGCTGCTCTTGGATTTAAAAAACCAAAAAAAAAAAAACAGGCTATTAAAGAGAATGTTATAGAGGATGTGGGTTGGGCAGGAAGGGTCATTTTCATTTAATAATATTCTTGTCTTCTCTTCTTCCCTTCCGTCTGTTCTCTCTTGCCTATCAAGCTTTAAATGAGCTCTATTGATGGGACAGATGGGCAAATTATTTTGGCGGAAAGGTTTTGGTGAAATTGTTAGGTCAGTGCAACAGGAGTGCAATCAACTGTCAACTGTCTGGACTCTCAACAAGGCTTAGCCACACAGAATGGTCACAACTGTTTTATTAAACAACTGTGTTTTTAAAACCATCTATCTATCTATCTATGTATGTATCTATCTATCTATCTATCTATCTATCTATCTCCGATGAGAAAATGTTGAACAAATTTTATTGCACTGCACCAAATTTGAGGTAGAGAGGGAAAGATTAGAATAGGGTAAGAGAGGCTGGACGGGGATGGAATCTGAGAGGGATATTGGGCACAGGGGGGGAAGGGGTAAGGAACGTTAGGAGGGCACTTGTTGGTTTTCTAAAATAACAGTGTTGACTGATTTAAGACACAGGGTTTTCTGATGTGACGCTGCACACTCCGGCACGGTAGTTGGCGGTATGCACCTTTAAAGCTAGTTTAAATCCGCTAACAAATCCCACAGAAAAAGAAAAAGAAAACGAAGGGGTGCATTTAAAGAAATTAAAGATTAAACTGGATTAATTTAATCGTCACCGAAAATGAGTAAACTAGACGTTTTAAACGCATACCTGACGGAGCGTTTAATGGTGGCTGTGCGCGAGATAATAACTGCTGTGGGAGAGGCTGTGTTAGAATTCAAGGAGGAAACCGCCCGGACAAGCAGAGAAAACGAGCATCTGAGACAGAGGCTTCGGGAGGATGGTGTCGGAGGCAGTGGACCGATGTCTGGTCAGTACAGAATACAGAAACTTTTTTGTTTGTGTAAAGCAATGTATTGCACCAGAGTCATCACAAGCCGTGAATACATTAACTACAGGCAACTTAAACCAGTTTCAGTTGATTCTCCCGCGCTGTCTCTCTCTAGGAGCAGCGCACCCTCCCTCTCCACACACTGAGCAGGAGTGGAGCTCCGGACTTATGGATGAGCTCGCGGGGAATGAAGAGGAGCGGTCGGGCGGTGAGAAGCAGAGGTCCGAACACAAGAACGAAGAGCTTGGTGGGCAACAGTTTGATCAGGCGACCTGCGGTAAGCCGGAGTGCGTTCAGCTGGTCGTCCACGCGTTAGCCTGCGGAGTGGCCGGATCCCCGTTCAAACCTCACTGTGTCAAACAGGACCTTGATCAGAACTCGGTCCAGCCCACAGCTCACCTTAATTTACAAGCCGTCGGCAAGGCAGAAACGGACTTGCCGCCCCCTCCTACGTCTGATCGTGTTAAAGACGAGCCCGAGGCAATGCAGTGTACAGCAGAACTGTCAGCTGAATCATTGGAATCGCTAAACCCGACCGGAACCGGAACCGGAACCGGGAGCAGTCACGGAATTTGTATGGAGAGTCCAGTGTCAGCAACTGCGGTTGAGAAGTGTGAAGGAACGCCGCGAGTGTTGAAAGGGAAAATGAAGCATCTCTGCTCCCAGTGTGGGAAGGCCTTCAGTCAGGCGTCTGGCCTCAGAGTCCACCTGCAATTTCATTCGGGAAGGAAACCCCACAGTTGCACCCATTGTGAGAAGACTTTTTTCTACCGCGGGCACTTGAAAGAGCACGAGCGCATCCACACCGGAGAGAGACCGTACAAATGCTCGTTTTGCGGAAAGTGCTTTAGGCTGAGTGGGCACTTAAATCAGCACGAGCGGATCCACACCGGAGAGCGACCGTTCTCTTGCACGCAGTGTGGGAAAAATTTCATACAGAGAGGAAACTTGAATGTGCACCTTAGAATTCACTCAGGAGAGGCTACGTAGGCTACAGGTGTAAAGAATGTGGGAATCTTTATGCTAAAATCTCCCAGGTTTATTTATTTATTTATTTTTACATTTGGCATCTGACGTTCCTGAATTTGCAGCTGGCTCGAAAGGGTGAAGACGAGGATAATAAAGAAATTTCGACGGAATAAAATGGGCTTAATGTCAGAGTTTTTTTTTTTTTGGTTTTCAATGTATATATGTATTTTAAAAATATATTTTAGAAAATAGGATTTTGATTGCACAGTCTTTAAAGATGGTGCTGATGCTGGCCAGTTATATTTAAAGGTATGTTTCAAAAGCTGTTTTTTGTGCTTGACAGTGATATAACTGTGGATACAGTGCACAGAAAAATATGTTTTTGCTCATTTTTTTCTTTCTAATTTCTTATATTGTGCACGTTCCAGTTCTAGATTGAAGCACACCTGTGTTTCGGTGGAGATGGGTGAGGAGAAGTGTAGGTCCAGCTGCACAATTCATTTACCATGATTTTGGTCCTGCTTGGTGTGGATGTACTGTATATTCTGTATACTGGATACCGATTGCAGACGGAAGTGTTTCGGAGCACGTGGCAAGATGTACAACATAAAATGATTCTCCTGTTTTCATATGAGGGTGTGTGCATATGTAGATTATTTAAGACTGAATTCAAGGGCTTTCTTACATGTCTGTAGGTGCTGTTTTCTCCGGCAACTATATACCAGGGTGAATAACCGCAATGTCAGGTCTGGTCTGCACATTCATGTGAGTACACACCTGTTGGCACCTTCATCTCCAAGCCTTTTCTGTCATAGTAGATCTGTTAAGGTCTGTATTAGCCTATCGTTCTGGCTATTGGTAAAAAAATATGTGTATATTTTTCCACAGTTATCTTCATGTAAATGCTGTTGCTGCTTCATATTTTTATGTGTTTTCACCTTTATCTTTTACTAAAATACACTGTATGTAAATAATGCTATATTTCTACATGAACCACACAACAGCTACTTCTGACCACTTTGGTCGTAATGGCAATAATGTAGGCTCCTGGACTACAGGGGCTCCCCTCTGTAAGCTAGCCTAGTTAACCCAGCTATTCGTCTTTTTGCGCTTACGTGCTGCGGTTAAGACCACTTTCTGTTGAGGCTGAATCAGTCCCGCGCTTGCGTCTTTTCATCCAAACTGCAGCCAACCGATGATGTTTATAAAAATAAAAAATATTAAGAAGTGTTTAAGAATACAGTAGACCATAATTGTGGTTTATTGTGTCAAGAGTGCAAAAATATGGGAAGAAAGTTTAAGAATAATTATGTATTGTTTCATGTTTATGAACCTAGACTAGGCTACGAATAATTGAAATAAATGTGTGTGATAAGAATACACAAAGAATGCATGCAGTGAAACAGGTGGATATGCTAGCGTGTGTGTGTGTGCGTGCGTGTTGGGAATATCATAAGCCTACAGTTTAGATTAGCCTAGGCTGGCGTTCACTGGTTCACTGGCATACCATGCAGGGTTTTTACCTTAGAAATATTATAAACTAACCATATTCAGTCATATCTCTGATGCTCTGGTAGTCTCTGTGCACGTTTTCCAAATCCACGCTCCTCTGCCTGTAGGCTATTGCTTCTACTAAAATGTCTTTGGGACGTTTCTGGGTGTGATGCTCTTTTCTGTGTGGGGAGGGGTGGGTGTGGCTAAAGAGCCTGCGTGGGATCAGGTCTCAGCAGAGCGTTTGTAGCTCGTTGGTTACTGTAATGGTGGAGTTGAGGAAGCACAAGTACAAAAACATAAAGTGACAAGCTGACAGGACTTGTTATAAAAACCGAGTCAACCTTGAAATTGCTTTTCCTCAACGGTGGCAGCTCAAGTTCACAAAGGGGATGAGAAGCAATATGGAATTGACCTGTTTTCTGTTGGACCTGGAAGTAATGTTACCTCTAGCTATCCAGCTAGCCACTTTAGGTAGCTAGATGGCTGAAGTCGGGTACTCAGGGTGAGTGGGCGGTGTTGAAAACAGAGATTTGATTGTAAACGCAGGATCACTGGAAAGATTAAAAAAAATCCTGCATGGTATTCCTTTAAGTCAGTGGTTCTCCTTACTCTGCCAAGAGTATCCATCTGCAGCCTGCAAGACTACGAACCACTTTCACTACAAGACGCACCTTCTACAAGGCACTCAATTTATTGGTCGGTTTTAATGCCAATCAAGGCACTATTTAGTGGGAGTTATCTTGAAGGTGCTGCACATTGTGCAGTTTTGTGTCCGCCCGAGGGCATTCTTGAAAATATTAGACTTAGTTACGTGACCATTACTGGATTGATAGGCCTGTGTGAAATAGGGGAGTTTCACACCAGCTGTGTTCACAATCACTGCATGAAAGGAGATTGACAAGCGTAATGAGAAATGCATTAGGCTTTAAGCGGTAGACTTTATCCAATGATAGCAAATTGAATTGCTAAAACATGATTTAGGCTGATGCCTGACAGAGTAATAAATAGGCTAAATAAATGTAGGGTCTTTGTTGCTGAGCTTTGGTAGCCTAGTTAGCATGACAGAAGGCTGAGGCTTAAAAGAGATGAGCATGATTGATCACTGTTAATCTAGACAGGCTCATGCCACTGAGGAGCACTTCGGGCTATGTTTTCACCGCACAAAGAAAATCTGTAGACTACATAACTGAAAATGGTTGATTATTTGGCCTAAATATCTGGAGAAAAACAAACTGGTTTTACTTATATTGTTGGCAGGCGTGTCAATGTATAAATCTGTCATTGTGATAATGTAGCGGGATAACTTAGCCCTTTTCCGTACCAACTGAATGTGCATAATTTTTTGTTTGTGTTTTTTGTCAGCCTACATTTTATGTATGAAATGTAGCTACTTGTGATGGTTAAATGCATTTATTTTCATTCATGTTCATATCCTGGTATTTGTTTATTTGGAGTCTGTCTCAAATGTTTATTCCCTTCTACAGATTGTGTTAAAGTGGGTTACTTTTCTCATCCATAAGGAAGATACAGCCTTGTCAGTAGCCTAATTGCACATTAAAATTACAGGCTTTTGCGATGATGTATATATATTAGACTATACATGTGATAATATTATTGGCAATGTAACATTAAAACATTTGACTGATACACTGGGCAACATTGCTGTAAAAACGCAACAGAGAGAGACAACGGGTGATAACAGACTGTGGGCAATGACCACTACTAATTACCAGTAATATGTTCCCGCAATGTTTTTCAGTTGTGCTGCCTGTGAATATAGGCCAAAAACTTTGTCATCAGCCTTCCACTGTTGTGACTAGGTCATGGATACTCGCATCTGGAACTCGAATCCAAATCTGGCACCTGGGTAAGTAACTGAACAATTAGTGCTACTGATTGGCCGGACTGAATTCACACCTGAACCCCAAGTAAAGGGGAGGTGGGAAACCAGCAGCTCTTGGACCTCGAGAGTTGTGATTTGAGTAACGGGGCTGGTTTATGGCATGTATCCTGAATGTATGGCCCAACTTTCCCTTTTCTATTTGTTTTGCACAGCAAATTCATCCAAGTAGAATGCATCGTTCTTGAGTCACTTCTCTTGATCCACAGCCAGCACATTTGTCACAGTTTTAAAATGATGTACTGCAACACCTAACCATTTCTGCTGCAATGTTATTGACGTGTTATCACACTAGCATCGCGCAAAACAATTTCTAGATTAAGGGATTTCAAATATTGTGGCTGTGTAGTCTCTGGTGAGTCATGAGTGTCAAGTACTGTTTAACAATGGATATACTGTACGTAAACGAATGAATGTGTGAGTGTACAATTTGATGTCAATAGTGACTGTGTACTTTAACTGCAAAACAAACATGCTCTTCTGGGTCATGCCTGTTAGGTCAAATTTACGAAGAGAAGCTTAGAAGGGTAGTTTGACAGCGTATATGTAAATGACTGTCAGAAGGAATAAACACAGCAAAACCAGCTTCAGAGAACAGTATGTCATTTTATAATATCACTGGTTGAGAGAAAAGGCTTTGATGAAGTTAGTGAGGAGCCTGGGAAGAGCAAATCTACAAAAGGCAGAATGAAACCAGGGTGAGCGTTAAAAACAATTAAATTTTGGTGGTTGTATACATGAAGATAATAATACAACCTGTCTGGAGGTCCAAAATGACAGACCTTCAGTTGTACAAAATCACCATTTTGAATGGTATTACCTGGTGAACAAGGTTTGTACTGAACCTCGCAAAGCAGAGGTCATTGTGTAATTCTGCCTTCGGAAAAGGTAAACCCTGTGTCGTCATTCACAGGTCACATGACACGGGGAAATGCTCACGTCATCAGTCGCACAGAGAAGGGTCAGAGCGATTCATTGTCTAAAACTCTTGTTGGCATTAATTGCTGAAAAATGACAAAATTACAAATTTTGAACGCATATCTGACGGAGCGCTTAATGGTGGCTGTGCGAGAGATACTGGAGGTGGTGGGTGACACGGTGTCGGAATATCAGGAGGAAACAGCGCGAATACACCGGGAGAACGAGAGTCTGCGGAGGAAGCTGCGGGAAGTCGTGATCGAGGCAGAGACGGGCTGGACGGGTGAGTTCCGAACTCCCACCTGTCGTGCACATTCTTATGGGATTCCCCACCTTGCACGACATTGCTTTCCTGTAGCCCAGTTTAATAACGGCTACGTTACTTAAGAACAAGGGACTTGCACAACACATAGTTAATTAGCCAAATGGTTAGCAAAACAGCTAACTGCTAAACCTTAAATGCTAGCTAGTTAGCCACACTAATGTTGGATACATTCAATGGCCAAAGCCAAAAATTAAAGAACAGAGAACTACATAATCATTAAAAAAGTCCGAATTAGTAATTAGAGCTAACCAGCCTATGCATGCATTCATTACTCCGCATATTTTGGTCAATCTCGCCATGACCCTGACCGTCACTCCGTAGCCTCACACAGGGTCAATCTGTTTCGTCAGACTGTCAGACTAGCAAACGGAGAGACGCTGATATAATGTACATGTACATGTAGCCGACTAATATTGCACCAGTACATTTAGCTCCACTAACTATCCGCTGTAATGTAAATTCTCAGGAGCAAACACGACAAAATCCTTATAGTTGGATAATAGATGGTAGCTTGGTTTCATCATGGTGTGAGCTGTTACGGCCACATAACCTATGGAATTGAATACTTGTCTAGTGTTTCTATTTAACCTTTATCTCGCGAGGTTAAAGTTTCCGTAACTTAAGAGACTGGTCATCAAATCGTGCATGTAACAACCCGATAATTATAAACATGATCATACCTACAGATTATTTGATTGTATACATTGTTGATTGGCCTTATTCTTAGTCCCAGTGCACTAGCTGTTGTTCCTAGGCACTGACCTGGATATATTGAACATGTACAGAGCACCACGTAGCTGGCCTCTTAAGAAAGTTAGGAAGCATAAGTGCTTTTAGTCTTTATATTTTTTTCATATGTGGGGTCATTGACTATAAACTCACAATAACTGCACCCTGCGAATTGTGTGGATTGTTGTACATTTTTGTGTTACATTTACATTTGTTCTGCCTCAACATTTGCTGACATTGCATGTGGTATTTTATAGCCTATTAAATATATTAATGCATTTTATTTAAACTGCTCACCAAGATCAGGAGGTATGCTTTATTAATAATTAGTACACTGCAAATTAGTTTGTTAATATGGCCCAAAGCGCAATCACACATACTCACAAACAAGCAACGTGTGACTGCATGTCTAGTCACTCAAGAAGAGACCACTGGTCTGGTTGACGCTGTATCAGAGGGTACAAACTGATGCACAACTTTTCCTGGTAACCTTTTTTGGTAAAAGTGTTTATTGGTTGCATAAATATTGGTAGCAATCTTGGTTTCAGGTGATTCTTTTAACTCTATAATTTTAAGACCCCAATTTTGACCTGCTTTGGCGATAATGACAGTTAAGGCACCAGGATTCAGAATAACAGTCAGAAGTTCCTCAAAGTTCTGAACCACACAGTTTTAACATTTAACTGGACACTGCACAGTAGCATTTCCCTGTGTTTGAAACGATGGACCAACTCCTCATATTCACGCATTGTAGATTGTATTCTTTGAAAGTGGTAATGGTTATTTACTTTTTTCAGTTAACTGAATAAAATCTTCAAACTTTTGGGGGCTCATTCTACTGAAAGATGGAATTGTATTGTAACACCTGGCTTGTCCACTAGATGTGCTCTTTGGAGTTTTTTGTCTAGATAGAGAGGATGAATGCTTTTTGCTACTCCTTCAGGCAAGTAAACACTTTTTGCCAGGGAGCAACTGGGCTGGATGGCTGTACTGGCCGATGCAAGGACTGAAAGCTTAATGGATTTGTGCTGCCATGACAGTGATTTTGTAGTACACTGCAGTGGCTGATCACCAGAAGATCGAATGGCATCGAAGGGGCTGTTCGATGATCGAGCATCCTACTGATACGCTATTATAAGGAGCAGTCGCATATTCCAGTTTCAGAAGAAGTGTTCTTCATGCTACTTGAGTGCAGACCTCTTTCTCATTCTCTCTTTTCTCTCCCTCTCGCCAGGAGCAGGACACCCTCTCTCTCTCTCCATCCCTCCCTCCCTCTCTCCAGGAGCGGGGCTCCCTCTCTCCCTCTCGGCGGCCGAGGGGAGGTCCCCCGCGGAGGAGCAGCACTGCGAGCAGGAGTGGAGCTCCGGCCTGAGGGAGGAGCTCTCCCTGAGCGAGGAGGAGGAGCAGCCGCCGCACGCGCAGCAGAGGAGCAGGCAGAAGGAGGAGGACGCCGGCGGGATGGACTTGTCCTGTGCGATGGAGGCGGAGCCGGAGGCGGAGGCGGAGCCGCAGTCCGAGTGCGTCACGCCGGGACTGAAGAAGCTGGCGCTGGAAATAGCCCTGTCAGTGGTCTCGCCGTCCGCCCTGAGCGTGAGCCACGAGCTGAGCGCCATGCGCGCGGCCGACGCCGACGCCGCCCCCAGGACGCGGTCGCTAGGCGACGCGGGGCTCGGGTCGCCCGCCCGCCTCAGGCCCGCCCAGGTCAAAACGGAGCCCGAGGAGGGGCTCGACTTCAAGCCCGAATGGCCCTCCGAGCCGGGCCCCGGGGCCAAAGGCAAACGGCCCGCGCCGGAGTCGCTGTCAGAGGCGAGCGTGAGCAAAGCTTCTGGGGTCAGTGGGGCTGGGCTGGGACACACGGACGGGTCCGAAATCAGGGGTGTTGGGGCGGGACATACGGACGACTCCGAGATTAGGGGCTCTGGGATGGGACATACGGACGTGTCCGAGATCAGGGGCGTTGGGGCGGGACATACGGAAGGCCCGGAACCGCAGGAGGCGGGGACCGGGCTCGACGACGCCCAGAACGACGGCTACTTCATCGGCTACAGGGGGGAGAAGCAGCACCGCTGTTTCCAGTGCGGCAAGTTCTTCAGCCAGGTATGCAACCTGAAGACCCACCTGCAGATCCACACGGGCGAGCGGCCGTACGCCTGCACCTGGTGCGGCAAGTCCTTCACCCAGTCGGCCGACCTGAGGCGGCACCAGCGGATCCACACGGGCGAGAAGCCGCACCGCTGCACCTGGTGCGAGAAGAGCTTCACCCAGATCGGCAACCTCAAGCGGCACCTGCGGATCCACACCGGGGAGCGGCCGTACTGCTGCGCCCTGTGCGGCAAGAGCTTCAACGACGGGGACACGCTGAAGAAGCACCGGAGGGTCCACACGGGGGAGAGGCCCTTCCGCTGCGCGCACTGCTCCAAGACCTTCACCGTGGCCAGCAGCCTGCAGAATCACCTCAGGAACCACCTGAAGGAGGGCCGACCACTGCGCTGAGGCTAGGCACCGTAGCTCGTCGGGAACTGTCTTCTCGGGTACGCGATGCTTAAGTAACCGTGTTATTTTTACGAAGTGTGTCCGGGAAGCTGAAGGGCGCGGATAAGCCAAATGTGGAAATCGGGTGTCGATGAAGAACAGTACCCGCTTGTAACTGATTCCGTGGAGGTCATTGTTTTCATCATGATTGTGGGGGGAAAAAAAAGAGAATACATTTCCTGCTGAAAGTGGTTTTCTTAGTTTTGATTTGCCTTTAACCTTCCTCCCTTCCAGGCCTCGTTTCGCCAGGTCCTCCCCAGACCTGGCCTAATCTGAGAACTTAATCTGACTGCACTTTTAGCAATTTAGTCATTTAGCAGATGCATTTACATAACGGTCACTTAGCAGATGCTCTTATCCACAGCGACATACAGTGGAGGACATCAGTGTTTCTCTCAGGAATGCAAAAATGGCGTATCACCCAGAAGGCACAGGGGCCCATTTATAATAAATAAGTGTACTTTTAAACTAACAAACAACAATATGTATTGTAACTAAAAAAAAGTACCATTAGACTGATAACATATCTTTACAGAGCTATAACTGTAACATTATTAAAAGGGGAATCCAAAGAAAAAGAAAGGTTATCTAGAGGGGGTCAGGGGAGCCATGGTGCAATCTGAAGAGATGAGTCTACAGACTGCAGTGGAAGATGGGCAGGGTTTCTGCTGTTCTGACTGCAGTGGAAGATGGGCAGGGTTTCTGCTGTTCTGACTGCAGTGGAAGATGGGCAGAGTTTTTGCTGTTCTGACTGCAGTAGGAAGCTCATTTTCACCACCGAGGGGTTAGAACAGAGAGGAGATGTGACCTGGAAGCGCAGAGTCTCTGAACGTTGTACAGGAAGAATCTGCATGCTTGATAAACTGCCATGATGTTCTCAGAGAGGGAGAGTTTGTTGCTGAGTAGCACTCTTCGAGTCCTGGTATATGAGGCTGGTGAGGTAGGTCCAGCAGTGATTTAGCAGGGAAGTAGAGATTCTGAGTTTTAGCCAAGTTGAGCTCAGGCAGATGGTTTGACGTACAAATTGAGATGTCTGATAGGCAGGCTGAGATGCGTATCAAGACTAATGTATCAGAGCAGGGGAAGAGAGGGAGAGGGTTGTGTATCATCAGCATAGGAATCATAAGTCGTGCTATGGGAGGAGATGACAGAGCCAGGAGACATGGTATAGAGAGAAAAGAGGAGAGGGCCAAGGACTGAGCCCTGGGGGACGCCTGTAAAGAGCTCCTCCTGCACCTCCCCCCCATGCAACCTGGCAGGAGCGACAGTCAAGGTAAGAAGCATACCAGCTGAGAGCTATGCCTCAAATCCCCAGTGTATCCCCATCATAACTGCAGCTCTCTAAAGCAGTGTGGGCCCTTAGACAGAATCCAAACCAAATGATACAATGTCTGCTTTTACACTTTAACATGGTCACCGTGGGATCCCCTATCTATTTATACATTAATTTTTCCCCCCGCTAATTTCCATGGGACATTAATCCAGAGGTGACTCAGGTACTCTTTTTAATGGCTAATCTAGAGGACGGTGTCCCCTACGGTACAAGGACGTTGTTCCCCTGGCCCCCGAGGAAGAATGCCCCATACTGACCCATCAGCACCACTCCTGCAGCAGCCAAAGAGGAGGTTTATTGTCCTGTAAGTTACCAAAGCCAGGACCACTCTATTTCACCAATCAGAAGGGAGGAAACTGAAGGTAATATGGCTCCTGCCAGTAGGACGTGGTTCTCACCCTTTTCATTAACGCCATATTCAGAGTCCCGGTTTCTGCTGGTAGGAAATTACGGTTGAGTTTCTTATCCTTAGCCCGTATTAACCAGATATCTACTCTGTCAATATTATTTAACATTGCTGTACCTTACTAATTGTTGACTTGATAGCATATTCTGCCAAATTAGAAATGGCCAGCAATGATAAGAACAGGAGGTTGTGGGTTTGTAGGGTTTTAATACTTGCAACATTTGACTTCCTCATTTAGTTCAAATTATGTATCGCCTAGACGTCCAAAGTTTAAATACACAGTTAGGAATTTTTTAATTGACTGTAATCCTGACATTACCCTTGGAGGTTATATTTTTAGCACAGAGCTACTTCTGTTTATGAAACGGGTTTGCAGTGTTACCCTACATGTACTCCCTAATTAACATCAGCTGGAATGAAAATGGTGGTAAGTTAGATTGCACAGCATTTATGTATTTGAGTGAAATAGGAGTGCGTATTCTTTTTTCTTTTAAAGGTGAATAAAGTTAATTGAGACGTTTGTGTGGCTTTCTGTCCACGTATATATAAATCTACCTATTTGACATTTGTGCTTGGGACAGCAAGCTGGTTTATAGTTGAGTATCTATGGTATGCTTTTTTATTTCGAAAGAGGTTTGTTGATAACATTGGCCCAACGTGATCCCATCACGCCTGGTATGTTATACGTGAGTTGACTGGCAAAGGAAGTCATGTTAAATGCTGTATTTATTTGACTAATCGGCTACTTCTGGATCTACAGCATGCTGTACGAATTTTTATTTTATTGCCAGGAAAATTACTGGCCAAGTTGAAGGATTTAATCACAGCCTTTCTACAGCAAGTAAAAAGTTGTCTTTGGCGTGGCATGTATCACTGATTTGTACTGATGTTTTATTCTGAACCAAATACTTAGTAACGGTAATTATTTTCATCCTTCATGAAAATTGTAGAGAACGTGGATGGAGAAACTTGACAGCTCTGTCTCCAAGTTAATTATGGCATTTAAACCTAGCAATCTTCCTGTCAATGTAATCTAACAAAAGAAAAAAAACATAGGAAAGTGGAAGGCTATGAACATGATGTTTCACTGCTGACCCCTCGTTATATAAAGACTGACCCGGACGTCCGTTCCAGTTATCTCCTCTCCAGATCCATATCTTCAACATAGCAGGCCCCTACTCACCCACTGCCATAATGTTCACGGTCTTGACTCTCATCCAGATGCACACAGGGGGCAGAACGTGGTGCTCCACCCTCTGTGGCAAAAATGGGAGAGACCGTACTGCTGCACTCTCTGTGGCAAACACAGGGGAGAGACCGTACCGCTGCACCCTCTGTGGCAAACACAGGGAGAGACCGTACTGCTGCGCCCTCTGTGGCAAACACAGGGAGAGACCGTACTGCTGCACTGTCTGTGGAAAACACAGGGAGAGACCATACTGCTGCACTGTCTGTGGGAAACACAGGGAGAGACCGTACTGCTGCACTGTCTGTGGCAAACACAGGAGAGCAGTCCCTTCCGGAAACAGCCATAGAGAGGCTACAGGAGGAGAATGAGACCTGTCTGAATACTGATCAGCTTGAAATTCAGTCACTTATGTGCAGATTTTTAAATAGTTATAGGTTTTGATGTGAATTCCATATTTAATCTGTAAATGGGAAAATTGTTTAGTATTGATCCAGACACACAAGCAACTAAAGCACTTCAGAATTGACCTTCTGATTTGATATGATGGAGGCGTGGTGCATCCTAAATCCTGCAGCCAAAGAACACACACTTTTTCTAATCAGTACAAGTCATACTCAATGATTTATTTTATTGTGATATCTTCATCACTCATGTTCTCTGTCATAGATATAGACATATTGAGTAAGAGCTTGACAGATCATCATGCAGATGCTGTATTTGCTAATTAAATATATCTGATGCCCCAAAACGAGCCACTAGATGGCAGTTTAACTTCAGTTTGTTACAAAGCCAGGAGTTCTGAGACCATTTCGAGAGGGAACTTCCAGAATGTATTAGAATTAATCAACCATCTGTGGATGACTCACGGTTCCTTTGGGATTCTATCAAACCTTCTGTTAACCCAAAGGGGGGAATTTATTATTCATAAAACAAGACCGAATAAACATTTTCACAGAAGTTGCCTTATGGCCAGCCAGTTAAAAATAATGGTAATTGTGCAAACATTGCCGCTGTTATAACAGAATCTCGATTTCCATCTAGTGACCCTGAGCATATTAACCATATTTTCTTCAAATAGATTTATATACGATGGACAACAAAGCTTCAATAGGAGCTGTTGCTGATTTCTCAGAAAAGGTCAATCCGACATGTCTCGGTGGCAAAAGCAGCCAGTCTGAACTCCCATAATCCTCGAGGAGCTGCTGTATCAAGCTCTCCAAAAAATCAATAAAAGAAGATCCCCAGGAGTGGATGGCCTTCCCCCTGAAGTGTGCTTAAAGTTCTGGGGTTTATTCAGTCTACATTATGGAATATGTACAGGTGATTTGGACATATGGCTCAAACTACCTTTCTCCTTGTCTGGGTGGAAGCTCAATTATCAAAACTAATATATCACCAAGAATGAACTTTTCTCTATTGGTTACGTCGTTCTCCACCTCTTAGGTATTGACATAGATTCAATCGTATTATCACATGTTTTATATAGAAAGGTCAATATCCAAGAGCTGCGCTGCTTCACAGAGGACAAGGCTGGCTTGTAGCTAGGCAGTTCCTGAATTTAAATCATATTTTCTAGTTTTAAATTTTCATTCATTAGCAGCTGGGGTTTCTTCTACGTACCTCTTCTGATCCTTGGAATGACATTGAGAGGAATCTTGTCTTTCCGGTTCCCCTGCATGAATTGGTATTTACAGGATTATCTAACGGACAGTGTAGATTGAAATATGGTCAAATAATACGCCACACTATTCTTACGTGGAGAAAAATTGAGGATGCTGATAGTTTTAAATACAAATGGCTCACTACTTTTCCATTATTCCATAATGCTGCGCGGAAGTGTGGAGGGAAGCCTTCCTCGTCATTTCAGAGTCACAATGCAGGTCTGTGTACTTTGGGTGATATAACGGACAGAGGTTGGTTTACAAACATTCCATGGCCTTTGTGAATTGTATAATATTAAATCCACTACCTTCTTCACATACTTGTAACTATGGTCAGCTATGCTGGCAGTGGGGATTCCTACTGATGCTCAACCTTCAAGTCATTCACTGATAGCATTAATAAGAAATGTTTTAATAATTCTTAACGGTGGCATATAATTTATACCTCTCTCCACAGCCATTCACAATTGCAGTCACCACTGGCTATGACATGAATATGGAACAAGACATTAAGTGTGAGGATTCTTCAATAATCTGGGAGAGGATATGGAAGATAAAATTATATGGTTTGGGAGAGCGCAAAAGTTAATGCTTTCTGGGGAGTCTCTCAAAATTTTGAAAATTTAATGGGTACAGAATTAGACTGATTATTTCGGTTAATTATACTGAATTATTGCAATATGTTTCATTTTAAATTTAAGTCCACGGTGGCAGTTGTTTGTTCCTCAGCCTAACATGGTGGCAGTAAGATGATTACCTTCAAAATCTTTATCGATACATCAGTAGTGCCAATGATTACCAGATCGCCTGACTGTGGAATTGTCCATAGCAAGAATAAAGGAGACGAAATAGGCTGGTGTGCACATCCAATTGGGGCTCCGGTGTACACCATGCGACGACTAAAAGTAAGAAAGAAAAGATGTCCACACACTGAAATATATGACTCCAAATAGGTAAATTTACTACGGCAAAGTTTCACCCAGCTGGGTCTTTGCCAAGCAAACCGGTGTAAGTAAATAAATACTATTTTTCTGAATTAGCCTGAAATATGTGCTCTATTTGTTCCATACTTGTTAATTAAGCATTTGAAATAGGCTTGGGATCCATGCGGTAATGGATATAAGGGCTGTTGGACGAGGAGGTGGTTTGGGATTGATAGGGTTGGATAGCTGTGGAGGGTTATCAGTGTTATCAGGGTTGGGGTTGGATGGTTTGTGATTGATAGGGTTGGATAGCTGTGAAGGGTTATCATTGTGATCAGGGTGGGGTTGGATGGTTTGGGATGGATAGGGTTGGATAGCTGCGGAGAGTTATGAGGGGTGTTTTGTTTTTGCTGGGCACCTGTTCATGTTGGTGTGGAAGGTTATGAAAACATGAATGGTGTGGCTAAGACTGCTGGAAGGAGAGAGAGAGAGTCCATATACAGGTAACACTGGGCCGTAGGGACGTTGATGATTGGATCATCAGGGATCTGACAAAATCAGTGGGACAATAGTAGTAAAGGGAGGACTTATTACAATATGCACCAATAAGTTAAGGATGAGGTTGGGAAACGGAATTGAAGGAGAGAGGAAGTGACATAGAGTAGATCACGGCTCAGTCATACAGAGCTAAATGTGTCATTGAGACTGATTGGGAGACATGAAACAGAGCTATGTGATGAATGTTTGGTAGAGAAAACGGTCCCACGTGCTGATGTTTTGTGAATTGCATGATGTAATCAGGGAGACTGTTTAAAAGGTCAGGAAAACTGGGTGTGGATGGGGTATATGTTGAATGTTAGTGATAGGAACAGGGAAGCAAGTGTGGGTAACGATCTTTTTAGTTTTCTTAGAGTAACAGGTTTAGGCCATAGACTGTAGAAGGTTCAGGGAAATTATTTTAATGTTGGTAGACTATGACCGTCCTCGTACTCCAGCACAGTAGGTGGCGATGTATGCACTTCAAAGTTTACCCACTCCACCAACCAAACCCAAAGAATAAAAAGAACAATTCACCGCAGAAGAAGAGTATTCCTGTGGCATCACGTGAGGAGGTTATCAAAAGTACCAAACAGGGGCGTCAGAGGAGAGACGTGGCTTTGTTTTGCTCGGGTACCGTTACCTGGAGGTTGGTGTAGAAATGACTAAATTAGGGCTTTTGAACGCCTATCTTACCGAACGGTTAATGGTGGCTGTGCGAGAGATTTTGGAGGTGGTGGAGGGCACTGTGTCGGAGTACCAGGAAGAAGCCGCTCGAACGCACCGAGAAAACGAGAAGCTGAGACGGAGGCTGCAAGAAGTCGGTTTAGACACGGTCACAGATTGGTCGGGTAAGGGATGTTAATGTTATTGGCTTATTTGTCAAATAAATCGAACGGTGTGGGTATGGCAAGACGTTTTTAAAAAAATCATTTAAGGCACATCAGCGTGATTATATGGAGGGGGGCTGGGGCCAAAACCTTTACATAAGCGTTTTGTTGGCTTTGCAATTTACTCGGCTACTTGCGTTGTGTAATGTAATCTGAAGAAAAACACGTTTACAACGTACAAAAATGCCTAGTTACACATACAAAGCAATATAAGTCATTAAGATTAACTAAATCTAGACCTGTCATTAGAAGTAGTAATATCAAAATTAGGCTAAGTTACCACAAACAATATAGACTATCTTAGCTAACACAAATTAAACATTATGTATTGCAAAGCAATGCTGCTACCCAATGTTTCCTTGGACCTGTGTTTTTTCGCCTTACCATGTGAAGAGAATGTGGTCATTCAAAGCATATGTGTCCCATCAAAGTGTCAAATGGCAATAGTGGGAATAATCTTGCTGAATAATTTCAGCTGTTTTACACAAATTATTTTTTAAATGACTACATAAATATGTGTGACTACAATTGTCTGCATGCAGTGCTTTGGGTATATGAGAAGCACATTTTGCATGAAATGTATGAATGAAATAGTTTTGTTTAGAAAATTCTGTTCAGAAATAAGATATTTCATTATTTTACATTGTAGAAGAAATTACTTCATTTGAATATCAAGCCTATAGTACATTATTGGGGGCAAACATGTCTGGATAGGTTTGTCAGATTCAATATTTATTTCACACGCGTGTGTAAATGTGTAAATATTTCACATTTTTATATGTATTTATGTATTTAATTGAATAGTCTAAACAATATGTTTTCTGAAGAATGGGCATATAGGTTTAGTTTGACATGATCTCAGACTACAAAGAACGTGTACTAACCATGACAGAGATACGTTTGCTTATTGAAGCATATATAAAACAAACGGCACCTGCCAATTACTGTATTTTGCGATATTCAACGAGTGACTCAAATGTAATTAAGAGCTTGCGCATGAAGGTCCTTTTTCACGTAAATTCCTGCAAGTTATGAAAGCGTTTGTCATGTTTTTAAATGCGAGTGTTTTTAATGGGGTATTGTAGACATAGTCAGCTATAATTGTATGTATGTCGGTAGAGAATAGGGCTTGCTGACATGAATTTAGAAATGTGGCGTTTAAGCAGTTAAACAGTAGTTAAACGCCACAGTGGTCAGCTTTTTGAACTGTAGAATACAGAAATTAATGTTTTTAAGGGCTAAGAGTCTGTGGTCATTGTAGTTATTTCTGTAGGGAACCGTGAAATGCGCCAAACTCTCGGTGCTGTATAGGTATGGGGCATGCCGCCCTGCCAGGGCGTTTTGCTATGGTTCCAGTTAGCTCAAGGGCATAACTGGGGGTTACAACCCCACAATATTACAAGGAGGAATTTGTGGGACATTGGGTTTATCATAAACCGGTCAGTTTTGCCGTTTGCAGTTTTGAACAGTCAAGATTGTTTGACTAGCCTAGTCAGTCAAATTAGTACTTTGTATTACATGCCATTATTAGATGATATGATGATCGCCGATCCCTCAATGTACCGTTGATCGCAACAACCCTAGTATACAGATTCTGAAATGCGCTGGAATCAGGATTTTGTCCTTTCAGTTCATGCTTTCAGATGTTTGATGGCCCCGGTCAGCAGTGCTGATGGGCAGCGGTGCTTCCCCGATTCCGTTGTTGTAAAAAATTTTCTTACACTGAAAAGTCCCTGATTGAGTTCATGTTTGTTCACATTCTGGACAGATGTGACTGCAAGTGAATCTATGGCTCTTACTCTGGCAGCACTTTCGACACAAGCAACGGTGGAAGTGCTGTCCTAAAATTTCTCCTTACCGTGAAGATTGACTGACCCGCAAGCGTAGAGATGTGTTACCACGGCAGCCGAATTGATTGAGTGGGTGATTGACAAGTGTTTTTATTTTAATGTAAATACAGTAAGAGCATACAGCCTTTTCCCCAAAGACGGTATTTCTCTATATAATTGTGTCGCTGTGGTTACACATTTTTACGTTTGCCAGTCTTCGTCGTAAGGAGAAATTTTAGGACAGCAGTTCTGGCGTCGAAATTGCTTGCATCAAAAATGCTGCCAAGGAAACAGCGATGGATTTGCTTGCAGTCACATCTGTCCAGAATGTTGATGAGTTAAATTAATTAATTAAATAAATTAATGTTTTAAAAAAAAAAAAAAAAACTCTCTAAGTTTTTAAAAAAAAATTTTAAACATGGTTTTCAACAATTTGCCGTGACTGCTCCAAGACTTAAGCCAATATTTTCAATATATTACTTTCTAACCTGGGAGAAAACAGGAAGAATAGTAGATAGATAGAATCGCCATCAGTGCTGTGTCCACAGTTTCAGAACGGCTATCATTTCTCTCTCTCTCTCCCCCATTCCCTCTCTCTCACTCCCTCCCTCTTTCTCCCTGTCCAACTGCCTTGCTCTCTCTCTCTCGCTCTCTCTCAATTTAATTCAATTCAAAAATGCTTTATTGGCATGACTGTATATAACAACATTGCCAAAGCAATTCACAATACAATTAAAGAATTAACAATAACGAATAAGACACGATTAATACAACAAATTAACAAACAAATAAATTAACAAAGCCAAACTTACAGACAATCTACAAGTTAAATGACAAACACTAATAAGGACAATAATAAAATAAAGACTGCTAACAATACCTGTTCACTCTCTCCCCCTCCCTCGCTCCCTCTCACCAGGAACAGGACATCCTCTCTCTCTCTCTCTCCCTCCCTCTCTCTCTCCAGGAGCGGCGCTCCCTCTCTCCCTCTCGGCGGCCGAGGGGAGGTCCCCGGCGGAGGAGCAGCACGGCGAGCAGGAGTGGAGCTCCGGCCTGAGGGAGGAGTTCGCCCTGAGCGAGGAGGAGGAGCCGCCGCCGCACGCGGGGTCATGTGACCCGGGACTCGCCGCGCCGGACTACGACGCCGCCGGCCCGCTCCCGCCCGCGCCCCGCGTG
Source organism: Anguilla pacifica (assembly GCA_039654925.1). Lineage (NCBI taxonomy): Eukaryota > Metazoa > Chordata > Actinopteri > Anguilliformes > Anguillidae > Anguilla > Anguilla pacifica. The sequence goes on along the minus strand of CM077300.1, from coordinate 9,740,312 downwards.
AAGAACGACGAGGACGCCGGGCCCGGCGAGCCCCCGGACCTTTTCAGGATCCACATCGTGGGCCCGGCGGGGGCCTACTCGCCCCCCGGCCTCGCGCCGGACTCCATCAAAACGGAGCCCAGCGAGGTCTACTGCGCCTCGGCCCAACTCCCCGCCCCCCCGGGCCCCCCCCCGGAGGCGGGGAACCCCGCGGGCTCCGGCGAGGCCGACGCTCCGGCCAGCGAGGCGGGGGCCGAGCCCCACCCCCTTCCGCCGCCGTCCCGAAACAGGCAGCCCGGCGGCGGGGGGGGGCGGTCGGGCCGGGCCTGCCGGAAGACGTCCCACAGCTGCCCCCACTGCAGCAAGACCTTCCGGCACGTGTCGCGCCTCAAGATCCACCTGCGCATCCACACGGGCGAGAAGCCCTTCGGCTGCCCCCTGTGCGGCAAGTGCTTCAACAACGACGGCACGCTGAAGAACCACCAGCGCGTCCACACGCAGGTGCGGCTGTACAGCTGCGCCGAGTGCGGCATGAGCTTCAAGGACGCCTACACCTGCAAGAAGCACCAGCGCGTGCACACGGGCGAGAAGCCCTACTGCTGCACCCTCTGCGGCAAGCACTTCAACGAGGCGGGCAACCTGCAGACGCACATCCGCACGCACACGGGCGAGAGGCCCTACTGCTGCACCCTCTGCGGGAAGCGCTTCCTGGAGTCGGGGAAGCTGAAGAAGCACTTCCGCATTCACACCAGGGCCGGCGCGCAGAGCTGAGACCGGTCGCGCCTTTGATGCGGGCGCGTGAGTGTTCGCGGGGCGGGGCGATTGATTTCGGCGAGCGCGTGGAGCGTGGGTACGGCGCCGCAGCGCGCTAATAATGCTACGCTAATGGCGATGGTCAGAGACGGCTGCTGATCCTGCCCTTGAGGTTACGGTCACATTTGCGCCCGAGTCGCGTGTTGCTTGCGGTGATGGTGAGGCTGTAATGGTGATTTTAGCTGATTGGGAGCCCTGTGGAGACGTGCCGTTGAACTGAAGGCTCGGCGCTTTCCTGTTTAATAACCACCTCAGCCGGGTGCGAGACCTCTCAACTTTTCTGTCTTTTCTAGCTCTTCAACGCAGGTGTGTATTCTTTCAATAATCACACAGCTCCACCCAAATCTGCTGGCTATATTTTCTAAGCCTTTTTGAGGTTCAAAATTGAGTTTGATACTGAATCTGTTCTGTCCTGAATCGGATACTGAGGTGTTAGCAGGTACAGGTGGGTGCCCTGGTGAGAAGCACTTGTGACAGTTGTGATTGTGTCTACTGACATTCAAACTGACGCGCTGGACTCAGAATAGCGTGCATGCGCGGATACGCTGGGTCAACGAGAACACTGATTGAACTTTGCGGGTCAAAAAACTGATTGAGAATGATCCAGTATGAGGACACTGGCCCTTTAAGAGTGAGTCAGTCGTGAGCGTGTGGTATGCTGAAGTAAAAGGTTGAGCCCTGGTTTGATTCAGTGCAGACAGGGATGGCCGAATTCGGTTTGCCCCCGCCGGCTCTGTTCCTTGCCCTGCCTGGTGACCCCCCCTGGTCCCTTGGTCCACATGGTTGGAGAGTTTTAATGCATACACTGACACGATGGATTCTGGAGACGTGTCGGCTACGTGCTTCGCCACTGCTTGGGCACGGAAAGGCGGAGAATATTCCAGAAGCTTGGCATGGCTACTATGTTTTGATTCCTGAGTCGCTCCCCTCCGGTACCATTTCGCTGGTAAGCAGCGCGTTCTTCTCTGACACCGTCGCTTTGCAGAGGTCTGCTGCTCCGTACAGGCAGCCGACTTCCCACAGGCCCGCTCTCTTCCCCCAACCCCCCCCCACACAGCGTACGCAAATCAGAAACCTCTCCACTGGCCACGCCCACCTTTAAGTGTGCACGTTGGGGAGGAGAGGACTCCATTGGTGATGGACATGGGCACAACAGTGTCACTGCTGAACTTAAACACATACACTAAATTCGGTATTTCCCCTCAGGTTGAGAATTTATTTCTGGTGGTCGACTCCATGTGTGTGTTTTGGGGGGGGGGGGGGGGTTGTGCCAAAAAATGGACTTCTGAGGATTGTTTGTACTGTTTATTAAATTGTGCTGCAAGTAATAACAACAGGTTATTCAATTTTGCTGTTCGGGCACTTGATTTTTCTTGGTTTGTCAAAAAAATCCCAAAACAAAACAAAAAAAACCTTCCACAGCCCGTTTCTAAGGAGAATTCCTCTGGGTCAGGTCTGTATATTGACAACCGAAGACAAGTGGCCAGATGTTCTCTCTTTAATTAGTTTCCAAGGTCTGTCTTGATCTGAAATGGAAGGAAAACTTGCTTTCAATTATGTAGAGAGGCAGCACAAGAAAGAAATGAGACATTGTACTGAACCCTCTGCATGGTTGAAAATTACATGCCCTGTTCATGGCTAAAAAATCTTTCAGTTTACACTGGCATTACCAGTGCAGTTGCGACCTGGACACTGAAACATGTAGATTTCTGCCCACTCGTCATTTTTGCTTGCCAGCAACATTATCATTTCAGCCTGAGTTTTTCATATCAGGGGGTTTATCCAAGATGGCGGTGAAAAGGAAGACGAGGGAAAATTGTATAAATTCTGGAGAAGAAGAATCAGCTATCAACCCTAAGTATGGCTGTCCATGAAACATAATATGTTTCTAGAAAACAACAATTAACTACTTGGTAGTATAAGAACAGTTTTTAACACTGATACCTGAAGTTATCATTGGCTAACCTTTAATGGCCCTGTCAGGACATTATGCTTGAAGGAGCTCCGTTTTATGTGCACCTTCCCTGGAGGGGGGGGGGGGGGGGGATTTTTGGGTGAGGGTCTTCAGGTGAGTAACATTGATCCAAGGTAGGTTCCTGTGGTCCCAGGACATCAAGAGAATGTTACTCATGATGAACACCTTACAAAAAGAAACATTTTCAACACAAAAGAATGCCTTACACAAAAAGTTACTCACACATACAAAGCACTATCCATAAGTCATTTGTTCAAACTTGCAAAATCTAGCCTGGCCATTCAACGTATTGATATTAAAACTAGTTACAAGAAACAATGTTGGCTATCTTAGCTCACACAAGTTAAACAGGCTGTATTCCAGAGCAGAGGTACCCAATGTTTCCTAAATTATTTCAAGAACTTGGCCCTGTGATTTTTCATCTTACCATTTGAAGAGAATGTGGTCAGAATAACGTACAACAACAACAACAACAAGAAAAACAAATAAAACTTATCAACATATTTAAAAGTTATCCCAAAAGCAACAAGAAATCCTATTTTTAAAAATAAAAATCACTATATAAATAGAACACACAGCCACAGTGACAAAATAATTTTTAAAAGGAAACCATTTTACATTTAAAAGCAGAACATGTGCTGGGTGACTAAGTTTGAATGATGAAGCAAGTGTCCTCCTCAGGGGGTGGGCTAGATGATCAGTTCTTTCCTATGGTCTACTCCATTTCTGTGGGTGTTCGCCAGAACGCTGTCTCATCCTCGCATTTTTTCTCAAGTATATGCTACAGAAATATGCTTCTCTGAAAGTAATTGTAACGTCACCGTTCTGGACGTCCCAATAAACTAGGAATTGATTTGGTCTATTGTTGTCCGGCAGGATGCACTTCGACTTCGACACCGAACGAATTATGAATGAATGCGAATGTATCTAAGAAATATTCCCGTTGCGAATTATTGGCTAGTACCTTTTACGCACCGCAGTGGCAGAAGAGCGGAACTGCGTGTGATTTGGCAGGCCTATTTCACAGAGCAGCATGTGTAAAACTATTCAAGATATAAAAATAATTCATAACATGATCTTCCCAACGCTGATATCAGTGTACTGCACACGACGTACATAATGTAAATACACATTTAAAGCCGACATTGGCGACCAACATTTTAAAGTATCTTGGATACTCTCGGAAAAAAACAAGTCCATTCACAATCTTGTGAGTAATTTGAAATTAATATTCAGTAGTAAATGTCATGACCTGAGGAGTAGGCATTACTTTCGAGATACAATTTCAGTAGTTTACGCTGCGCTTCGAAAGCAGAAGTCCAAAAAATGAATCTTAAATAATAGTATCTAAAGGTCCTGGACGGGAGCACGAGAAAAAAATTTTCTGGTAAACCCCGTATTACACCTTACGGATTTAAACACCTGTGTGGGTTACAAATATAGTGTGATATCATAATATCAGCAATTGGTAAACACCAGTTAATTCTATCATTATTACCGTAAACAGGCTAACCACTCGGAACGCATCCCCTTCCTCCACATTCCTTGCGGAAGCGGAACGGTCATCAATGATAGAGAGCGGTTGATAAAATCAATACTCTCTATCCGCTTCGCGCTCAGAAAAGGATGCATTGCCTCGTCATCGTGGGTAGCGAGACCAAACACTTTCGAAACGCATTTCTCAGTTAGAAACTATAGAAATGATCCCTGAAAGTATAGTCTTAACTTTCAATTGAGACTCGTCGGGGTGCCCTAAAAGTAGCAATTGGTTTCATCTGTGGTTGTTCTGACCGATGAATTCTGACTCACCAAACTGTGTATAAATGCAGCGATGCGCCATACTATTTTGATTCGTGCTATGGCTCGGATTCGTGTGTACTTAACAGCTAAACACGCAACACTTCACACTTAGTAAACACGCTACTTAATAGTAGATATTTCATCTGAATTTTAATATGTTTTATGTATCACATGATTAATTAAATGAGCAAGTAAACCACGCAATGTGACAAGATAAGCGAGATATTCCCTGATGCAACGGTAGCCACAGGCTATAGAGAACGATGACATTCATGCCATCAAAAGTATAGCCTCTCGAGCATTTAGCATCTTCGTGAACGATTTCACGTAACAGCGAATTTACACAGTTTTGTTAATAGACTTTTTAGCCGCAAAACATGTTTATAAAGGGAAATTTGCTCAAAATCCCACAATGCATCACTGTACATTTGCATATCTTCGCGTCATCCTATTTGATTGGTTACCACAGTTCCGTCTTTTTTTCGCGTGCTCAAGAGAATACAAACAAACGCAAGTTTATGTTTGCTGGACTATTTTAAACATTTCAACTTTAACATCTATCCTTCATTTTCCAGTATTTCTTCCCGGTTATTTCCCCACTCAGCAGCACGTAATCTCAGCAGACTGTACTCAGGGCTACCAGAGTCACGCCGAAGTTGTCAACAGTGTTTTTAAATACGGGCATTTTGCTGTTCCGTCACAGGCAAAACGACACCTAATACCAATTTATGAGGAACTGTGCCGGTTGCATACCTTAAGGTAATTACCTAAGACTTTTTTAACTTTAGGGATTATTTGCCCTTACTTCAGGGAACCATACGCTGCACAAAACGTCTCAAAGGTTTTCCCGAGTTAAGGGTATTAAGTGCTTTGAACACGGGAACCCCCACGATACACCATGGAGATTTTAGCGTTCTGCACCGCATCAACGGATTCAGAAAACACTTTGAAATGGACAGTAAAAGAAGAAATCCAAATTGGTCAGCAGAGGGAAAATTATATTATTAGAAGAATTCTCCTGACAAAAGTAACCCGTTATATATGGTGGTTATAGCTAGCTAACGTTAACCTTGATTTTAAGTAGCTTTACGTTATTGTTCCTTTATGTTGACTAATAGTGTCACATTCATAGCAACTCCCTCTAACTTTGTATCATCTCGTTCGTTGGCATTGCTTGAACGTTAAGTCGCTGCGAATAAGACTCTTATTCGCGTCTGCTTAATGTAACTGTAATACGATGTTTGGAGGTGCTGTTGCTCTGTAAAAGTTTTTATGAAATTAATCTCAACGAATTCAATTAGGGCTTACTCCAATTCACTATGTGTGTATCATTGGCACAGGAATAAATAAATGAATGTAACAGATCCACAAACAACTGTAGATGATCACCAATAGATGCAGCTGATCCACAAATAAATGTAGCTGATGAATTAATAAATGTAGCCGATCCACACATAAATGCAGCTGGTTCACATTGTGCAGTGTCTGTACCTTGAATTTATTTACGTATTTCAGTCCTAGCAGTAGGATTTTCAAAAAAAAATCTACATTTTTTCCCCAGGGAGTCTCTAGTTCAGCCAATCAGATCTTAGACATCCTAACGCCCACATTGCACCGACCAGTCAGCCTTGAAACGATCTTGTTAGTCTCTAAAAAAACATGTTCCCTGTCTGCTGTTGTTACATGACTCGTTCATAGACGAGAACCTAGTGCTCATTACTACAGTCTGCATCTGATTTCACCACCACTTAAGCATAGCCAGACTGCGGTTTGGCATGTTTGGGTTTGAGACTCTGTTGCCCTGGTAAACTAGTGTGGCTAAACCAAACTCCCTTCATGAAACTGAAAATCCTGAGTTTACACCAAAATGTCGACAGACTAATCGGGTTAACTGAGTTAGCCACGTAGCCTATGAAAAACAGGCCCTGGCTTCGTGAAATAGCCTACCCCCGGGAGTGATAAGTGTAGGATTTGAGATTGGTGGTGGTGTTTCTTTCTGAGGATACCTACCACATGGAGACTGGTGTAGAAATTATTAAAACAGAGCTTTTATTTAAGGCATATCTTACTGAGCCGTACATGGCTGTGCGCGAGATTTTGGAGGTAGTGCATGGTCCATGACCATGAAATGCACTTTTTGTACGTCGCTTTGGATAAAAGCGTCTGCCAATTGAATGTAATGTAAATGTAATGTGCAAGGCACTGTGTCGGGGTACCAGGAACAAGCGTCAGGAAGTCCGAGAGTCTGAGACGGAGACGGCGAGAGGTCAGTTTGGACACGGTGACAGATTGGCCAGGTAAGTGAAGTTAAGATTATTGATATGAATTAGCTCTATGCCAAATAAAATTGAAGGAGTGCTTCTTTGTAGCATTGCTTAATTTAGCCTAAACTGGTCGCTAAATCTACGTTATATGACAGTCTGTCTATTTGATATAATTGTGTTTTAGATTAACTTTGCCGGTTAGTTTTGAATGTCAACAAAATGTCGCCAAAGACGTTGTTGCATGAAGGCTAACTACCAAACATGTTTTATGTATGGAGGCTACACCATGCTAAGACGTACAAAACAAAGTCATTTGTGACAAAAAAAATGACAACACTTTGGACCACAAATCACCATTTTACAACATTCTTGTAAATTCATGCAATTAGCTCATTTTCTTAAGGTAGCACACTGTTTTGTCTTTCAAATTTTGTGTCCAAAAAGTGTCAAAAGTGTTGCGAATCTGCGACAATTGATTTTGATGTAACCAAAGGGTTTGTTTTGCAATTAATACTTAAGCCCTGTTATACAGCATGTGGCAAAAATCTTATTATAATTGGGCTGGGACACAATTACTCCAGTTTCAGACCTTGGCACACTGTGTTCCTCTTATTTTTATGCTATGGTTGTATATACCATGGCTGCTTGCTTGTAACCGCACATATTTTATGTATAATTATGTGTGGGGTAAAAAGTATTTATTATTTTCATTAATATGAGGTGACAGTGAAATTGCAAGCAGGTAAACCTAAAACACACTATGCAGAGTAAGATTTAAAGTTTCTTTAACAGTTTTTTGGTGCCTTGTTGATGTTGGGCATTTTACACTCTGTAGTTTTAAACATAAGATTGTTGTCAAATTGTACATAACTAAGCAAGACAACACAGGTTAGTATTACATGAACAATTTAAATCTTGAGTAGCTTCCCTGTAGAGCTGTGTATTTTTTTAATGAGATTAAGATATATTGGCCTAAATTCAATTGTGTAACTGCAATTATTTAATACAAATAATTTAAATACTGGACAGTTTTTGTGAGCACTTGTGTGAGTTGTAGAGAGGACATGATTAGCATGTGAGCAAGTTAGTGTACTTGTGCAGTGAAATACTGCTTTTCAGGTTGCAAAGTGTGTCCAGTAGAACCTCCACTGTAGTGCATGCTGCAAATATCTTTGTCTAGATTCAGTGAAGCTCCCTAGGCCAGTGTTTCTCTCCATTCTACCATGGCGGGAGAATGTGGCCTTGCAGTGCATGTGTGTGATCAGTATGTGCAGCAGTCCTTGCTTGTGTCAGCAGCGATGAAGGTCTGTTGGAGTGCTTACAAGGTAGGGCAGTGCAGAAGCGCCCGTTTTCACCTTCTGGTCAAAACGCGGGAACATACAGAAGTGTATTCCTGTGCCAATGTGTTGGCCTGTGTCCATTCTGTTTCTACCCATATCGTCACCCACCCGCCACCTAGAGTCGTTCAGTGAAACGTGATGAAGAGGGGATTCTAATGTGCACGAAGATTTGTCTCGCACGGTTTCAAAGGAAACTCTAGAAATGAATTTACCAAAAGTGTTATTTAGTCAACAGAGATAAATAAATTTTTGATTTTAATGGGATTACATCTGCCGGAATTGGGGGGGGAAGCACAGAGTCGTGTTTATTCCAAACTCCTACATTTTAGGACCTTCCTCCTTTATTACTGATTCCTGCTACAACATTTTTATATTGTGTATCAGTGCACAGTCCTGATTGAGATGCTCTAAGACCAATTAACCTACGGCCTGGAGCCAGGGAGGCTAAAATCAAAACATTTTGCAGTACTTGAGCTAGCAAATGGTAATTTAGCTAACAAGTTCATGGTGGAATTTTCAATGTAACGGACACCGAAAACATAGAAGGCCAATTACAGCCGATTTCAAATGCTGCTGTAATGATATTAACCCATTAAAACCCACATAAAATCCAGGGCTATTTTTTTTTTGGTGAGAATTCCCCCTGTCTTAAAAAACCCCAAAATCTCCAAAACAGCAGTACAGTCATGGTTCAAAGCTCAAAATAAAGAGGACATTTGCACCAAAATCACTGAATCCCCTGATCCTATGAGACTCTCACTCAGTGAACATACAGGACACATTTCTTTCTGAAAACAACAAAGAAATCCAAAAATCAGTATTTTTTTCATTCTGTAATGATTACATGTACTTCTGATACTGGATGAAACAGCAGTTTTCTGTGCTGTGCTGACCTCTCACTGTAGACCTGCCCAGGGTGGTAAAATCCCGGAGTTTCCTCCCCCTGGCGTAGCTGATAGAAAAGAGGTACACAAGCCTCCTGATTGCAACAGGGTGAGAGCCCTCAAGGTGGAAAATCATGAACGATGTACAATGACATAGTGCCCGTTGTTACTACCACAGTGTCCTTTGTGTAAGCATTTGCTGATAAACAAACATACCTCCGATAAACTATGCGAAAACGGAAATTGAAAGTAACTGGGTACGCAGCAGAATAGCTAAGCCCCTATTTCAGCTAGATGTAAGCCGTGAACGACATTAAAAGGCTATGTCAATGAGTCTGAAGAATATCAGACTGTAAGGTAACTGACATATACATGATTTCCAAGCAGGGGCAAAAGTCACAATGGGTAGATCATAGAGATGGTCGATTTTTTCAGGTAGTAGCTTGCTTTCAGGTAATTTATTATGCACTGGAATGTCTGATTGAGATCATTTTTTCACACTTTGTAAGGTGAGAAGTTGCTTTTTTGGAAAAACCACAGTTTTCACATTCGAAATTCTATTTACTTACTTAGAAACGCTCGTTTTTAAGTTTTTGACTTTTCTTAGCCTATGTGGAGAAAGAATGGATTGATTGCTTATGGCTCAGAGCTGACAGCTCAATGCCATCACTGTAGTGGTAGCAGTGCATGTTAGCATGTTGCGGACAGTTACTGGATTTTAAAATACCATCCTCATCAACTTGGGGTGTCAATTTCAGCCCTCCTTTGGGGAAGAGGATCGCCTTGTTATTTCTTTCGTTATCTCTTGTGATTTTACCAGTCGAGACACGTTGTTTTGCTTTAGCGCAGAGAGTCTGAGCTTGACCTTGAATCAGTGACAGATAAAGGCAATAATTGAATAGAATGCTATTTTTAGATGCTGGCGGGCGTGAAGGACTTTAAATGCATCCAATTTTGGCTATGGAAATGAATGCGCTGGCACTGATGTAAGGGCTGTTGTGATGTTTGTCATGTATATACTGAATTATTTTGTGTTCCTGAAATGACACTTAAAGTGTGTCTTTCCAAGCCAACAGTGCTGTGCCATGAACCCTTACTGACCACTCAAAGATCTCCATAGGTGTTACCGTTTGTACCGCGATAATGTACAGTTGTGTGGAGTTTGAAATTCGCCAGTTGTCCCACCACCTGCTGTGTGGCTCAGCTGTCAGAGCGGTGTGTTTTGGCTGATAGATTGGGCTGCTCTTTATTCAGGGCGGCCATAATGCATTTATTAGAAGTTGGCCAGAATTAGAGCATGATTCAAATTATAATGCTCTGGCGTATGTGCAAGTACACTGCAGCTAGTTAAGACACGACATGCGCTCCAGAAAGTCAGATGAAGCCAGGGAATGATTCACAGTGCTCTCCAAAGCTGTTAGCACTCTTGACAGAGTTGAGCTGTGTAAAATAAACAGCACAGGTACTGAGTGGTATTGCATGCTCAAGTAAGTCCCCCCCCCCCCCAAAGATTTGTTACAAATATCCACACCCTTGTGTTCAGTACTTTGTGTACCTTACGTTCACAAGGATAACATTACTGAGTCATGGTCTGTATGCGATTGATTGGTGAACACATTTCACGATCCTAGAGTTTACACTTGTGAACTGCCATTTTCAATTCAAACAACAAATTGTTGATCAGGTTCAAGAGATAGGAGACAGAAATGACTATGGTAAAACAGCTATCATTACTCTTGATCAGTCAAACGAGTGTTAATTTCAAATTTTTTTCCCTTGCATTTTGACTTTTTTTTTAGTATAAAAACTTCAATGTGACCACTGTTGCAGCATATACATAGTGTATGAATATGAGCATTTAATGTCACGTTGTTTACATAACATCACTTAATATGCTGTGGAAACTGTTATATTAATTAAACATGGCCCTGGTAAAAAATTAATTGTATGCAAATAAACATTGACAAGGTTTTCGGTTCAGAAGGCAACATTTGCCTGAAGAATAATGAGCAAAATAAAACAAAGAATTTTTGCATGAATTTACCATTCGTCTAGAACACAGCTTTGTTCAGTTCACCGAACAAAGTCCTAATTGGCCCTAGCAATTATCTCTGCTAAAATAAAAATGCTCTTTGATGTCTACCGTCTTGGGTTGGCAGGATCCCAAGAATCTCAGTTGGAAACGCCGCTCCGCGGATGTCACTGCGTGTTCTTCAGTGATGAAGACATCATGAAAGACTTTTATCATTCTTTAATGAGAAAGTCCTTCATCTGGAAGTTGACAACATGTGTCCTTGCCTTTCGGGCCAGTAATGTGTTATACTCGAGAGATCTCCTTCCTTCCCTGTTCCCCGTGCGGGAGGATATTAGCAAAACCCGCTAATTCTTACATTGGTAGAGTAATGTGGTTGTGCAGGCTCTCCAGGTTGGTGGTATTGGCTGCCCGGCTGAGTGAGGCAGAGAGAGGCGGAGCCTCTTCCCATGGCCCTATATGGCAACGCCCCAACGGGATCCCGTCTCATAAATAAACCAGAGAGGCGGAGCCTCTTCCCCTGGCCCTGTGCAGTCACTCCCCAGTGGGATCAGTCCCCTGTGCAAGATTTGTCAAAATTGATGTTTGTCAGTCTCCTGTGCGAGATTTGCTTGTTATAATCGCAGGTTAGCTTTGTCTGTGTGCAGTGTACCTCACAGATACTGCTGCAGTCATTCAGTCAGATGTGCTTCTCATGCACTCAGAAATAATGGTACCGAGGAAGCACATTTGTTTCTTCAAGGAACTAATTTCCCAGATGTACCCTGGATGGTACAATGACGAGTACTTCTTTGAGTACTAATTTGTACCTTTTACAAGCAAAACAGGTACAAATTAGTTATTAAACCCATGTCTAGGGGTACAATTTTATGTATCTGCGGGATGCCTGTGGCAAGCGTTGTATCTCCTTTGGCACTTTTTGTACATTTTTTTCCCGACCCACGTTCACTTCAGTTCCTTCCACTCTCCCTAAGTCACCTGCTTCTATTTATAACCGTCGCAATTAGCCACTCCGTTGTATAATTAGCAACTTGACTGTGCCGTTTGAGCGCCTGCAGGGAGCCCAGGAGGATAGCAGGAGAGAGGTTAATTCCCAGTGGGCTATGTAATAGAGACAAAATGGCGGGCAAAATTCTGATATGTGCTAGAAATATGTAATACAAATAGAATGATTCCATGGAATTTGGAACTTTTTTGTAAGTTGATTTTGGGCTGTGCAGCTTCCTGAGCGCAATAACGATCATTGCCACCAGGTGGTGTGCTGCCTTTCTTTCCATCATTCATGTCAGGTATAATTAAAGAAAGAAGATACTTGTTGAATGAGCATATCGCCCAGCCCTAAATGTATGTTTATATTTTCAGAAATACTGGAGAAATACTGAATATTGTTTTCTTTTTTGCGTTGCACTACCAGCAATGAGCACAAGGTGGCAGGCAAGTTAAAGAAGGATGATTTCCGTGTCACAGCAATATGACTCTGCCGCTTAGTTTGTGGGTTTCACCTCCTGTGGGGGAATCAGACCTCAGCTGAGTTTGTGGGCTTCACCTTTTCAAGAAGTGCCTCAGCCCAGTGAAATGTTGTGGTTTCTCAGTGATATATCCATGGTTTCAGGGTTTGCCCTCGAGGTCGTTTGCGGGAAAGTTTGGCGAATTAAAACTTGCTTGACGACGCGCGCGAAACAACAGGTCGCGAAGCTACGCCGAGTCGCGCGTGTTTACTCACGCGGGGCGATGCGAAAAGTGTAATGAGGAGGGTCAAGAGGACCTCGCCCAAACGATCCAATCAGGAGGCGAAACGCACGCCCGTAATCTCTCTCCATTCATCACGGAGCAATTAGCTGCGCGCCGCGGGCTAATGCCGCGAGCGCCTCTCTCTCTCTTCTTGACCCTTCGGAAAAAGGTGTCCCGCTCTTTAAGCAAATTCGGCCGCTAATCAGTATACCTCCACTCCACCTCCAAAACATGCTTCTGGATGCCTCTACCTGGACGGTAATTTGCATAAAAGTTCACACAAGCCCAGCTGTTGATTTTTGAGGGTGCTTGTGAGTGTGCGGTCCGAACAGTCGGGCAGGGAGTAATCAGGGGTCATGTGGGACACCTTTCTCTGTGGTCTCATTATTCCGAACCCTGTGGATTAATCAGACCCCAATAAGTCAAGAACAGAGCCTTAGAGCCTTAATGCTCCTAATGCTAAAGCACCTGCTCTGTCTGTGCTATATGGCCAAAAGTATCTGGACACCCCTTGTTCTGGCCCCTTAGTTCCAGTGAAGGCAAACCTTAATGCTACAGCATACAATCGCATTCTGGATGATTCTGTCATTCCCCAACAGTTTGGGGAAGGCCCTTTTCTGTTTCAGCACGACAATGCCCCGGGCACACAGCGAGGTCCATATAGAAATGGTTTTGTCGAGAACAGTTTGGGAGAACTGGACTGGCCTGCACTGAGCCCTGACCTCAACCCCATCCAGCAACTTTGGGATCAATTTGAAAGCCAACTGCGAGCCAGGCCTAATTACCTGTTCAGTGCCCGACCTCACTAATGCTCTTCTGGCTGAATGGAAGCAAATCCCTGCAGCCCTCCCAGAAGAGTGGAGGTTATTACAGCAGCAATGGGTAGACCAACTCCATATTAATGCCCAGAATTTTGGATGAGATGAGGTTAGATGTCATGTGTCCGCATATCTTTAGCCTTGTAGAGTACATACATAAACATGCAGCCAAGCCTTTGACCAGATTGCAGCATTCTGCTAAGTTTCTGTTCTTCTCTACACCTCATTTGTATTTTGACATTTGTATGAAAACAGAAGAAGCTAAATTTTAAAAAAAAGCAGAAGACTCAGGGCTCTGTCTCACTTTTGGCTGAACGCGGCAGTAACCCAAAGACAAGAGTCTGTCCTTATTTCATACTGGCGCAGTTTTCATTTCCCTGTTCAACGCCCACGTCATTTAAACAGCAAATTACCTCGTGCCCATGTGGGCGGGTTGGTCTTAAAGTGAGGCGTGGTTCTAATAAATTCTTGGCGCATCGCTATTTTGATGCAGCTGAAAGTGTTTGCATTAGGACCAATAAAAGCCTAGTCTTAAGTCATATGGCAGTTGCATTGTTATTTTCAGGGTGCTGTATTTAGATAGAAATGTCCATGTATGTAGGTGAGTGTGCAGTGCACTCTCCTGCCTGTTACACACAGACATGTGCACAAGCATGGCACGGTGGCATAGTGGTTAGCACTGTTGCCTCGCGAAAAGGAGGTTCCAGGTTCGAATCCGGGTCCGACCGGATCCTCTCTGTGTGGAGTTTGCATGTTCTTCCATGTTCTCCATGTGGGTTTACTCCGAGTACTCCGGTGTCCTCCCACACTCAAAGACGTGCGTGTTCCGTGCACTCCTGCAGTTGCCCTTGACCAAGGCACTGGCCTCAGAACTGGAGTTGGTCCCCGGGCGCTGCACTGCAGCTGCCCACTGCTCCTAAGTGACTAGGATGGGTCACAATGCAGAGGACAAATTACCCCACGGGGTTCAATAAAAGTATATATAAGCATGTGTAAAAACATCAATGTTATAATGTGAAAGATTATTATAGTGCATATCAAAACATACGCTATAAAAAAGCAACGTCATTATGGATTAATATTGATCTGAATTAGACAAGTAGTAATGATGAATAAAATTGGCCAAAATATAATTGAACTGTAAGGGAGCCCACTCCATCAGCATCCCAGTGTTTTGCGATGCTACAGTACGTGTAAGGTTACGCGTGTACTAGTGAATGATCCTGGATCAAGACATGACTCCTTTATGTTGGCCAACTCTGTCATTCCTGCAGTCTTCTAGGGGATTCCCCCCTGGAGGGGTGGCTGTTAGGAGACGAAACGTCTGTAGCACGTGAATTTTCGTTCAGTAGAAAGCTCGCGAAAACGCACACTAGCCTAAAAGAGAGGACGCGGAGAGACAAATGAACGTTCTCTCTGAGAATGCGCTTCCGGTGTTTGCGTAAGTCAGGTGAAGCATTATAACACAGCCCCCAGAAGGCCTGAATAGACTTTGTGGCATGTTGCGCGTTGCATAACGCTGCTAGAAGTCACGGATGTCTCGGACATAAAAGAGGACGCATTAGAGGGCTTCGGAAGGCGCGAGGGCGAGCGGCTTGCGCCGATGCCAATTAGTGAACCGAGACGGGCTACACCAGCAGCGCGGGCGAGGAGGGATCGGCTGGCGGAAGAGCTGCAGCCCGACGAGCAGGCTGAATAGGTTTATTTGATCAACAAAAAAAAAAGTCAAAGCTTTGTCCAGTGCTTTGTCTACTGCATTTATTTGGACATTTTAAATCGCCTTGCATCTTTACTAATTATGTTCAAATACGGTCTGGAGGGGGTTAACTGTATTTTGTTTTTGTTTTTTTTAAACGGTGGCTTTAAAGGGATTGGAAGATGACTCTGTGATTTGGTTTTTTCCCGGTTACGCTCAAAACACACCTATTAATTAAATCAAGCCTACGAGTTCACCCCTTTTGAAACATGCGCTTTACGTTGCTCTCGAGCAATCCGCCGTTAAACTGGCGAAAGTGAATCTGGCCAGGGGCTGAATGCACTTGAGTGCTTTGGACAGTTAAACTCGAGCCCCCTGCTCGTTCGTTCTGTGCTGCCCTGGAGAGATCGATAGATCTGGATGGACAGCTCTGCACGCCATTGCTGACATTGCCTTGCTTTGCTCCTGATCTCTCTCCCCATTGGCTGCCTGTCACCGGTCCCAGCAGGATGAAACCTTGGTGCTAACCTGCGAATGGAACAGCTCCACCACCATGCCCCAATTAAACCCTACAACCCAGCCTACGCCCCCCGTCTCCCAGTCACAGTGCCCGTCTGTAATCCCCCCCCCCCCCCCATGGGTGGGATAAACTTCTCACAGTGGTCGTGACAGTTCAGTTGTTGGCACCGCCTTCACTTTTACTGACTTTTCCGTCAGCTTTATCCCCTGCACCAATTTGGGGAATTTTATGTTATAATCCCTCATGCCAAAAGGAATCAAAAGCCTTTTTAAAACCAATAAGGCAAGCAGTGATTTTACCTTTGCTTTTTCCGGTGTACGTGTTGATTAATTGGGGTGTATTGGGTGGAAAGTGGAAACATGATCACTTGTGCGGTGGTTTGGTCGGAAGCCAATTTGTCCTTTGCTCTCTCTCTCTCTCTCTCTCTCTCTCTCTCTCTCTCTCTCTCTCTCTCTCTCTCTCTCTCTCTCTCTCTCTCTCTCTCTCTCTCTCTCTCTCTCTCTCTGTCTTTTTATCTCTCTCTCTGGATTGGAGCTCAGGGTGAATTGAGTATGTGGAGATATTCATGTTTGGTTATGCTTTTTTTTGCAGGTGTATGAATATTCATAGAATGAAGTGATTAATTTTAATGAGCACATGGAGTGTGGATACAGTGGCACAGCGCACTAATAATGTTACGCTAATGATGATGATCAGAAACAGCTGCTAATCCTGTTCATCAGATAAAATGGGGGGGTATAAAAAAAAACATTTGAGAGTATCATCACGAATCTGTCAATATCAGAACTGCAGTGTTAGCAGGTACAGGTGGGTACCCTGCTGGTAATTTGTATTTGTCCTAATATTGTAGCAGTTTCTTCTCCCTAATTTGGCTTGGCATAAGTTAGGTTAGAATAGTGTTCACTGTGTGAACTGAACTATGTTCTTGGCTAGAAATTGCTGTACAAAATGAGTATCGTACCTTATTGAACCTGTGTTTTGTAGTTGTCCATGAACATGAAATGCACTTTTGTACGTCGCTTTGAATAAAAGCGTCTGGTAAATAAATGTAATGTAATGTAAATGTAATGAAAAGCGCTCAATGATCATGTCAGTTGAAATTCAAAGCGACACACTGCTCTCATGCGTGGGCACAGATATTTTGGATTGGCGAGAGCGCGGATTAAATGTTGCAGCAGACTCAAAAAATAAGGCAAACAAATTAAACGGGGAAACCTGCTGAAAGTGATGCCTAAGCCAGCTCCGGTGAGTCCGCGCTAGAAGCGTGACGGTCGCAATCCGCTGGAGTGTTTCCCAGACGAATGACGGGTCGCGGATAAATCTAATTACTTATGTGTCACCGGGTTTTTTTCCCCCCCACGAAGCTCAGAAGTAGCGGCAGCATTTCTGACGAGCCCGTTTTTTTAATGAGACATTTGAAATGTTGATTGTACGAGGGCCGAGGAGGCCGTATTCCTCCTCCACGGTTCGTGGCTTCGTCTTCGAAAATGTTACGAACCGGCTTGTTCGTTTCGAGGAACTCCGTTCGTCTAGAACAGCACGGGGCGCCGCGTACCAGCGATACACGCCGTCCTTTTAAATCACACTCGACTCTAAGCCGCTTCTGTTCTTTCGCCGAAAGGCCATGTTTGGTTTTACGCTTTGGTTGCTCAAGTTCTGTAAATATTGCCCCAAGCTATTTGTGGGCTGTTCAGACTCTGGGGAGCTGGTTTGCGAGAAGTGGCCAAAAGTGCGATGTAGATGAATGATTATTACCAGGCTTGTCATGAAAGTGCTGTCTGTCACTGTTGTACTCCTTTTGTACTTAAAATACGTGCTGTAGTGCCGGGTGGCACATCCTGTTAGAGCATTGTTCTACTGCATGGATACGCTCTATGGTCTGGTATCTGCTATGGCACTGTATTTGTGCATGGATGGGCCCCATGGTCTGGTATCTGTTAAGGGTCTGTTCTAGTGCATGGATGGGCCCCATGGTCTGGTATCTGTTAAGGCTGTGTTCCAGTGCATGGATAAACCCCATGGTCTGGTATCTGTTAAGGCACTGTTCTAGTGCATGGATGGGCCCCATGGTCTGGTATCTGTTAAGGGTCTGTTCTAGTGCATGGATGGGCCCCATGGTCTGGAATCCGACCTGGATAATACATTATGCTCGACAACAGCAGGAGCGATTACATCTCTGATGTGACTCCAATTTCCTGTCACATGCCCTGCTGAATATATTTAAACCCATCAGAAATAAAAAAGAGCTGAGCTGAAGCTCTTCTCCTTTGAACCTGCAGGCCTTCTGGTGTGGTATCCGGTCCGTGTCAGTGCTGATGTACAGACCTGCTGCAGGTGTGGTATCTGGACCATGTCAGTGCTGATGTACAGGCCTGCTGGTGTGGTATCTGGACCGTGTCGGTGCTGATGTACAGACCTGCTGGTGTGGTATCTGGACCGTGTCGGTGCTGAGGTACAGACCTGCTGGTGTGGTATCTGGACCGTGTCGGTGCTGATGTACAGACCTGCTGGTGTGGTATCTGGACCGTGTCGGTGCTGAGGTACAGACCTGCTGGTGTGGTATCTGGACCGTGTCGGTGCTGATGTACAGACCTGCTGGTGTGGCATCTGGACCGTGTCGGTGCTGATGTACAGACCTGCTGGTGTGGTATCTGGACCGTGTCGGTGCTGATGTACAGACCTGCTGGTGTGGCATCTGGACCGTGTCGGTGCTGATGTACAGACCTGCTGGTGTGGCATCTGGACCGTGTCGGTGCTGAGGTACAGACCTGCTGGTGTGATATCTGGACCGTGTCGGTGCTGAGGTACATCCAACACTTTTGGGATCAATTGGAACTGCAAGCTGGGCCTAATCACTGAATCATTGCCCGACCTCACTAATGCTGTTCTGGCTGAATGGAAGCAAATCCCTACAGCAATGCTCCAACATCTAGTATAAAGAAGAGTGGAGGTTGCAGTGAGTGGACCAACTCTGTATTAATGCTCATAATTTTGGATAATATGTTGGATGTCAGGTGTCAACATACCTTTGGCCATGTAGTGTACTATTGGGAGGTGTATTTCATAAGCAGTGACTAATGCAGTGTAAATTTGGTTCTTGTTTTGTTTTTCTGTTTTGTTTTTCTATTTGTTGTTCATCCTCTGTAAATGTCTTTTTGCCTGCATTGCTTCTTTGACTATAAGAAAGATAAAGAAGAGAAATAATTCAGAAAGTCAGTCCAGAACAATAAATATCATAAATCTTCTGCATGGAGGCCTGGTTTCATTAGAATTTTTACTGATATTTCACAAGGATTTATGTCCCTGTGCCTTAGTTGGAGGACGTAGAACTGACGGTAGTTATGAAGGTTTTCCGTTCACTCCAGAATTCGAATCCCTCTCTTTGGATTTTCATTATTATGCGACAGTTGACTGTCGATGCCGCCGCCGTCCGTGGTTTTCTACCCTTGGGTCTGCACGGTACATAACTCTTTATGTGCCATATGTTGGTTCGCTTGGGCGAAATTTCGGTGGGTGAACCGACTCTTAATTCTGCCGACAGACCGAGCAGCCAGGTTTGCGCGGGGAGTTTTAATTTGACTGCGGCATTAAAAGTTCTTAATGTCACGGCGAAGCCTGCTGAGGGCCGCTGGCTTGTTCCTGTTTGCTGCCGGTCGCCGCGGGCCCCGCAGCGGCGAAGACGCTCGGGGCCCGAACACAAAGACCCAAGCAAAAGTGCGTTTCGTCCGCCCCCGTAAATAGAACATCGTGTCAGGAACGTGAGGCTCGCGCACCTTTCTCTGTCTGACGTCATCACGTCAAGTGACCCCCAAGTGTCCGTTCACGCAGGTCCGGAGTTACCCTGAATGGGTGGAAATGTTCACTTTTCGTGTGTTAAATAAAGTTTTTTCCGGGAGCAATGATCGGTGGTCCGGACGTTATCGCCGTGTTTCCTGTTACCTCTGTCTCGTTCCCGCAGTGTTTATTTGGCTGTGCCGCGTAATTCCTCCTGTTCTTTTTTGGAGTTTCTATTGTCTGCGGCGATGGGGCTCAGATTGTTTTTCTTGTATTGAGAAATGATTGTTAAGCTCAGAACGTGTGCGTAACTGCGTGTGGTATAATTACAGCAACAATAACAGCAGCCCACCATCTGTCTGAATGTAGTCAGCTACATTAAAATCGCCAGCTGGGTCTTTGCACCAAAGGCGGAACGCTGGCGTTCCTGTTGCGAGGCAGGCGGCGGCCACCGGGGGGCAGCGTAGCGAAGTGCTTCCCATGCTGCGGTCTCCCACTCGGTGACGGTGCGGAGGTCTGAGCGACGGCCTGCGGACAAAACTGAAACGCGTCCGTTTTTTTTGGTCCTTCAGACCCAGCGAAAGGAGTATATCGTGTCGCGCATTGCAGTGCATTTCCGAACTATTTTTTTGTTTTTATTTACCAAATATGACACATTTTTGAGTCCGAACACCTGCAGCATAGCTGTCTAGCTGGCATCCGTGCGGAACTGTCTCCTCGTCGACAGAGCGCTCGAGTGTGCGAGTCCGTGTATCGTACACGGGTGGGAAAGCTTGCGGGTGCTGGAATGGGCTTTTCTAGCCTGAGGAGGAGTGCTGAGGTGTGACCGTGCATTATTTAAGGCTTGTTCCTCTTCCCGAGTGCCCCGCTTTCCATATTTCAGAACTCAACGGCCCGGTATTCAGCACACGCTTCGTTTTCGAAATGTTGTTTACGCTTTTCTCCGCGGCGCGGACTGGCTTCCTCTCACGCCGCAGCCGGCCAGCCCAGCCGCACGGACGCGAGGCGGAGGAGGACGCGTCCCGCATCAGCTTTAGCACGCAGGCCGCGCGTGCTCCTTCATCCAGCAGGGGTCGCTGGAGTGCGATGAGAAGCAGAGCCCAGCCAACTGAACCCTCCCCTCCTCTCCCCAGCCCTGGCCAATTCACCACCGCCCATTATGCCTTGCCCTGCAGGGTCAGCCACTCGACAGCTTCTAATTTCAAACGTATTTTTTTTGGGAATGAGCCATGTGTGCCACATTTGAAAGGCCCCCTCTTTCCGCCGCGGCAAACGCTAAGAACACTTGAGCGCGGCGGAGGTTATTGTTCAGCAGGTGATCGCGCTCTTTAGATGAGTCCAGACTCTGACTCCTCGCAGTTATTAAAAATCCCATTAAAGTGGGCATCTCAGCTCGGCTCATTATCTCTGTGCGCACAATGCTTGGTTATCATCTATTACCATTTAAAATTGATGACATTTCTGTGTGCGTTTGCTCTCTTTTATTTCGTAAAAAAAAAAAAAAAAAAAATATTGGTGAACATTACATACGTGGAATCAACCCCTAAACGATCCTGACATTTTAGAAGCACAAAATGCGGTTCTCCTCTCTACTCTCGCAGGGGCGATGAAAAAAGCGAGGAAATAAAAAAGTCTCATTAGGGGAGCGGCAGATGGACGAAATGCGGACGAACGCATCTTGTCCGAAGCGCTAAACGAAAAGCGCGGTTTGGAATGGGCCCGCGGAACCAGCTCTGATGGGAACTGTAATGCAGCTATAATGCAGGTGTGATTTTATTCTATCTGAAGTGGCCAGGGCTCAGTGCACGAGGGGGGGGGGGCGGGCAGGGGGGGTCGGGGGGGTCGGTTCTGCTCTGGACCCCATCCTCTGACCTACAAGGGGATCATGGGGGGCGATTCATGTTCGCCCCGAGGCAGTAGAGTAAAGGTCAGTATACCGCCCCCCGCCCCTCTCGCCCCGGGGCTGGAGCAGAGACCGGCAGGAGCGGCAGGGTGAGAGCCACGTCGCCACGGCGACCTTTCGGAGGGCTACCCGCGCGCGCATTTGTTGGCCGCGGGGAGATTGTGGAGACGGCGATGAGCTGGAAGCCTCCCGTCGGTAAAAGCTCTCATTATGTGTAAATTATGGCCTGTCAAGTGTCCGTGGCAACAGCCCCTGCAAACATGTGGAGCGCTGAACTGCAGACACTAGGCCAGTTCACCTACTGTAATATCGCCAAGTTCACAGTAAGCACCACCATCTTCTCATCATGGCTAGTGGCTTGCTAACTAAACTAGCATAGATAAATAGCAAATTGGATGCTAACTAAACTAGCGTAGATAAATAGCAAATTGGATGCTAACTAAACTAGCGTACCTAAATAGCAAATTGAATGCCAACTAAACTAGTGTAGATAAATAGCTAATTGAACATAGCTTTTCATTATGTCTACACTTAAAAAACTAATTGTTGTACCATGGTTGCATGTAATATTATAAAAAGATTTTGCATGTAGGCTACTTAATTGTGTGCTACCGGCTGTCCGTAATTTTATTAAGTGAATCAAGCAATATTTTATATCTAATGATTTTTTTATTCAGTAAATCTAACAATTTCTTTTTTGAATCTACTTAATAATATTGAGTGCAACCACTACCCCAACGTTTTTTTGTAGTGCCCTATAGGTGTTGGGAAAAGCTATTAGCTTAACTAGCCTACATTTTCCAGTAGCCTACCTTGTGTGTATTTAACTATTTCCAAAAATCTAGTAGAGTTTCACTTATAGTCAGCACCACGGACAACACCACCCCACTTACAGTCAGCACCACGGACAACACCACAGACAGAACCACAGACAGCACCACCCCACTTACAGTCAGCACCACAGACAACACCACAGACAGAACCACAGACAGCACCACCCCAGTTACAGTCAGCACCACAGACAGAACCACAGACATCACTGCCCCAGTTACAGTCAGCACCACAGACAGAACCACAGACAGCACCGCCCCAGTTACAGTCAGCACCACAGACAGCACCGCCCCAGTTACAGTCAGAACCACAGACAGCACCGCCCTGCTTACAGTCAGAACCACAGACAGCACCACAGACAGTACCGCCCCACTTACAGTCAGAACCACAGACAGCACCACAGACAGCACCACCCCACTTACAGTCAGAACCACAGACAGCACCACCCCACTTACAGACAGAACCACAGACAGCACCACCCCAGTTACAGTCAACACCACAGACAGCACCGCCCCAGTTACAGTCAGAACCACAGACAGAACCACAGACAGCACCGCCTCACTTACAGTCAGAACCACAGACAGCACCGCCCCCACTTACAGTCAGAACCACAGACAGCACTGCCCTGCTTACAGTCAGAACCACAGACAGCACCACAGACAGCACCGCCCCACTTACAGTCAGAACCACAGACAGCACCGCCCAGCTTACAGTCAGCACCACCGACAGCACCACCCCACTTACAGTCAGAACCACAGTCAGCACCACAGACAACACCACCCCACTTACAGTCAGCACCACAGACAACACCACAGACAGAACCACAGACAGCACCACCCCACTTACAGTCAGCACCACAGACAACACCACAGACAGAACCACAGACAGCACCACCCCAGTTACAGTCAGCACCACAGACAGAACCACAGACATCACCGCCCAGTTACAGTCAGCACCACAGACAGAACCACAGACAGCACCGCCCCAGTTACAGTCAGAACCACAGACATCACCGCCCTGCTTACAGTCAGAACCACAGACAGCACCACAGACAGTACCGCCCCACTTACAGTCAGAACCACAGACAGCACCACCCCAGTTACAGTCAACACCACAGACAGCACCGCCCCAGTTACAGTCAGAACCACAGACAGAACCCCAGACAGCACCGCCTCACTTACAGTCAGAACCACAGACAGCACCGCCCCCACTTACAGTCAGAACCACAGACAGTACTGCCCTGCTTACAGTCAGAACCACAGACAGCACCACAGACAGCACCGCCCCACTTACAGTCAGAACCACAGACAGCACCGCCCAGCTTACAGTCAGCACCACCGACAGCACCACCCCACTTACAGTCAGAACCACAGACAGAACCACAGACAGCACCACCCCACTTACTGTCAGAACCACAGACAGCACCACAGACAGCACTGCCCCAGTTACAGTCAGAACCACAGACAGCACCACAGACAGCACCGCCCCACTTACAGTCAGAACCACAGACAGCACCACCCCACTTACAGTCAGAACCACAGACAGCACCGCTCTGTTTACAGGCAGAACCACAGACAGAACCACAGACAGCACCGCCCCACTTACAGCCAGGCTGACAGCTGGGGCTTAATCCCAATCAAGGCGGCTTCCTGTTGCCTGAATTAATGAACTGCAGTTGATTAAAGGGAGATAGTGTTTGCTGTTTGGCCACTGTGTGAGCTCTTGTTTGCATCTCTCTGAATCCTTTTTGTCATCCCTGTTGTGGTTCAGGTAAACCCGTGCTTGTTTGACAGCCACTGTCATGTCCGTTTGCTTCATACTTAAAGGCATGTCTGGGTTCAACTGACCTCAGCTGCCTCCATGATTATTTAAAGCGACTCGCACTTTTTAAGGAACATAAAAGACTGATCATGAAAAAGTTCAAATAACAGTGAAATATATTAGTGAAAGGACGTGATTTACCTGTAAAGTCCTGAATTTTCTCTACTCATCGTAAATTTCCACCTGCTAAAACTAGCTGAAACTATTAATGAGGATGATCAGCAATGTATGCCTGTCGTTAAAACATCATAATCCCAGAATGAGTGAGCAGCCCCCTCCAATTTCAGATTTTATAGCTTCGGTTCTCATGCTTATCACCGATACACGAGGGACAGGGAACAGGGAAACGTAAGAGCCGCTCATTGAGAGGTCACTGACAGGCTAAGTCACAGAAGGAATTGCCACAATAATGCTCCAAAAAGACCGGGACTTTTTCACAGCAGTTGTGATAATCATATGTCAAATTATGCGTATGAAGAACGTACAGTGATGTGATAAAGAAGGTACTCCTTCTTTCAATTCTATGGCTTTATATTTTTAGCCATAACTGACCGAAACTGAACTAAGTCCTCACGGGGGCCTAACAGCAGATAGATCTAGCCTTGTGTCACAGATAACACAACCGATTTTATTTTGTCATTTATTCAACCAGAAGTAATCCCTCGTGCAGTATCGCTGTAGCTACTGACGGACTGAATGCTATCTTGCAACTGCAGACTTCGTAACACGATTCAAGATGTAATTTCGTTTCTTGCTTCGTTCCAAAGCCAGTCCTTGCGTTTTTTAAAATCCAGCCCGTAGTTCAAATCGACTTTGCCTCTTAATTCACAGAACATCGCGAAGTAGCTGTAGGTTAGGTTAGCCACAGCGCATAGGCTTGATTTAGTCTATCTACAGCGATAAATTTGGCACTAAAAAATGATAAACCGCTGGGGATTAACGCGGGGGTTTCGCGCGACCAATTTAAACGTTGGTTGCAGTTTGGATGGAAAACGTGGAACAGTGGCTACTGTGGCCTGAAGGAGCCTCGCATAGATGTATCATTAAAAGATGTGTCCTCTCGTATGATGATTATATATTCCCCGCAGCTGCTTGCTTAAATATTTAAAAGGAAGTGTTACCCCGTGATTAAACATTCCACCAGCTGTTCAGAAATGAAACTGAAGAGATGTAGAAACTCCGCTGCCGCGGATACTTGATTAATTCTACTACGATCACAACAGCTACTGCAGCATACTGATGAGTCACTGCGGCGGGGCCTTCCCACCTGTGTATTGAGATTAATGTTCTTCGGCATGAATTGTGCGCATTATATTTGCTTGGTTTGGCGGTATTATACGGCCGAATTACGGGCGCCGTATCTGACGGTCCGAAGAAAATAACACTCAATGCAAACATGTACGTACCGCATTCCAAATTTATTTAATATTGTACAGAAACACCTGGTAAAAAGGTAAACATTGCCGCTTCCCCCGAGCGGAACGGGACGCGATCCAAAACCGTGGATGTAAACACTCAACTGGCATAGTTAGAAAGTGGCACTCGTACACGAAGGCATGCGTTGCGGGCGGCGCACTGGCTCGCCGGCGGGAGGAAGAGAGATGTGGGAATCGGACAGTGTTTCTTTTCGGCTGATACAAGGAACGAGTGCCCCATGCAGCACGGGCACTTCTGGAGAACTGCAGCTCACTTTAATGAGGATATAGACTTTATTACTGTGCTGTAATAATAATAATAACAATATCAATATTACTAATTATTATTATCACTACTATTATTATTATTATTATTATTATGATTATTATTATTATTATTATTATTATTATTATTATTATTATTATTACATTTGAGCACAAAACATCCATTTCGCATTCAAAGGATGGAATACTTTGTATCATTTCAATAATAGGACAACAGTAATATACTGACAGTGATTTTTATATATACACCAGTATATATATGTATATATATTTATATTTTTTTATCTTGAACTGAAGAGTACTGGAGGCATTCCGCAATGGCACAGAGAAGCAGAGTGAGGAAAAGGACGAGTGGTAGAGCAAAAGAAGAAAACAAGGTGAGCGAGCGAGCGAGTGAGTGAGAGAGAGAGAGAGAAAGAAAGAGGGAACACGCCAATAGTCCACTATGCACTTATTTTTAAGATTCTGAGCACAAACAGTCCACATGGAAGAATCTACTATAATGATGGCCATTACCAGTGAAGTATCATAATGGGGAGTGCTCCGTTGTGATTGGCTAATGATAATATCTGGTCTAATGCTTGATGATAATCTTACTGTTATTGTCGGAAGGGTGCTGTAGGCAGCATTAGGCAGCATTATTTAGGGATAAAGGAATGGATTTGAAGTCATTTGAATCGGATTTAATCGGCGTAGCACCTTTCACTCATATAGCGCCCTCCACGGCGCGACAGACATCATCGGGGAAAGCGTAATTATTGAGTTTTGTCAATGTGTGGATGTGTAGAAAGTTAAAAGGCATAAGTATTTCGTTGTAGTGCATCAGGTGGTGGAGGACACGCAGGTAAAAAAACGGCATCTGTCCGTACGTACGCATGCAGACCAGCCCCAAATGCTCCCCCCCCCAGGGGCAGGGAGGAATGGGCCAATCGAAACACAACGTGTCCGGTGGCTTCAGTCGTGGTAGGTGGATCTCGGCAGGTTGTTGGTCAACGTGTGCCATCTCTCCACCCGCTTTCCTTTGTTGTTCAGACAGTCCAGCCAATGGCGGAGTGCGTTTCCCTGTGAGTGACAGCTCAGAGACACGCCCCCTGGCATACACAACGTGCTGCAGTTATTTCCTTTGGAAACATTTCTTAAACAACTGAAGTATTCCCCTGCAGACCCAAATGGGTAGTATGATTCTAGTGCACGTACAGAATGCATTATGGCCCAACACACGTGCAAACAATTTATGTAACACTGCATTAAATCATAGCAATTACATACACATAAAATAATATCACAAAGAGAGTATGTCAAACAATGGCTTTGTTCTCCAGTAGCGTAATGGTATTATAAATGTGCAACAACAGTAAAAAGAACCCCTCTCACCGATGAAGTCGTTTGACCTGCCCAAGTCGTAGTCCCAGACTGTGACCTCCAGAGTCTTGCTGCTCAGCTCTGACAGAGAGATCTCGTAGAAGAACTCCTGTGAAGTGGACAGAGTAAGGAGAGGAGAATTATGACCCGTGCAACTGCAGCTGTCACGGCACCTTTATGAGTCCCGAAAAGGAAAGCGGCCTTTTTCAAAAGGTTGGACACGTTTTAGACGTCAGGCCATTAATACCGTTTTGCAGTACTTTTTTTGAGGACGGAATATATCTCGCAATTTCAGATGTCTTTGTTGAAAGGCTTTGGCTGACAAGCATGCCTTTCAGAATAAAAAATGAAATTTCATCAGTGACTGTGCTCCCCCTTTTTGTTTCCATTGAAGGATTCAAGATGACAAATTGCAATTAGATTGACAAGAAGAAAATCGAAAACAAAAGTCTTAATTGTAAATCAAAGGAAGTTATATTAATCTCTATTATGGCTTCAGACCACACTGAGCACTTCACTACAAGAAAGATATAGGAACTCTGGATAAAGTACATAGAAGGGCAACTAAACTAATTCCTGGTATGAAATGCACTTGTAATGAGGAAAGACATAAGAGGAAAGATACTTGTTCTCTTCATGCTTACCAAAAGGAGAGAAAGGGGTCATTTGATAAAAACATTTAGATTCATAAAAGGGATTAAAGAATTGAACTATAATATATTCTTCAGGTTGAGTTCTGTCAGTAAATCAAGTGGTCATAGGTGGAAATTAGTTAAGGGTGAATTTAGCATGAGCTTCGGAAGGTTTTTTTTCGATGCAGAGAGTTATCACGTTGTGTAGTAGAGACATAAACCTTTGGGGTGTTCAAGTCCAGGATTGATGCATTGCTGGATGCTCTGAAGGTAAATGGTGAGCCGTAATGAGCTGAATGGCTTGTTCTTCTCAATGTATATTCTTGCGTTCTATACCGCAAAATCACAATCTATGATCACATTATTCTACTAAATGCATGGAAGTGAGTTTGTGACGGTGTTGATTGTTCTTTAAGGATTTCCCTTTGAAGATGCTATAAATGAAAACCAAAGTGGTGGTGGATAATACGTGTTTATGCAGTCAAGGTGTTGAGTTTGATGGGCAGAGTGAGGCAGAAATAAAAGCAGAATAAACTATGGAAACAAGGCAGTCATGCTTTTATGATGTCACTAAGAGCCTTAATACAAAGGAACGTTCGCAATAAAAATGTGTACGAAGGTAGCAGATGAAACGGCATATAATATTACTATTTATGACTAGGAGGTATCATAGTTCTTAAAGCCATAAATTTAATTACTGAGTTGATTGGTGATGCACTCTAATCTTCAAGGGCTTCGAAACAGAATTGTTCTCTAAGTGTTTGTGTTCCTTTGTGATTAAATGCCCAAGACCAGATGCAAATGTTTTTGTACTCAACAACTTTGTTTTTTTTTTTTTCAATGGACTTGGAACTAGAATATTGTGTAGTGCTGGAAACCAGCCAATTTGAACAAATGATGATGCAAGATGTGCAATGGTGTGCGTGTGTGCGTGGGTGCCAGAGTGTGTGTGCTTGTGTGAGTGTCTGTATGTGTGCATGCACATGTTCATGTGTGTCCGTGTGCGTGTGACTATACACGAATACACGTACAGCTCATGCACATGGTTTTCTGGATACATCAAACAGAATTTTATCAATGAATTTCCTCAATGAATTTTTATCAACGAAGCACTGAATCTCACAGGTTTGCAAAGTGTTACTGCTAACATTGATCACTCAGACGCAACCATGACAGTCAGATGTGACCGTAAAACAGAATAAAACGTGAGCATGTTCACCTCGTTGAATTCTGGGTTGAGTGTTTTTTTTATGACGGCCGTTTTGTGTTTGGATTTCTTGTGCAGGTCGGGCTTCAGGTATCTGGAACAGCGAGGAATAGAGAAGGGGGGTTCATACTGCTGTCGAAGCAGGATGATACACACGCATTTGCACGCATGCACGCACTACCTAAAACACACATACACGCACACACGCATTCACGCACGCACTACCTAAAACACACACACACGCGCACGCGCGTGCACGCACGCACGCACTACCTAAAACACACACACATACACGCACACACGCACGCACTACCTAAAACACACGCACGCACACGCGCACACACGTCCTAAAACACACACACACGCACGCACACACTTCTTAAAACACACATGCACACACGCACTTCCTAAAATACACACACATACACACGCGCGTATACACAAATACGCACGCATCCACGCACTTCCTAAAACACACACACATACATGCACACACGTGCACACGCACACGCATGCACTTCCTAAAACACACACAAATTTGAATTTGCTGCCTTTGTGTAGGCATCCCATTGATATCCATGAAATTTTGATTTGCTGTATTTACACAGAGCGCATGCACGCATGCACACACACACGCACGCACACGCACCCACACACACACACACACACACACACCATGCTGATATTAGGCTTTGATCAGCACTCCGTGGTGAGAAAGAGAGATAGAGAAACAAAGGGAGGGAGAACCAAAGAGAGAGCGAGAGTGTGTGTGTGTGTGCGCGCATGTGCCTGTGTGTGTGTGTGTGTGTGTGTGTGTGTGAATAATCAGAAAGAGGGCTTGGAACCGAAGCACATGCAGATACGGTGTAATTTAAAGAGGAGGAGTGGAGCTGGAGAGATAGAGGAAAAGAAGACCCGTGGAGATGAGAGGCGTTTGAGGTTCAGAGCAAAAGAGAAAGAGGAAAGTGTGAAATGGAGAAGAGGAGAGAGTGAGGACTGTAGGAGTCCAGGAAGAGGAGGAGGAGGGGGAGGGAGGGTCAGAGAAAGCAAATGGAGACTGTCTTCTCTCTCTCTGTTTCACTCCTGCTTTCTGCCATCTCTTCAGCTGCTAGTTCCCACCCGACCATATCCACATGCACACGCACACGTGCACACAATGTTGTGTACACACACGTACACACACACACACACACGCGCGCGCACACACACACACACACACACTCTTGATCTCCTCGCGCTCACGTCTTGACGTAGGGGTCGGAGAATCCGTTGACGTCCATGGCGGCCAGATGGGCGCACCTTCGGACCCCCACACACAGCCTGCCCCGCCCCTCCCTGGCTCCTCCCTCTTTGTCTTCCTCCTCCTCTTCCTCGTTGGCCGGAGGCAGGAACTGCAGAGAGAGCAGGAGCCGCCCCCGCTCCTCCAGATTCCGCTGCATCTCATTCTCCCACTGCGGGGGTGGGGTGGAGGGGGAGGAGGGAGGAGTGGGGGTGGAAGGAGAGGGGGAGGAAGGAGGGAGAGAGGGGTTCAGCTGATACTGTACGGATCAGTGCCTATTGTGAGGAGGAGGGTCAGAGTGCTGTGTCTGCAGCAGTGAGTTCAGAAACAGAATGGGTCACAGTGGGAAAGCTAGCTGCTGCTCTACTGCGCTGTATGAAATAGCTGCTGCACTACTGTGCTCTATGAAATAGCTGCTCTAGTGTGCTGTATGAAATAGCTGCTGCACTACTGTGCTGTATTAAATAGCTGCTGCTCTACTGTGCTGTATTAAATAGCTGCTCTAGTGTGCTGTATGAAATAGCTGCTGCACTACTGTGCTCTATGAAATAGCTGCTCTAGTGTGCTGTATGAAATAGTTGCTGCACTACTGTGCTGTATTAAATGCACAGGTATTGACACGCTGCCTTCATGAAACATACAGTCCTTTTGCCACTATTTTCCTCTTTTTTTCCTTTTCTCCCCTCTTTTCTGTGTATTATGTGTTCATCTTCATTCACCTAAACACAAAGGTGGGAGTAGTGGTGTGGTGTAGTTTCCTGTCATCTCCCTCCCTCCCTCCCTCCCTCCCTCCCTCTCTCTCCTCTCTATTTTCTCCAGTCCCTCCCCTTGTGCCTCTCCACCATCCCTCCGTTCCTCCCCCCATTTCTGTGCCAAACCTCAGGGCCTCATTAATACTAATGCACTGTTTTGCCCCTGAATACTGAGTGGTGCTCTCTCTCTCTCTCTCTTTTTCTCTGTCTCCCTCCCTCCCTCCCCTTATCTCTCCCTCTCTCTCTCCTCCTCCCATCTGTCTCTCTCTCCCTCCCTCCCTCTCTTTCTTTCTCTCGCTCCCTCTCTCTCTCTCTCTCTCTCTCTCTCTCTCTCCCTCCCTCCCCCCCCCCCCCCCTCAGTGTGGCCTCGCAGCGGGGTGCTGTCCACCGCCTTCCTCTCTGCGCTCGCCCGCGCGCGCCTGCCAGCTCGCGGACCCGCGGATTAAACCGAGCGGCATTTTGAGCTCCACAAACGCCAGAGCCCTGACACCAACCGACAAACAAACGTCCTGCCCACGAGGACAGACGACACGGGCGGGACGGACGGACCGGCGGGGGACGGACGGGCGCTAGAGAAAGAGACCGCGGGTTAGGGTTTCGCAGGCGGACTGTGGAGACGTACAGACTGATTGACCAGGGCTGGGAGGGAGGGAAGGATGGGGGGGGGGGGGGGGGGGGGGGGGGGTGCTGGTGGTTACACATGCTTCAAATGCAAATGCATTTGCTTTCAAGCCATTCGGTAGAGCGATGTCAACACCAGTTTTTAAATGGCTCATACGGAAGGCAGCTGGCCCCCGCAGACGGCTTCGTGCAGAAGGAAGGGTCTGTCGCTCTTCTCCTGCTCGTTAACTGCCTCCTGCCCCTCCGTCCCGTCGGCTGCGCCTGTCCGTCTGTCCGTCTCCCAGTCTGATCTCCGCGGGACTCATTACGCCGCAGCTGCTGTTCGGCTCTCCGCACCGTTTCTCTCCCAGAGCGGGTATCCCGCTCGTCATTTCCACAAAGCTCTCTGGCCTGTTTGGTTAGAGCCCCCGTTCTGAAGCCCGGGCCATCTCAGACCCTTTGGTCTGAAGCGCTACGAACCCATGAATCTGAAGCATCGTGAACCCTTCAGTCTGAAGCTTCACAGACCCTTTAGTCTGAAGCATTGTGAACCCTTCAGTCTGAAGCTTCACAGACCCTTTAGTCTGAAGCATTGTGAACCCTTCAGTCTGAACCTTCTCAAACCCTTTAGTCTGAAGCATTGTGAACCTATCACTCTGAAACCATCTTGAACCCTTCAGTCTGAAGCATTGCAGAACGTTAGTCCGAAGCATCACGAACCCTTCAGTCTAAAACCATATCAAACCCTTCATCCCCTCTTGGTCTGACCAACCTATCCCCTCTTTGCTCCTCTGCATATTATAGTTATACTGTAATTTACTGTAGTTTAGTTTACAGTAGTTTACTTTAGTTCAGTTAACTTTAGTTCCCTTTTCTTCCCTCCTTTTCACCAGCACATTTCCTCTGGTTCCTCCCAGGCTCCCACAGTGGCATTGATTTTAGCCTCCTCGCTCTTGCCCTCCATCATGATGCATCCTTTGTATTCCGCTCCACGCCTCCTCCGCTCCATCTCTCCGGCTCACATCCCCCACTCCGCTGGCTCTCAGCCTGCTTCATTGACGAATATACCATCTTTATCCGCGATTTCGTCTGATATTTCACTTCTTACTTTCATAACCCACGCTGCCTCCTGAGAGACGTCAACTGAAATACGAGCTCGGTTCAGTTATGGAGGAGATAAGGCAAATGTTCTGAGCTTAGATGCTGTGCTCGTTTAAATTTGACAGTGAACGGGTTGGCGTCTGACCTCAGATTTATTGCTTGGAGGCAAGGAGGTGGGGTCACAGAGGGGGAAGGGCTGGTGCTAGGGCCTTCAGCAGAGAGGGGGAGGGGCCTAGAGCAGAGAGGAGGAGGGGCCTGGGGTAGGGAGGGGTAGGGGAGGGGGAGGGGCCTAGAGCAGAGAGGAGGAGGGGCCTGGAGTAGGGAGGGGTAGGGGAGGGGGAGGGGCCTAGAGCAGAGAGGAGGAGGGGCCTGGAGTAGGGAGGGGTAGGGGAGGGGGAGGGGCCTAGAGCAGAGAGGAGGAGGGGCCTGGGGTAGGGGAGGGGGAGGGGCCTAGAACAGAGGGGGAGCTGTGGAAGAGAGGGGGAGGGGGAGGGGCCTACAGCAGAAAGGGGGCATGGCAGAGAGGGGGAGTGGCCTGGAGTAGAGAGTGGTGGGGGGAGGGGGAGGGGCCAGAGAAGGGAGGGGGTCTGGTCTGTACCTCTCTCAGGTAGCAGGAGATCCCCCGCAGTGCTGTACTCATGGCAGTGGGAGAGGGAAGCTGTGGAGGAGAGAGGAAGGGAAACAGTCTTATTCTGCACATGTGCAGTCAGGGAATCCAACGCCAAAGGCCAAGTGCAATAATCTGCAGGGTCCTGATAAGAGATGGGGCAGTTTGACTGCAGCAGTATGAATGGCGACGAATGCGGTAGGAAGAAGGCTAAACTAATTATTAACGGTAAACATTAACTGGCCCTGAGGGGGCACTGTTGGCTCACGGGAGGGGGGTGCTCCAGGCAGACGTTGTAGTGCTTGTGCTGATCTGGCTTCACCCTCCGCAGTGGAATCCTCGCCTCCCCAATAAACTCATTGTGAGTCAGCTTGTCCTCGTCACACACCGACACCCTGAGAGAGAGAGAGAGAGAGAGAGAGAGAGAGAGAGAGCAAAAGGACAAATTGGCTTTAGACCAAACCACCTCACAACTGATCACGTTTTCGCCCTACACACCCCAATTAATCAACATGTCTGCCAATAAAACAAAGATAAAATTTGTGCATGCTTTATTGGTTTTTAAAAAGCTGTTTGATTCTATTTGGCATGAGGGGATTATGTAATAAAATCCTCCAAATTGGTGTAGGGTATAAGGTTTGTGTGAAGTGTGCAGTAAAAACCTGCAATAAAAAAGATTTCATCACTGAAGGACTAGATGTTTTTCAGGGTTGCAGCTTATCACCAACTCTCTTTAGTATCGATATCAAGAGTGCTGTTGGAACAATCTACAACCTGGCCTAACCCTAAACAACAAGGTGTTGCTGCCACCCACAAGACAAGGGCTACAGCAACATCTGACTCTGCTAGAGCAATACTGTCAGAACTGGGCACCGACAGTAAACTTAAAACAACCTAAAATAATGATATTCCAAAAGAAACCCAGATCTCAGGAAACCAGAATTCACCCTAGGAAACACCGCACTAGAGCACTCCCTGTTCTATGATTACCTGGGGGCTCAAAATAAGTGCCTCTGGAAACTTTGGTCTGGCAGTGAATACACTGAAAGAAAAAGCTTGCCAAGCCTTTTATGCAGTTAGAACAAAATTTCAAAAAAACATACCCATCAGAATTTGGCATAACACCGGTTGGATTACAGTGTAATCCACCCAATTGCCTTATATGGAAGTGAAGTATGGGGTCCACTCAATCATCTCTACTACACTCAGAGGCCTCCTGCAGAGGCATTCTACAGAGGCCTGGCATGCAGAATTTTCCAGAACAGTACAAGACATTCAAAGAAAAACACCCACCAACGCATGCAGGGCAGAATTAGGCTGATACCCATTAATAATGAACATTAAAAAGAGCACCTAAATTTTGGATGCATCTCAAATCAGGTCCCCAAGACAAACTGCAATTTCAAGCCCTGAAAATCCAAGATCTGAACCCCAAAAACAAAACAAAAGATGTCCATCTGGAATATTTGAATAATCAAACCAAAACAAAAAACAAACTTAATTGCTATTTTTGAAGGTATTTTTGTAGCAGAAGTCACAAATCAGTAGAATGGATTCACAAATCTGTAAATGATTTCACATATCTGTAGAATGGTTTCACAAATCTGTGAATTAATGTGAGAATACACTAGAACAGTTGCAGACTTGTACAACTACAGCAAAGACAACTCAGTAATTATAACCTCTCAAATGCTATCCTGCATATCATTTTTTGCACAAGTGATTTATACACTTGTGCCTTCAACTTGTTGCAGTCAGAGCCTAAGGGGAGGGGTTGCAGGCTGTGTGAGCAGCCATTTTGAGTGGCTTCGTCCTGTTGTTTTTTCCATTGATTTCCCCAAGACTACATCGTCCTCCTTGATTCTAACATCATTTATTAATAGCTCAAAATTGCTCAAATTTGGCAGGCTAACCAGCTAGCTAATTCATATTACATCCATCGACATAAAATGTTAGCGAGCCACTGAGTTCAAATAATGTAAAAAAAAAACAAAAAAAAACAACTTTTTTTTGTTGTATCCCTTTCAATTGAACT
The DNA here is from genome assembly GCA_039654925.1 of Anguilla pacifica. Classification (NCBI taxonomy): domain Eukaryota; kingdom Metazoa; phylum Chordata; class Actinopteri; order Anguilliformes; family Anguillidae; genus Anguilla; species Anguilla pacifica. The sequence continues at coordinate 9,704,856 of CM077300.1, read as the reverse complement.
TGGAGATTCTACGAGCTTTTCATTGAAATATACAGTAGCCAGTACTCAACGATTTGGCTATAGATGACAGGTTCACTTCTTAAAAATAAAGTAATAGCAGTACAGCGCCATCTGGAATCTGCTCTTCTGATTGGTTGGAAGAACAGGCATGGTTTGGCCATACTCACTCAGTATTAGCATTAGCACAGTTACAAATCACTGTTCACTTTAAGCTCACTGCAAAATTTGGTGCAAAAGTCAAGCGGTTGTTTTGAGAGGTTGCAAGTACTGAATTGTCTTTGCTCTAGCTGTACAAGTTTGCGCATTGCGTATTCTCACATTTATTTACAGATTTGTGAATCTATTCTGCATATTTGTGAAACCATTTACAGATTTGAAAAAACATATTTTAATAAGATTCCAAAACAAATTTCCCTTCCTGACAAATAAACAAAAGCTAGGAGTTTTTTTAGGGGAAGGACCAACAGCATTAAATTCACAGCTCAGTATGTTTTGGCCTGTCACAACCTGGGGGACGATAAAGGATCACTCTATATAGAAAACATAATAATACATTGAATCAAAATTAATTGTTAATAAATGTTATCTTACTGTCAATTATGCTGTTATTGTTGTTGCTGTTTTTTGTATTGTTACTATGATTGATTGCTGTTATCGCTACGCTTTGGCAATATGCTTTGTGGAATATGTCATGCCAATAAAGCATCTGAACTGAACTGAATTGGGGGGGATGGGGGGGGGGGGCAGAGTGGGAGACAAATATGTGGTCACTAAGACAGGAGAGGCAGAAACAGAGATGCACTTCCCCCTTAACTTGCACAAAATATTCACCAATTAGAAGCATTTATTTCCACAAATTATCTGCACTTAATTTATCATTTCATTTACCTGTCAAATGAAGAAAAATGTACATTTCTGTTAGGAGAAGGACCTACAGCCCCAGTTGGGGCACTGTTCATTTAAGCCTGTCTTTGCCTCAGGGACAGTGAGTCCAACCCCCTCAAACATGTAAACATGGGCATATTTATTGATTTATTATTGATTCTGTTGTTGTTCCATCCATTTTCTAACCACTTAGTCCAGATCAGCTTCACGGTTGTTGTTATTGTTATTATAATATATTGTTGCAGAGAGAAAGGGAGAGGGGAGACAGACAGACAGACAGACGGAGAGAGAGAAAGAGAGAGAAGGCAGACAGGCTGTGATATTTGATATTGGTGGTGTGGGGTCATTTTAGCGTTGTGGTGCAGCTCAGCTGGCGGACTGGAGAGAGGAAGGCGACGCGCGCTGACAGGATGAGGGGAATGCATGCGTCCGCACGCCACCAATTTACAGAGGAATTAGCGCCTGTCAGTACAAGAGCGTTTCAAATTAGGCTCTCGCTCCTTCCCATGGAGAACGGCAGCCCGAGGAGCACAGCAGACCTATTAAAGGGTTACAGCTTCGGTTCTGTCTGCTGGATACTGTACAAAACCGAATCTCCGTTAACTTATTCCTGCGGCGCAAACACCGCGCATATTTTTAATTGGGGTTCGGATGTCTTCGCGTGCTGTTGCGAGCAGCACGGCCGCAAAGTGCTCCCCAGAGTAATTAAACGTTTCCGCATGCCGAAAAAGGATAACTTTCGGACCAGACTGCCTTGTCATAGCAAAAGCGGGGACGCGGAGGCCGTTAAAAAAAAAACTCCCACGCGTCCCGGTGCCTCCGGAACAGAAGTGCGGGCAGATGATTTTCAGGGCGAGCTGTCTTTTTCTAAACTCTAAACCGCGTGACCACAGAATCGGTAAAATGTTGTTCTTCTGTAAACGATGCCTGCCGCGGGGAGAGGTGAAACATCGTGACAGTTAACCGGGCTGCGCGGTGGAAGGCACCCTCCGTGGGTGTCAGGCACCATGCGCAGAGTCTGCCGTCTCTCAAAACCCTGCTCGTTTTCCCTGCTCATTCTGGGCGCTGCTTTAAAAGAGCGCTTGACTGTGGAAGACTGCGTTATATCAACACCGCGCTGTAGGGGGCGGCTGTGCGCTCGCGGCCGTATCGCGGGCCTCCTGTTACGATTAATGGAAATATGAATTATGCAAAGGAAGCGTTCATATGCTAATAATCTGATGGATAGAGGGGCGTACGCTAACAGACAGCTGCCCGCGTACTGTACACACATACGCAGCTTTAGGACAGCAGAGTATCGACAGAGCCATTAATCAATGTGACTTGACCTTTGTGTAAAAGCAGTCCCTCGGTGATGCTCTGTGAATATTAAAACGGTGCCGTATTGACCGCAGCACCCACCTGAAACGGCGAATGGCGGAAACAGGTGAGACCCGGCGCATTGGACAGGGAGTGGCGAGTGGGAACCCGGAAAAACCCACCAGAGAGAAAATAGTGGACCGGAACGTTAGCCTCCGAACACGCCCGGTCTTTCGGTCAGAGAGGAGCAGGGCGGCCCGCCGTCTGAGCTTAATCCGACCGTAAATCCGTGACCTGGGAACTTAAATGCTCCCGCCAGCTGCCACTGCACCGCTGAAACGGCAGGTTCTTCCAAAACGTGCGAAACGGGAGATCCTCGAGCTTTGTTGCCCAGGGATACCATTCTCTTTGTTTTCGTTAAAGGTCTTTTTTTTGTCCATCTTAGTCTCGCAAACCTGAATATAGCAATAAAGCCATTCCTCCCTAAAGAATACTGCGTGCCACGCGCCACAGCGAGAGATGAGATTAGCGCATTGAAATTCAAGTGGAAAACGAGAGGTGTGGAGGTTTATGGGAATGGGTATTGCTAAATACATTATGGCCTTGATGATGCTGATTTGAGTGACAGCTAAGTGTTTTGCCTTGAACATAATCTGTACGGTGACAGAAGCAGTTTGATTGTAATTCTGGCTTTCAGCACGTTGGGAATATTAACAGATGAAAAAATAAGGTGAAAAAAAAGATATAATTATATTATAATGGCCCTTCACATAGTGGCTGCATCAATACCATCTCTTTATACCTCTTGCTGTTTTTCCTCTATCAATGTATTTCTCTTGATGTGTGTCTCTCTCTCTCTCTCTCTCTCTCTCTCTCTCTCTCTCTCTCTCTCTCTCTCTCTCTCTCTCTCTCTCTCATACATACACACACACACACACACACACACACACAGAGCATGCTATTATGCCCGTGCATGTCTTTGTGCTGTCATACACAAGTGCACAAATACCTGTCGCACTCAAAATTAAAACAAGAGGGGGCTAGGCATGCACGGCATTTGGCACCTCAGGCTATGATTTTATGGGATAATTTGCCAGATTGTTTTTCGGGTCCTCTGACTCATCTTTGAAATCACACTTGAAGATCCCTTTTTTAAACTTGCCTTCAAACATATGTGTCTATTTGAACAGAATTACTGTTGTGTTCAATGTTTATTGTGTATACATAATTTCTTTATTTCCATAAAAACGTTTTGTGTATTTTATGCGTAGAGTTATGCTCACATTGTGAGCATGTAAGTTTCTGTAGACATGATCACGACTACAACCGTCCTCATCAAAACATGAGCACCTTTGCACATGCACACGCACATCACACACACACACACACGCACACTCATGCACACACACGCACACACACACACTCGCATGCACATGCACACACGCGCACACATACTCATGCGCACACACACGCACACACACCCACACACACACATACTTGGCCCTACTGATGGTCATACACACAAAGGCTGTTATTTTTCCCTTTTACAAATACACGCCGCATTGTGAGAACTCCTGTACTCGATCTGTCACTCACAGAGCACAAAGGAGACGATGGGGAGGAACGGTCAACAGAGGCCCCGGCAGACGAAGGTAACAGACACACGGAGGCGCGAGCCGGGAAGGGAGAGCTCAAAGAGGGGCGGGGTTAAAGGGGCCGAGCGAATGGGGACCCCTCTGCTGCGGAGCGGGGGGGGGGGGGGGGGAGGCGGACAGAGGGGCGGAGTGAGGGAGTGCCCTCGCGTGCCCCTCCGCAGACACGGTGCTGGGGGGGGTCAGGTCACGCGAAGCCCCCCAGGGGACAGAGCCGTCAGAGCCTTGCGGCGGAGGTCTACCTGAGTACCTTCCGGCACATGTCCTCCTCGGTGATCCCGTGGTAGGTCAGGGTCTCGTTCCACGTGGGGTTGAGAGAGTTACGGACCGTCTTGGTCTTCAGCTTGTTCGCCTGGGCGAGAGAGAGGAGAGAGAGAGAGAGAGAGAGTGAGAGATGTTGAGGGAGAGAGAGAGAGAGTGAGCGAGAGGTTGAAGGAGATATTTGAGATTTTAAAAACCCTTTTATTGGGACATTGTTCAACCACAGAAAATTACTGTACTTCAAAATAAAAATAATATACAAGCAACATAAAGAATAAAATAAATTAACAAACTAACCACAGGCAGAAAAGAGAGAAATAGCTAGAGAAAAGAGGGAGAGAGAGAGACAGAGAGAGAGAAGAGAAACATATACACTTCCATTTTCTTATATAAAAAAACATCCAAACTCCATCAGCAAAAAAAAATAAATTAAAAGAAAATAATAAAAATTCAAAGGATCAAAAACCAAGATTAAGCCCCCCTTCCTCATCCACATGACATAGCACCCTATTTACTCCCCACAAGTGCTCAAAAAGCTGTTTGTTTCCCACAAGTGTATAGTAGGAGAACTCTACGCGAAGCCTTGCTGCTATCAGACCACACATTTTGCTGCGTCCATTGATCCTTCCCAAATTCTTTTGTTTTTCCTACTCATCCAAGTTGCTAACTTATATAATATATAAAAATATAATATAATTTAGCAGACACACCCTCCTCTTCTCTAAAACTATGTACCTTGGCCCTCCTATGTACAGCTCCCTAGAAAAAACCATGCCTATCCCTGTGCACCACTGCCTCACTATCCCTAGCATGCCATCTAGCCTATCGCACTCAAAGAAGAGGTGCTCCACACTTTCTACCTCCCCACAGCATAAACAAGTCTCCTCCACTGTTGGATCAAAATGTGCAATGTGTCTGTTCGTAGCGATGGCCCCATGGACAAGCCTCCACTGCAGATCCGCAGTACGCTTTTCTATGGGAGGCTTATACAGGGAGCGCCAACACCCTCTCAGGTAAGAACCTGGTCCCAAATCCCCTGGCCACCCGATGGCTTCACCTTCCTCAGAGTGACTTGGTGATGGACCTTTACTGCTGTCAGATACAAAGCTTTTTTGCTGATCCGTTCAAAGTTTCCCAGCTGAGGTGTGCCAAGACATAGTATGGAGTTATCTGCATCCTGCTGACCATCAATAGCTGCAGTTACAGCTAAATCTGGAAACCCCATCTCCTCTTCCAAGTCTGGCCATCCATCTTGCTTGAGTCTCTGAATTTCCATCCAAAACGGGCCAGGAAATGAGGCACGGACCCTCTCTACAACTTGCTCTACCAGGCGTACTGACCGGGTATCAATCCTTCTTGCAAGCGCATGTACCGTCCTCCAGTCTCCTCTGTCCATGAGATCACCTAACTCGGTGACCCCACCACTTATCAGGGCAGCCTGAAAACTGATGGACTGCAACAGTCTGATCTCCAAGAGAGGGTTGTGAAGAAGCAGCTCTTGCAAAACCCACCGCCCAGGACAGGTAATGTCTCTCCTAATAGTGAACGTTGCGTACCATGATTTCACAAGAGATCTGTAAAAAGGGGTAAGTGCAGAAAAATCCATTCTCTCTGGATTTAACAAAAAAAGCTGACGGTCATAACCGAGACCTCCAGCCCTCCTCAACAAAGTCCACGCTAAGCCTCTCCAGCTGAGCTCTGGGTGATAAAATAGTCTCTCGGCAGCCTGCAAACGAAATTCTGCAACCCTACTCCGCAGGTCAACCATGGCTTGGCCCCCCTCCTGTACAGGGAGGTACAGCAGTGCAGCCTTCACCCAATGTTGGCCCAACCAGAAAAAATTCACCAGCTGTTTTTGTGTCTCCTCCAGTAGACCTCTTGGTGGCTCCAACACATGAAGCCTGTGCCATAGTGTTGTGGCAGCCAGGTTATTGATAACCAGGACTCTCCCCCGAAAGGACATTAGTGGCAACAACCACCGCCATTTAGACAACTTAGCAACAACCTTGTCCAACATCCCTTCCCAGTTCTTCTTCTGAAAGTCTGTAGTACCTAGAAAAACTCCTAGACACTTTAGCCCTTCTTTGTCCCATCTAAGCATCCCTGGCAGACTGGGTAAGGACCCTGTCCTCCATCCCCCCAGCTGTAAGGCCTCACTCTTTTCCCAGTTAACTTTTGCCGATGAGGCGTTCTCATACAGCTTCAGGCTGTCCGCCAAAATCTCCACATCGCTCTGTGTCTTAATAAGGATATTTATGTCATCAACATATGCTGAAACACTCATTGGTGCGTACCCTGGTAGCTCTGGTAAAGACAGTCCTGTTAGTCTACCCCTAAGCCTACATAACAAAGGTTCAATGGCTAAACTGTAAAGCTGTCCAGAAATTGGGCAGCCCTGTCTGATTCCCCTCCTCATTATTACAGGCCTACTTAAACCACCCCCCACTTTGACCATACACGAAGCTCCACTATATAGCAGCTTTACTCAAGAAATAAAAAGCTCCCCAAAACCAAATGCCTTGAGTGTGGAAAACAAATACTGGTGATTGACACGATCAAAAGCTTTTTCCTGGTTCAAAGAAATTATGCCAATATCTAGATCATACAATTTACACACATCCATTGCATCACGCATCTTAAACAGGTTGTCCATAATGGATTGTCCAGGAATGCAATAAGACTGATCCTGATGGATCAGTTTTGCTAATGCTTCCTTGAGTCTATTTGCCAAAACCTTGGAGAGCACCTTGTAGTCGCTTGACAGGAGTGCGACAGGCCTCTGGTTTTTAATTAAGGCTAAGTCCCCTTTTTTTGGCAAAAGAGAGAGAGCTGCTCGTTGAAAAGACACTGGTAGTGCCCCTTCCTGCAGACAATCCAGCATCACTTCTCGTAGATCCGCTCCTAGTATATCCCAGAAGCGCTTGTAGAAGTCCATGGACAGCCCATCAATGCCTGGTGACCGACCAGAAGCCAGCTGCCCAACTGCTTTGGTAAACTCTTCCAGGCTGAGCTCAGAATCCAGCGCAGCCTGCTCCTCAGTACCCAGCTGAGGAAGCCCCTGGAGAAGCTCTTCAGCACATTGCTGGTCCCCATAGAGGGCAGTATAAAAATCCACAGCATGCTGCCTCATTTGGCCTGGGTCTGTGGTCACCCTCCCATCAGGAAGGCGAAGACAGATCATCCGCTTCCTCTGTGCCCCTGATTTCTCTAAGTTAAAAAAGAAAGAACTAGGGGGCGTCCATGTATTTTATGTTTGTGACCCGGGCTCTCACTAATGCTCCCTTTACTCTTTCTTGCAACATGGTACTCAACTCCTGTCGTTTCTGTTGCAAAAGGTCCCTCCTACCAGAATTATCTTCCTCAATCAAGCAACTCTCCATATTCTTAATGTCCTGTTCAAGGTCCCGCACTGCTCCTTTAATAATTGCTGTAGAATGTGATGTGTACTGTTGACAAAAAAATTCTAATTTGAGCTTTCCCCACCTCCCACCATTGACCTAGTGAAACAAATTCCCCTTTTCTTCTTCTCCAGCACTCCCAAAGAAATTCAAATTTTTCACAAAAGGCCCTATCTTGTATTAGCTTGTTTTTAAAATGCCAATATGATGTAGCCTTCACAGTGAGGGAAAGGCAGATATCCACTGTTACAAGATGATGGTCAGTAAAAGTAACAGGGTAGATAAAACTCTTAAATAGTCTTGAAATAAAATTTTTAGAGATATAGATCCTATCAAGCCTGGCTGCACTAACTCTACCATCAGATATCCTCACCCAGGTATATTGCCTTGTGGTAGGGTGCTTAAGTCTCCATGCATCAGCTAGATCAAAATGTGTGACCAGGCTAGAGAGGCAGGAGGACGACTGTAAATGAGGCTCCTTGCTGGTCCTGTCCACAGTAAAATCTATAGTGCAGTTCCAGTCCCCTCCTATGATAATGCACTCATTCTGACTGCACTGTGCTAAAACTTCCCTCAGCTTCTTAAAAACAGCTAATCTCTCTGAGCCCTGATTGGGAGCATAAATGTTAACAAAGCAGAAAAAACTTCCCTCTATTTCGGCCCTAACTAAAATAACCCGGCCCTTAACTAATTCAGTGGTGGTCCCTACTCCAGGAGAAAAACAAACAGCTACTCCTGCACTGAAATTTGTGCCATGACTTAAAACATACTGCCCTCCCCACCATAGATCCCAGTCTACCTCATTCCCAATATCACTATGGGTCTCCTCTATGAGGTTAAAGGAGAGAGAGAGAGAGAGAGAGGGAGAGGGAGAGATATAGAGAGAGAGGTTGAAGGAAAGAGAGAGAGGAGAGAGAGAGAGAGAGAATGTGAGAGAGGTTTAGGGAGAATGAGAGAGTGAGAGAGAGATTGAAGGAGAGAAAGAGAGAGTTTGGTTCAATTTATGTTCAAGCTCTAATGTCTTTTTGTGTTTATATATGTACGCTTTAGCAATATTTGCAAATGTATTTCATGCCAATAAAGCATTTTGAATTTGAATTAGAATTTGAGTGAGAAAGAGAGAGGGAGAATGACAGAGACATAGTGTGAGATTGAGAGAGAGAGAGAGAGAGAGACAGGGTGGTATTTCTGAGCTCAGTGCTATTTGCTGGTCTTCGTCTCCCACGTACAGCGCCGGCACTGACCTTGCAGGCTCCTGGAAGCAGGTGCAGTTTGACGTAGGGATCAGCCAGCCCGTTGAAATCCATCGGTCTCAGGCCCTGTGTGGGAGAGGCAGAGACGGGGCACTTCCCCTGGTTTATTGAGCGCATGGCTGTGGATTTAAAGGAGTGTGGATTTACCGCTGCTGTTCTCAGTGGAGCTATGACCTTGATCTCAGAACTCAGGGGAGCTTCGCAAGAGTGGAGAGCATCATTACATTACATTCATTTGGCAGACGCTTTTATCCAAAGCGACGTACAAAACGTGCATTTCATGGTCATAGACAACTGCTAAACACAGGTTCAGTAAGGTACGATACTTATTTTGTACAGCTATTTCTAGCCAAGAGCACAGTTCACACAGTGGACACTATTCTGACCTAACCTCTGCAAAGCCAACTAGGCAGAAGAACAACACCGTCGCTCACCTCCGCTCAAGATGGCCAAAGACAGGCAAAGATAATCAAATTGACAAGACGGTGAAAATAATAATAATAATAATAATAATAATAATAATAATAATAATAATAATAATAATAATAATAATAATAATGCAGGAGCTTTGCATTACATTCATTTAGCAGACGCTCTTATTCAGAGTGACTTACAGTGCAGAAGAGTGTAAATACATCATTAACATGAGTAGCACCTGAGAGTATGCTTGGCATCATTAAAGCACCAAACGTGTCGCGTTTCATGTGTTTATCAGTCAGTGCGGTTTTATGTGTTTTTTCGCATGCGTCAGTGGCTGCGATAAAAATGAGTCAACAGCGCGGCGAGAGACTGAACTCCGTTTCCGCGCGCGGGGAGCGGGCCACCGCATTCCTCAGGTGGGGCGGGGGCTCCGTGCGAGGCTGCTTAAATCCGGCTTTCAGCCGAAAAACATCACTCAGCGAAAGGGCAGAACTTCTCCCCTGCTGGCGCGGAGCGGAGCGAGGCATCAGCAGTTTTTTTTTCTCCCCCAGAACCGCTACGATAGTGATAAACTGCTTAAGCCCCGAGTTTCATGCCTCACTATAGAGAGGTGCGGAAACCGGCGCTGCCGGAGAGCCCCTGCAGTGAAATTTAAGTGAAGAATCTTCCGGAAGATGCGGAGCGAGAGACGCGCCCGGGTTCTACCCGGAGTGCGCGTGATGAAATTCCGAGGCCCGGCCTAGCCTCGCCCGGCTTCGCGCGTCGACACTTCTGGGGGAGAACGGTCGCAGGTGGCGAGCGATTGCGGCGGGGTTCGTTCCGTTCTCGGACGAGCCCTCGTTCGCAAAATCCGCCGATCGCCGCCGGTCGCCGAAACGACGCTGCCGCGACCCGCCGGCGCCCGTCCCGCGTCGCCGCACTTCCCCGGGGCGCGCGGCCTCCACCCCGAGCTTCGACGGTCGGTCGGTTTCGGCGGAGGCTCCCGCGGCGATGAAATATTGGAAGCGCGGGGGAATTCTTTCCGGCCGCGAAAGGGAGGCGTGTGATTACACCCGCTAACACCCGATACAAATCCGCGCCGCGCGACACGAGCAGTCGGTCGAAGTGACGTTTTTGGCGGGGCCGCTGCTGGAATACGTTAAATGTGCGAATCGAAATGCCAAGCCCTACAATCCCGGATGCATTTTACTCCGAGAACGCTGGTCAAATAATCGTTCGTAGTCGCTGCTTTGTGGAAGACTTATCTCCGAACATTTGTATTACCGTTGAAATTAATCTTAAGACCAATTCAGTCGGGGCAACTGACTTATTCAGATGAAATATATTCATGAATATGCAGTGTAATTATTTACGTTGAAAGTGGTGGTGGTGGTAGGGGGGGTGGGGGTGGGGGTGCAATTCTGTGAGCAGCAGCAGGCGGAGCATGCAAAGAGCAGCACAGGCGATGAGCAGCGCTGGACAGGTCTGACTGTCGGTTTTAAAAAAAGGCGCTGCATTAGTGATGTGTGCGTGTGATTGGCTGAGTGTGAAGACGTGGTTAGGCTTAGGCCGACCAATTGTCGGCTGCGGCAAGAGTTCCCTGACTAGGCCTGCTCTGCATATTTCATGTGCGACGCTCACTGGAAGTGGCATCACTAGGGTTGGTGTCACCCGATGTTGTTGACGGGGGGGGGGGGAGGGGGGAGGGTGTGTGTGCTGTTGGATGTTGTCAACCGGGGTTATGCATTCAAATGACAGAGCGCTCCTCGTCACATTAATGCCGCTAATGAATTCAACCGGCAGTAAACTGCATCGGAGAAATTCGCTGTTTCAGCCCGTCGCTACCCAAAACATTGCACAAAACATTTCTTGCAAGTCATTTCGGTGTCAACCCCCTCTGATGGTGTCACCCGGTGTGGTCCGCACCCCCCGCAGCCCCCTAGTGACGCCTATGCTGGCGCCTGTGATTCACGCCTATGATTCAAATCCTCTAATCAGACAGTAAAAACTGAGCGGAATTTTACAGATGAATGCAGACAGGTACCTTGGCTTTGATCACAGTACAGTGCAGGGTGCTTGTAGCTCTTTCATACAGAAGACTGAACTCCAGGGTACCTAAAAATGCTGAAACACATCAGTATTAACATTAAGAGGGATAACATTATGTATAATATACAATATTATAAATAAACGAATCCCTGACTGCTATCTAGATCACTTATTTTGAATATGCTATGTACAACCATGCATTGCTTTAATGTTCAGGTTCACGCAAATACCTCCTTGTTCTTCTGCATTAGTCCTAATGTGCTTTGGATCAGGGAGTGTCTGGGGCAAATGCCACAATGCACTCAAAGATAATTTTCTGGTTTTCTCTTTGACAGCGTTTGAAAATGTCACTGTTGAAAAGTTTCTTAAAATGAGTTCCCTGGGCTTACCATTTCTCCAGAGTGCCCAAATTTTAATTTTTTCCAGGTGAGAAAATGAGCAATAAACAGACTTACTGTTGTCGTCACTGTCGCAACTGTCAATCTCCACCGAGGTGTCGACGCTGCCCATCACGGACAGAGCCCCGCCTCCTGTAGCTCCGGGCAGCATAGGGGACAGCAGGCCCCCGCCCCCCATGACTGAGGCCCCGCCCCCTGGGCTAAGGGCTGATGGGAAACCGGCCGGGTTGGGAGAGAGAGGCTCGGTGGCGGCGGCGGACGTGGGGGAGAGACGAGGGAAGTAGGCGGAGATCTGTCTGATTGGCCGGATGGGGCCAGGGCAGACATCAATGGCCATGTGTTCCTGGATAGAGATGGTGAGTTTTTTCCCTTTGCGTACCGTCATAGAGCTGAGGGACAGAGAGAAAGAGCACTTAACCCTTTAAGGTGTGAGATCACAATGTGGTTAGAACGTCCTTAACTGAACATTCTAATGCTGATGTAACAATCACTATGAAAGCTATGGAGAACACAATTCTAGAACTTAGAATTCTGAAAAAAAACCGTTCCAAAAAGCCTACCCTTTGCAAGGATAAATCAGTCAGTCCCACACTATCAGCACAAGGTGCTTAAGAACAAACAAACTCTGCCCAGAGGCAGATTCTCTGGGCTATAAAACTTCCAGAAAAAGAAATTACAACTGCAACGTTATATATTTCGTTTATCGATGAATCGGAAACGTACAGGGCTCTGTGCCTTGGTGATACCACAGATTTGTATTCCCAAGCGTAGCACTGATGTTCTCCACTGCTGTGCTTCACTCTGGACAAGAGTATCTGCCAAGTGATTGCAATGTAATGCAGAGACTACTTCCTAGCAGACAACCTCGCCAAAGTACTAGAGCCAAATCAAGGGCACGCATTAACAATGCACCGGTTCAGTGACCACAGCCTTGCCATAGGAACAGTTTGGCACAAAAACACCTGGCTATCTAAAGAGAACTGGACCTGTGATCAGTGCAAAGACTGAAACCCACCTATGTTTTCCTTAACTGATATCTGAAATCCATACTTCCCCCAAAACCAGAGCACAAATTCCGTTACTTCAAAACAAAATGAAATAAAAATGCTCTGGGTGAGGAACCTACTGTAACAGAGATAGGAGTCAATACATCTGTGACTACTGCAATCTAAGAGAGGTGGGGTCAATACATCTGTGACTACTGCAATCTAAGAGAGGTGGGGTCAGTACCTCTGTGAGAGCCATAATCTAAGAGAGGTGGGGTCAGTACATCTGTGAGAGCCATAATCTAACAGAGGTGGGGTCAGTACCTCTGTGAGAGCCATTACCTGCAAGTGGGAAAGGGCTAAACTGTGTCTTATGTTTGTAATCTCATAATTAATCATGCATATTTTTGAATTATTAGTTAAAATTCTGTCATTTAAGATGGATTACGTGTGTAGTTAAGGGGGTTAGGTGTGTATGTGTGTGTGTGTTTATTGAGCAGGGGTTTTGTGTGTGTGTATGTGTGTATTTGTTGAGGTGGGTAATTTTGTGTGCCCATTGAAGGGGGAGGGGTTATATTTGTGTGTTCATGTGTTTGGGGGGAGTGATAATTTTAATTTATGCGCTCCAATGCCTTTGCAATGCAAGTTCACTTTTGCAAATAAAGCATATTTGAATTTCTGTATGTGTGTATAAAAGAGAGAGAGAGAGAGATAGAGAGAGAGAGGGGATTAACATTATGTAAATCCTACAGGCAGTAAAGGACTCTCAGTCATGGCAGCCGTGTGTGAAAGGTGTATTAGAGATATCAGCAGTGTGCAGTTAGATGGTGCTCCACATTAATATGTAAAGATAATGATGGAAAAGGATCGTCTCAGCTCCTCCCCCTGTATGGCTCGGCACGGCTTCTGCCCTGATCTCTATGGTACAGATGGAGTTGGGAGGGGGCGGGGGGATTAAACAGTTATGCAGCAATCCTCCTGTCCCGCAGATGAAGACGGCTCAATTTTCCACATGTTCAGTTTTGGAAATAGCCCGTGTTTCAGTTGCCTTCATTTTGAAAAGACCAGTCTGTGCGGTGACCCAAACACACACATACACACACGCACACACACACACAAACAGGCACACACACACACACACACACACAAACACACACACACGCACACACACACACACAAACAGGCACACACACACAAACACAAACACACACACACACAGACACACACACTCACACACACAGACACACACAAACACACATACACACACACACACGCACACACACACACAAACAGGCACACGCACACACAAACACAAACACAAACACACACACACACTCACACACACACACAAACAGGCACACACACTCACACACTCACACACATACACATGCACGCACACTCACACACTCACAAACACGCACGCACACACACACTCACACACAGACACACACACTCACACACACAGACACACACAAACACACATACACACACGCACACACACACACAAACACAAACACACACACACACACACAAACACACACAGACACACACACTCACACACACAGACACACACAAACACACAGACACACACAGACACACACACACACAAACAGGCACACACACTCACACACACAAACACACACAGACACACACTCACACACACACACAAACAGGCACACACACTCACACACTCACACACATACACATGCACGCACACTCACACACTCACAAACACGCACGCACACACACACTCACACACGCACACACACACACACACACTCACACACTCACACACACACAAACACACACAGACACACACACAAACACACACTCACACACACACACACACACAAACAGGCACACACACGCATACACACACACACACACGCACACACACACACACAGTCTGGACCCTCTTGCATTCCCAGGGTTGCCTGATGTGAATTCTGAAAAGGATGTATTGAAGCAGCGCTCCAATGTCAGCACAGACTAATCCTGTGAATAAATTGCAAGGTTTGGCCTTCCACTCCATAATAAAGACAAAATAAATGACTATAAGGCCTTGTAATTGGAAGGCTTTACATGCCAATAGCAAAGTGCTGCAATGCCGTGCAGTTCATTATCTGTGTACTGCATGATTAAGATACATTTTTTTTTTGTTTCTGACTTTGTCGCTTGCAACAGAGCCTGGGGCATATTAGCCTATTGCTTTGCTGGGCTTTTTTAATGCTCCATAAACCTTACTTACAGGAAATGGTGTCTGACTAGGGGAATTCACTCCTGATACTTATTCTAATTAGATTTCTCCACCGTACATGCAAATATATGCATGCCAACCATTCAGGAATGTTGGAGCCTTGAAAAGGAATGCCTATTCCATGACAAAACGGTTGACACTTATAATAAGTGTGTGGACTGCAAAGAGGTTCAACTGTACAGATTCCATGCCCTGGGACAATATCGTTGCAAACCTTTTTCTTGACATCCTATCAAATCATAGAGCATATGCCACTCAACTGGTCGCTACACGATGTTTGTAAAATGTTCTTGGCTATGCTCCATAGAAACTAGAATCAGTAAAGGTGGCTCCCAGGACCGTAGGCTGGCACTATAGCTGAGCTGCTGCAGATTGGACCTCAGCGATGCCATCACCTGACTGCAACTGGGAGTCCTCAATTACAAAATGTGATGACATCACAGAGGCAGCATGACAGCCGGCGTTGCTTAGGTTACCCCTGTCTT
Source organism: Anguilla pacifica (assembly GCA_039654925.1). Taxonomy (NCBI): domain Eukaryota; kingdom Metazoa; phylum Chordata; class Actinopteri; order Anguilliformes; family Anguillidae; genus Anguilla; species Anguilla pacifica. Next base: position 9,689,534 of record CM077300.1, on the reverse strand, counting down.
CTACCTCTGTTCTCCCTGATTCACCAGCTACCCGCAGGCGACTGGTTCTCATCAATGAGGCTTATGCCTTCAATCAACAATGGCTGTCCTGCTGCACGCTGTGGCCTGTGGAATGGAAAAGGTTGCATGCTTGTAGGCGGGTGAATCAGAGGCACCAGGGCTGTTTGTGTGGGGTTTGGAGGCACCCTGGTGCATCAGAGCACCCAGGGCTGTTTGTGTGGGGTTTGGAGGCACCCTGGTGCATCAGAGCCCCAGGGCTGTTTGTGTGGGGTTTGGAGGCACCCTGGTGCATCAGAGCACCCAGGGCTGTTTGTGTGGGGTTTGGAGGCACCCTGGTGCATCAGAGCACCAGGGCTGTTTGTGTGGGGTTTGGAGGCACCCTGGTGCATCAGAGCACCCAGGGCTGTTTGTGTGGGGTTTGGAGGCACCCTGGTGCATCAGAGCACCCAGGGCTGTTTGTGTGGGGTTTGGAGGTACCCTGGTGCATCAGAGCACCCAGGGCTGTTTGTGTGGGGTTTGGAGACTCCCTGGTGCATCAGAGCACCCAGGGCTGTTTGTGTGGGGTTTGGAGGCACCCTGGTGCATCAGAGCACCCAGGGCTGTTTGTGTGGGGTTTGGAGGCACCCTGGTGCATCAGAGCACCCAGGGCTGTTTGTGTGGGGTTTGGAGACTCCCTGGTGCATCAGAGCCCCAGGACTGTTTGTGTGGGGTTTGGAGGCACCCTGGTGCATCAGAGCACCCAGGGCTGTTTGTGTGGGGTTTGGAGGTACCCTGGTGCATCAGAGCCCCAGGGCTGTTTGTGTGGGGTTTGGAGACTCCCTGGTGCATCAGAGCCCCAGGGCTGTTTGTGTGGGGTTTGGAGACTCCCTGGTGCATCAGAGAGCCCCAGGGCTGTTTGTGTGGGGTTTGGAGATACCCTGGTGCATCAGAGCCCCAGGACTGTTTGTGTGGGGTTTGGAGAGGCTGTTGTAACTGCTGTAGCAGAATCACAAATTCAGGTTTAAAAAATGTAACTTGGTCACAGTTTACAGTGTTGTCCATAACTAGAATTAGAAATGATTTTGAAAGTTATTACTTGTCACTTTAGCATGACTTATTTTTAAAAGAATATAATCACAGTAATATTTTTGGTAATAGTCACAATTCTACCTTAATTTTATGGTTTTCTCTGGAAATTATTACTGCATTGCACTTAAATATCAATCTTGGGACCCAACATGTACCCCATGCAATAAATAACATATGAGAGATACCTTTTAATTCTAAATAATTTCTCTGAACTCTAAAATTGGATGTTTATTGTCCATTAAACCCATTTGCTGCAGCTTAAAATTCTGATTTAATTGAATATGAAAATGCTTTGAAGTACAGCAGTCATTTTTCTAGACATAAAGAAGGCCCTTTAAAAAAGTTTGCTCGAGAGAGGTCAAATATCAAACTTTATTTCACCGGTCTATCAATAATTTAGATTTACTGTAACCTCAAATGAATGTACATTTTACACAACCTCTGACTAAGACCTTGGGGAAATGCGCTGGCACCGGTGCATTTTAATGGAAATTCAGCCACTTCATATCACTTAAAACACTTCAACTGCTGTTCAAGTGAATTTGAGTGATGTAGCCCAATATCTTCCTTAATTATTGCAGAGAAAAATTTTATTGCTTTTCCCCCCTGAGGATTAGACATCCCAGCATCAGGCTATACTTTTTGGCTGTGCCAGTGCATTTGGTGGGAGACATTTTATTGCGACGCAAGGTCTTTTTTTTAATTTGCAAAATGCTAATATCAGACATGACCCAGGCAGCTCTGAGGATTTTAGGATGCTGAGGACAGCTCTGAACAGCAGAAACCCACACCCATCTTCTGACACAGACTGAAGACTCATCTCTGCAGATTGCACCATGGCTCCCTGACACACTGTAGATATCCTCTCTCCCCCCCCCCCCTCTCTATTACTTTCTTTCTTTGCTTTTGGATAATGTTATATTTAAAGCCGGGCAAAGATGGGTTGTTTGTCTAGTGATACTTTTGATTAGTTATAGTGCAGATTGTTGAGGTTAACGTTACACTTATTGATTACAAACGGGCTCTTTTGCATTCCTGACAGTAACACTGATGTTCTCTGCTACAGTACGTCACTCTGGACAAGAGCATCTGCCAAGTGACTGTAATGCAGTGTGATGTAATGTGATGTAATGCAGTGTAATGTACTGTAATGCAGTGTGATGTAATGGTTCTATTAATGGGCGAGGTGTGTGTGGCAGTTAGTACGGTGGCTGACTCTGAACCCATATATGAATCCCGCTGTGCTGTTTGGAGTCAAATTCCTGCCGTGGCTTTCCGTAACTCTCTCCCCACGTCTAAAAACAGCAGAAGACACGAAGGAAGGGGCGAACTGTCTGCTCTTTTCAGGGAAGAACTGGGGTTCCATGCAAAGGAATAATAACAGTGAACATTTTTAACTAGCGTTTTTTTTAGCCGCCTGTATTCTGTACTCCCGAGGCCAGGGGGGGGCGGTAGAGAGCAGGCAGGCTGTTTGGGGCTAGCCGGAGTTAGCGTGTATTAGAATGGCAGGTAACGCACCGTTGTACTGCAGCACGTTAGCTGGAGGCGCTAACCTACGCTCCGTGAACACATATCCCGCTACCGATCCGAGTGGCCCTTAATGAACCCAGTGCTCCGGGCCAGAGAATCCGGAGGAAGGACAAGGGAAGGCAATAAATAATCGCTCTGTTATTTTTTCTCCAGAGAGTCTGTGATTTTACTCTGAGGGAGAGAGAGAGAATGCTTATCTCGAAGCATCACTCTACTGTAGAGGTAAATAGTTTCTGTCGAATTGAATAGTTTCTTTTCTTTTTTTCAAACAAAAAAAAGGGGGCCCTTTGGAATTGGGGGGAAAACCCTTTGCATTACATTACAGGCATTGAGCAGATGCTCTTATCCAGAGCTACTTATACAACTTTTACATAGCATTTTACATTGTATCCATTTATACAGCTGGATGTATATTGAAGCAATGCAGGTTAAGTACCTTGCTCAAGGGTACAATCGCAGTGTAGGAGTCGAACCTATGACCATTCGGTTACATGCCCAGTTCCTTACTCACTGTGCTGCACTGCCTCTGTGGGATGTTGAGTATTTCTCCCTCTGATCTGATTAAATGCGTAGAGAACCCGAGGGCCAAGTTGGGAGGAGGGTGAGGGTGAGGGCGAGGGCAGGGCCTTGTTGAAAAGAGAGGAATGGGCGAAGACGTTCTCTCTGACTCGCCTGTCACTGGGTTCTGCTTTCGGGGGCCCGAGAGCTCCTGGCTCCGGGACTGCGACTCCCACACACTTCTGTCACATAATCCTGTCAGACAGCGGACCTTCGACGCTGCCGGGGAGAGGCGGCAGCGTTCGCGAAAGAGGGACCGGGAACGCAACGAAGACGCCCGCGGACACAACGCGAGGACAACAGATTAGACGAGACTTGGCAGTTGAAGAGGGGAGCCACCGAAGCCGGCTCAGTGCAGCAGCAGCAGAGCGTACCGCGCTGACGGCGAGGCGGGGGGGGGGGGGCGTGAACCTGAACTTGCATTCGAATTTGCATTTGAACCGGCGTTGCATTTGAATTTGAATTTGCATTTGCACTCGCATTTGAGCTCGCATTTGAACCGGCATTTGAATTTGTATTTGAGCTTGCATTGGAACTGGCATTTGAATTTTACTCCGCGGACCCCCCGAGCACTTCCCCACACAGCAGAGCCAGCGCTCAACAGTGTCAAGCATAACGTGGAACGTGGTGGAAGAGAAAACAAGCCTCCAACTGCAGAGCATCCATCCCCTTGATGGACTCTGTATCCCTCTCTCTCTCTCTCTTTCTCTCTCTTCCTCACTCTCCCACCGCCCTCACTCTCTCCCTTTCTGTCTCCCTCTCCCTCCCTTTCTGACCCTCCCTCCCTCACTCTGTTCCTCTCTCCCTTTCTTTCTCTCTCTGTCTCTCCCTGTTTCTCATTTCATTTCTCTCTTTCTCTCAATATCTCACTCCTCTCTTTCTTTCTTTCTCTCTCTCTCTCTCTCCCTATCTTAATGAAATGCACATATTTTGGCGCAGTCTCGGCCACTTTGTCAGTAAATCAAACTGTCAGTCGGTCAGTTGATGGATGGGTCGGTCAGCGCGCCCCGTCGCTCATCTCGTTCGACAGCCCGAGAGGCGGCGACGGCGACGGCAACAGGCGGGTGGAAGCCGCGTCCCTCGCCCGCTCCTCGCGGCGCGCCGCCGCGCTCCGGCCGCAAACAAAGTCCGACGCGCAGCGACGCGTCGAACCCGGAGACCCGGAGAGAGAGAGGGGGAGAGAGAGAGAGCGCAGAGCCGCAGCCACGGGCGCTAACGCTAAAGCGGCACTCTGACAGCTGCCAGATACGCACTACACTACACACACAGTGAGAGAGAGAGAGAGGGAGAAAGGAGAGAGAGAGGGAGAGAGAGAGAGAGAGTGAGAGAGAGAGAGAGAGAACGGAGAGAAAGAGAAGAGGAAGAGATGAGGTATAAA